>JASVEL010012608.1:0-600000 GCA_032618575.1 Nicotiana noctiflora
TCGCAAATGCTAAGTACGACAAACACCCGTTTTCAACCGTTTTCGAGCGCTCAAGAACGAAATGACACGGTAGGGACGAAGTTGGTCGAACACGCCGCTCGATGCGAGAAATACCGGGGAATAGCCAACGTAGCGTCGTGCGCGTGACGGTCCCGATATAGCGTGGTACGGAGACAACCGGTCCGTACCCGATATCGCGTCAGAGTCCGCCGTCCCCACGACGATAACGGATCGCGTACGGGTGCTCAGACCACGATGGAAATAACACGAGATACGTAGAGCATGATCCGCGACAATTGTATCACCCGGGGGTGGATACATGAACGAGTAAATCAAGACTACCATGAGTTGCATCCAAATAATGTGCAAATTAAGAGGACACGTATGAATATGTGGACCCTGGATCGAAATAGAACGAGGCGTGCGCGACGGACGAAATGATACACGTAATTACGACATCGGAGGCAAGCGCGTCACGCGCGATCGGGGGGTGCGTAGAATCGTGCGCGACCTCGCGCTGGATCTCGCTCGCCTGCGGGGCGACCACGAGAAGATTGACCTCCGCTCTCTGCTAGCATCGAGATGGTCTTCGAAGAGGAGGGCGATCCTCCTGGCCGAGCCACGTCCCTGCGAAGTCGAGGGCAGTTGCCTCCTCGTGTGGCCAAGCTCGCCGCGCTCGTCGCAAGCGCCGGACCGAAGGGAACCCGCACCGCGAGAAGAACCCGAGGGCTGAAGAAGTAGGTCTTGCGCTACGGGGCTGGGAGGGCGGCTAAGTGAAGGCGGCCTGCTCGGAATCACTGTCGACCGCGACCGGAAGAACCTCCAGCTCTGCTCGGGGCGGCACGGATGAGGAGGTACGGATGAGCGACGCTTTGCCTGCTCGAAAATGCCTACAGATGGAGCACCGGCTGAAGGCTACCGGAGCTACGAGGCGCTTCTGGCCTCCGGCTCTCCTGCTCTCGGCGACGATCCGGCGTGCCATATCCGCGACCTTGCTCGGAATGATGACGATAGAACCCTGCTCCCGGTCGTAAGAATGCGGATGGAGTAGTTGAGGCCATCGATGAACCTCATGATCCTCTCCTGTCGATAGGGATCGTCCGTGTGGCATGCCTAACCAATTGCGTGAATGCAAGACTAACCAGTTGCGTGAATCTCAGCTCGTAGTGGGTCGGTGACATGTCGCCACGAACCGACCACTCGAGCGGCGACGAAGCTCGTCGCGACGGAAGCTGCTGCCGGGTGAGAGGTCGCTGCTCCTGCGGGCTACGCCTCTCGAGCTCACTCCCGCGATCAAACGCGGGACCGATGGCGAAAAAGTAGTGAATGAAACTCGTTGAACTCAAGAATACCAGCTTTTGGGTAAGGGCATCATCTAAGAAACCACGCGGTGGCGGTGGTGGTGTCTCTACCTGAATGGGGTGGGCGGGTCCATCCGATCTCTCGAGACGACGGCTGCTCGTCGTCGGGCATAGCTTTGAACCATATCTTTGGAGTTGGTGCGGTGGAGGAATAGCGGTGCGACCACACGAGTGGGGACCGCCTCCGGTGTGCGAAGTCCACGAACCAGCTCGGCTCGGGTGTGCGAGGCGTGAGGGTGTACGCGACCGCCCCTGTACGAGATGTCGGCTGCGGTGGCGGTGGGCGATGCTGCACCGAGCTGAGCCGGAACACGCGGGTAATATCTAAGACCGGGGAATAGCGATAGATACGATGCGGGCCTCGGCGGGGCTGCGGAGCATCGACCGTTGGGGGATGCTCACGAACGAGGTCCGACGGGCGGGCCGGTGCGCCGCGCTCGGGCGCCCTGCCTCTGCCTGTCGGCTACCGCGCCCGCTTGCCTGCGGCGGGTGGCGATGGAGGTCGTCCGCCTCGTCACGATGCTCGCGTTCTCGCCGTACGCGAGAGAATAGAATATAGAAGCTCGGTTCTCGGAACGACAAGATCGCACGACGGAGTTCGAAAAAGTGAAGTGTTTCCTAAGGTTCGCGGCCTCCCGGGGATAAGTACGGGCGTCCCGTGCCGATCCGTAAGAATGCTACTAGCGGCTCGGAGACTAGCGGGGCCAAGTAAACCTGGGCTGCGATACCCGAGCTATCACGACCCCAGAGCCGGTCGTGATGGCGCACTAGCACGGCTGCTAGGCCGGCCCAGAGCCAATCGACGACAATTGCGGAGCTGCGAGCTTGCCTTATCTATTTAAGCATAACAATTTATAAGTCGACAGTAATGAAAATATCAAACCAGGGAACCAAGTCCCAAACAGCACAACTCCCCAAAGACCGAGGGGTAAGAGTCATGAGCCTCTACAGATAGCATAGTGTAATAGTGTTTATACATGATACCAAGTGCGGAAAGAAATAGAAAATATGATATAAAAAAATAGTAGGAAGGAATATCGGGTCCTGCGGACTCTGCAGCTACCTCGATTATCCACAGAAATCGCCTCGATCAGCTACCGGATCAGGACTGCTGAGAGGTACCTGGATGTGCACACAAGGTGCAGGGAGTAAAATGAGTACTGCCAGAAGACTCAGTGGTAATAAACAGGGGTAAGACAGCGTAGATAAGAAATCCATAATAAAGCACTATGTAAAGCTGTAACCAATGCCCTGTAACAGTTCAATATCAACAGTAGAGAACCAACAAGTATCCACAACATAGTATAACAACTAGCAGATGCAGCTGAATGCAATGCAATGCGTGATATGACCGCTATGGCGCGTAGCCCGATCCAATTTGGGTACCCGTGCTCACTGTGGGGGTTCAGACTCCGGAGGGGCTCCTACCGCCCAAGCACCATATCATGAATACGCTGCGGCGTGCAGCCCGACCCACTACCAGTCAGCTAATTTGCAAATGCAGCCTCGCAGGCTCAAAAGTAGTTTTGAAAACTTTTTTATCATCTTTCAGTTGAAAACAGTATGTCAAAGTTCCAGAGATTGGAAAATCATAATAACAGTAATAGCTCCAGACTGGTAGTAAGGTTAACATGTCAATATCACAGGAACAATGATAACGATCCTCGCATGATCCCAATAACTGGCTCACAGCTCATAATGTACACAACCATCCGAGAAGGAGGTTCACCGGCTCAAGAATAGCTAATAGCACAATGTAATACACAACCATCCGAGAAGGAGGTTCACCGGCTCAAGAATAGCCAATATCACAATATAATATCAACAGGTCAGACTAAGCCATAGTCCCCAATCACAATCGACCCCGCACTCACAGGAGAGTACGTGTCTCGCTGCTATACAGCGTCACAAAGTGGTATACCGGTGTTTTAAACCCGCTGGTCATCACCCACATCCATTACACACCTCAATTCGGCTCGATGACTAATCCGCGATGACCTTGCTACGAGAATCAACTTCCACAGGCATAGAATCTGATCAAATATAGTGGAAATACATCAAAATAGGCCAATGGGATGATACCCAGTCAAAACAATTCAATTTACACCAAAAACTAAAAAGTTGCCAAAACCCGACTTTCGGTACGCTTCTCGAAAAATTACGAAAGTCACATATTCGGAACCCTCGTCTCAACACGAGTCTAAGCATATAAAATTTACCAAATTCGGACTCCATTTGCCCACTCAAAGCAGTGATTTTCTACTATTTTAGGCCTAGGGCTAAAACCTCTATAAAATACCCGAAATTCCTCCAATATCATGAGATAATTGCATAATTTTATCAATACAAATCATAATTTGAGTCCATAATTGATTACCTGATGAATCTCCTTGAATTTCCCTTCAAAATCGCCCAAATCGCCTCTTAAGCCGAGCCCCAAATATTTTGAAATGTTTCGGAAATTTCTAACTTCTGATATAATTAAACCCTCTGCGATTTTCGCTTCTGCAAACAATTTCCGCCTCTGCGTTACCGCTTCCGCGACCAATTGGTCGTTTCTGCGAATCCCAGGCCTAACTGGCCATTTCCGCTTCTGCGAGGCACAGACCGCTTCCGCGCGTCCGCTCCTGCGGGACTTCCCGCTTTTGCGCATAAGAGTCCGCTTCTGCGGACTCGCTTGAGCGACCAACACTTCCGCTTCTGCGGATCTCCCCCTCGCGACCCTGGACCGCTTCTGCAACCTAACCTCCGCACCTGCGATGCCGCCCCTACGGACCAAGCTTCGCTTCAACGAAGACCAGCGCTTTTGCGCCCCCTTGTCCGCTCCTGCGGACTCGCTCCTGCGCTCCCATTTCCGCAGGAGCGGAAACAACAGAACATAACTCAAAACCTGCAATTTTCCATGTTTTTCTCCCGTTTAGCCATCCGAAAACACCCCGAGGCCCCCGGGACCTCATCCAAACACACCAACACATCCTAATACCTTATTCGAACTTGTTCCAATCCTCAAAACACGTCTAAAAATATCAAAACCCATAATTCACATCGAATTCAAGTCTAAATTCTTTAAAACTTTCCGAATTACTCATTCGATCAAAAACCCGACCGAGCGATGTCCGAATGACCTGTAAATTCACAGACATATCCAAAATCACATGACGGAGCTACAGAAATTGCCGGAATTCCATTTCGACCCCCGGATCAAAATCTTACCTACCGTTCGGATTTCGCCAAAATCCAACCTTAGCCAATTCAAGCCTATTTCTACACCGGACCTCCGAATTCAATTCCGATCGCTCCCCTAAGTCACAAAACACCCCCCGGAGCTAACGAAATCATCAGAATCCGATTTTGAGCACTCTAACTAAATAGTCAACCTCAGGTTGACTTTCCATATTCAAGCTTTCTTCAAAAAGGCTATATGCCTCATTTTCAATTCAAATCACTCCTAACTCACCCGATAGACTCTAACACTGATGTAAAAACATAAAACACATAAATGCAAGGTAACGAGGTGGTAATTCGCGTGACGACGGGTCGGGTCGTCACATATTGACTTCATACTTTTAGACCGGATTATATTTGCAGCAACCACCTTTTTAAGACTAGAGTTGGGCGTCATCGGCAAGCAAGCTGCGGCGCGGGTACCTTATTTTGGATTTTTGCTGCAATAGAGGAGATTTCCATTGGACTAGTTAAAAGACTTAGATAACACACCGGAGACCTCATAAGAAAAAAAATGTAAAAACCGAGTGTCTTTGAGATAAAGAAGTAAGTATTAAGGAATGGGAGAAATTATCTTGTATGCTATCATTGCTTAACCACTCTTTTTATTTGATATCAAGTACTACATTTATTTTGACACACTCAATTCATAAGCTCATCTACACAGAAGGCAAAATATCAGACGTGATTTTTTTGTTATTTTATGAGAAACTTCAACACATAGTAACTGGATGTATCCTAATTAAGCAAGTGAAACATGATCTGAGCTCCATGTTGGGGTTGAAGAGTCATAACAGTATAAGGAGCATGAGCATAAGTTGGTGAGAGCTTGAAGGAGAATTGCTTTAGTATCATGGAGAGAGCAACCTTTGCTTCTATCATTACAAAATTTTGGCCAATGCAAGTCCTTGGTCCCCATCCAAATGGCATGAATGCCATCTGCGTTTGATCTTTGCAAGCGTTTGAAATTCCTTCCGCGAACCTCTCTGGTTTAAATTCTTCTGCATCTTCACCCCATAGCTCAGTATCGCGGTTAATTAGCATTATAGGTAATGTCAGATCCATCCCTTCTGGAATTGAGATATCTCCTATTCTACATTCCTTGTAAGCGCGTTTATATAGAGCAATCACTGGTGGATATAGCCTGAGAACTTCATTGAGTATCATTGTTACCTGGAAAAGACACAATTTAGAAGTGGCTTATTGAATTAGTTATAAAGTAAAGATGATGAATACTCACAAGTTTGAGTTGGCTTATTGCTTCGGCATCAGGATTCTTCTCCTTACATACATGTAAAACTTCTTGCCTTGCCTTTTCTTGCCAATCTTGGTGTATAGCCAATACAATAAGTGTCCATGTCAATAAGCTTGATGTTGTTTCATGACCAGCAAGATAAAATTGTTTGCATTCTTCTATTATGTCCTCCATTGTCATATGGCTATTATTTAGTGAATTGTTCTCTTTGTTAGTTTGCAAGAGCAAACCAAGTAAGTCATCTCCCCTTGTTTGTCCAGTGCTGATCATGTTATCCTTTGTGTCGACGATTCTTTTAAGCATTGAAGTTATCCTTCTGTCCAGTTCCTTTCTTCTACGATTTTTCTTTGTTGGAACAAATCTGTGTATGATAATTTGAGAAAATTTCTTAAGAAAGTAGTGGTTGTTGTTAAGAGAACACGTTGTATTACCTAAAACCAGGAATATAGAATAACATTCCCATGGCTTCTATGACAAGTTGTTGTAGTTCTTTTTGAAGTTGTAGGATGTTCTTTCCATCTTCGTAGCTACTTCCAAATGCTGTTCTTGAAATGATATCACCAGTAAGATCTTGAAATTCAGGCCAAATATCTATTTCTGAAGTTCCCTCATGGCTAATTGAGTTCATCCACTTCTCTATCATGAATGCACAGCTTTCTGCAATTGTTGGGATCATGCCCTGTAAATGGAAATTAAAATGAATTATATGTCCCATTTGATAAGAGGCTGATCAACTATTTTAACTTCATGACCTCTACTTTTAAACTTCTTAACACACAACTCAATAAAAAGGGCAGCCTAGTGTACTACGCGCGCGGCTCTATTGTACGCAGTCTTACCCTGCATTTCTGCAAAAGGCTGTTTATATGACAACAACTTTACCGGTTATGCCAAGGCTCTCCTTCTAACACTGAACTCAACATACTTTTGAAATTACTGGTTCAGAATCTGAGCATTGTTGAAGTTGAGAAACTAACCTTCAATTTTTCCAAGTGGAAGGCAGGGTTGATTATCTTTCTGTGCATAGCCCATTTTTCACCATGTAAAGTTGTCAATCCTTTAGTTAGAATCAGAATAAGAGGATTCAATGGTGGTAAATGGAAGTGACCTTGCTTGTTTAAGAGCACTTCTTTTATCAATGTTGGATCCATGATGATTAATCTTGGTGATGTCCCAAGCCAACTCACAGATATCTTCCCTGCAACCATTTTCATTTTAGCTCATCAATTTGTGTTGCATCCGGTGGCGGAGCTATTTGGCGGCCCCATAAACTTCAAATTCTTGGTTCGCATCTACTTGGAGGGAATAAATATCTTGGATTTTTTTACAGAGTTAAGAAAAATATTCGCGACTTATAGCTTATATATAAAAAGAAAAGATGAAACATCAACAACAAGACACAGTGTAATCTCACAAACAAGTGGAGTCTGGGGAGGATAGGATGCACACAACCTTACCTCTACCCGGAACATGCAAAGAAGCTATTTTCGATAGGAAAAGATAACAGTAATGAGAAATTGACTTACCATATTTTTCGACCATATAATGCGTGAAGGGATCAACACGTGACACGATATCATGGGTTAAGCCAATTGGCTTGGACCAAGCTTCATCCATTTGCTTACCAACATCTTTGAGGTCTCCAAGTAACAACTTGTATTGAGTGCCTTTGAATCCTTGCTGTTTCAAGCGCTTCTCTAGCAACTTTGGTTTTATCAAGATGGAATAGGAAATTTTCAGAAGAAAATAGCTAAATATAAGCAAAGGAAACATAAATAGAGAAAGGAATACGAGATTTGCCATCAGTATGAAAAAAGTTTTATAATTCAATTCAATTCCAATGCTTAAACTCTGAGATAACTACTATATGAGGTTAGTCATACTTATATATCCGTTTCCATTTTCCAATATTTGGCTTCAAATTTTAGTCAAATCTACTTGTTGGAAAAGTTAAAATGTTGACTAAGGATATAAACTTGATTATCTTGTTGACTAAGGATATAAACTTGATTATCTTGGAGAATAAGGTAGCAATTTTATATGTTCCTTGTTTAGATAAAGAGCCACTTTTTTATTAATAAAGACTTGGACCAAATAAGTTTTTTTACGGGCAGTTCGGTGTATTAAGCTTTCACTATGCATGGGGTCCGGGGAAGAGCAGGGTCACAAGGATCTATCATATGCAGTCTTATCCTATATATATTTTTGCAAGAGGTTATTTTCATGATTTTCATGACTTCAACTAACCTCCTGGTCACATGACAACACCAGTTACACCTAGGTCCATTCAAGTTTTCTACAAAGGTGCAATAAAATAAAGCATAAATATTTGATTGGAGATTTGAAACCAATATGATAATTGAGCCTTAGATATCTCTTGGTCGGCGTACTACGATTTACCCGACAAATATTAGATTAGTATTAAAATATAATTGTTGGTGCATAATTTCAAACTACTATATAGTCTCAAGATAAACCACCACAAAGCTTGTTATATTTATGTTTACTGCTTTTTCTGGATAACTAATAGTGAATAGTTGCTTTCGTGGAGAGCAAGATATAGATCCATTGTGTTGGACTCGTATGAGAAAAAATGTGGATTCTAAGAGCCCATTTGGACATAAGAAAATTATTCTTTTTTTTTTTTCAAAGAAATTTCACTTTCTTCTGAAATCAGCGTTTGTTTATAAAATTTTCAATTTTCACTGGAAGATGCATTTTGGAAATTTTCAAAAATTTGAAAAAATCCAAAAAGCTATTTTTCAAACATTTCACTCAAATCACTCACAAAACTAAAAAAACAACCCAAAATTATATTAATATCCAAATACAACTCTAAAATTTTAAATACCATTTTGCTTGAAGTTTCTTTTTCCCCCTAATTTGAAGTTTACAATTCTTGTGTCCTTACGCCCACTAAGCTCAATGGCAAAGAGAAGTTTTCATTTAAAATTATGGATTAATATATGAAACCATGCTATTTTGACTATAGTGGTAACCTAACGCAGGTACATAATTAGTAGAAATAACCAATTAATTTCATTTATCATTGGTCACTAATCATTGCTTCCAAACTTAATTGGTTTCCTAAAACAAAAATTCTTTCTCGGATCAATTTTGTTTAGCTAAAAAGATAACTAAAAGGGAGTAGAAGAAATAGTAAAGTAGATTGTTATATACCGAACATGGTAAAGTATTTTTATCAAACCAAGTAATTTAATCTTGGCAGTTAAAATTTGATATATATCATTTAATTATGTTTAAGTCTGTGTATATACAAGATCAGGGGTGTACAAAGAAAACCGATAAATCGCATCAAACCGATAATTCAAGGCAAATCAAAAAAATAAATCCAATCATAAATGGTTTGAAAAGTTTTAATTAAAAAAGTCAAATCGAAACTAAACCAACCTGATAGAATATTTATACAATTTTTAAAAATTTTTATACATATAAATATTTATTGTAATGTAATTTACAAATAATTCATAAAATTTTTCATAGTTTTATCTTTTAACGTATTATTTCAAGTTTGAACTTAACTTTCTTGAATGATAAATAAATTTTATAGACCATAAATGTACACTACCAGAAATTCGGCAACCGACCAACTTTGATCGGTATAAAAACCAGCGAAAAATCGACCAAAGCTGGTCAATTTTTCAATTTTTTTTTTGCAAAACCGACCAACTTTGGTCGGTTTTCTTTGGCGCAAATATTGAAAACTATTTTTGAGTCCCGTGAAATTTATTTTTCAAGAAACCGACCAACTTTGATCGGTTTTTGCAACTAAAATAAATAACAATTAATATTAAAAACCGACTAGCTTTGGTCGGTTATTTTCATGTGAAAATACAATTAAAGAGTGTAAAAAAAGGCAATCTTAAAAGAAAATGCACCGATAGTCTCCAAGAAGTTCCCAGCTTGCTCTTGGGGAGACTCGAACTCACAACCTCTCGGTTGGAAGTGGGGTTGCTTACCATCGGAGCAACCCCCTTGTCCTTATAAATAGTTGTGTAAACATAGACCATAAATAACCTGGCATAGAGAAGGACAAGATAAACAAAACAACAAGAAGAACAAATGGCATTAGTAACTCCAGCAGAAATCACAGAAATACTTTTGAAACCATAAGTCATAAGTAAAAACAAAATGAACCAATGGTCGAGTGGTAGAATAGTATCCTGCCACAATTCACACCCCGGTTCGATTCCAAACGGTGAACCTTTGGATTACATAATTAAAATACCGACCAACTTTGGTGGATTTTTTTTGTAATATTTTTTTTTTGAATTTAATTTACCCACCAACATTGGTCGGTAATTTCGTACCAACTTTGGTCGGTATAATAAACGACAATCAAATTATCATCCAAGCGTATTTGGTCACATAAAAGAAATTCAATTCAACACTTGGAATGGCAATAGTGTTAGATATCTTTTTTTTTAATTGATTTGCAGTGAAAATGCATAACTTAGTTTATCTTTTGTAATTAATAGACTTATAGCTATACTTATTTTAGCGTGACCTATACAATATTTTTTGATTATGTTAAATTTTAGTATGACTTATTAATTAGCAATATTTGCTTTATGCAATTTTATTATCTTTGTTATTGAATATTTTAGTATAATGCTATGACTTATCTCATAATATTGTGTTATTTTCTTGATAAATATATTACAGTTGTATCTTAGTAGGACTAAATAAAGATTTGAAGCACAAATTACTCATTTTTGTGCTATGAAGATTTTATCAAGAAAAAAACTCGAAAACACGAAAAAACCGTAAAACCTGAGAAAAATAGATATTGAAAACCCGACGTTATTGGTGTGATTTGGTTTAGTTTAGATATTTAAAAACTCATCACCATTGATTTGATTTGGTAATTAAAACATTTGAATCAATCTGACTTATTTACACTTTTATACAGGACACATGTCTCGCATTTATCGATTTAATATAAATATTAAACGCGCATTTAATTCATAAATATGTGTAGCAATTTTCTTTTTCTTTCTCTCTCTCCCAAAAGAAAAGAGAGCTTATAATTTATTTGAAGTTTGGTATCATGCTGAAAAATTGTTAAAATCGAACCAGATATGCAGTATTTTAAAGCGTTGCTAGAAATTTTAAACATGCTACCAGAATTTGTAGTGTGATATCTGACAGTGTACTTTAAAATTCTGGCGCGAGTCTATTTCTTTCAAACTTTTCTTAGCAGGTCAAAATATAAAGGATGAGACTAATCGACACTTTTATATTTTGTACAGAAAATTTTAAATTTAGAGCAATCTGACGAATTCTAACAGTTCACTTAAAATCTTTTCGCGTTAAACATTTATGCTGACAATAGAAAAAGAAGGTAATTACTTTCGGAGCAAAAGGGACCTAAGCAAGCAATAGCAGACAAATGGGACAAAAAATATTCTATAGCATATATAAAAGAAAAAAGCATTCGGAACTTGTACAATTTTTACTAAAAATATCAGCCTATTGCTAATAAATCATAATATATATACTGTCTTATGCATGAGAAAATAAAACAAAATACCAAAAAATAAAAATGAAAAAAATAAGTAGAAAGGAAATCGAAAAGGGATATAAATATTTTGTAGCTGAAAGAGTCTTCTTGGCGTCCAAATCTGATCGGAAAGGGTAAATTTCTTGAATATTATTATGACATTTATCCAATTTAACTTTGTTAAAACTCTTATCCTGCAACTTGTAAAAAATAACTTGATAATAATCAATCATCAAAGCAATGTCTGCATTATAAAATCCAACTAGCTTTGGATATTTTGTCACTTTCTTTAGTATTTCAATGTCAACTTTCTTCTTCAACTCCCAATTTTGGTTTCCATTCTCAAAAACCCAAAGCTCCATCCCTTTTGGAGCCAAACAAGTAAACCCTAACTTCCTGATAAGAACTGGCAATGAAACAGTAAACCAATGGAAGAATTTGACAGAAAAAGGAAAAAGAAAAGCTGCGGCAGAAATGAAACTAAAGAAAAAGAAGAAGAAGCTAACTAGGGTAAAAAGAAGGTGTATATTCTCATAATAGCCCTCCCATTGAGGAATTACACCTATATATTAGTTGTATATGCGAGAGGCATGCAGCTCCCACCTCTATGATTGTATAACTGCACTGTCATATGCACAGTGGACCACTTGTGAATAGGACAAAAAAATTACAGGGCCAATGTGTAATAAACATAACTTGTAATTTAAAAGTAATGGGACTAACTTATAACTATTGAAAACTTATTCTAAAGACTGAACCTAACGACTTTAACTGTCAGGTACAACCCCGCAAGCCTGAGGTACACCTCTACGAAGCTGCTCGTATCACTTCCCATTATACTCCACAAGTTGGTTATCTTTATACTCCATTGCAAGTTTTGGAAGTGAAAATCTTGGAAAAGCTTCTTCTCCATTATAGTTTAAAGCCATCACTTGATCATCTTTTCTTAACTTAACATAAACCAAACCACTTGCATTAATTGCTGGAGTGAACATGTCAACATAAATTTGTTGAGGGAACAATATATCTTTTCCTTTACTCCATTCCCAAGCTTCTAAATCAAAAATTTTGCAGCGGTACTAATCGAGTAAACAGTACGAGGTGATGATAACCTAATTATCTTGAAGTACAATGGGTTTGATTTCAGCACAACGAGAGCTACTTTGACAGTAGAATAACGCATCTTGGGGTTAGGAAGTTTCATCCATTGTTTGGTACTAGCAGGTTTACACACATAGTACCTATAATTATGCTTTATTCTTCTAAGACAACATAGTATTCCTTGTTTTGAAGAGGCTTCAATCTTCATGTCACAGTCGCAGTTGAAAATTTTATCTTGTGCATTTACAGTTTCAATTGGAAGATGCACTGGAGTTTTCCTCGAACACCCATTCATCGACAGGAACTCGGTCACGTGCTTGCTTCTGGACAAAGACTGGACAAAATACCCTGAAATATTATGACTTTTCTCGCAAAACTGTGGCATGAAACTTGATTCAAAAATCAAATTGTGCCACTGCTTGTTGACGGTCTTGCATGTATCTAATGTTTTTAACCAAGTTTGAGTTAATATCTCGAAAATTATATCTAAAGGAAGTGTAGAAGAAGAAGAAATCGAAGCCATTATCGGCTACAAGAGAGGAGAAAGCACAAGTATTAATGGTGATGGGAAACGTCTAAAGACCATATATAGTAATAAAGGTTGAATGAAACTTGGACGTAGAATAGGAATATGAGGCGCAAAAAGCTGTCTATGGTTTCATACAATTTCCAAGAATTTTAGGTATTACTTACAAATAACCATACTTTTGATTAGGAGTAGTAAGTTTCATGTTTCTAATTCGTTTATGGTTATTTTTTCTTGTAAGGGAATAATAAGCTTAACACAAATGACATGCTCCGTAAAACATTGAAAGTATTGAAGCCTAGCCTTAGGTGAAATTAAAAAATAGCCAGATTTATAAGTGATAATTGAAAAATAGCCACAATTTTAAAATTAATTAAAATTTAGCCACTTTTATGTAAAGATAAATCTGAACGAAAATACTGTTCAAAATCCAAACTTCATGACTAAGTATCCCGAATTTGACATTCGGGACTTAGTGTCCTAAATTTTTGAGCTACTAATTTGAAATTCAAGACTAAGTGTCCTGAATTTCTGAAATACATTAATTTAAAATTCAGGACCAAATTTCCTGAATTTCTGAACTATTAATTTAAAATTCAAGATATAAGATTCAAACTTCTGGACACACATTTTGAACTTTAGAACACGATGCCTGAAGTTTGGACTTTGAGGTTTAAACTTTAGGATGTTATATCCTAAAGTTACAGCGAATTAGCTAATGTTTAAATACATTATAAACTGTGGATATATTTTAAATAGCATGCTTAAAAGTGGCTACCTAATGTCATTTCCACTAGTAGTACTTCTGCAAGAAAACCTCTTTTAGGCCTTCCCGTTTCTTAAGGGGTATTTGCATCTATACCCGCTTTTTGTGCCACTTTTTAACCTGTACCCGCTTTGCAAAAAGAATTACAAGCGTACCCGCTTTTTCACATAACTTCAGCTCACGGGGCTTAAGTTTTTTTTTTTTTGTACTGGAAAACTTCAGCTAAAGTTTTTGTCTTTGTAACCGAAAAACTTAAGCAGTTTTTCAGCTTACGTTTTCCAGTTATAAAATAAAAACTTAAGCTCTAGAGCTGAAGTTTTCCAGCTATAAAACAAAAACTTCAGCTTTTCCAGTTATAAAATAAAAATTTCAGCTCTAGAGCTGAAGTTTTTGTTTAGTAACCTGGAAACTTCCGCTCCAATTATAAAATAAAAAGACAACAGGACAACCGTGCAATTTTTACGTTTCTTAAATTTGCATGACTAACAGGACAACCTCTTTTGGTCTCTCAATGCAAGAACCAATAATTCTTGAAGTAGAAGTGTCAAATCTTCAATAGATGGATGAAACATTCAACTTTAGCCTTCAGAACCAACTTAGCTCCAGTAGTGATTATCAACGGAGTAAAATATTCTGGAAAAAGCTGAGACAATTGGTATATCCCCTCTGGCTGGCCAGGAAGGACAATCTTCCTTCCTAGTCCAACAATTTTGTCATATCCCAAACTCATCAATATTAATTCTTTATCATGCATTAAGGATTATGTGATCTAGACTTTAGTTACCAGTCATAGGATGCTATTTGGTTGGAAGCAGCAGCTCAAAAGATCCCCATGGCGCCAATCCCAAGTCCGACGATCCTTAACTCTCATCGACCATCCTAACTGGTCTTGCTTTACAAAGTCTACCAGCCTTTACATGCATCAAATAGACTTTCATTGCTAGTTGTCCCTAAGAATAGTTGAAATAGTAGCTCACAAAAAGTAAATGAAGCTACGATGCATGCAAGAAACACTTTAACTTGACGTGACCCAATCTAGGGTAGCGCTTAGGGGGTTGAGCCTCCAAACAAGTCTTACTGCAAGTTTAATATTTTGTAGAAATTTGAACAAAGTTCTCCTTATTTCCAAGGTTATCCTAATTTCCATGACTCAACTAAATCGCATAACACAACAAGCACTCAGCAAATTAAGTCAAACATATTACTAACCATCTATTACAATAATATTAGGTCCATCACAAAAATATGGTAAAACATCTATGCCGACTTAATCGTGATTCTGTGGGGGTGTGGTACCATATCTTTCTGTTCTTTCTTGTCCCTTCTAATATGTGTGAACAGTTAGGGTCAACTCGATGAATCTAATACTCCCTCCGTTTCAATTTATGTGAACCCATTTGACTGGGCACAGAGTTTAAGAAAAGAGAGTTTGATCTTATGGTGTAAAATGAGACACCTTTATTTTGTGTGGCTATAAATCATTGTATAAAGGTAAATTGTTTCCAAATAAGGAAAGAGGTCATTCTTTTTGGCACGGACTAAAAAGGAAATAGGTTCACATAAATTGAAACGGAGGGAGTACTATTTATCCTGTTAGCCAGATGGGTCAGATAAAATTGTCCAGTGGCAGAACTAGGACAAAAGTCCAGGAGGCACCAAATTTCGTCTCAGATAGGTACCATCTCCCTTGGTTAGGAGAAGAGGTAGGGGTCCGCAAACAGGGCCAAGCAACCGGTCGTAAAACTAAATTATGATTGCTGTGATGAATTGGGATGACATTAAGAGTTTGAAAAAAAAAGAAGTTATGAAAGAGAATCCATGGAATTCTCCATGTACTAAATGATATGAATATGTTATAATTGGTAGCTTGTTGATGAGTTTGAGCAACCCATGGCATGGGCAAACTCAATTTGATGAATTAAGTGACAGACATGAAACCAGAAGGGTTGGGTATTTTAAATTGTCTAGGATTTACAATAAATAGGGAAATAATTAATCTGAAAAATTAACAATAGGTAGTGTTAGCTTTTTAGATAAATTATATCCCTATTTATAGTAAACACAAATTGATTGGGGAAAGCATTGAGATTGCTCAACAATATTACCCTTGAACTACACCCACTTGTAGTATGAGTAATAACAGTTTCAAAAAATGTATTTCTGGAACTACATGATTTATAAACTTATTGCATTTATTTGGATTTGATAAACGAAGTATCTTACTGTAAAATTTGACAAGTTCTTTACATCATATGATATTGACATAATTTTGAATTAATTATGCTGATCAGATCTTCTATACCAAAATGTTATCTTGAGATGTTTTACCTTAATGATTTGCATTGACTGTTAGTGTATTTACAGTTGCAAGTATTTTGCTAAAGCCCATTTCAAAATAAGTGGAATGGCCTATATCTTATAAAGCTTATACTCATGTGCATAGAGGGGCTAAAATGATGCATTCTTGTTGCCACATTGTTATTTTTAAACAGTATACATGATATACTTGTGATATGCTTTACAACATTTTACCATTATTATAAAGGACGTGTACTATATTTTACTAGGATAGGGGTAAGGTCTGCGTACACACTACCCTCCCCAGACCCCACTAAGTGAGATTATACTGGGTTGTTGTTGTTGTTGTTGTATAAAGGATGTGTACTATATTTTCAGAATATTGGTCCTTGTTAAAAATGATGAGGGATAAGTGTATTCTACTCACTTAGCTGTCGAAACTCAATTTTTCTCCATTGTTGTTTTACATAAAGAGTTACAAACACCGACAAGGACCTCCTATGTAGAGTCGGCAAAGTTGATGGTACTAACGAGACATGCAGTAGTTCATTTAGGAGCAAAATCTATAAAAAGGCAGCCAGGTGCATGAAGCATCAAGTATGGTCGGGGGAAGAGATTCACCCTAAGGAAATGTGATGAGCATAGAATCTTTGTCATCTATAAATCGTCTCTATTTTGAACTCTGAGAATTGCTCCATTAGTTAGTTCTACGAGTACTTTGGCAATGGGAATGACCGTCTACATAACCATAATTAAGGTTCTATTACTGATGTGTGCTCCATTTGTTATTGGACATCCGCATCAATTAAAGGCCATGATGGTGCTTAGGGAGTAGGGTCTCCAAGTAAGCCTAACCGCAATTTTGCAAATAATTGAACAAGATTTCCTACATCTAGGACTATCCAAATTTCTTGTCTCAACTAAATCACATTCCACAACAAGCACCCATTAACCCAAGTCACAACCATTGGTACCCTTTTGTTTGTAACACAATACACAAGGGCCATCACCAAAATACGACAAGAAAGTTCTAATGCATAGTTACAAGTCGTATGATAACCAAAGTACTCACGAACCTGACTAAAGAAGCAACTTTAAGAGTTTAAATGAAAAGAGAATAGATGATAAAGACTTTTCGCCCAAGCAGAGCTCACAAGTACTAACAACTCCGCTCACTCTAGATAGGGAGGTCCTCGACGGTATATGTACTCCATAAAACAGCAAAAGTAAAAAGTGAGTTCGCTAGCTCACTGAGGTCATAATGCTTATCCACAACCGTTTTTCATGGAGACAAGCAAGAAAAAATGCCAACATACATTATTCTGAAACAAGTTAGAGATCCCCATTTTCAGTAAAGGTAAACAGTCATATCACAAATATATCATGTATGTTGTATTCAAATAACAATGCGATAATATAGGAGTTTCATCTTAGCCTGCCATGAAAACAATAAGTATAACCTATGTAAAAATACTATGTACAATCATATAGATATTAGGAGTTTCCACGAGAGAACAATGTAGCTGCTAGGACTACCTAACTCGACGGATAAACAAAGTAAATTGTGGACATCCTTCAGGACAGTGTAAAATCATAACTATGGTCTCTACCCAAGGGTTATCAGTAACAGTATGCTAGTTTTGCCAATTCAAAAAACTATATGCCGTTAGCGAAGGTTGAAAGGAATATGCCGTTAGCTACAAGATCCATCAAGGTATCCTCCCAATCTACCAATTCAAAAAACCATATACCCAAACTCTAAATTATTTATATAAAACACAAAATATCCATATAAAACATTATCAGAATAATGCAAGGTAATCTAGTCCATTTCCGGCTTATGCCATCCTGGAAAATGACCAAAGTTTTCAACCTGTTAAAACATCACAATTGTAGTATATACAACAGTCGCTTTTTAAGCATGGTACAGAAGCAAAATAGTAGTGGAAAGTTCAAAACCTGATCGAATTAACAGCATGTAAAATGTTATTATAAAGAGGCTATAAAAAGGACACCTTTGCAAAAGTTCAAGATGCAAAAAGAAATGCATTTCAACAACGAAGGACAACTGAATTTATTAGCCATGTTTAAACGCAAATCATATTCACACCCCAACAAAGTAAATTTACTAAGCTTTTTAAGCACAAAGGCAAATTGACTTTCAGTTAGAGGCAAGAATAACCTCACTTGCTGATATTTACTCAAAGGCTAGCTGATTGAGTAGGAGGAACAGCATAATCTACCACAACAACACCATCCAGAAAATCCCTAACCTTCTCTTTCTGCTCATTTGCCAGCTCAGTTTGTGACTCCAAAGCTTCCAATTCATTCACTCCCTTGAAAACCGCAATGGAAGCAATCGAAAAACCTTTCGCCCTACCCGGAGAAAAATTCTCCCCAACAGTCAACTGTTCAATCCCAGGGAATTTCTCTTTAATTCCTCCAATAGCACTCAAAACTTGTGATTTCTCATTTTCCCCTAAATTCTCCTTCAATTTAAGAAACGTCACTCTCAACGCCGAACCAGGCGGGACCTCACTCGGGCCGGAGAAATCAGTCGGAATCCAATCGACGGCCATGATGTCATCAACCACCGGCAACACGTATTCCTTCACGACGCTGACGTGGTCGGGGTGCGCAGAGTAGTCGGCCAAGTCGGATTTTGACTTGTACCGAGAATGAAGTATGTGAGTGAAGGAGAAAGAGGAAGATCTGTCGCGAATGAGCGAACCAGCGGAGAGGTGAACGACTTGGTTGAGAGAGGTTAAGCTATTGAGGTTGTTGGCCATGGCACTAAGCTTTGAAGGGTCAACATCAGGCTTGGCTTTAAAGAGCACAACGTGTTCGACGATTTGTTCAGCTGACATTTTGATAGAACGAAATGAGGAATAAGGCTTGAAATGGCGAAAAGTAGCGGTGGTAGGATTGGGGGATAAGAAGTGAGAGCAAGGTGTTGGAGGTGCAGATCCTGACGTTTTGAGACCGACCATTTTTCTACTGTGCTTTAGGTTTTGACTATAAATTTGGATCCTTTGATTGCTGCGTGCTAGTGGTAGTTGGGTGGTCGATAATGATCGGACTATTTGTTCTACCAGCTTCATTGGGAGCCGCTTCGAATCTAATTTTTTACTATTGAATTCATTGGGAGGCGCTTCCAATCTACATAATTTTTTACTATTGAATTCATAGGGAGGCGCTTTGAATATTTTTTTACTATTGAAACTGGAATAGATGGAATATTTTAGTTGAAGCTAATTGGAGACCGTTATAAAATAAAGATTCGAAAGCCAATAAAGTTCAAATTTTTTACTTCAAATTGTTGGGCTTAACCAGTTTGATGATACTCTTAGTGGGTGAAAAATTTAAAAATAGCCAGATTTATCATTGGTCGTTGAAAAATAGCCAAGTTTTAAAAGTGATCGAAATTTAGTCACTTTTTATGTAAAGAAAAATCTGAGCGAAAAGACTGTTCAAAATCTGAAAAATACGTCCGCAAATTTTACGAGAGTTCCAGCATAAGTATACTTGAACTCCCGCATATTTTACGGGAGTTCCAGGATAATTATGCTGGAACTCCCGCAAATTTTACGGGAGTTCAAGCATAATTATGCTGGAACTCCCGTATATTTTACGGGAGTTCCAACAAGTATAAATATCCAGTATAATATACTGGAGTTTGGAGCACTGGTGCTCCAGTCTCCCGCTGTGATGACCCGGCCCGTCGTCACGAGAGTTACCGCCCCGTTACCCCTCATTTATGTTGTTTCATGTTTCTATCTGTGTTAGAGTCTATCGGGTGAATTTGGACTAATTCTGGTTAAAATAAGGCATATAGCATTTTAGAGTGAAGCTTGTTTCTAAAAAGTCAACTTGAAGTTGACTATGTAGTTAGAGGGCTCAGAATCGAATTCTGATGATTCGGCTAGCTTCGGGAGGTGAATTGTGACTTAAGAGAGCGATCAGAATTGAATTTGAAGGTCTGGTGTAGAAATAGGCTTGAATTGGCTAAGTTGGAATTTTGGCGAAATCCAATCGATAGGCGAGATTTTGATCCGAGAGTCAGAATGGAATTCCGATAGTTGCAGTAGCTTCGTTAGGTGAATTTGGATATGTCTGCAAATTTTCAGGTCATTCGGACATCGTTTGGTCGGGCTTTTTATAGAATGTAGGTTTCGGAAGTTTTGGATGGATCTTAGGCTTGAACCGACCTTAATTTGATGATTCGTGTGTTTGAGAGTGTATTTTTATGTTTGGAACAAGTTCGTGAGATGATTTAGAGTGGATTTATATTTTTGGTTGAGGTACCGGGGGCCTCGGGATATTTTCGAAGGGTAAAACAGATGAATTTTGAGGTTTGCAACTGCTGATATTTATTGCAGCAGAGGTTTTCGTTTCTACGGATGGGGGACCGCACAAGCGACAAAATGATCGCAGATGCGATCCAGGGCCGGTCAAAGGATTTCCGCAGAAGCGAATGATTGGTCGAAGGGGCGGAAGCGCAGAAGCGTGAAATGTTTCGCAGAAGCGGAAATGAGCCTGTTGGGTAGGCTCGCAGAAGCGGACTCGCAGGAGCGTAAATCTTACTGCAGAAGCGGTCTTAGACTAAAGCATGGGTCGCAGAAGCGACCAATAAACCGCAGAAGCGGTCTCGCTGAAGCGAGCTATATATCGCAGAAGCAAAAATAAGCCTAAGTTTAATGAACAGAAGGGTTCGAAATTTCAGAACATTTTACACATTTGGGGCTTCGAACTAAGAGGCGATTTTGGCGATTTTGAGGAGGAAATCGAGGGAAATCATCAGGTAAGCACTCATGGACTCAATTTATGTAAATATATTGATAAATTATGGAGTTAACCTCTTAAATTGGAGGATTTAAGGTGTATCAATGGGGGATTTTTGCTCTAAGCCCGAGTTATTGAAAATCAATGATTTGAATGGGCAAACGGAGTCCTATTTTGATAAACTTTATATGTATGGACTTGTGGCGAGACAAGAATTCTGAAAATGTGACTTTTGTACTTTTTCGAGAAGCGGGCCCGAGGGGTCAGGTTTTGGCAACTTTGTGATTTTTGGTGTAATTCGAGTTATTTTGATTGAGTTATGTTCCTTTAGCCTATTTTGATGTATTCCTATTGGTTTTAATCAGATTCTGCACCCGTGGAGGCCGATTCTCGTGGCAAGGCCATTGCAGGCTAGTTTTCAAGCCGACTCGAGGTGAGTAATGGGTATGGGCCTGAGGGTACGTAACCCCGGTATATCACTATGCGACGCTGTATTGAGGTGAGATACGTACTCTACTGTGAGTGCGGGGTCAATTGTGATTGGGGAATATGGCTTAGTCCGATTGTGTAATATTATACTGTGTTGTTGGCTATCATTGAGCCGGTAAACCTCCTACTTAGATGGTTGTGGATATCTTTGGGCTGCGAGCCAGTTACTTGGATCCCGTGAGGATCGTTATTATAGCTTTTGTGATTATAGCATGTTATTTTGATATCAGTCTTGAGCTAAACACTGTCTAAAATGGTTTTTCCAAACCTTGGTATTTCTGAATACTATTTTCTACTGTTATTGATAAAAAGAGATTTCAAAATGATATTTACTGTGCCTGTGAGGCTTGCATTGCATGTAGCTGGACTGATAGTGGATCGGGCTGCATGCCACAGCAACAACAACAACAACTACCCAGTATAGTCCCACAGGGTGGGGTCTGGGGAGGGTAATATGTATGCAGGCCTTACCACTGCCCGATAGAGCAGGGAGGCTGTTTCCAATCGACCTTCGGCGCAAATACAAGAAGAGAATGGTATGCCATACAATATATCAAGCCTATATGGGTGAACCCCACACCCCGGTCCCACCCCGCGGGAGGAGTGCGTGTAATACTAGAAGTCTCTATCCTACAATCCTAATACTAGACCTCCAGACGTTCCTATCAAGGGCCATGTCCTCGAAAATCTGTGTGTGTGCCACAACATATTATTGATATTGCGCTTGGACTGTAGGAGCCCCTCCGGAGTTTGAACCCCCACAGTGAGTGCAGGTACCCAAATAGATCGGGCTACGCGCCGTAGCGGTCATGTTCATGCATCTGCATTGCATTTAGATATACCTGCTATATTATTTAGCCGATATTGCCGATTATGAGACTATTAATGTTAAAAATGGTAAAAGAGATTATTATATAGCCTTTCTTAGTGCATTATTGGGTGTTCTTATCTTCGCTGTCTTACCCGTACTTATTACCACTGAGTTGATAGTACTCACACTACTCCCTGCACCTTGTGTGCAGATCCAAGCACATCGCATCAGGGCTGATTCCCCAGTTGGTTCAGTGATCATTCCAGATTGTTGAGGTAGCTTCTAGCGCCCGCAGGACTTGACATTTCCTTCCATTTTCAGTTGTATTAGACTTTTCTGTATCTATTCAGATACAGTTATTCTCAGTATTACTATTATATTCTCGGTAGAGGCTCATGGCTTGTGTGTAAGGCCCCGTAAAATTTTTGTGCGTTCGAACCCTTGGTAGTGATTTAAGTTTCAAAAATGTAAGGAATCAATTTTCCAGAAAAATGTCAAATATGCGGTCAAGAATGCGACCGCAAACCTGACATGCGGACCGCATTCTGACCGCAAATCGTTCCAGAGAGTTGCCCAAATCCGTGTCAAATGTGCGGTCGATATGCGATCGCATGTCAATCTGCGGTGCACTTTTGCGACCGCAGAATCAACATGCGGACCGCATATTGGTCGCATTCTGTAACAGAACTTGAGTGAATTTTGAGGCCATTCTGCGGTCACTATGCGGACCGCATGTTGATTCTACGGTCGCAAAGTGCACCACAGAATTTACCCCGGCCCATACTTTTGTAACATTTTGACCCGATCTCTTCTTTAATATAACACCTTTCTTCTTCATTTTATCATATCATCTCACCAAAAATTAGAGAGAGAAGAGAGGGTTTTTAGAGAGAGAAGTTCTTCATCTTCAAAGATTGTTCCAACTACTTAATTCCAAGGGATCCTAGGGCAAGGATTCAACTTCCCAATATTTTCAAGGTAAAAACCCTAACTATTTTCTTTGATTTTCAGTTTTAATTGGGTAAAGAGAGGTTTGCATATAATAGCTTTTAAAAATAGAATTTTTACACTCATGCATGATTATTGAACTTGATTTCTAGTAAAAAGAAGTGAGTAGAAGTAAGAGTCTTCAAGAACAAGGTTGGCAAGAGTAGGATATCTTGGGTAAGCATAAAGTAGGAGGAAAAACATCATCACCGGTATGTATGGCTAATTTTGATTCTTGTGAAATCGCCTATGTGTGTGAAGTTGTTTGTTTCGGGTTAAATTGACAAATTGTGTGAAATTCTTGATGTTGTTGTTGGATATTCAAAGTTTGTTGTCGAGCTATGAGTGATGTAAAATGAGAGTTTAAATTGGCAAAAGAATTGTGAATAATGACTATGATGGCCTATATGGCACCTTGTGGAAAACAAACGAAACCCTTGAGAATTGGTTTATTGTGGAAAGAGATGAAACACTTGAATTGTGGAAATATTGTAACATGGTTGTGATATTGCATTGAGAAGAAATTGAGAACATGAACCAATGTGTAAGTTGCTTATTTGAACTTGTTGAAATTGTGTGTAGTACATTATCTGCTGTTTGAAATTGTTGTGTTTTCAATTGTAAGGCGGGGTCGTGTTGCGCGCCGCAACGTGGTGAAATAAGGTTTGGGTTGGGGTGATAAGGGTGGCCGAGGTAATAAGGGTGGTCAGGGGCAATAAGGATGGAAAGCGATCGAAATCGCCATTGAAAATTGATACATAAATCAATAATGTGAAATTGTGAAAGGAGACAACAGGAGAGTTTGCAACCTGTGGGGCACTGATTGCCCCTTTGTTTGACTACTTGTTCTTTACGTGATTGATTGGTTATTGTTAAATTGGTTGATTGTAGAAAGTGCTTTGTGTGAGAATTATTTGAAATGAGGAAAATGTGGAAACATGGTTGGCTGGCTTAATTAATTGTTGATGTAATTTAATGGCTTGAGTTTACTTGGGACAAAGTTTGTCCATACATACCAATACAATTCAAGTGTACTGACGTCCCTTTTGCCGGGGGTGCTACATTCGTGTTATGATTGTAGGTGGATCAGTAGCAGGCACTTCAGCTCATCGGCAGTAAGTATCCTTCTCCTTCCACTGCCCGTTTTGGTGAGCCCCTTTCTTCCTCGGGGCCTTGAGTGGTTCATGCCACTTTGGTTTAGATTTCATTTTGGTTTTGTAAGGTATAGCCGGAGCCTTGTTACCGGCAAGTATTGTATTTCCCTTTTGTATCCTAGAGGCTCTATAGACATGTAAACTGTGGGACTCCAGTCTTATGTATATATATATATGGTGTTATGTCGGGCGTTGTAAAAAAATTGAAATCTTGTTAATGAATCACTCGTATCGTTTTATTTGTTTAATGTGAAATCAATTATGATTAGTAATATATTTGGTTAATGAGAAACAGTCAACACAGGGGTAACGCGTGGGAATGAAAAGCACCCAGGTCCGCTTGACTGGGGCAACCCGGTCAGGCGCCGGTCATGTCCCTCGATTTGGGGCGTGACAAACTTGGTATCAGAGCTTAAGGTTTTAAAGTGTCCCAGGATGTCTCGGAGCCGTGTCTAGTAGTGCCCTTCTTATAGGTGTGTTGTCGACCACATCATATAAGTAGGGGGCTACACGGGCATTTAGGAATTTACCTACTTCTTTGTTAATCTATATCGTGCGGTAAAGTGCAATGTGGAAATATCCGTGTCTAATTCGTGCCTTGTTCCCAAATTTTCAGAATATGGCACCTAAGAAGAAGGCTAGACTCGGCCTTAGGGCCAATGCCGGCCCAAGTGCGGCTGTTAATCATGTACCCGATGCCGTGGGAGAGAATGACCCACCGGTCCCGAATTTGCCTGGCCCATCTGTTCAAAACCCAAGTGTCCCTATTCCAGCCGCGGCAGAGGATGCCACCATTCCTCCTGCCGGTGTTCCTGACTCAGATACAGTTCCCGCTTCGGGCTCTGGTATCTCTAATGAAGAACTTAGGGGAGCCATCCATATGTTAACACGGTTAGTGGCCGCCCAGGCCCAGAGATCCCATGATGCCCCTGCATCCTCCAGCGGACAGGGAGATTCCTTTGGCTCCAGAGTCCATCAATTCTTGCGATTGGCCCCTCCAGAATTTTCAGGCACCGATCCAGAGGCCGACCCACAGGAATTCCTTGATGAGATATACAAGACCCTCAGAGTAATGAAGGCTACAGATATAGAGGGGGTAGAGTTGGCCTCTTACAGGCTGAAGGGAGCGGCACGTTCATGGTTCGAAATGCGGGAGGATTCCCGTGAGGAAGGGAGCCCTCCGGCCAGATGGGATGAGTTCGTGGATGCATTTATGGACCACTTCTTACCTGCTGAGGCAATGGCAGCCCGCGCCACGGAGTTCGAGGTCCTCAAGCAGGGCAGTATGAGTGTTTGGGAGTATCACATGGAGTTCGTAAGGTTGTCCAAGTATGCTCCTCATTTAGTGTCGACCATGGATGCCCGGGTTCGACGGTTTGTTCAGGGCCTTAGCCCTTTGGTGGTGAATGAGGCCGCCACAGCAGCTTTGCACTCAGACATGAACTATGGGAGGATTGTGGGGTTTGCTCAGGCCACAGAGGCCAGGAAATTGAAGATTCGTGCAGAAAGAGAAAGTAGCAACAGGGCCCGGTCAATGGGTCGTTCAGGGAGATCACTTCCGGGGAAGGGGTCATCAGGGCCATCCCAGTCATATGCTCAGTCCTCCGCGAGTGCACCGCCATCCGTGCACAGTCATCAGCAGGGCAGTTACTCGAGACCTGGTTCAGACAGCAGGAGGTCTCGTCAGTCTGGTCGTCCTGGGGTGAGATCCCAGCAGCAGGGGAGACCTACATGCCCCAAGTGTGGGAGATTTCATACAGAGACATGCTACCTTGACCTTCCGGTGTGCTTCGGGTGCGGGGTGAGAGGTCACATTCAGCGAGACTGTCGTGCACCCCGTCAGGGTATAGGTAGGGGATCTGCTCAGTCATCCGGTTCTTCAGCTGCTACATCATCAGCGCGTACTCCAGCAGCAGCAGGGCGTGGTGCAGCTAGGGGTGGAGCTCAGGGTAGGGGTGAACCTAGCCGATTCTATGCATTGAGTGGCCGCCAAAATGCCGAGGCTTCTCCAGATGTTGTTACAGGTATCATGTCTGTTCAGACTATTGATTGCTATGCCCTTATTGATCCAGGGTCCTCCTTGTCTTATGTTACTCCATTCATTGCTTCAAGCTTTGGGATAGAACCCGAACAGCTTCATGAGCCGTTCTCTGTGTCGACTCCTATTGGTGATTCTATTACAACCTCACGAGTCTATAGGAATTGTGTTGTTATGGTGGGTGGTCGTGATACCACAGCCGATCTTATTGAGCTTGGGATGGTAGATTTTGATGTAATTATGGGGATGGATTGGCTCTATTCGTGCTTTGCCAAACTTGACTGTCGAACGAGAGTTATGAGGCTCGAGTTCCCTAACGAGCCAATCATTGAATGGAGAGGAAATGGTGTAGTGCCAAGGGGTAGGTTTATTTCCTACCTTAAGGCTTCGAAGATGATTAAGAAGGGGTGTATCTATCACCCGGTTCGGGTAACGGACACCACCTCAGATGTGCCTACCCTCGAGTCCGTGCCAATTGTGAATGAATTTCCTGAAGTGTTTCCAGATGAGCTTCCAGGCATCCCGCCGGATAGGGAGATTGATTTCGGGATCGATGTAATGCCGGATACTCAGCCAATATCCATTCCACCATACAGAATGGCGCCAGCAGAGTTAAGGGAGTTAAAGGAGCAGCTGAGGGATTTATTAGAGAAAGGGTTCATACGTCCGAGTGTGTCGCCATGGGGTGCTCCGGTTCTCTTTGTCAGAAAGAAGGATGGGTCACTTCGAATGTGTATTGATTATCGCCAACTTAACAAAGTCACCATTAAGAATAAATATCCATTGCCTCGAGTGGATGATCTGTTTGACCAATTGCAGGGAGCGAAGTTCTTCTCAAAGATTGATTTACGGTCTGGGTACCACCAGTTAAAAATCAGGGAGCAGGATATTCCTAAAACCGCCTTTCGAACTCGTTATGGTCACTTTGAGTTTTTGGTCATGTCTTTTGGGCTAACCAATGCCCCAGCAGCTTTCATGGACCTTATGAATCGGGTTTTCAAGCCATTCCTAGATTCCTTTGTGATTGTATTCATTGACGATATTCTCATCTACTCTCGGAGCGGGGAAGATCATGCCGTTCACCTCAGAGCAACATTGCAGACCCTTCTTCAGCATCAATTGTATGCCAAGTTCTCAAAATGTGAGTTTTGGTTGGAGTCCGTAGCTTTTCTAGGGCATGTTATTTCCAGTGAGGGAATTATGGTGGATCCTCGGAAGATTGCGGCAGTGAAAGATTGGCCTAGACCCACGACCCCGACAGAGATTCGCAGCTTTTTGGGTCTGGCAGGTACTATCGGAGGTTTGTAGAGGGATTCTCAACCCTCGCCTCCCCATTGACTAAATTGACGCAGAAAGCAGTTAAGTTCCAGTGGTCCGAAGCATGTGAGAAAAGTTTCCAAGAACTGAAGTCAAGATTGACCTCGGCACCAGTATTGGCCTTGCCAGAAGGCAGAGAGGGATTTGTAATCTATTGTGATGCCTCCAGAGTCGGTTTGGGATGTGTATTGATGCAGCACAGAAAGGTTATAGCTTATGCTTCCAGACAACTCAAGAACCATGAGAAGAATTATCCGACGCATGATTTGGAACTTGCAGCTGTTGTGTTTGCCTTTGAAAATATGGCGGCACTATCTTTATGGAGTGCATGTAGATGTGTTTTCAGACCACAAGAGCCTCCAGTATTTGTTCAAGCAGAAAGAGCTAAATCTGAGACAGCGGCGGTGGTTAGAATTACTCAAGGACTATGATATGGACATATTGTACCATCCAGGGAAGGCAAATGTGGTAGCCGACGCTCTTAGTCGAAAATCTATGGGTAGTTTGGCTCATTTGGGTGTGGATCAGAGACACCTGGCTCGAGAGGTCTACCAATTAGCCAGCTTGGGGGTTCGTATTTCGGCGTCAGACGAGGGGGATATCTTGGTGCATAATGGAGCAGAATCATCATTGGTCGCGGAAATCAAGGAAAAACAGTTCATGGATCCAGCATTGGTTCGGGTGAAGGAAGCAGTCATGAATGACAAGACCTCAGCATTTGTACTCGGCAGCGAAGATGGTGTATTGCGGTGTCAAGATAGGCTATGTGTTCCGGATGTGGACGAGCTTCGGGAAAGAGTGATGGCAGAGGCTCATACTTCCGGTATTCTGTGCACCCTGGTTCTACGAAAATGTATCACGATCTCAAGGAGATTTATTGGTGGAACGGTATGAAGAGGGATGTGGCAGGCTTTGTAGCTAAATGTCCGAACTGTCAACAAGTGAAGGCCGAGCATCAACGGCCTGGTGGATTAACTCAGATTATAGAAATACCAAGGTGGAAATGGGAGATGATCAATATGGATTTCGTGGTGGGGTTACCTCACACTCGGCGTAAGTTCGATTCAATATGGGTGGTAGTAGATCGACTCACCAAATCAGCTCACTTCCTGCCTGTCAAGTCCACTGATACTGCAGAGCAATATGCAAGATTGTACATCAAGGAGATAGTAAGGCTTCATGGCACTCCACTTTCTATCATCTCGGATCGCGGGGCTCAGTTCATAGCTAACTTTTGGAAGAAGTTTCAGCAAGGTTTGGGAACTCAGGTGAATCTCAGCACAGCTTTCCATCCACAGACCGATGGACAGGCCGAGCGGACCATTCAGACGCTCGAAGATATGTTGCGGGCTTGTGTCTTAGATTTTAAAGGTAATTGGGATGAACACTTGCCACTGATAGAATTTGCTTATAATAACAGCTATCATGCTAGCATTCAAATGGCCCCGTTTGAGGCATTGTACGGGAGAAGATGTAGATCGCCAATCGGGTGGTTTGAGGTAGGTGGAGCGGAATTGCTAGGGCCAGATATGGTGTACGAAGCTATGGAAAAGGTCAAAGTTATTCAGGAGAGAATGAAAACAGCACAGAGTCGTCAAAAGTCCTATGCGGACG
Source organism: Nicotiana noctiflora (assembly GCA_032618575.1). Classification (NCBI taxonomy): domain Eukaryota; kingdom Viridiplantae; phylum Streptophyta; class Magnoliopsida; order Solanales; family Solanaceae; genus Nicotiana; species Nicotiana noctiflora. The sequence continues at coordinate 29,249 of JASVEL010012608.1, forward strand.
TTCGTCGAAGGGATTTGGAGTTTCAAGTCGATGATTGGGTGTTCTTGAGGGTATCTCCTATGAAGGGAGTCATGCGATTCGGAAAGAAAGGGAAATTGAGTCCTAGGTATGTCGGGCCATATCGGATCGTTCAAAGGATTGGTCAAGTTGCTTATAGGCTAGAGTTGCCTCCCGAGATGTCATCAGTGCATCCGGTATTCCATGTGTCCATGTTGAAGAAAGTGATTGGAGATCCATCCACCATCATGCCGGTCGAAGCTATAGAGGTTAATGAAGATTTGTCATATGAAGAAGTTCCAGTTGCCATTCTTGATAGGCAAGTCCGTAAGTTGAGAAATAAGGAAGTTGCCTCTGTTAAAGTATTGTGGCGAAGTCAACAAGTTGAGGAGGCCACATGGGAAGCAGAAAAAGAGATGAAGGAAAAGTACCCCCATTTGTTTGATCAAGCCTAGAAGAAATTAGGTGACCCTTCTACTCCTAGTAATTGTCATTTTGTCCAAGTCGTTTCTCTCTTAGTGTTAGTAAAGTCTCCTTCATTTTGTAATGAATTTAATGTGTTGTCACGTTTGGGTCATTTGAGCCTTTCTTGATAAATGAGAGCCTTATAAAGATTTACGTGTTTAATAGACAACTAATAGTAAGTGTAGATTGGTAATGGTTTGTTAAGTGTACATGGTGTGTTAAAATGGTTAAATAAGGCAAGAATTCATTGAAGTGACTAGTTTATGTGCAATTGTAACAATGTGATAGAATATGTGCATTCGTTGAGGTAAGAAAGTGTATACCAGTTGTGAAAAGTGTTGTAGTTGTATATTGTTGTTTGGTAATGTGTTTCGGGGCCCTCTGACAGGTGGATATGCCCATAATACAAAGGAAACTCTGGCGAAATTTTTCTAAAATATAAGAGTTAGTCAAAATTTTGATAGCTTGCATATCATGTCTTTCAAAACTCATTTATTTCAAAATCCTCATTCGAGGACGAATGATCTTAAGGGGGGAGGATGTAAGGCCCCGTAAAATTTTTGTGCGTTCGGACCCTTGGTAGTGATTTAAGTTTCAAAAATGTAAGGAATCAATTTTCCAGAAAAATGTCAAATATGCGGTCAAGAATGCGACCGCAAACCTGACATGCGGACCGCATTCTGACCGCAAATCGTTCCAGAGAGTTGCCCAAATCCGTGTCAAATGTGCGGTCGATATGCGATCGCATGTCAATCTGCGGTGCACTTTTGCGACCGCAGAATTAACATGCGGTCCGCATAGTGACCGCATGTCTTAACAGAACCTGCGTAATTTTTTGAGCCATTCTGCGGTCACTATGCGGACCGCATGTTGATTCTGCGGTCGCATAGTGACCGCATATTTGACCCCGGCCCAGACTTTTGTAACATTTTGACCCGATCTCTTCTTTAATATAACACCTTTCTTCTTCATTTTATCATATCATCTCACCAAAAATTAGAGAGAGAAGAGAGGGTTTTTAGAGAGAGAAGTTCTTCATCTTCAAAGATTGTTCCAACTACTTAATTCCAAGGGATCCTAGGGCAAGGATTCAACTTCCCCAATATTTTCAAGGTAAAAACCCTAACTATTTTCTTTGATTTTCAGTTTTAATTGGGTAAAGAGAGGTTTGCATATAATAGCTTTTAAAAATAGAATTTTTACACTCATGCATGATTATTGAACTTGATTTCTAGTAAAAGAAGTGAGTAGAAGTAAGAGTCTTCAAGAACAAGGTTGGCAAGAGTAAGATAGCTTGGGTAAGCATAAAGTAGGAGGAAAAACATCATCACCAGGTATGTATGGCTAATTTTGATTCTTGTGAAATCGCCTATGTGTGTGAAGTTGTTTGTTTCGGGTTAAATTGACAAATTGTGTGAAATTCTTGATGTTGTTGTTGGATATTCAAAGTTTGTTGTCGAGCTATGAGTGATGTAAAATGAGAGTTTAAATTGGCAAAAGAATTGTGAATAATGACTATGATGGCCTATATGGCACCTTGTGGAAAACAAACGAAACCCTTGAGAATTGGTTTATTGTGGAAAGAGATGAAACACTTGAATTGTGGAAATATTGTAACATGGTTGTGATATTGCATTGAGAAGAAATTGAGAACATGAACCAATGTGTAAGTTGCTTATTTGAACTTGTTGAAATTGTGTGTAGTACATTATCTGCTGTTTGAAATTGTTGTGTTTTCAACTGTAAGGCGGGGTCGTGTTGCGCGGCCGCAACGTGGTGAAATAAGGTTTGGGTTGGGGTGATAAGGGTGGCCGAGGTAATAAGGGTGGTCAGGGGCAATAAGGATGGAAAGCGATCGAAATCGCCATTGAAAATTGATACATAAATCAATAATGTGAAATTGTGAAAGGAGACAACAGGAGAGTTTGCAACCTGTGGGGCACTGATTGCCCCTTTGTTTGACTACTTGTTCTTTACGTGATTGATTGGTTATTGTTAAATTGGTTGATTGTAGAAAGTGCTTTGTGTGAGAATTTTTTTTAAATGAGGAAAATGTGGAAACATGGTTGGCCGGCTTAATTAATTGTTGATGTAATTTAATGGCTTGAGTTTACTTGGGACAAAGTTTGTCCATACATACCAGTACAATTCAAGTGTACTGACGTCCCTTTTGCCGGGGGCGCTACATTCGTGTTATGATTGTAGGTGGATCAGTAGCAGGCACTTCAGCTCATCGGCAGTAATATCCTTCTCCTTCCACTGCCCGTTTTGGTGAGCCCCTTTCTTCCTCGGGGCCTTGAGTGGTTCATGCCACTTTGGTTTAGATTTCATTTTGGTTTTGTAAGGTATAGCCGGAGCCTTGTTACCGGCAAGTATTGTATTTCCCTTTTGTATCCTAGAGGCTCTATAGACATGTAAACTGTGGGACTCCAGTCTTATGTATATATATATATGGTGTTATGTCGGGCGTTGTAAAAAAATTGAAATCTTGTTAATGAATCACTCGTATCGTTTTATTTGTTTAATGTGAAATCAATTATGATTAGTAATATATTTGGTTAATGAGAAACAGTCAACACAGGGGTAACGCGTGGGAATGAAAGGCACCCAGGTCCGCTTGACTGGGGCAACCCGGTCAGGCGCCGGTCATGTTCCTTGATTTGGGGCGTGACATTGTGACTCCAGGTCTGTGGGAGATATTGCACTGTGTTGGGTTTATCTTGCAATTGATGCTAAGTACCGTACTTCTTTACAGTGAAATATTGCTTTTAAAGTAAATCAAGGGTTGATAGCTCGGTTTTGTGTGAGATTGGTCAGACTGGCCTAGTAATGTGTTGGGCGTCATCACGATCGGGTTTTGGGGTCATGACACCCGCAAATTTTACAGGAGTTAGCAAAGTGTATCGGTCCAGCATAATATGCTGCAGTTTGTACAAAAATGCACCAGAACTTCCGTAAATTATATGGGACCAGCCCCTATTGCAGCAAAATAGTGGCTATTTTTCATTGACTTGCTGGCTATTTTTGATTGACCAGTGTAAAAATTGGCTATACCATGATATTTTGACTCTTAGTGGTCGTTTGGTTGGATGCATTAGATAAAATAATGCATGCATTAGCTTTATGTATTAATAATATCTTGTTTAGTAGATATTTTGAACATATGCATTAGTTATGCAAGCATTAGTTATACATCCTATTTGTGTAACGACCTGGCCGGTCATTTTCAGAATTTATGCCCCGAACCCCTATTAACTGCTTTCTCTAAGTTCATTTCTACTATTTTGGTTTGCTGGAATATTCAGTATTAGGATTCGGAGTGTTTTGGGACACTTGGTCCCCAAATGAGAGATTAAGAGTTGAAAAATGGCCCGTATTAAGAGAAGTGAGAAGATGATCTCAGAATGGAAATCTGATGGTTCTATTAGCTCCGTTAGGTTTTTTCGGGGTTGGGAGCATGTTCGGAATGTATTTTGGAAGTCCGTAGCTAATTTAGGCTTGAATTGGCGAAGTTAGTATTTTGGCGATTTTCGGTTGATAGGTGAGATTTTGATCCGGGATTCGGAGGAATTTCGAGAGCTGATGTAGCTTTGGTAGGTGATTTGGGATATGTGTGCAAAATTTCAGGTCATTCGGATATGGTTTGGTTGGATTTTTTATAGAATGCGTGTTTTGAAAGTTTTAGAAGAATATAGGCTTGAATTAGATGTAATTTGATGGTTTTGGTGTTGTTTGAGGTATTTTGTGGGTTGGAACAAGTTTGAATAATGTATTAAGATGTGTTGGTGCTTTTGATTGATGTCCCGAGGGCCTCGAGTGTGTTTCGGGTTGTATCGCACTCTTATTTGATGTTTTAAAGCCGTATTTTTGGGCATAAAGGGGTACCACAATGAGTAAATGAGCTCCAAATTAAATTTTTATTGAACCATTAGTTCCGTATCATAATTTTGGGGCTATAGCAAAAAGCATCGCCGAATTTGGACATCGTATGAGGGAGTTATGCTCATTTCCGTGTCGAGAAAGTGTTGGTTGCTATCATAACCGCAGAAGCGGAAATTGACCGCAGAAGCGGTACCTCAAAAGCGGAAATAGTGCTGCAGAAGCGGTACCGTACAAGCGGAAAATATCCACGGAAGCGTAAAACTTTCCGCGGAAGCAAAAAATTGGCCTGGGCAGAGACCTTAAGTTCCGAAAATGGCCCATTTTCATCATTTTTGACTTCTAGAGCTCGGCTTTGGGAGAGATTTTGAAGGATTTTTGCGGGAACCGATTGGGTAACAATTCTATACTCTTTTATGCTTAATACCCACTAATCTAATCATGATTTCGTCTTTAAATTTCGGATTCTTGAATGAAAATTGGGTGAAAGTTCATAGACCAAACTATTGGGTTTTGAGGGGGCATTTGACCTTCAATATGATAGATTTTTATATGGTTAGACTCGTGAGAGTGTGAGGTTTCTGAAAATATAAATTTTACTTGGTTCCGAGATGTGGGGCCTGAGGGGTATTTTGGTTATTTTATATAATTTTGCGTATTAGCTTAGAATTTAATTGTAGAATCAATTACTTGAATTATTATTTACATTATGCAATCTAATTGAATAGATTTGAGCCATTTGGAGTCAAATACTCGTGGCAAGAACCTGATTTTGGATTGAATTTTGAGCAGATTCGAGGTAAGTGGCTTGTCTAACCTTGTGTGGGGGACTTCTTCCCTTAGGATATCTTATGTGTTGATTATAATGCCTTGTACGCGAGGTGACGAGCGTGTACTTGTGAAAATTGTTGAAAATCTGTTTTACTTGAATTGTTCAAATTGTGTTATTCTCTGTTATTTGACTGATTTAAATGCAAGATTTATCCTATGCTAGTTAGAGGAGTATAACTAGATAAAATTAATTGCCTTAATTAAAATTACGTGGAACATGTTGGGTCGGAATTTAACTGTTATTTGTAGTTGTGTATTCCATTCTCTAGGTATAATTCCTTGTTTTTGATTGTGTTTTGCATTGTGGACTGCGTGTTCAATTCCCAGAGATCCTTGTTATTGAGATGAGTGGACCGCGGGTTCAATTCCCGGAGATCCCGTGACATTGAGATAAAGGACTGCGGGTTCAATTCCCGGAGATCCTGTGATACTGAGATAAAGGACCGCGGGTTCAATTCTCGGAGATCCTGTGATACTGATATAAAGGACTACGGGTTCAATTCTCGAAGATCCTGTGATATTGAGATAAAGGACTGCGGGTTCAATTCTTGGAGATCCTATGATACTGAGATGAAGGACTGCGGGTTCAATTCTCGGAGATCCTGTGATACTGAGATAAGGACTGCGGGTTCAATTCCTGGAGTTCCTGTGATACTAAGATAAGGACTGCAAGTTCAATTCCCGGAGATCCTCTGATACTGAGATAAAGGAATGCGGGTTCAATTCCTGGAGATTTTGTGATACTGAGATAAGGACTACGGGTTCAATTCTCGGAGATCCTGTGATATTGAGATAAGGACTGCGGGTTCAATTCCCAGAGATCCTGTGATGCTGATATGAATGGACTGCGGGTTCGATTCCCAGAGATCTTAGCCACTGAGTTAAATGGACTGCGGGTTCAATTCCCGGAGATCCTGTGTTATTGATTCTATACTTGTTGTGTTAATTTTTCCTTGTTAGCTTAATTGTAGACGACGTGTAGCCTCTATCTTATTTTGCTGTTATTTCAGATCTATCTCCTGTTTCACAATATTATTATTATTATTCTTGGTAGGGCCCTGACCTTCCTCGTCACTACTCTATCGAGGTTAGACTTGGCACTTATTGAGTACCGTTGTAGTGTACTCATGCTACTTTTCTACACACTTTTGTTGTGTAGATCCAGTTACTTCTGATCGAGTGCATTATTTGTGATTGCATAGCTACATTGGGAGACTTGAGGTATGCATCTGCTGCGTCCGCAGATCCGAAAAGTCTCCTTCTACTCTTCCTCATAGAGAGTAGTTTCATTTCATTTATTCGGTTGTATAGACACTTTTGGACGATAGAGCCATAGTTTATGTTCTTTAGCCTGTGTTTGCCCGTTAGTTTCCGGGTCTTGGAGGTTGTTTTAATATTTTGGGTTGAAGTGTATGTGCCAGGAGGCACTTTATACATTTTACTTATGTTATTCAGTATTACTTCATTGTTCTCGTAAAAGTTGTTTAATTTCCGCAATGTGTTAGGCTTACCTAGTCGCGAAGACTGGATGCAGTCATGACAGGTTCACGATTGGTGAACTAGGATCGTGACAAGTTGGTATCAGAGCTCTAGGTTCATAGGAGTCACGGGACACATGCCGGTTTATTAGAGTCTCGATGATCGGTACGGAGACGTCCGTACTCATCTACGAGAGGGTATGTAACAGTTAGGAAAATTCCTCTTCATTTCATTCCTTATCATGCGTCATTTATTTAGTTGGAGCCTATATCATATGTTCTTTTGCATCCACTCTTGTATTGAAATTGCACACTCGGTATCAATTATGCGCCGACTGTTCGTGATGCTACATAAAGATTTCAAGGGATCCAAGAATTTGCTCAACCATTGTTACTGCGTGTCATCCATATCGATAATGCAAAAGTATTGAGAGATACATTCAATTGTGCACATAGGGGGAGCACTAGGTTCTGACTTTCGGTTGATAAGTACGGTCTTGAGAAGGTTTACTTATCTGCCAAATCGTCGTCGAAATGGTAGAGTCACAAGGTAGATGTAAATCTAAAGATAGTTGGTGGTAATATAGAGTATATGGCTCGTATGAGATGTCTATCTAGCGAAGGGTACAACTAGCAACCGAGATGTTTGAGGAAGTGACTTTAACTGTCCTAAGAAGGACATGTACCAAACGAATGGCTTGAGTTGTCTTATGATGGTGATGTACAAGCGATAAAGGTTAGTATCGTAGATTATTAGTATGTATCTTTTGGCTTGGCTCTAAGTGAAGAAGTTCACTATAAACGATCAAATTGTGGGTCATGTGTCATATCAGATTTGGCATGCGATGTATTTAAGCGGTATTCAAGAGTTCTCTGAAACTTGCATAAGAGTAAGAGCTGAGATTTGTATGGGATGCTATTTGGACCTTCGATGTTCCTATGTCCATAATAATTCTATATTTTAGTATCAACAGGGAAGTGGAATCGATTTCAGAATACTCGTAGTGCTCCAGTTAATCAGGGCACTCTCATAGGATAATCATCTTTTAATCACCACTAGCATGAGATTCCTTTAATGGTTATTCTAGTTATCTGGCACAGACTCAGTATGAGTGGCCGAACTGCGGATGAGTTGTTATGAATGTGATGATAGTAGAAACATCATGAGAAGTTGTCCCAGACTTGGGAGAAATCTATTTCATCAGAACACACTGTCAACACACTCCATTATAGTTACTAATTTACATACGCTACAAGTTACAGATGGAGAACGAATGGGTAGATGGCGCCTTAGAGGTGGATGCCCGACCCATTGATATAATTGCTATAATGTGACTGAGCACACTACACCAGATGGTGACATTACATGTACAATTCTGATTGTTATAAAAAGGATAATTTTCCTTAACTTGATTTGGTTAAAAAAAGAAAGAAACTGAGACAAGTCCTCTTAATATGCATCACTAATGAGTGAACTTCGTTATCCTGAAATCTACTTATGTGAACACTCACGTTGGACTATTTTATGGAGATAGCTATCCTTACCATTATGTGTTGGTCACTAAAAGTATCTATGAGGCTAAAAGTGACTTTCTATTACTTACTATAGTGAGTTTTGATGTAATTTTAGGATAATTAATTGCAATTGTCAATTATATGCCCTATCGGTATGAGGGTTCATTATATGTTGTGATTCTCTTTAACAGAAATTGATGAAAAGAGAAAGAAAGGAAATGAAAAATTTCAGTTGGCACAATGTGCAAATACTTGTAATTCAGAGTTGAGGATAATATCCTCGAATAATTATATGATGTGAAATGCTTTAAGCTAGAAGCTGCGGTGGATGTTATATAAGGACAAGGTACTGGCGGTGAAAAGTTATATGTTTAAAATTCTCATTTTATGAAATTTAACATTTTGTACTATCTTTTAAATGAGAGTCGTGCATGTTAGGTTTATTTGACAATTCTTGTGTATTTTCTGTTAATATTCAGTCATTTTTGTGTTCTAAACATTGAGTTTTAGCCTACAAGATGGGCGCCCAGGTGGTATTAAATGTGACTCGTCAATTCGGGTAAGTAATTATGAGATCTCCATGCTTCGTTGTGAGTAAAGCGGAGGTCTGAAATAAGATATTTGTTAACCCAAGGTTAATTGGCAATGTTGTGATTATGAACAACTATTATGGCCAGAGACATGGTTATTAGCATATAAATGATGTGTTATATGTCCAGATATCAGTATGATAATGCGATGCTTATAATGATGAGATTATTGTTATTGATATATACATTGTGGTGCTTCATTGGGTTGTGGATGTGTTGTTAGGAGTTGTTTTGGTGTTACTCTGACAGGTGGATAGGTCCAATTGCAGGGGAGGCTCTTCCGAAATTTCTGAAAAAGTTGGGAGTTAGAATAATTTGAGACATTTAGATGTGCGAAGAAAGAGATAAGCTATATCGTGTATTTGAGGATGAATGACCCTAAGTGGGGGAGAATGCAACAACCCGGAGAAACAATTTCAAAGTATTTAAGCATTATTAAAAGTTTAAGTGTGTTGAAATAAGACTAATGCAGTGTGATGGTGTGAAATTTGGATCCTATGACGAATGGCTGATTTTGAAGATTTGGTCATGTCATAAGGTTATGGACTAAGGATGAGGTGAAACCTTCAGTTACGTTGAAGGATCAGTTATAGGAATTTTCTTAAAAATGAGTTTATTCGGCCCAGTGTATCATCCTGGGGTGCTCCTATCTTGTTTGTGAAAAATAAGGATAGTTCCATGCGTATGTGTATTGGTTATCGACAGTTGAACAAGGCTATAGTGAATAATCGCTATCTTCTGCCTCGTACTGATGATCTGTTGATTAGCTTCTGAGGGCGCACGTGTATTTTTTAAGATTGACTTACGCTCAAGTTACCATATGTTGAAGGTTCGGGAGCCAGCTATCCCTAAGATTAGCTTCAGGACTCAATATTATCATTATGAGTTCCATGTATGTCGTTTGGGCTGACTAATTCCCCAACATTTTTTGTGCATTTGATGCACAGAGAATTTCGGCAATATCTTTACCATTTGTTATTGTCTTTATTGATGAAATTGTGGTGTATTCTCGGAGTCGGAAAGATCATGAGCAGCACCTGAGGACAGTGCTTCAGAATCTAAGAGAAAAGAAATTACATGCAAAATTTTCAAAATGTGATCTAGATGTATTCTGTGGCATTCTTAGGCCATGTGTTATCAAATGAGGATATTTGGTTGGATCTAAATTTGCGCTACAGAGGGTGGTTAGAGTTGTGGTAAGGAATATGACATCAGTATCTTGTATCACTCGAGCAAAAGCTAATGTAGTGGCCGATGCTTTGAGTCGTCGGACAGAGAGTTTGGGAAGTTTGACTTACCTACCAACATCAAGAGGTCTATGGCAGTGGATGTTCAGGCCTTTGTCATCTAGTTGTGAGGTTGGATCTTTCAGAGCCTAGTCAGAATTTTAGCTCGGTGCCCCAACTGTGAGCAGGTTAATTATGAGAACCAAAGACCTGGTGGGTTGGTTTAAGTCCGGTGAGGTTAGATTATTGGGCACAAACTTGGTTTAGAATACTTTGGAAAGTTTAAGTGATTCAGGATAGACTCCGTATAACCTCGTCCAGGCAGAATAGTTATGTGAATCGGAAAGTTCGTGATGGTTCCGATATGGTAGAAGATAAGGTCATGATTCATGTTATGCCTATAAAGGGTATTATGATATTTGGGAATTAAAGGAAGTTGAGTCTAAGGTTTATTGGACCTTTTGAGATATTGAAGGTGTTGGAGAAGTTGCTTATGAACTTGCACTACCTCCCAGCTTGACAGGAGTTCATCCGGTATTTCATGTCTCGATGCTCCGTAAATATCATGGGGACTCGTCGCACGTGTTGGATTTTAGCTCAATCCAATTGGACAAGGATCAATCCTATGTTGAGGGGCCAATGGTAATATTCGATAGGCATGTCCGAAAGCTCAGCTCCAAGGATATAGCTTCTATAATCATTCAATGGCGGGGCCAGCCGGTCGACTAGGTGACTTGGGAGACTGAGCGAGATATGCGCAATAGATATCCTCATCTTTTCACTCCTCCAGGTATGTCTTTATGCTCGTTCGAGGACAAACGAATATTTAAGTGTGGGAGGATGTAACGATCCGGCCGGTCTTTTTCAGAATTTATGCCCCGAACCCCTATTAACTACTTTCTCTAAGTTCATTTCTACTATTTTGGTTTGCCGGAATGTTCGGTATTAGGATTCGGAGTGTTTTGGGACACTTGGTCCCTAAATGAGAGATTAAGAGTTGAAAAATGGACCGTATTTAGAGCAGTGTGAAGACGACCTCAGAATAGAAATCCGTTGGTTCTATTAGCTCCGTTAGGTTATTTCGGGGTTGGGAGCATGTTCGGAATGTATTTTGGAAGTCCGTAGCTAATTTTAGCTTGAATTGGCGAAGTTAGTATTTTGGCAATTTTCGGTTGATAGGTGAGATTTTGATCCGAGAGTTGGAATGGAATTCTGAGAGCTTCTCTAGCTTCGGTAGGTTATTTGGGATATGTGTGCAAAATTTCAGGTCATTCGGATATGGTTTGGTTGGATTTTTTATAGAATGCGTGTTTTGAAAGTTTTAGAAGAATTTAGGCTTGAATTCGATGTAATTTGATGGTTTTGGTGTTGTTTGAGGTATTTTGAGGATTGGAACAAGTATGAATAATGTATTAAGATATGTTGGTGCTTTTGGTTGAGGTCCCGATGGCCTTGGGTGTGTTTCGGGTTGTATCGCGCTCTTATTTGAAGTTTTAAAGTCGTATATTTGGACATAAAGGGGTACCACAATGAATAAATGAGCTCCAAATTAAATTTTTGTTAAACCATTATATCCGTATCGTAATTTCGGATCTATAGCAAAAAGAATCGTCGAATTTGGATATCGTATGATGGAGTTATGCTTATTTCCGTGTCGAGAAAGTGCTGGTTGCTGTCATAACCGCAGAAGTGAAAATTGATCGCGGAAGGGGTACCGCAAAAGCGGAAGTAGTGCAGCGGAAGCGGTACCGCATAAGCGGAAAATATCCGCGAAAGCAGAAAATTCCGTGGAACCGGAAAACTTTCCGCGGAAGCAAAAAATTGGCCTCGACAGAGACCTGAAGTTCCGAAAATGGCCCATTTTCACCATTTTTGACTTCTAGAGCTCGGCTTTGGGAGAGAATTTGAAGGATTTTAGATTGGGTAACAATTCTTATACTCTTTTATGCTTAGTACCCACTAATCTAATCACGATTTCATCTTTAAATTTCGGATTTTTGAATGAAAATTGGGTGAAAGTTCATAGACCAAACTATTGGGTTTTGAGGGGCATTTGACCTCCGATTTGAAAGATTTTTATATGGTTAGACTCGTGAGAGTGCGAGGTTTCTGAAAATATAAATTTTACCCGGTTCCAAGATGTGGGGCCTGAGGGGTATTTTGGTTATTTTATATAATTTCACGTATTAGCTTAGAATTTAGTTGTAGAATCAATTACTTGAATTATTATTTACATTATGCAATCTAATTGAATAGATTTGAGCGATTTAGAGTCGAATACTCGTGGCAAGAACGTGATTTTGGATTGAATTTTGAGTAGATTCGAGGTAAGTGACTTGTCTAACCTTGTGCAGGGGACTTCTTCCCTTAGGATATCTTATGTGTTGATTAAAATGTCTTGTATGCGAGGTGAGGAGCGTGTACTTTTACAAATTGTTGAAGATTCGTTTTACTTGAATTGTTCAAATTGTGTTATTCTCTGTTATTTGACTGATTTAAATGCAAGATTTATCCTATGCTAGTTAGAGAGTATGACTAGATAAAATTAACTGCCTAATTGCTTAATTGCCTTAATTGCCTTAATTAAAATTACGTGGAACATGTTGGGTCAGAAATTAACTGTTATTTATAGTTGTGTATTCCATTCTCTGAGTATAATTCCTTGTGTTTGGTTGTGTTTTACAGTGTGGACTGTGGGTTCAATTCCCGGAGATCCTTGTTATTGAGATGAGTGGACTGCGGGTTCAATTCCCGGAGATCATGTGACACTGAGATAAAGGATTGCAGGTTCAATTCCCGGAGATCATGTGATACTGAGATAAAGGACTACGGGTTCAATTCCCGGAGATCCTGTGATAAGGGAGTCGCCATCTAATTAATTCTAAGGTAAATTAGGACACCTATTTTTTAAAGCTTAAGCCAAACTCTATCTTATGGTCTTCACCTAAAGATTCTAAGTAAGAATTTTAAATATTTTAAAAGGAAGGTTTTTTATTTAAAAAAAAGCACCTTTTAAAATCCGTTAATAACGGTTAACCGGCCAAGCTTAGGTTAATAAATTATATAAAAATATCAAGAATATCATTTGAGGTATTTTAACAAAGTATAGCTTACAATATAGTAGTTTAACTTTGAGAGACCTTAATAAAATTTTGAAGAATATTATTACATAAACAAAGCTTATAACTAGTTAATATACATATATAAATTTGAAAGAATATAATCTTTTGAGAAAGAGATTTGCTGATGATTAAAATATTTTATAAAAAAAAGTACCCTTTTCTTTTCTTGTCTTCAAAAAGGATCAAGGATCAAGGTCTTTCTAACCTTTCAATTAACAAGAACGTCTGCAACCAAAAATTACGTTTTTGTATTATTTTTTTTCACATTTTTATAATGTTATAAAGAACAATTTGTCAATTTCAACTGAAGCACGTCTATTTTTTATTTATTTAAAGAATTGATTCAGCTCCGAACTTAGAAACATGAAACTTTAAGGGTGCTTCAAACATTCTTTAAGAGCACTATTTTAGATAATATCTGCCAGTAATTAAGCGTGAATACTAAGTGAAGAAGTCAAAACTAAATTAACAATCCCAAGTTAAATATAAAACTAAACTAATCAAAAAAACATGATCAAATTAATTAAAGATTCGAAACAGAGTAAATGTAAATAACAAAAGCCGCCATAGGCGACCCCAAGCTTTTCACTTGTTCTTCTTCTAGATGTCCACCGTAATCTAAGGCTCAATAGTAATGACTTCATGCTGGTATGAGTTGAGTCTTGAATTAAGACTCATTGCTCCAAGTGCATATGCCAAACAAAGAAAAGACAAGAATTAGAAATAAAGATATTGGCAATAAGCTAAGATTTATAAAGAACAGTAAACTTTAAATTGGATTCTAAACATACAACGAGATTATTAACTCACATAAAACAGCTACTTCCTTTTAAAAAATTAAGTAATCAAATACCAACAAATTCATTAATTTATAAGCTTACGCATATCTCCTTAATCTAAATATCGAGTTAACAACTTTCCTTGTTCATTTGAAATCTAAAGATGAAACAAATTAATCTAGCCAATGTGATTATTAAAGCATAGAACAATATCGTTTCTGCTTCCATCCAAAGTGATAAAATTAGATATTAAAGTCCTTGTAGTATTCTCTTTTATTTTTTTAAAAAAATGACGAAGTAGCAGTAGATTTTTCTAAGACAATTAATACACATGGAAGCATTTAACACATGCTTTCTTATCTTATTTCAAGTATTAGGACCAAACACTAAAGTATTCTAATGCCACACTGGATAGTAACATTAAGAAAAGGGAAATCATTTGAAAGGTTTTTAAATGCCAAATTTCTGCATTTGATTAAGAGCAGACTTCTCTTAAGCGCACATACAAAAACTTTAATAATGGCAAGTCGTTTCAATAAAACTTCAAGTCCCTTGCACATGATATTTTAGTCTTCCTCAATATTATCTTTTCTACCATCTGAGAGTACAATTTCAGTCTACAATACATTGTTTTAACATTAATCGGTCCTAACTTTATAATAAATTATGTTATTTTCAGCTAAAAAAAACGTAACTACTTAAGCAAACATAAGTATGGAGCTATCTAGCAAAATAACTTTAGATTTTCACTGGTCTAAAATGGTCAATATAGTTTATTAAGTTCTTTTCATAAAGATAGTGTAAATCTATAATTATAAACATAGTTCTTATCTCACAAAAGAAGAAATATTTAAAACATGGAGTATTTTTCAAGTGTTCAACTTAAGGCAGTGGCTTCTATACATGTAGTATCTATATAAAAGGTCTTAAATCTTATCAATTTTTGGACAAGAACTCTATGAAGTAAACCACTTTAAAAAAAATTATTACTAAATAGAAAATCATTTAAACTAGCACCTAAATAGTTTAATAATAAAAAAAAAGAAGAGCAAAAGCCATAACCTTAATTCTTGAAATGAAAAGCAAAACTTGATAAAATGGTAGGCAAAAAGGCAACAATATAATTTTGACAAAGAAGAGGAGGATTTAAAATAAAAATTCATTAACTTCTAATTTCTCTATGTGTAACTTTCAGTATTTTGATTTCATGACGTGATTTCCTTTTCATTGACTTAACCATAATACCTATAACTATATGGCTTCTATAGAAGTTGGCTAAAATTTATGATTTTTAACAAGCAACTGTTAAAACTCATACAAAAGAGTCGTAACAATCACTTCAAGCAGTGGAAAGAACAAAAGATGTGCCACTTAGTGTTGCGCGCCTAGGAGGGCAGCGCGCTTTGGGATGAAGAGGAGCTATTATCGTCCAGCTCCCTAACTTAAAGCGGCACCGGGTTTGGACCGCAGGGAACCATAGCATGGGGGGACGTCTAATCCTTTTGCCGCCGCAAGGCTGGCTAATCGTACGCAGCAGGCTCGAATACCCCTGGTTATGCAATAAAATCTTTGTTGTATTCGGCTCAATCCTTTTAGTAAAAGATTGGGCCGAGTTTAATTGCAATTCAATTAAGAGAACGAAGGATAATTACTTGAGTTCTTTCTCCTTATCCTTCTTTATTTCCTGCTACAACCATTTTTAATCTTCAAAGATAAAGCGACAAGAAAAAAAATCAGCACTGGTCTTTTGCGATGCAGCGAACTTGGGCAGGTCGAATAGATCTATAGATTCTGCTTCGGACTTGAACTCGAGTTTACAATCGCGAACTTTCTAATTTCCGAAAAATACAAAGAAATATTCTTCTGTTATTGCAAGGAGTAACAGAGGCGACACAACTAACAATTTTTGAGTATTTTTTTTGAAGATGGATCCTCCATGCCTCCTAAATTTGTTACCAAACCTTGGTATTTATAGAAGAACTACTAAGGATTTTCTAGGGTTAATTTGAGCAGGATTTTGAGGTTCGAAATCGAGTCAAAGGGCGTTCAAATTTGAATGTTGGTTAGTCTCCATGAAAGGCCCATTTCGAGGAAAATGAAAGAGAGATAATGGATAGATTCAGAGAGCTAAAACCAAAAATAAGCATATTAACATATACCCTTGATATGGCAGAGATACGCTACAGGAAATGCCCGAAATAAATAAAATTATCGTCTACAATGTGAGAATTCAATTTGCTTTGGGGTGAAAAAATAGTAATACATCTGCAAACAAGCAAAAGTGAAGGAGAAAAGAGATCTCCCTTGCTCGAAATAGGCACGCGAGGTTCTAGTCTTGGGTGGTGGAGGTCAAAACTTAGCTAAAAATAAAGATTGAGCCAAATATTAGCTCTGCCATCACATAGAAAGAGATGAAGAGAGAGAGACGAGAAAATGGCTAGGGTTTCTCAGTTAAAAGTTATTTTAGCCTTAGGATTAAAGATTAAAGGTTGTGATTAGTCCAAAAATATTATATAGAAAGAAAGAAAAATATAATTTATGTGATTTTCTAGAAGGGTCTAAGAGGGTTTAATCCCAACCATATATTCAAATGGCTTTGGCTTGGATGGTACACGTTGAAGAAGGGGATGGGGATATGGGGTGGTGTTAGGACGGTAATAGGCAAATATTTATTGCCATTAATTAGAAGACACATGGGTACCTAAAATAGTGTGATTTGAACCTTTTTTTTCTTTATGCAAATTAATTGAGAACAATTAAGTTAATAGTGCTGTAGAGATTATAAATGGAGATTAAATTGACCATCAAATAATATTGGACTTTACCCAGATGATCCAAGTTACACTTAAAAGTTTTTTTTTTTTCACTTTGGATTATACTATGCTTCCCTAATTTGAATAATTTATAATAAAATATACATTATATTATTGTAAAAATTAATATCTAGTATGTATGCATTTAAATATAGAACAAGAAGTAGAAAAATAAAATATAATTTAACAAATAATATTTTGTATTAATTGTTACAATGCATTAACATTAAATAATAACAGGATAGTGACTAAGTAAGTAAAATAACAATAACGATATAATTACGTGTCACGACCCAAATCCAGTCGTGATGGCGCCCAACAATCAAGCTAGGCCAGCCAAACAAACGATTTAATTATAACACAATGCCAGTCCCCAAATGGACAGCCCAAAAAGAATATATGAGTTTAAGAACTCCAATAATATTAATACTGAACGAAAGTACTGACACTCCCAAAGATCCGGAGTCACAAGTCTAGAGCCTCTAACAAAACCAACAGGAAATAGAGAGTACGATATAGAAGTACTCAAGTCCGAATACAAAATATAAACGAACAACTGGAATGAGAGGAGAAGCTAGGCTCTGCGAACGTAGGCAGCTACCTCAGCAACTCGATGTGACAATGTAAACGCTGGAGATGTCCGTCTACTGCTCCTGTGTACCTGAGTCTGCACACAAAAGGTGCAGGGAGTAGGGGTGAGTACTAAGTACTCAGTGAGTAACAAATATATACATGTAGCTGACAGTAAGAAATCCACAAAATACCACAATATGAAGCTACACTACGGTCCGAATCTCCTACGAACTAGCAACAATAATACAATACAGCTACCACAGAGTAATCCAACAAATACGGATGCAATGCAATGCACATAACTGCTACGGCGTGTAGCCCGATCCCATTTAACGTCGACGGCGCTCACTGGGGGTGTGTACAGACTCCGGAGGGGCTCCTACAGCCCAAGCGCAATACTGCTGCGGCGTGCAGCCCGATCCTCACATCAACCACTGCGGCGTGCAACCCGATCCCATACTCAGTCCACAATAAGCAATTAAGTCACAAAACAACTCATTTTCCTTATTTCCAGTTCTCAATTCATAATTTATGAAAAATACTTTAACTTTATTAAGTTTGTAAAAGCCGGTGACTTAGCATTTCAAAAGTGTGATTTCCATTTCCAGGACTGAGATTAGTGATTTAAGCAATTTTAGCTATCACATAAATATTGTCCTCTAAGGACGCTACGGATCGGCACAAGGCCCCAAACAAGGCTTACAGCCCACAAATATAGCAAATACAGTGTATTTCCAACACTAACAACATATTATTCATTCCTGGGATGGACCAAGTCTCAATCCCCAATCACAATCAATTCCGCACCTGCCACGGTGTGCGAGCCACGCCCTATTAGCGTCACAATGTGCTAAGCCGGGGTTTCGAACCCTCAAGCTACAATATACACAAACTACTCACCTCTAGCCGGTCGTCGAATCGTCCGCGATGCCTTTTCCCTTGAATTTCGTTGCCTCGTGCGTAGAATCTAGTCAAATAACAATAATTATATCAAATACGGGTCAAAGAATCATAACCCACTTCAATTCATATGAAATTCTCAACATTACACCAAGTTGGTAAAACCCGACTTTCGGTACGATTCTCGAAAAATTACGAAAGTCTTATATTCGGAACCCTCATCTCAATACGAGTCTAAGCATATCAATTTTACCAAATTCGGACTCCATTTGCTCATTCAAAACCTTGATTCTCTAAAGTTCAAACCTAGGGTTAAATCTTCCATGAATCACCCCAATTCTTCCATTTTCATGATATAATTGCATGATATTATCAATACTAATCATAATATGAGTTCATAGTTGATTACCCTGATGATTTTCCTTGATTTCTTCCTCAAAATCGCCCAAAGTCGCCCTTAAGCCGAGACCCCCAAATGTTAAAATGTTTCTGAAATTTTCTAACTTCTGATACACTTAACTTACAGCGATTTCCGCTTCTGCGGAAATATTTCCGCTCCTACGCGTCCGCTTCTGCGGAGATTGGACCGCTCCTGCGGAAACGTCCGCTTCTGCGACTGGGCATCCGCTTCTGCGGACTCGCCTAAGCGGCTCCCCTTCCGCTTCTGCGATGGTCGCTTCTGCGACTCCCAGCCCGCCCCGCGTTCCCGCTTCAGCGGATAATGATCCGCTTCTGCGGACATTTCCGCTTCTGCGGCTCCTGGTCCGCTTCAGCGCACCCGCTCCTGCGCCCAAAATTCCGCAGGAGCGGAAACAACAGAAGCAGTGCACCAGTTTCCGCAATTTTCCATATTTTTCTCCCGATTAACCATCCGAAAACACCCCGAGGCCCCGGGACCTCATTCAAACACACCAACACATCCTAATTCCTTATACGAACTTGTTCCAATCATAAAAACACCATCCTAAACATCAAAATCACCAATTAACCACGGATTCAAGCCTAAGTTTCTTCAAAACTTTCAAAACTAACATTCAATCCAAAACCCGATCAAACGATGTCCGAATGACCTGAAAATTTGCGGACATATCCAAAATCACATAACGAAGCTACAGAAATTGTCGGAATTCCATTCCGACCCCCGGATCAAAATATCACCTACCATCCGGTTTTCGCCAAAATTCAACATTCGCCAATTCAAGCTTAAAACTACACCGGACCTCCGAATTCAATTCCGATTGTTCTCCTAAGTCATAAATGATCCCCGGAACTAGTCGAATCATCAGAATCCGGTTCCGAGCACTCTAACTCAATAGTCAACTCTTGGTTGACTTTTCATATTCAAGCTTTCTTCAAACATGTTATTTGTTTCATTTTCAATCCAAATCACTTCTAACTCACCCGATATACTCTAATACTGTTTTAAAAGCATAACATATGTAAATGCAAGGTAACGGGGTGGTAAATTCCCGTAACGACGGGCCGGGTCGTTACATTCTCCCCAACTTAAACAAACGCTCGTCCGCGAGCGGGTTAAGAAACATACCTGGAGCATCAAACAAGTGTGGATATCTCCTCTGCATTTCCTGCTCGGTCTCCCAAGTTGCTTCCTCCACGGGACGACCTCTCCACTGCACTTTCACTGAAGCTATATCCTTAGATCTCAGCTTACGAACCTGTCGACCCAAAATGGCTATTGGTTCCACATCATAAGTCAAATCCTCATCTAGCTGTATCGTGCTGAAGTCCAACACATGAGACGGGTCTCCGACATACTTCCGGAGCATAGATACATGGAACACCGGTGAACTCCCGACAAACTGGGTGGCAAAGCAAGCATATAAGCCACCTCCCCAACTTTCCTAAGCACCTCAAAAGGTCCAATAAACCTTGGGCTCAATTTCCCTTTCTTTCCAAACCTCATAACACCCTTCATAGGCGAAACTTTCAACAACACCTTCTCACCTACTGAATAAGACACATCTCGGACCTTCCGGTCTGCATAACTCTTCTGACGCGACTGAGCTGTGCGAAGTCTCTCCTGAATCACCTTCACCTTATCTAAGGCATCTTGGACTAACTCCGTCCCTAACAACCTAGCCTCGCCGGGCTCGAACCAACCGATTGGAGATCTACACCGCCTCCCATATAAAGCTTCATACGGTGCCATCTGAATGCTGGACTGATAGCTATTATTGTAAGCAAACTCCGCCAAAGGCAAATAATCAGCCCATGAACCACCAAAATCAATGACACAAGCACGCAACATGTCCTCCAATATCTGAATAGTACGCTCAGACTGCCCATCCGTCTGTGGATGAAATGCTGTGCTCAACTCTACCCGTGAACCCAACTCTCGCTGAAATGTCCTCCAGAATTGAGATGTGAACTGGGTACCTCTGTCCGATATAATGGAAATAGGAACTCCATGCAATCTCACTATCTCACGGATGAATATCTCTGCCAACCGCTCTGAGGTATAGGTAGTACACACTGGGATGAAGTGAGCCTGACTTAGTCAACCTATCCACCACCACCCAAACTGAATCAAACTTCCTCGCTGTCCGAGGGAGTCCACTAACAAAGTCCATAGTTATTCTTTCCCACTTCCACTCCGAAATATCAATACGCTGGAATACACCACCAGGTCTCTGATGCTCATACTTGACCTGCTGACAGTTTAGACACCGAGCCACATGGCTCACAATATCTTTCTTCATCTTTCTCCACCAGTAATCCTGCTTCAAATCCTGATACATCTTCGCGGCTCCTGGATGAATAGAATACCGCGAGCTGTGGGCCTCCTCCAATATCAACTCACGAAGGCCATCGACATTGGGCACGCATATTCGGCCCTGCATCCGCAATACACCATCACTATCAATAGTGACATCTCTGGCATCATCATGCTGAACTCTGTCCTTAAGGACAAGTAAGTGTGGATCATCATACCGGCGCTCTCGAATACGATCATATAAAGAAGAACGAGCTACTACACAAGCCATCACCCGACCGGGCTCAGAAATATCCAGCCTTACCATCTGATTAGCTAACGCCTGAACATCAACTGCTAGGGGTCTCTCCCCAACCGGAATATACGCCAAACTGCCCATACTAATAGCCTTCCGGCTCAATGCATCAGCCACTACATTGGCTTTCCCGGGATGGTACAAGATAGTAATATCATAGTCTTTAAGCAATTCAAGCCATCTCCGCTGCCTCAAATTTAGATCTTTTTGCTTAAACAAATGCTGAAGGCTGCGGTGGTCTGTATATACCTCACAAGATACACCATATAGATAATGCCTCCAAATCTTCAAGGCATGAACAATAGCAGCTAACTCCAAATCATGAACAGGGTAGTTCTTCTCGTGGGGCTTCAGCCGACGAGAAGCATATGCAATAACTCTACCCTCCTGCATCAACACACAACCGAGTCCAACTCTGGAAGCATCACAATACACCGTATATGACCCTGAGGCCGATGGTAACACAAGTACTGGAGCCGTGGTCAAAGCCTTCTTGAGCTTCTGAAAGCTCTCTTCACATTCATCAGACCACACAAATGGAGCATTCTTCTGTGTCAGCTTAGTCAACGGTGAAGCAATAGATGAGAAATCCCGAACAAACCGGCGGTAATAACCTGCCAAACCGAGAAAACTACGAATCTCTGTAGCTGAGGAAGGTCTGGGCCAATTCTGCACCGCCTCGACCTTCTGAGGATCAACCCGAATACCATCACTGGACACTATATGTCCCAGAAAACCCACAGTATCAAGCCAGAACTCACACTTAGAGAATTTTGCATAAAGCTTCTCTTCCCTCAACCTCTGCAATGCCACTCTCAAATGTTGTGCATGCTCCTCCTGGCTGCGTGAATATACCAGGATATCATCAATAAACACAATCACAAAAGAATCAAGGTACGGCCGAAATACACTATTCATCAAGTGCATGAATGCTGCTGGGGCATTAGTCAACCCGAAAGACATCACCAGGAACTCGTAGTGCCCATATCGCGTCCTGAACGCTGTCTTCATAATATCTGAGTCCCTGATCTTCAACTGATGATAGCCCGATCGAAGATCAATCTTAGAAAATACACTAGCTCCCCGGAGCTGATCAAATAGGTCCTCAATACGAGGCAATGGGTATTTATTCTTCACTGTTACCTTGTTCAGCTGCTTGTAATCAATGCACATTCTCATTGTGCCATCTTTCTTCTTTACGAACAACACCGGTGCACCCCAATGTGACACACTCGGACGAATGAAACCCTTATCTAAGAGTTCTTGAAGCCGTTCCTTCAATTCTTTTAACTCTGCTGGTGCCATGCGATAGGGAGGAATAGAAATGAGCTGAGTGCCCGACACCAAGTCAATACCAAAATCAATATCTCTATCAGGCGGCATGCCTGGCAGGTCTGCTGGAAATACATCCGGAAACTCCCTCACAATGGGGACCGAATCAAGACCGGGTGTCTCGGCCTCAACATTTCTAATGAAGGCCAAATAAGATAAACAACCCTTGCCAATCATTCGTTGGGCCTTTATATAAGAAATCACCCTGTCGGACACATAATCAGTCAAGCCACGCCACTCGATCCGCGGATTACCTGGAATAGCTAACGTGACTGTCTTGGCATGACAGTCCAGAATTGCATGATAAGGAGATAGCCAATCCATGCCTAGGATAACATCGAAATCTAACATACCCAGTAGTAATAAATCAACTCGGGTCTCCAGACCCCCAATAGTAACAATACAGGATCGATATACCTGATCCACAACAACAGTATCCCCCACCGGGGTGGACACATGTACGGGCAAAGCAAGAATACCACGGGTCATACCCAAATGATGTGCAAAGTAAGTAGAGACATAAGAATAGGTGGATCCGGGATCAAATAAGACGAAAGCATCCCCTGTGGCAGACCGAGATAATACCCGAAATGACCGCATCCGAGGCACTAGCATCCTTCCCTGTCCGGAAGAGGATAGAAACGAGCACGACCTCCACCGAGTACGATCCTCGCCTGCGGGGCGACCTCTAGATACACGGCCACCGGTCCTAGCCGACCGTGTCGGCGCTGAAGAAACGAGAGTAGAAGACGAAGGCCGATCCCTCCGCCGTGACCTCTTACGAAGCCACCGAGGACACTCTCTCCCGATATGGCCCAAATCACCGCACTCAAAACAACGGCCCGAAGATGGAAGAAGGGGCTGCCGAGGACCCTCGCTGCCGATGAATCTCGTGCCGAGGAAACGGGAGCGAGCTACGAGCCGGAAGAGCACTCGGTGCGGGCCGACTCGCCGGCGGCCCTCGCCGACCACGATAACCTCGCGCGGCCTCGACGACCACGATCGGATGAAACCCCGACCGGACTCTCGTACGTCCAGACTGATGAGATCCGAAGGAGCGACCTCTGCTCTGAGACTGGCCCCAGACGGAGCACCACTGAAACGCCAGTACCACGAGGCCTCTTAGCCTCTCTCTCCTCTCGCTCTCTGCGGCGATCCGTCTCAATGTGACGGGCCGCATCAACCACCTCCTCAAAGGTAACCGTAGAAACTCTCTCCCGGGTCATCAATATGCGGATGGGATAAATAAGACCATCAATAAATCTCCGGATCCTCTCCCTGTCGGTAAGAACCATCCACATGGCATGACGGGCCAGCTGTGTGAATCTCATCTCATACTGATTAACTGTCATCTCTCCCTGCTTCAACCACTCGAACCGACGTCGCGGCTCCTCTCTGCGAGGCCGGGGCACGTACTTCTCCAAAAATACCGTGGAGAACTGCGGCCAAGTGGGGGCACTGCCCCGGCGGGCCTACGCCTCTCAAAATCCTCCCACCACCGGAAAGCTGCACCTGTGAACTGGAAAGTAGTGAATGAAACACCGCCGGACTCTAGAATACCCGCGGTGCGAAGCATACGCTGACATCTGTCAAGAAAACCCTGGGCATCCTCGCCCTCGGCTCCACTAAATGTCGGAGGGTGGAGCCTCTCAAATCTCTCCAAGCGACGCCGCTCGTCGTCGGGCATAGCCGGAACCACATAGCGCAGGAGCCGGTGCAACGGGTGCAACTGGTCACCGGCTCGGGTGTCCGAGCCACGGGGGTCCGATTTCCTCCCCCGCTCGTGAAGAAGATGCGCAGCGAGTGGCAACGAACCTGTGCACACTGATAAGATCTGAGCCAAGGTCTCCTGAAGACCTGGTATGACAATGGGCACTGCCGGTACCTGAACCTGAGTTGTCGGAGCGTCTGCCGCTGGAATCTGGTCCTGAGTTTGGGCCACTGGTGTAGGAATCTGACCTTGAGTCTGGTCAGCTGGTGGGTCAGCAGGCACTGGCACTGCTGCCCTACCTCTACCACGACCACGGCCTCCGGGTGCCAATGGTGGTCGTCCGCCACGTCCGTTAGCTCGTGTTCTCGCCATCTGCGAGAGAATAGAATATGGAAAAATTTAATTTCATGATAACACAAATCGCACGATATGAATTCAAGAAAATGAGGTTTTTCCTAAAGTCTCTGTAGCCCTTCGAAGATAGATACGGACGTCTACGTACCGATCTACGAAAGCCTACTAAACCGGCTCATGACTCGCGAGTCCTAATAACCTAGAGCTCTGATACCAACTTGTCACGACCCAAATCCAGTCGTGATGGCGCCCAACAATCAAGCTAGGCCAGCCAAACAAACGATTTAATTATAACACAATGCCAGTCCCCAAATGGACAGCCCAAAAAGAATATATGAGTTTAAGAACTCCAATAATATTAATACTGAACGAAAGTACTGACACTCCCAAAGATCCGGAGTCACAAGTCTAGAGCCTCTAACAAAACCAACAGGAAATAGAGAGTACGATATAGAAGTACTCAAGTCCGAATACAAAATATAAACGAACAACTGGAATGAGAGGAGAAGCTAGGCTCTGCGAACGTAGGCAGCTACCTCAGCAACTCGATGTGACAATGTAAACGCCTGGAGATGTCCGTCTACTGCTCCTGTGTACCTGAGTCTGCACACAAAAGGTGCAGGGAGTAGGGGTGAGTACTAAGTACTCGGTGAGTAACAAATATATACATGTAGCTGACAGTAAGAAATCCACAAAATACCACAAAATGAAGCTACACTACAGTCCGAATCTCCTACGAACTAGCAACAATAATTCCATACGGCTACCACAGAGTAATCCAACAAATACAGATGCAATGCAATGCACATAACTGCTACGGCGTGTAGCCCGATCCCATTTAACGTCGACGGCGCTCACTGGGGGTGTGTACAGACTCCGGAGGGGCTCCTACAGCCCAAGCGCAATACTGCTGCGGCGTGCAGCCCGATCCTCACATCAACCACTGCGGCGTGCAGCCCGATCCCATACTCAGTCCACAATAAGCAATTAAGTCACAAAACAACTCATTTTCCTTATTTCCAGTTCTCAATTCATAATTTATGAAAAATACTTTAACTTTATTAAGTTTGTAAAAGCCGGTGACTTAGCATTTCAAAAGTGTGATTACAATTTCCAGGACTGAGATCAGTGATTTAAGCAATTTTAGCTATCACATAAATATTGTCCTCTAAGGACGCTACAGATCGGCACAAGGCCCCAAACAAGGCTTACAGCCCACAAATATAGCAATTACAGTGTATTTCCAACACCAACATCATATTATTCATTTCCGGGATGGACCAAGTCTCAATCCCCAATCACAATCAATTCCGCACCTGCCACGGTGTGCGAGCCACGCCCTATTAGCGTCACAATGTGCTAAGCCGGGGTTTCGAACCCTCAGGCTACAATATACACAAACTACTCACCTCTAGCCGGTCGTCGAATCGTCCGCGATGCCTTTTCCCTTGAATTTCGTTGCCTCGTGCGTAGAATCTAGTCAAATAACAATAATTATATCAAATACGGGTCAAAGAATCATAACCCACTTCAATTCATATGAAATTCTCAACATTACACCAAGTTGGTAAAACCCGACTTTCGGTACGATTCTCGAAAAATTACGAAAGTCTTATATTCGGAACCCTCATCTCAATACGAGTCTAAGCATATCAATTTTACCAAATTCGGACTCCATTTGCTCATTCAAAACCTTGATTCTCTAAAGTTCAAACCTAGGGTTAAATCTTCCATGAATCACCCCAATTCTTCCATTTTCATGATATAATTGCATGATATTATCAATACTAATCATAATATGAGTTCATAGTTGATTACCTGATGATTTCCCTTGATTTCTTCCTCAAAATCGCCCAAAGTCGCCCTTAAGCCGAGACCCCCAAATGTTAAAATGTTTCTGAAATTTTCTAACTTCTGATTCACTTAACTTACAGCGATTTCCGCTTCTGCGGAAATATTTCCGCTCCTACGCGTCCGCTTCTGCGGAGATTGGACCGCTCCTGCGGAAACGTCCGCTCCTGCGACTGGGCATCCGCCTCTGCGGACTCGCCTAGCGGCTCCCTTCCGACTCGCGATGGTCGCTTCGCGACTCCCAGCCCGCCCCCGCGTTCCCGCTTCAGCGGATAATGATCCGCTTCTGCGGACATTTCCGCTTCTGCGGCTCCTGGTCCGCTTCAGCGCACCCGCTCCTGCGCCCAAAATTCCGCAGGAGCGGAAACAACAGAAGCAGTGCACCAATTTCTGCAATTTTCCATATTTTTCTCCCGATTAACCATCCGAAAACACCCGAGGCCCCCGGGACCTCATTCAAACACACCAACACATCCTAATTCCTTATACGAACTTGTTCCAATCATAAAAACACCATCCTAAACATCAAAATCACCAATTAACCACGGATTCAAGCCTAAGTTTCTTCAAAACTTTCAAAACTAACATTCAATCCAAAACCCGATCAAACGATGTCCGAATGACCTGAAAATTTGCGGACATATCCAAAATCACATAACGAAGCTACAGAAATTGTCGGAATTCCATTCCGACCCCCGGATCAAAATATCACCTACCATCCGGTTTTCGCCAAAATTCAACATTCGCCAATTCAAGCTTAAAACTACACCGGACCTCCGAATTCAATTCCGATTGTTCTCCTAAGTCATAAATGATCCCCGGAACTAGTCGAATCATCAGAATCCGGTTCCGAGCACTCTAACTCAATAGTCAACTCTTGGTTGACTTTTCATATTCAAGCTTTCTTCAAACATGTTATTTGTTTCATTTTCAATCCAAATCACTTCTAACTCACCCGATATACTCTAATACTTTTTTTAAAAGCATAACATATGTAAATGCAAGGTAACGGGGTGGTAAATTCCCGTAACGACGGGCCGGGTCGTTACATTACGATAAATATATTAAATTATATTAAGACTAATAATTATATTTTATTTTAAAAATCTTGAGGCTAGAAAAAATATAACAAATATTTTGGATAAAAATATGTAAAGTATATTTAGTAAATTATTAAAAATTAGGGAGTATAGAAAAATTGCTTATGAAAAGGGAAGGCCAAAATTGATCGTCAACAGCTATAATTTAGCTAATTATATTTCGTAGCTACTAATTATTCAATTTGGTTGTATACACTATATTCAATTCGGTGTATTCGTTCTTATATATTTTGCATTGTATTTTATTTCATTGTATTGAATTCAATTATATTCAAACAATAAAAAATTAAGAAATATGGTGTATACCGTTCTATTTAATTCGATATATATATATATATATATATATATATATATATATATATCAATTCGTCTATATTCATTCTTAACTACTTTACATTATATTCAATTTCAGTGTATTCGATCGATTGTATCCAAAAACAAAAAACCACAAAAAATAATAATATCCGGTTGTATTCAATTCATTGCATTGACTAATAACTAGTTTTATACTGTATTCAATTTAGTGTATTTAATTTGGTTGTATTCAAACAACAAAACGTTTAAAAATACGGGGATTTGCCACACAAAAAAATAACCTTAGAAATACGTAAATACAGAAAAAATACAAAAAATATTATTTGCATTGGAAATATAGAATACACTTACATTTGAGCGTATTCGCATAGAATATAATGTATTTATATTATTGTATTAGACTCAATAACAAAAAAGAGAAGAAAATTTGTTGGAGATGGCGTCTTCCGGACAAGCAAAACACTGAATACATTGTACTAAAATTAAAAATGGAGATGAGCAAAAATACGGCCAAAATCCGGTCAGACCAACAAAAACTTGGTCATAATGTGTATTTTGTTGTATTTAATTCGAGCACAAAAAATAAAATATTCAATATGAGAAAACACTTAGATATGAGAAAATACGGTAGGATCTAAAAAATTTGATCGGTTGGTTCCAGCCAGAGATGATGACGATAATGGAGGTAATGACGAGACCGATGTCAAAATCTATTAATGATCGTGATGGCACCTAACATCGCTGTCAGGCAAGCCAACAATAACTTATTAACTCGATTATTCATTTTAGTATTAGAAAGTTGCAACAGTGGCGTGCGTAGAATTTTTTGTAAGTGGTGTCACAATCTTAAATAGTGAACGACTAACAATTCACTTTAATAATTTCATATCTAAAAAAATACCGTTCAAATTCTTCTAATAATAAACCACAACTGAGGTATATTATTACAACTCTTATCGATGAGTTTTCATTATAGAAATATATTAAAATAACTTCATTAGGAATAATATTAAATACTTTTTTATATAGAAAAAAAGCACAAAAATTTATCATTTATTTAATTTAACAAATAGTTAGGAATGGTTGTCTAATCTCTCGTACTTTATAACTTTTATCCATCTATTGTCGATTCACCTCAATATTTATCTACAATCTTTCATTGATAACTTGAAACTTCTTACGTAATACATTGCCACTAGGGCTTATGTTGCATTAGGGAATATTTGAAGTGATTTTCCTGATCCACTTGGGGACGATAATGTACTCCAATAATCATATTTTATAGCATCCTAATGTGACTCATCTTACATGGGTATTTTAATTCCGTACAATTCGTGAAATCCTCTTCAAATCATTACTCAATCAAAGGTCCGAACGTCATCCTTTATCTACAACAATTACACCCTTATTCTATTACTAAAGCAATATTCCACCTCTTCTAAATATCATTTGTCTTTGACTTCTTTGAGTTCATTCGGGCTAAACTAAGCTTTGTATAACTTAGATAAACTATTAGATCATCTTCTTTTCATATGCTTAATCCTGAGGACTTATCCATTTCGTCACCTTCTCACTCGTCCTTTCTTATCCTTACTCATGTCTTCCTATAATCTTGTAGTTCTACTTTAGCTTGAGACCCACACATATCTATTTATACTTGTTCGCAACCTTCCTTTTATCTTGCTTGCACCATAGATTTTTTTATGTTATTCTAGAACATCAAGTGAGACATCACATCGTCTCTAGCTCTGGTTTACTCTCTTAACTCAATCTCTCGGTACTTAGAAATCATCGGTTGGACGGTATGCCATTGACGATTTCGCTATCATTCCTGGTGTCACACCTCCTTTTGGAACACCCGCGTGGGTGCGGGGGAGTTTTTCCAATTAAAGGACAGTCGGAACGGGATCAATTTATTTAATTATTCAGAGTCGCCACTTGGGAAAATAATGGTGTCCCAAGTCACCGGTTTAATCCCAAACCGAGGAAATTTATGACTCTATAATACAGTCTGCGAAACTAGAAACCTGGATAAGGAATTCTGTTAACCCGGGAGAAGGTGTTAGGCATTCTCGGATTCCGTGGTTTTAGCACGGTCGCTCAACTACAATTTTTTTTTGTTTTTATCTAATTTCTTTACATGTTTCAATTTTGTGCTATTAATGTTCCGCTTTTCAATTTTCGGAGAATTGCGACGTCACGAAAACACATTTCGAGTCACACCGCAACCAGTACGCCTGTGACTTTAATACGTTTCAGTTTCACCGAAAGTAAGATTTGGGTCACATAAATGCGCACCCGTATTTAGGAAAGTAAAATTATTTAAATACGCGCCTAAAGAGACTAACGCGTTATTAACTTTGCGAGGGCCATGAAATTTGCTAATGGCACGCCTCGAATTTACTCCACTAAATGAATTAAAGATATGCATATTTAAAGCTAATTCGAAACTTAATATCACAACTACGTCACGGGAACCATACCCGTAACCGTGATAATTTAATTATGTGCTTGTATTCTTTTCTACTATGTTTACACCTTAATCAATCTAGAAGCCCAAATATTTCCATGACCGAATCATATCCTTAAGTAAAAACAAACGCATCAATAGAATGGCACATAGTGATAGGGATAAAACCACATCCCTTTGAAGGTGAGCTAAGCATATTTTTGTTCATAAATTAGTTTTGCCTAAATCATATATAGTGAGGCAGTATACTTGCTTTTGGTTTGAACAAATTGCACTTATTACAAAATCAAAAAAAAAAAATTTATAAGCTATTGCTGTGATTTGCCGAACATGATGCGAATTTCTTTAACGGAACAGTGGAATCTCTTAAAGCTGAATATGTATCAAATTATGACTGAACTAAGAGATATTTAACTAATATACTAAATTAACTAATTAAACTAACAGCGTTTACCAAACTAACAGATTTTTAAACTAATATCCTAAAACAATTCTCAAATGGCAGTTTCCTTTTTTAACGTAAATATCTGCTGCCAAAGCCCAATGTTACAATACCATTTCAGTTAAACTTCCCTTTTTATAACTAACCACATTTAAAATATTTCAAAGGGAACTAGCGGGTTCGACATTGCCCACACCTGAACAATATTTACTTAACTGCAATAAAAACTGTTTGTATACTCTATTAATGTAATTCACTAAATGGTAAATCAATGATTAACTAGCAAAAAAAACTAGTACGGTATGTCTTAACAGTCCAAGCAATATTAACAATGAAGAAAATACAGTCTCATCCTTATGAAATCACTACAATTAATGATACTAAAAGATTAATCTAAAGCTGAACACATCTAAACTTGCAAATTCGAACTTCATTTTTTCATTCAACAGGCTTTACATTGATAGGAATGTGTACCTGAAATCAAAGTAGATCCATTAAATCTATAATAACAGCAATAGGACAGGATTCAGCAAGCAATTTCAGCATTAAACAATCAACAACAGCAGTCCATGCATTTCAACAGTAGCAATTGCAATCAACAGCTAACCCAGGAAGATTTTTCAGGAAGAAAACCAGAATGTTCCAATTCAGACAGCTCAAAATAACTTTCAACAATGAGACACCGGAAATCCACAAAATTAACAGACAGAAGCTGAACTAAAGATGTCACTTGATGATTTAAAAATGAAGTTCTACTCTTCGAGGTTCAATGGAACAGTAGGTTCGATAGTTCAACACACTGGTATCTCTCAAGTGTTTTTCAGAATTCTATCTCTCAAGTGAACTCCTATCCTGTTTCTTCTTCTTACTCTCCTCTAATCTGTATCCGTCCCTTCTTGTTCCAGAGAGATCCTTTTATAAACCCGAGAAAACAGGACAGCCCCTTAATCCTTCAATTTCACTGCTTTTTTCCCTCTA
Source organism: Nicotiana noctiflora (assembly GCA_032618575.1). Taxonomy (NCBI): domain Eukaryota; kingdom Viridiplantae; phylum Streptophyta; class Magnoliopsida; order Solanales; family Solanaceae; genus Nicotiana; species Nicotiana noctiflora. Next base: position 60,999 of record JASVEL010012608.1, read on the forward strand.
CCCTTTTAATCATTCCCCATCTGTTTTCCAGATCTCTTTTGCCTATTTTAACATTTAAAACTTATTATAAACAAAAGTATCTACCTGTTATTCTCTGATCCCACTTAAGTCTGTCTAAGTATGAATTTTAACACTTAAACAACTAACTAAAGGCAGAAACCATTGGAATATACTGCTGTCCAGCAGTTCCAGCAACCCAATCCATGTGCAATGCACCCTAATGCTTATTTTCTGAGCACTTAAACAGATTAAACAACCAGCAAACATCACAAACAATCCTAATTCTGTCCAACAAGAGTTATGGACACAAATGAGGATCAATGTCTGTCTAAAAGTGATAACAACAGACCTACGAACTAATCGACAAACATTCGATCAAACGATTACGGTATGTACATTTGATATTCAAATCATTGCAACAAAAACAGTGAATCAAGAATTCTCGGCCAAGTGCCGGGGAATACAAAGCTAATCGTTCGACGACGCTAATCGATGCGAACACGTATTCGACAACATACGTAATCAAACAAATAATCACAGAATTAGAATTGACCAACAAATGGTCTTTGAGAAAAAAAGGATGAAACAGGGACGGCTAACAATCAATCAAAAAGAATTCAATCAACTAAAACTAAACAAATACAAAACAAGTTGAAATAAACAGAAAACAGGAAAATTACCTCAAAGAGAAATAAAAAAAGAACGAGTCCCGTCCCCAATGGGCTTGAGTTTGCATTTTTGAAGTAAACGGACTTTAATTGAAATGTTTTCCAATGAAAATGTTTCAATTAAAGTCTATTGACTTCAATTATTCTTGAACTCGGACAAAAATCCCTAGTTCTTGAGTTCTAGGGTTCTTGAGGCTCGATTTGGGGCTTGACAATTTCTGGCTATATTCGAACCGGATTAAGGGTGGTGTGGTGGTTAGGGAGGTGAGGTGAGGGTGTGGTATCAATTTGAGGAGGAGAAGGGGGTTCTAGGGTGTTAATTGGGAGAGGTTTGGCCACCGTCCGCCGCCGTGGGCGATTTCAGGCCGGTGGAGGACGGTGGTGGGAGGCGGGGCTAGTGCTGGTGTCTTGAGGGAGAGGGAATGAGACGGGTGTAAGGGTTTTGGGGTTTTTTGGGTAGTTAAAATGCAAGATTTAATCTCGGCCGTTGGATCAAACTTGATCAACGGCCTAGATTATTCTCTTATGCTAAACGCTGCCGTTTGATTAAGTTGGGGACTGGGTATGTTTGGGGAATTAATTGATTAATCTGGGCCGTTGGATAATAAAATCCCACGGCCAAGATTAAAAATTGGGGCGATTATTGTGCTCCGTTTGATTAATGATGATCGATGGCCTGGATCAGAGGGTGAGGAAATGGGGCTGGACCGGGTTGAGGCAGATATGGGGTCAAGGGAATTGGGCTCGATTGTTTTGGCCCAGTTCCGATTTTTTTGTTTCTTTATCTTATTTTGTTTCTTTTCTCTTCAAAAATATTTTTGTTCAAAATCAATAACTAAAAATCATAAAAGTCTTAAATTAATTTATAGAAATAAACCTATAAAAATATGAGTTAAATCGTTATAACAATTAACACACAACTAAATAACAATTAAAGATAAAATCACACAATTTAGGCTTTAAATGCAAAAAAATACATATTTTTGTGACTTTCCATTTTTTGTCAAATAAACTTGATTACTTTTAATTATAAATTAAATCCTAAGAATGCAAACACAATATATTTTCGTATTTTCTTAATTTAAACAAACAAACACGCTTAGACAAATGCAAACAATTATCCAAAAATGCCACGAAAAATCTAAAAATAGCACACAACGAAAGATTATTTTATTTTGAATTTTTTGGGAGTAAATCTCATGTAGGGCAAAAATCACGTGCTCACAGCTGCCCCTCTTTGCGCGGAAACATGAAGAGTTTTCGTGCAAAGATAAGTGAGCGGATACGAGCGATTTTTGCTTATTTGAGCACTCCGTATGAAGCATTTTTTTGGAAAAGTTTGATCGAACCTTTGCTTCAAAAGGTTTCCTACATATCCCTGGCTAAAAGGGAATCAGGTCAATGTAGTTCGGGAAGTTTTGGTAGCTGGGACTACCATGACTGCTGTGATCTTGTTGTTACTGCTGTTGCTGCTGTTGCCACTGCTTAACTAATCTCCTTATTACATCGTGCTAAACAAAAATAAGAAGCTAGACTAAGTCACAGCATTGCGAAATCTTATCTATCTCTTCATCTTGACTTTCCCATGTTCCCTGCCCTCCTGCTGGCTCTGATGTTTCTTCACATGCTTCTTCTCTTCCGACAATTGTTATCTCGGCCTATCTTGATTGCCGAACTCCGACCATTGGTCCCTTCTTTGCGATCTTCGAACTATTCTCCTTTGAAGTCTGAACCTCTATCTTTCTGATCCTTGTTGCCTTCCTTCCGATTATGAACTTGGATTCATGCTGGGGATTTCCGTTATACTCTACTGCTTTCCTCAACCAACTTCGAAAGTAAATCGCCACTCCATTCTTCAGGCGGGCTCCCTGACTTCAACTCTAACTTCAAAACTAAGTCGCCACTCCATTCTTCAGGCGGGCCCCCTGACTTCAATTACAAACTTTGAAAATAAATTGCCACTCCATTCTTCAGGCGGGCTCCCTGACTTCAACTATAACTTCAGAACTAGATCGCCTTCCTTTGCTTCTTGTACCATTTTATTCTTGCTGCATCGAATCTTGAACCATCATTTCTCCTAAATTATCTTGTTTCGGAACTGCTTTCCTCCTGGGTCGTGTTGCTTTCTCTCATGACTGCTGGAGATACTTTTAGAACTGGTTACTTGCCTGCTGAGGATAATCATGCTGGGAAAATTTTCCTTCATTCCCTCCTTTCCTTTGACTCATGCATTTGAACTTCCGCTGGGAACTCTTGTTGTAACTCTCTGCTTTATGGTGGGTTACCGGTTTCAAGACCTGCAATGTAAAGACTGAAGACTTGCCTCTTGTTATACAGGTAGGCGCCTGCTTTTAGTAACAATTTTTTTGAATTAAAAATGCATTCTGGTAATAATTTATGAAATATGCAAAGGACAGTGTAAAATAAAACAAACGTAAAATATCCTATTCGAGGGTGGATAGTCCCATTGTATCCTATTCAAGGGTGAATACTCCCGTCATATTCTATTCGAGGGCGAATACTCCCATTGTATCCTATTCGAGGGCGAACACTCCCATTGTATCCTATTCGAGGGCGAATACTCCCATTGTATCCTATTCGAGGGCGAATACTCCCATTGTATCCTATTCGAGGGCGAATACTCCATTGTATCCTATTCGAGGGCGAATACTCCCATTGTATCCTATTCGAGGGCGAATACTCCCATTGTATCCTATTCGAGGGCGAACACTCCCATTGTATCCTATTCGATGGCGAATACTCCCATTGTATCCTATTCAAGGGCGAACACTCCCATTGTATCCTATTTGAGGGCGAATACTCCCATTGTATCCTATTCGAGGGCGAATACTCCCATTGTATCCTATTCGAGGGCGAATACTCCCATTGTATCCTATTCGAGGGCGAATACTCCCATTGTATCCTATTCGAGGGCGAATACTCCCATTGTATCCTATTCGCAGGCGAATACTCCCATTGTATCCTATTCGAGGGCGAATACTCCCATTGTATCCTATTCGAGGGCGAATACTCCCATTGTATCCTATTCGAGGGCGAATACTCCCATTGTATCCTATTCGAGGGCGAATACTCCCATTGTATCCTATTCGAGGGCGAATACTCCCATTGTATCCTATTCGAGGGCGAATACTCCCATTGTATCAATGTATGAAAGTGAACAAACCCTGAGACGTCCTGTTCGAAGGTGGACAAACCTGAAACAATCTATTTGAAGGTGGACAAACCTGAAACATCCTATTTGAAGGTGGAGAAACCTGAGACGTCCTGTTCGAAGGTGGACAAACCTGAAACATCCTATTTGAAGGTGGACAAACCTGACATGTCATCTTGTATTGCCTTCCTCGTTTCTCCGAGAAAATTTTCAACAACGGCAGAAAATTTTCTGCCCCAGTATTGGTGTTCTTCCTTGTGGCATGACTTTTCGCTATCAATAGCACTTTCTTTCCCTGTTTCAAATCAAAGAAAATTTGTTAGTTCAAAACATTGTGAGCGGGTGTGCCGCTCCTGTGGGATGGTTTTTCCTTCTTCCTTTTCCCTTGCTTGGGGTTCCCAAAACTTGTCGGGGAATGATTTCATTTGCTGGAGATGATATTCCTGTTGGGGATGGGTTTTTCCATTTATCCCTTCTCCATTCTGTGTTTCTCAACTTGCTGGGGGTTATTTTGTTGAAGATGAGATTTCCTTTCTTCCTTTACCACTCTGTGTTGTCCGACCACCTCGGAACTTGTTGAAGATAACGCTGCTAGTGGATTTTCATTTCCTCAAAATTGGTGTTTCACTCTTCTGAAGGCTGTTGAGGATGACACTGGTTCGAAGACCATTTCCCTTAAGGCTTTGTCCTATCTTCTTCCCCAAGTGTAACTTGACTTCCAGAAAATTTTCAAAGTGAAAGGAAAATTTTCTGCCCCAGTTTAATAATCTTCTTCGCACCACACATCTCTGTCATCAATGGTATTTCCTTGCCTTGCATAATAATTGGGAAGCTGGTGGCAAGTTTTGAAATCATTTCTCATTTGTTCTGACTAGACAGACTTTGATGGGGGAATTTGTTTTTGACAAAAAGATAAAGATAAAAAGAAACAAAATAGAAGACCAAGGAAAACTGACTCTCTAACAAGAAATGACTATAAAATCTTATCAAAGGTGAATACCAACTCTACTGATCATGACATGCATATATGGCCTATCCACCGTCGTTAATCGCCTTTCACAATTTCTGTCTTGTGATTTTCCTCTGATTATTACCTTTATTCGACTTGTAGTGCCCGAAGGGTTTTCACTTTCAAACCTCTCTCATTTTGGTTTTCTCTCAGCTTTCATCGCCTTATGGAGCCTGTGAAGGTTTTCACCGGTAAGACTCTCTTATTTGTATTACTTTTAGCTGGGGATTGGGGTGTCACTGCTAAGACTCTCTCGTGTTTCCTTTCTGCTGGGAATCAGAGTCTTTTCTGCTGAGAATCAGCGTGTTATATTCTGATAGGACTCTCTCACTCGCCTGACGTGGCATCTTTTGAAGACTGATCGGAAGGTCTTTCTTTGGACCGTAATGTGGGATTTGGATAGGGCTAGAAAGAAAGGGTATTGAAGGCTCAAAACAAAATCAATTTCGGGTTCAAAATTTACAACCTTCGGACCTAAAATTATTTATAATCAACACAATTTTTCTTTGCCCCGGTTTTTACTTGGGGAATTTTTTATTACTTTATTTACACTATGACCGACCGAGCTGTGGAGCGCCTACGTATCCTCTTTAAGGAATCAGGTCAAACGTAGTTCCCAATTCCTCTTTTTCAAGTTTCTCTTTTTCATTCATTTTTTTTTCTTTATCTCTTTTTGTTGTTTTCTTTTCTTTTATCTCTTTTTGCTGTTTTCTTTTCTTTTCTTTTTTTCTTTATCCCTTTCTTCTCTTGTCTTTCAAACTTGTATTTCTAGTCTTTGCAACTAATTCTGAAGGAGGGGTATGAAAGAATTTAAATTAAGGCTCAAAGGGTTGACGATGGATAAAGTGTTTGGATAGCAGAACAAAATGCCTTCGTCATTCCAATCTTCAAAACATGCCAAGTTCAAACAACATATTCACAACATCTTCTGTTTGTGCCCTGATTGATAACCATATCGTCCATTCGCCTTTCATCTATCATTTTAAAATATTGCTGGACGACAGTTTCATTTTAGTATCACGAGCGAACCCTGTCTTAGCATGGCCAATTTTCCTTTAAGGGTTTCTTTATGTTTTACCTGCCCCAGTCTCACATGATTCGGGCTCCAAATAATCTCAAATCATTTTTATTTCTTTTTTTTTTAAATGACCTGATTATCTTCCAATCGCTTCATGATTAACCCTTAATATTAGGCCAAATTTATGTGTGATTCCATGTCATTAGAGTCGGCGTTCGAACAAATGACAAATTTAAAGATAAAAAAAACTAAACAAAAAGACGAACTGGGTAATAAAAGACCAAAAGTTTCACTAAACGGAGAATTGGTTCAAATACAAACAAGCAGACCAAAAATACAGACCCGAAACGAGACTTGATAAGACTAGGCAAACTGAAATGACCAAAAAATGGAAAGATAAGAGGGTTTCACTACAAGACAAAATCTATGTCACGACCCTAGAAACAACTCGGACAAAAGAAATGACAACAAAAACAAACCACCGAAAACTCCTCCTGATTACCAAACATGACTTCCTATATACCAAATTCTGCCGATTGGTTTTGCTGTGGAATACAGATCGGGCTTCTTTAATTTTCCCTTCCCTTGTGTATCAATTTGATCACATGGGTCTAAGGGTGAGCTGGCAATGGATTCTGATTAATGTTGGGTGCCTCTGGTGTCTGAACCTCGATCTTATTGGTGTCAATAAGATTTTGCACTGCATGTTTCAGTTTCCAACATTTCTCGGTATCATGTCCGAGAGCCCCTGAACAATACTCACAGCTTACTGAGCGATCCACATTTGGGGGTAGGGGATTTGGCAATCTTGTCTCAATAGGACTCAACAAACCTATCTGCTTCAATTTGTGGAACAGAGCAGTATAAGTTTCTCCCAACTCGGTGAAGGTTCTTTGTGCCTTTTCTTTTCTGAAGGCATGATTCCCTCGGAAACCTGGTCCTGGAGGGTCATTGTAGGCCCTTGGTGGTGGATATGTGTTTCGGGGAGGGTGATTAGGGTGATTTGGGTAGTAAGGTCTGGCTTGGTAATGAGGTGAAAGACCTTTCGATCTGGACCAAGTACCCTCCTTTACCGTTGCAACTTCTTCTCTTCTCTTCTTCCCGAATGCAACCCCTGTGCCATTCTGAATAGCTTGAGTTGTTGCTTTCAACGCGGAATAGCTCAAGATCTTATTGGACTTAAGTCCCTCTTCTATCATTCCGCCCATTTTGACTACCTCAATGAAAGATTTACCAACCGATGTCACCAGGTGACTAAAGTAAGTTGGCTCCAGTGTCTGCAAGAAGTAATCTACCATCTCGCTTTCTCTCATCGGTGGATCTACCCTTGCTGCCTGTTCCCTCCAGCGGAACCCAAATTCTCTAAAGCTTTCGGCGGGTTTCTTCTCTAATTTTAGCAATGATAAGCGATCAGGGATTATTTCAAGATTATATTGAAACTGGCCGATGAATGCTTGGGCCAGGTCATCCCATGTAAACCATCTGCTGGGATCCTGCCTGGTGTACCATTCTAATGCGGACTCTCCCAAACTCTGACCGAAGTAAGCTATCGAATTTCATCTCGCCCTCCGGCTCCTCGCATTTTGCTGCAGAAACCTCGGAGATGGGCTACTGGGTCACCATGCCCCTCGTATAGATCAAACTTGGGCATTTTGAACCCAGCGGGCAACTGGACATCTGGAAATGGGCACAGATCTTTGTAAGCAACACTAACTTGGTTGCCTAAACCATGCATATTCCTGAAGGATTGCTCCAGGCTTTTAACTTTCCGAATAACTTCCTCTTGCTCCAAACTTTTGAAGTGCTTTTCTGGCTTTGCCGGGTTATCCCAGTGAGGGATGTGTGAATGCGGTTCAGGAGCCTTAAAGGTAGGCTCGGGATCATAACAATGATTGTCATGTATTTGGAAAAGCGGTTCACTGGACGATTTCTATAAAGTAGCAGGTGGAGGTGCCACAAAAACAGGGGTGACCGGAGGAGGAGTATTTTGTCTGGCTGGTGGAACCTGGGATGTATAAGGGTTTTCCCCTTGATAATATGGATAGATCGGTGCACTTGTCGAGGGGTCAATGGGCGGATGCTCTGAAGCTGGTGTAAGAGTAGGAAGGTTTGGTGATGACTGTCCCCTAGCCCAGGCTAGGTGCATCTCTGCTATTTGCTGTCTCAACCGGTCCACCTCCTCTTTCATAATCTGTATCTCTGTTTTCTCTCCGTCGAGACTTTTGCCCGAACTAGACATGCTTGCTAGAATTGGACCTTTTGATCTAGTATAATAATGGTGATTGGCCAGAATATTCAGTCAAGCCAACCGCTAAACTTTCTGAAAATGCAACAAGCTTGTAAGCTCACAGAGTTTAACAAATATGTTATCGCACGTTGGATGCAATGCTCCTAGTCAGTTAACCATTTCTATATGTATTCACCGCATGCGTCATTCCAGCTTTTCCTTTTCAATTATCCTTGAAAACCTTGCTTGTTATTAACCTCCATTTTTTTCATTTTTTTTTTCAAATTGGAATAAAAAAAAACTTGTTTTTATAAACACGGCCTTTCAGCGCCTCGGGGACGAATATTATAAGGCTGTGAGGGTCAATTGACTAAAATCTACAAAATGACCCAAAAGTGGCCGCTTATGCAAAGTCAGCCTTCTGGCGTCCTTTCAGAACATTCGACTATTTTCAAAAACAACGTTACTTTGATTTTATTGAAAACTAAAACTTCAACATTTTTTTTTTAATTTTTTGAAGGGGTGGTTGGACCCAATGAGGGTTGCCTACGTATCCCACCTAATGGGGAGAATCAAACCTGCGTAGTTCGGTCAGATTATTTGATCAATTATTTCAACAAAATTGTCCTTCCTATTTTTCAAACCTTCTTTTCAAATTTTCGACAGTGTTTCGTCAATATTTTGATATTTTCTATTCCAAAATTCTATTTCTTTTTTTTCCAGGAATTTAGCCAGTTCATATAATAATCCAGAACAAATAAATGCAACATATAACATGCTTGGTCTTTTGATTACCGGGTCACCTGTCCTAGACGGACCCAACCCCTGTGTTGAGTCCCTAAGTCAGATATGATGCAAATAAACGTCCTAGACCTAGGCTCGATATCCCGATTTTTCATTGGTACTAGACCGTGTACCCGAGTGGACAACTCGGATCGAGGAGGGGGCTACGTACCGGGGACCCGCGGGATCGTCCGGCTTTGTAACTTATCCGGCCTCTTTTTCTTATTTTTGGTATTGACACTAACAGAAAGGGGAGTCTCAACCAGTAAGCACATCCCCGGAGGTAAGAAGAGAAGGGTTTTCGGCACAGTTTTATATATACAGTTCACGTAATATCAAAGCGGTAAACATGTAGCACATTAATCAAAACATATAAGGAAATCAGATATAAGCAAAAACAGCAATTTTAACTGAGCTCGAATTCTTAAACCCTAACGTATAAACGTAAATGGTGCCACTGTTTACTACTACACCCCGAGAAGGAGTATAATAATAATCAGGGAAGGAGTTTTTCCACTTAAAGGACAGTCGGAACGGGATCAATTTATTTTATTATTCGGAGTCGCCACTTGGGAAAATAATGGTGTCCCAAGTCACCGATTTAATCCCGAACCGAGGAAATTTATGACTCTGTAATACAGTCTGCGAAACTAGAAACCTGGATAAGGAATTCTGTTAACCCGGGAGAAGGTGTTAGGCATTCCCGGATTCCGTGGTTTTAGCAGGGTCGCTCAACTTCAATTTTTTTTGTTTTTATATGATTTCTTTATATGTTTCAATTATTTGCTATTAATGTTCCGCTTTTCAATTTTAGGAGAATTGCGACGTCACAAAAACACATTTCGAGTCACACCGCAACCAGTACGCCTGCGACTTTAATGCGTTTCAGTTTCGCCGAGAGTAAGATTTGGGTCACATAAATGCGCACCCGTATTTAGGAAAGTAAAATTATTTAAATACGCGCCTAAAGAGACTAACGCATTATTAACTTTGCGAGGGCCATGAAATTTGCTAATGGCACGCCTCGAATTTACTCCACTAAATGAATTAAAGATATGCATATTTAAAGCTAATTCGAAACTTAATATCACAACTACGTCACGGGAACCATACCCGTAACCGTGATAATTTAATTATGTGCTCGTATTCTTTTCTACTATGTTTACACCTTAATCAATCTAGAAGCCCAAATATTTCCATGACCGAATCATATCCTTAAGTAAAAACAAACGCATCAATAGAATGGCACATAGTGATAGGGATAAAACGACATCCCTTTGAAGGTGAGCTAAGCATATTTTTGTTCATAAATAGTTTTGCCTAAATCATATATAGTGAGGCAGTATGCTTGCTTTTGGTTTGAACAAATTGCACTTATTACAAAATCAAAAAAAAAAAAAATTTATAAGCTATTGCTGTGATTTGCCGAACATGATGCGAATTTCTTTAACGGAACAGTGGAATCTCTTAAAGATGAATATGTATCAAATTATGACTGAACTAAGAGATATTTAACTAATATACTAAATTAACTAATTAAACTAACAACGTTTACCAAACTAACAGATTTTTAAACTAATATCCTAAAACAATTCTCAAATGGCAGTTTCCTTTTTTAACGTAAATATCTGCTGCCAAAGCCCAATGTTACAATACCATTTCAGTTAAACTTCCCTTTTTATAACTAACCACATTTAAAATATTTCAAAGTGAACTAGCGGGTTCGACATTGCCCACACCTGAACAATATTTACTTAACCGCAACAAAAAACTGTTTGTATACTCTATTAATGATATTCACTAAATGGTAAATCAATGATTAACTAGCAAAAAAACTAGTACGGTATGTCTTAATAGTCCAAGCAATATTAACAATGAAGAAAATACAGTCTCATCCTTATGAAATCACTACAATTAATGATACTAAAAGATTAATCTAAAGCTGAACACATCTAAACTTGCAAATTCGAACTTCATTTTTTCATTCAACAGGATTTACATTGATAAGAATGTGTACCTGAAATCAAAGTAGATCCATTAGATCTATAATAACAACAATAGGACAGGATTCAGCAAGCAATTTCAGTATTAAACAATCAACAACAGCAGTCCATGCATTTCAACAGTAGCAATTGAAATCAACAGCTAACCCAGGAAGATTTTTCAGGAAGAAAACCAGAATGTTCCAATTCAGACAGCTCAAAATAACTTTCAACAATGAGACACCGGAAATCCACAAAATTAACAGACAGAAGTTGAACTAAAGATGTCACTTGATGATTTAAAAATGAAGTTCTACTCTTCGAGGTTCAATGGAACAGTAGGTTCGATAGTTCAACACACTGGTATCTCTCAAGTGTTTTTCAGAATTCTATCTCTCAAGTGAACTCCTATCCTATTTCTTCTTCTTACTCTCCTCTAATCTGTATCCGTCCCTTCTCTGTTCCAGAGATATCCTTTTATAAACCTGAGAAAACAGGACAGAACCTTAACCCTTCAATTTCACTACTTTTTTCCCTTGCACATGTATCCCTCTACCCTTTTAATCATTCCCATCTGTTTTCCAGATCTCTTTTGCCTATTTTAACATTTAAAACTTATTATAAACAAAAGTATCTACCTGTTATTCTCTGATCCCACTTAAGTCTGTCTAAGTATGAATTTTAACACTTAAACAACTAACTAAAGGCAGAAACCACTGGAATATACTGCTGTCCAGCAGTTCCAGCAACTCAATCCATGTGCAATGCACCCTAATGCTTATTTTCTAAGCACTTAAACAGATTAAACAACCAGCAAACATCACAAACAATCCTAATTCTGTCCAACAAGAGTTATGGACACAAATGAGGATCAATGTCTGTCTAAAAGTGATAAAAACAGACCTACGAACTAATCGACAAACATTCGATCAAACGATTACGGTATGTACATTTGATATTCAAATCATTGCAACAAAAACAGTGAACCAAGAATTCTCGGCCAAGTGCCGGGGAATACAAAGCTAATCGTTCGACGACGCTAATCGACGCGAACACATATTCGACAACATACGTAATCAAGCAAACAATCACAGAATTAGAATTGACCAACAAATGGTCTTTGAGAAAGAAAGGATGAAACAGGGACGGCTAACAATGAATCAAAAAGAATTCAATCAACTAAAACTAAACAAATACAAAACAAGTTGAAATAAACAGAAAACAGGAAAATTACCTCAAAGAGAAATAAAAAACGAACGAGTCCCGTCCCCAATGGGCTTGAGTTTGCATTTTTGAAGTAAACGGACTTTAATTGAAATGTTTTCCAATGAAAACGTTTCAATTAAAGTCTATTGACTTCAATTATTCTTGAACTCGGACAAAAATCCCTAGTTCTTGAGTTCTAGGGTTCTTGAGGCTCGATTTGAGGCTTGACAATTTCTGGCTATATTCGAACCGGATTAAGGGTGGTGTGGTGGTTAGGGAGGTGAGGTGAGGGTGTGGTATCAATTTGAGGGGGTTTGAAATAAATCTTTGAATTCCGACGAGTTTCGATCTAATATTCGAAACGTTTAGGGACGATTCGAAACTAGTGGTTGCCGGATTCGTGTTGAGGAGGAGAAGGGGGTTCTAGGGTGTTAATTGGGAGAGGTTTGGCCACCGTCCGCCGCCGTGGGCGATTTCAGGCCGGCGGAGGACGGTGGTGGGAGGCGGGGCTAGGGCTGGTGTCTTGAGGGAGAGGGAATGAGACGGGTGTAAGGGTTTTGGGTTTTTTTGGGTAGTTAAAATGCAAGATTTAATCTCGGCCATTGGATCAAACTTGATCAACGGCCTAGATTATTCTCTTATGCTAAACGCCGTCGTTTGATTAAGTTGGGGACTGGGTATGTTTGGGGAATTAATTGATTAATCTGGGCCGTTGGATAATAAAATCCCACGGCCAAGATTAAAAATTGGGGCGATTATTGCGGTCCGTTGGATTAATGATGATCGACGGCCTGGATCAGAGGGTGAGGAAATGGGGCTGGACCGGGTTGAGGCAGATATGGGGTCAAGGGAATTGGGCTCGATTGTTTTGGCCCAGTTCCGATTTTTTTGTTTCTTTATCTTATTTTGTTTCTTTTCTCTTCAAAAATCTTTTAGTTCAAAATCAATAACTAAAAATCATAAAAGTCTTAAATTAATTTATAGAAATAAACCAATAAAAATACGAGTTAAATCGTTATAACAATTAACACACAACTAAATAATAATTAAAGATAAAATCACACAATTTAGGCTTTAAATGCAAAAAATACATATTTTTTGTGACTTTCCATTTTTTGTCAAATAAACTTGATTACTTTTAATTATAAATTAAATCCTAAGAATGCAAACACAATATATTTTCATATTTTCTTAATTTAAACAAACAAACACGCTTAGACAAATGCAAACAATTATCCAAAAATGCCACGAAAAATCTAAAAATAGCACACAACGAAAGATTATTTTATTTTGAATTTTTTGGGAGTAAATCTCATATAGGGCAAAAATCACGTGATCACACCTGGATATTGAATCCTAGTTCTTCTAGCCTTCTATTCGAAGCATGGACTATTCACGATCTTCCGCACCTTAGTATCTCTTATGTTGTTCTCCTTTAGCTTACTTACCTTAAAATCTCACATCACATCTTCTATCTTTTTCATGACCTCCCTTCCACATAGGTATAATTCACATACACAACTTGCTATATTATATTACTTGCACATCTAGTGTATACACAATCCGATGGAAGCTTCATACTGACTTCTGATGAGGCTAGTACTCTTCTAATTGGCTTTATCGTAAAGCCGTTATAGAATATGATTTTGTATATCTATATTGTACCTATGATATTAAGAGTGATCTTGTAATATTCTCAATCGTGAGGTCTATAATTTTCTTGGTCCAATAATCAAACTCCTAATTTACTATGTTGATGTAACTCTTAAAAATCTCAGAGGAAGTAACAAAGCCAAATCAGTTCCTAAATTCTAAACACCTCGTAAAATTTTCAATTTAAATGAAAGTTATTTAAAGCATTTGTTAAACATTTAAAATAGAGGCTCGGTCTAAAGACGAGTGAAAGTAGTAATTTAATCAACATATTCAACAGAAACTCACCTTAAGAAGGAGTGAAAAATAGTAAGTTCATAAATAGTCCCCTCAGGCAAAGCATCACTCATATATGTGTGTATATATAGCCCCTCGGGTCAATCACTCAGGACTCAACTCTTAGCAATTAACGCTAACACTCAACACTTATGCTCAATAGGTAATTAATCATAACCACTGCGACGGGCAGCTTGATCCATATATATAGTCGACTGCGCTCACTAGGCCGTGCAGACTCCGGAGGGGCTCCTACAACCCAAGCGATATATCGATGCGGCGTGCAACCCGATTCATATATTATTGCGACGTACAACCCGACCCATATATATATATATATATATATATATATATATATATATATATATATGCATACAGCATGCAGCCCGATCCATAAATATATAATTCTCACAACTAGTCCCTCGTCCTCTCTCAGTCATTAGCCTCACAATTAGAACCTCAGTCTTTCTCAACCATCAACCTCACAAGACATTCAGACTATCAGTAAAAATAGGGCGTTCAGCTCAAAATATCACTTATTGTGTCAAAATTAAGTAAATAAGGCTGAGTTAGGAAATCGCTAAAATACAGCATGACCGAGTATAATTATTAAGTCAAAACAGTAATGAAAAATAGTAAAATTCTGATAAGGGTCCAAAACCAGTTGGCACGAGCCCCAAATAAGACATTCCGCCCAAAACATAGCACTACTATTCAAAACACAATGATATCAAACCATTTTCAATCAAATACACGACTTAACAATCATATGGGACGGACAAATACACAATCCGCAATGGTGCATGACCCCACACTCTTCATCTAGCGTGTGCGTTACCTCAAGTTGCACAACGATATGAAATCTGGGGTTTCATACCCTCAAGATAGTATCTACAATCATTACTTACCTAAAACCGGATGAAATACTACTCTGTGATGCCTTTGCCTCTTGCCTCGGCCTTAATTCGCGTTGAATCCACCGAAAATTAGAATCATAGCTGTCACACCTCCTTTTTACACACTTGCCCCGAAAGATAATGTATAAAGGAGTTTTTTCATTCAAAAGTGACATTATTCGAAATGGGACTATTTATTTTTAGAGTTGCCACTTGGGATAGGATTGACTTTTGATGTCACAGGTCACCGGTTTAACTTGAATCCCAAATATAGGAAAAGTTCGACTCCCCAATTGGAGTCTGCGAACCAACAATTCTGAATAAAAAATTCTATTGACCCGAGGGAAGGTGTAAGGCACCCTCGGATCCCGTGGTTCTAGAACGGTCGCTTAAATTATTATAAATGGCTAAAATTTAATTTTTTATACATGTTCCAACCTACAATGCAATTTTATGATTATTTACCGCTTTTAGTTAAATTTTAAGAAAATGAATGTCGTTTAAAATGTGTTTTTGGATCACGTCACATGAAATGCACCCGGATCCTCGACACATTCTTATTCAAAGTTTTGGGATTTGGATTTAGGTTGCATGAAATGCACCCGTATTTAAGAAGGTAAAATTATTAAAAGAGCGCCTAAAGCGACTAACGGGTTATTATCTTTGCGGAGGGCCGTGACATTCGCTAAACAGCACCCCCCGAATTCTAAGTATTTTAATATAAATATTTAATGAGGACCTCACAGTTTATGCATTGTTTTTGGCAAGGCTCATCTCATTTTATTTTTTAAAGGCCAACCTAAAGCAAAGTACGATTTTCTATTTATTTTTGTTTCTAAAAAGGCCTAAATAATTTGCATTTATAAAATTCGGGCCTCAAGTTCAAGTCCGAATTCAAACAAAAGGGGGGACCCTCTTAATTTGAATCCGCTTCCTAACTCGAAAGCCCCAAATTTATATTTCAAATTAATCTCCATATTCCTAATATGATTTTAAAGGAATTTCAGCTTCCAACAGTTTTGGGCCTTGAAAGTTTGACCCAGGAAGCAGGTAAATGTTGCTGTGTTTTATTGAAAGTTTCCCCGGCTTTGGGCTTCTGATATTGCCCTTGGCCCAGGCCCAAAATCATACTGCCTAGGCCTTAAATTTATTGAATTAAAAGAAAAATGGGCCTAACTAGTTTCGCTGGGCCTGCGTTGAGCCCAGTCTTTACAGTCCAGCTAACATGAGTCAAAGCTCAATTAATATTATCAATGGAACGAAGAGAGAAGACCTAATGATCTATTTTACTCAAAATATGATATCAGTTAATGATGATTGACCTATAAACTGATTCACATTTGTTAACACTTAAACAGAGATTAAACATGAGTAGAGTAAGAAAAGGACCTAAAATGAATTGTTGATGACTAGCAATTAAATTAAAAAACAGGCCATACATCAATCATAATCCAATCTTAGAACAATTGTGACATTTCGACATGACTAACCTTTCAACAATTTAACACCTAGCAATACTTATGAACCAATTACGAAGTGATTGAAGCATTTTAAGACATTTACACATTAACTGCAGCAACTCTAATAGGCTAGCATACCTCAATACTATTGATTGCTTTCGATTACCATTTTAAGGTAAAATATGGCAACATGGACAATAACCCCAAACTAAGTCAAACCTTACATTACTAAACACAAAACTCAGGTGATTCACGAATGAAATCGGATTAGTTCAACAGTCCTTTACAGGTTAACAGTCCTATAATCAACAGTCCAAAGGCTTTATAGTTTAATTACAAAACAAGTCCAAACAGTCTAAATTAATACAATCCAGGTTATACAGCCCAGTGTTCCAACTAAATGATTAATATTTACTAACATCTAATTAACTATCCACAACATCAAACATCCAAGATCCAATGAGCATTTCTTATTTCAACTCTAATTCGAAGCTATATTGAGGTGAATTCAAAGATATGTACCTGAAATTTGAAATACAACAAGGACAAGGAGAGATCAGCACAGTTTCAAACCGCTAGGAACAAAAAAATGATTTCAGCTTGAAATCCAGTAGAACCAGGAATGAAATTCACCAGCAAATAGGCTCAAAACCGACTAAACCAACCAATTTCCACTTGAAATGACCAAAACAGCTCAAATACACTCAAAAACACCTCAAATTTGAACCAGGACACTTCTGCAACTTCAACACTTAAATGCCAAGCCTAAAGATGAGAATTAATGCTTAAAATTCAGAATTAACAGAGAAAATTCATTAGAACAATATTCTTTGGGGGTTTTCTACTATATCTTTGGTCTGTTTTTGGTTTTTGGAAGAAATTAAGATATGAAATTTTTATTTGAATTTCTTTAGATTTGAAATTTAAAATTGGAATATCAGCTTTGCAGAAATGATTTTTGGGAGGAAATTAGAAGCTGAAAATTTGGGGAATTTGTAGAGATTGTAAAACTTGTGAACTAAGGCACTAGGCATGCCTTTTATAGGCAGGAAAGGGGCAGGAATGTTCTGGAATTTCTTCACTCATTTTCCCCCTTTTTATATTTAGAATTTACTAATTAGTCCCTA
Source organism: Nicotiana noctiflora (assembly GCA_032618575.1). Lineage (NCBI taxonomy): Eukaryota > Viridiplantae > Streptophyta > Magnoliopsida > Solanales > Solanaceae > Nicotiana > Nicotiana noctiflora. The sequence continues at coordinate 78,476 of JASVEL010012608.1, forward strand.
AATATTTTGGCTTGTTGCCCAAGTTACTGTATTAAGAATATTGAAACTTACACTAAGACCATATTCTAGAAGAATCTGGGGTATTTTAGCTTTGTTTTCTATTTATGGAATGCCTATACTACCCTTACTTTTATTTTCAAATTACTGAGCCTAACAAACTACCCATTTTAAGTGCCCAAAATACCCTTGAAATCATTAACACTTGTTAAACTAAACCCAACATATTTACTCTAATTGACTAATGGGTTAAAAATGAACAGATGTAACCAAAACCATTTCAAACCCTGAGATTGAATTATTGAATCCAATTAATACTAAATAGGACTGGAAATTAGTCCTAATTTACAGTACTATCCCATTATCAATTAAACAAAACTGACAATCAAACATTAGACTAAACTAAATGATTAAAAACAAACGTACTAACACCGAATCCTCCACCAATAATAAAAAAATAGAATCATTAATCAATAAAATAATAAAACATAAAAACGAATAAAATCATGAATAACACTAAACGGATCAATAACCATGAATAAAAATTCTAGATGTCACATGAATAAAAAATGAATAAGACTGAACAAAGTTAAACAAAAATAGAAAATCAAAACAGGAAACAAATAGAACTTAAACAAAAAACAATCAAGATAATGTAAAAAGAAAACCAAAATAATCAAAACAAACAAAACTAAAAAAAAAAAAACTCACTGTTGTTTTTCTTTTGGTCTTCATTTTGATTGATTTTTTGAAATTGAATTTTTAATTAATTTTACATGTTTATAAAACATATAACATTAATTAAAAAATCACTCGAGTTCTTGAAATCCCAAAATAATTTGACATGAAAACCCGAGATCTAAGATTAATAGGGTTTCACTTGGATTTGGAGGTTTCTGGTTTGGGGGTTAGGTAGAGGAAGTTGAGAGGAATATATGGTGTAGAGTTGAGGTTATTGGGTGGCGGCGTCGCCGTGCACGGTGGTGGCGGCGCCTATGGTTTCAAGGATTTGGGGGTTTTGACTGGGATTTGAAGGAAGACATGGTTGAATTTGGAATGAAGGGGTCGAGATAGTGTGGGGGTGTAAGTTTGGAAGAGTTTGGATGATCACCGCCGCCGTGGGGCGTTTTCCGGCGGCAGTTTTAGGCGGAGCCGGCGAGGAATGCCTCTGAGGTTTGAGAGAGTGAGAGAGACGATAGTTGGGGGTGGGTAAGGTTAGGACATACTTATACCTAGGACACTTGAGTTCCGAGCCATTGGATCACTTAACATCGACGACTGGGATTATTTTGTAATGAAATGGCACCGTTTGACTTAAGGCGAGGGCAGGTCGGGTGAGATGGGGTTTGGGCCTGGTTCAACGGGTCTGGGAAGGATTTGTTTGGGCTAAGACCAAAATTGGCCCAAACATTTGCAAGCCCTTGCTTTTCTATTTCACTTGCATTTGTTTGTTTTTCTTCTTTTCTTTTCTTTTGTATTTTATTTATTTAATTTTTTTTTAAAATTTTTGATTTTATTAAATGTAAGATAAAAAAAATAAAAGACCCAATTGACTCTCAAATTATACTAATTAATTTTCAAAATTAACTAATTTCTAATTTAAGAGAAAATTTAAGACAAATCTTAAAAATTAAAAGTAGAAATGCATAAGAATTATTTTTGTTATTTTCTTTATTTTTTGTACTATTAAAATGCGTACTATTTTGTACTTATTTTTTTGAAATTATATCAATTAAAATGCACACAAATAATATAAACAAGACACAAAATTATGCCGTTAATTACTAAAAATTCAAATAATAAAAGAAAAATCCTAATTCTAATGAATTTTGTAGGAGTAATTTAAGCGTGGAAAAAATCACGTGCTCATAGCTGCCTCTTTTTGATCGAAGACACAATGGGTTTTCGGGCAAAGATAAATCAGCACCATGAGGATTTTTGCATGCTCGACACTCCATGAGAAGCGTTTTGAAAACCGTCTGACCGAATCCCACTTCAAAGGTTGCATACATATCTTTGGTTATAAAGGAATCACGTCAGTGTAGTTCTGGAAGGTTTGGTAGCTGGAACTACCAGGAGTTGTGATTTCACTGTTGTTGTTGCTGGTACTGCTTGCTGACCTCCTTATTACATCAAAAGGAAAATCAAAGCTAAGCTAGCTATGTCTATCAACTATGAGTTACAAGATTCCTATCTACAATTCTCTTGAAACTTGATCTTGAGTCTTAGTTGATTCTGTTGTGGACCCTGATCTGAATCTTGATGCTCATATGTTGTAGGTGTTTGTTTCTTTCTGCAGCATTGGATCAAAACAGGATCAGTGGAGCTTGTGACTTCAATAAGATTTCGAGCAATCCGCATCCTTGTTTGCTTCACATTTGAGTCCATTTCTTTTGTTCTTTTCTTCCTTTCTTTATTCTGGATTGAGACTCACTCTATTGGTCATCTCGCACCCTATGTTTTAAGGTCAACCTGCTTGAGATACCAAAACAAACAAATGAACAAAATTTTCTGCCACCGTTTTCACTAGGAAAATTTCGTAGTTAGTTGTGAAACATATCTAAGCAGTCAAATCAGGATTGTATATAATTGTGAATGAATCCAGGTGTCACGATTCGGATTTTCCCCCGACATCGGGGTCGTGATGGCGCCTACTCGTGGTAGCTAGGCAAGCCACTACATTCAACATTATCCTGTTCGTATCATTATTTTTATACTCATATTTACCAACAAGAGAAATAAATATTCGATTTAATAAATGCGGAAGAATTTCTAAATAGGGATAAATAATGCCAAGGTAAAACACTGATGAAGTCCTCTACCCAAGACATGGAGTCACCAACTCACGAACTACTAATGAATACTACACATAGTGGTCTGAAAGAAAATGATAAATATCTGTCTGTCTCGGAACAATGAGACCACAACAAATAGCATAAGTAAATAGAAGAGACGCCGAGCCTGCGGACGCCTGCAAGCTACCTCAGTCTCGGAATGCTCAACTCCCACGAATACTCTACTGTTGCTGCTGCTCCTGCTCAAAACCTGGACCTGTGCAAAAACGCACAGAAGTGCAATATCAGCACAATCCGACCCCATGTGCTGGTAAGTGCCTGGCCTATCCCAGCGAAGTAGTGACAAGCCTAGGGCCAGACACTCACATAAACCTGTGCAGTTCTATATATATACACCACAAGATAACGAGAAATACCAAGTAACAAATTCAACCAGAAGTATCATAATAGGGGAAAACACAACAGTTAGTAACATCTAATAAAACAGTAATGAAGATTAGAGTGTAATGGAAACAGGTAATATCAAAACAAGGAATGTCAAATAGTTGCACGGCATCACTCTTCATGCTTTTACTCTCATCCTCACATCCATGGCACGGCATGATCCTTCGTGCATGGTTCAAATAACAACGACATGGAATGTTCATTCGTGCATAATCAATATCACAAGGTACGCCATGATCCTTCGTGCATAATCAATAAGGAGGCATGACATTACCCTTCGTGCATAATTAATAATATAAGGCATGGCATGATCCTTCGTGCATTATCAATAAAACAAGGCACGATATTACCCTTCGTGCATAATCAATAATATAAGGCACATCATGATCCTTCGTGCATAATAAATAAACAAGGCACGACATTACCCTTCGTGCATTATCACTCTTCCTCACTCAAATAACAATCATAGTTAAGGGCAAAAGGATGAAAACAATAATCATGAACCGTCCCAACAAGGGACACAACAATCATCACAACAAGGTCCCGGAAAGGGAAAACGATAATCCACTTTACAATAAGTCGTGGCAAGGGAAAAAATAGTGATCAATTTCACAACCCGACAAGGGTTCAAGATTTCATCTTAAAGACATCCCCCAATAGATATCAACAACGACTCACGGTCATGCTAGACGCGAGTGTATGGATGCTTGTCACCACAGCCCATACACCGCACTCGATCACATAGCAAATCGCACATAAATCCTATTCCCTCAAGCTAGGATAGATCAAACACTTACCTCTAGTCTGAAGTCCAATTTATCCTTCAACTATAGCTTTACCTCGAATTTCAGCTTTCAACTTGCTCGGATCTAATCATAATTGATTCAATTACATTAATAAATACTATATAACTCAGTTTGGATACTTAAAATGGTTTTCTTAAAGTTTATCCCAAAATTTCCTAAAACGCCCCTAGCCCCACGTGGTCGGAACTTGGGGTTCGGACCAAAATCCGGTTACCCATTCCCTCACGAGTTCAAATATATGATTTGTTCCAAAATCGAACCTCAATCCGAGGTCCAATTCCCCAATTCATGAAAAACCTAGGTTCTACCCAAAAACAAGAATTTCTACCATGAAAACCTTTGATTTCTCTTGAAAAACATGTTTAATGATGTTAGGAATTGAGAGAATTAAGTAAAAGTTGACTTACAAGTGTTTTGGAGTGATTTTGCTCTTGGAGAATCGTGTGTGGTGTGTTGGGTTTAGAAAGAATGAAGAAAAGAGGTCAAAAATTCGTTTAAGTATAAATTTTCACAGCTGCAGTTATCGCAAATGCGAACGTTTGTTCGCAATTACGAACATAGCAGGCTTGGGGACTGTCAGCATCGCATTTGCGATATTATGTTCGCATTTGCGAACAAGGCTGGATTACTGGGGCCTTCGCATTTGCGACATTTTAGTCGCATTTGCGAAGATGGGCTATTTATCGAAGGCCTCGCATTTGCGAGGTATAGTTCGCATTTGCGAACCACTGCACACCCCTGCCAACTTCGCATTGGCGAAGTCTGGTTCGCATTTGCGAACCAAGGCTAACCTGGCTGTTCTTACAATTGCGAGAAAATCTTCGCATTTGCGAAGATACCAGCTGGGTGAAAAACCAGATGTGTTATTTTTCAGAATTTGCCCCAACGACCTATCAAATCTTTACCCGAGCCCCCCGGACTCCAAACCAAACATGCACACAACTTCAAAAACATATTACAAACTTGCTCATGCGAACAAATCGCCAATATAACATCGTTTTCACCAAATCAAGCCTCCAGTTAATGATTATCTTTCCTTTAGTTTCATAACTTTCAAATTTGGAACTCAAGGTTCAAAACACATCAAACGACATCTAAATGTCACCAAAATCTGCAGAAAGCACATATATAATATTTAAGACTTGTACCAGGCATCGGAACCAAAATACGAGCCCGATACCAAGGTCGTTTAATCCATTTTCATTTAATAATTTCAGCAACAATTTAATGGAAAAATTCATATCTTAGGCTCTAGGCCTCCGAATTCGACTCCGGACACATGCCCGAGTCCCATATATTCCTACGGACCTTTTGGGACCATCCGATCTCGGGTCCGGGTCTGTTTACCAAAAATGTTGACTGAAGTCAACTATATCAATATTAATATCATTTTTCTTCAAAGTTTTCATAGAATTCACATATTCTATCACAAAATCTTTCCGGCTACATGCTTGGATTATGCACGTAAATCGAGGCAACATAAAATGAGGTTTTCAAGGCCTTGGAAGTACAGAACAAGTGAGGAAAACAGGTGATGACCCTTTGGGTCATCACATCCTCCACCTCTAAAACAACCGTTCATCCTCGAACAGACAAGAGAAGGAAATACCTGTGTCAGGGAACAAATGTGGGTAGCGGCTCCGCATATTAGATTCAAACTCCCAGGTCGATGCCTCAGGAGGCTGACCTCTCCACTGAACACGCACAGAAGGAATACTCTTCAACCTCAACTGTCGAACCTGCCGGTGTAGAATGGCCACCGGCTCCTCCTTGTAGGATAAATCATTGTCCAATTGGACAGTACTGAAGTCTAACACATGTGTGGGATCGCCGTGGTACCTCCGAAGCATAGATACATGAAAAAATGGATGCACGGCTGATAAGCTAGGTGGAAGAGCTAGTCTGTAAGCCACCCCTCCCACTCGGTCCAGAATCTCAAATGGACCAATATATCTAGGGCTGAGTTTGCCCTTCTTCCCGAACCTTATCACGCCCTTCATAGGCGATACTCGGAGCAATACCCGCTCACCAACCATGAAATCTACATCTCGAACCTTACGATCCGCATAAGTCTTCTATCTGGACTGGGCTGAACGCAATCTCTCCTGGATAGTCTTGACCTTATCCAAGGCCTCTTGAACTAAGTCTGTGCCCAACAACCGAGCCTCTCCCGGCTCAAACCATCCGATTGGATATCGACATCGCCTACCATACAATGCCTCATACGGGGCCATCCGAATGCTATACTGGTAGCTGTTGTTGTAGGCGACTCTGCTAATGGCAGGAACTGGTCCCATGCGCCTCCGAAATCAATAACACAGGCTCAGAGCATGTCCTCTAGGATCTGAATAGTCCTCTCGGACTGGCCATCTATTTGAGGATGAAAAGTTGTACTCAACTGGACATGGGTGCCTAACTTCTGCTGGACCACTCTCTACAAACGCGAGGTAAACTGCGTACCCCGGTCTGAGATAATAGAAACTGGCACCCCATGAAGGCGAACAATCTCCCTGATGTAAATCTCTGCTAACCTCTTCGAGGAGTAAGAGCCAGATACTGGAATGAAGTGTGCTGACTTGGTCGGCTTATCGAGAATGACCCATGTAGCATTAAATTTCTTCCAAGTCAAAGGAAGTCCAGTAATGAATTCTATTGTGATCCGCTCCCATTTCCACTCGGGAATTTTGATTCTCTGGAATACACCACCAGGTTTCTGGTGCTCATATTTCACCTGCTGACAATTTAGACACCGAGCGACATACGCAACGATGTCCTTCTTCATCTTACGCCACCAATAGTGCTGCCGAAAATCCTGATACATCTTCGCGGTGCCCGGGTGAATAGAATATCGCGTACTGTGGGCCTCCTCTAAGATCAAATCTCAAATCCCCTCGACATTGGGCACAAAAACTCAACCCTGCAATCTCAATACTCCGTCATCGTCTAGAGTTACCTTCGTGGCACCTCCCCGCTGTACAGTATCTCTCAAGTCACGCAAATAAGGATCATCAAATTGCCTCTCACAGATATGCTCTAATAGAGATGAACGAGCGACCGTGCAGGCTAACACCCTGCTAGGCTCAGAAATGTCTAGTCTCACAAACTGGTTGGCTAAGGTCTGAACATCTAGAGCAAGTGGTCTCCAACTGACCGGAATGAATGCGAGACTACCCATGCTGGAAGACTTTCTACTCAATGCATCGGCCACCACATTGGCCTTACCTGGGTGATATAGGATAGTGACATCATAGTCCTTCAGCAACTCTAACCATCTCCGCTATCGTAAATTCAACTCATTTTGCTTGAACAAGTACTGTAGGCTTTTGTGATCCGTGTACACCTCACACGCCACACCATATAGATAATGCTTCTAGATTTTTAAGGCATGAACTACTGCTGCCAGCTCAAGATCATGAACTGGATAATTCTTCTCATGTATTTTCAACTGTCTCGAAGCATAAGCGATAACCTTACCATCTTGCATCAATACCGCTCCAAGCCCCGTACGGGATGTATCACAGTAAACTGTATAAGGCCCTGCACCCGTAGGTAGTATCAGCACTAGTGTTGTAGTCAAGGCTGTCTTGAGCTTCTGAATGCTCGCCTCACACTCATCTGACCACTGGAACTGTGCACCCTTCTGGGTCAACCTGGTCATCGGGGCTGCAATAGAAGAGAACCCCTCTACAAATCGATGGTAGTACCCTGCTAACCCCAAGAAACTTTGGATCTCGATCACTGAAGCTGGTCGAGGCCAATTCTGGACTGGCTCAATCTTCTTTGGGTCCACCTGAATACCTTCCACTAATACAATATGACCCAGAAATGCCACCGAACTCAACCAGAACTCACATTTCAAAAATTTGGCATATAGCTGATTATCCTTCAGAGTCTGAAGAACCACTCTGAGGTGCTGCTCGTGCTCTTCCTGGCTGCGGGAGTATACCAGAATGTCATCTATAAAGACTATCATGAACAGATCTAAATAAGGCATGAACACCCGATTCATCAACTCCGTGAATGCTGCTGGGGCATTGGTCAACCCAAAAGACATGACCAAGAATTCGTAGTGCCTGTACCTGGTACGAAAGGCTGTCTTAGGAATGTCGGCTGCCCTGATCTTCAGCTGATGGTAGCCCTACCTCAAGTCTATTTTTTAGAACACCCTCGCTCCTTGGAGCTGGTCAAATAAATCATTAATCCTCGGTAGTGGATACTTGTTCTTTATCGTCACTTTGTTTAATTGCCGATAGTCAATACACATCCGCATCGAGCCATCCTTCTTTTTCACAAATAACACGGGTGCTCCCTAGGGAGAAATACTAGGCCTGATAAAGCCCGTTTCTAGAAGGTCTTGCAACTGATCTTTTAACTCCTTTAACTCCGGCGGGGCCATACGATAGGGTGGAATAGAGATGGGTTGAGTACCCGGTGCCAGATCAATACATAAATCAATATCCCTGTCGGGTGGCATACCCAGCAGGTTTGAAGGGAAAACCTCGAGAAACTCCCATACAATAGGAACTGAATCAATAGAAGGAATTTCCATGTTGGAATCACGAACATACGCCAAATAAGCTAGACACCCCTTCTCGACCATGCGTTGAGCCTTAACATAGGAAATAACAGTGGGAACGGAGTGGCCTGAGGTCCCTCTGCACTATAGTCGGGGTGATTCTGGCAAGGCCAAGGTCACTGTCTTGGCATGATAATCTAAGATAACATGGTATGGGGACAACCAGTCCATCCCCAATAGACATCGAAATCCACCATGTCTAATAGCAACAGATCAACACGGGTCTCAAGACCCCCGAATATAACTACGCAAGAACGATGCACCCGGTCGACTACTATAGAGTCACCCACTGGTGTGGACACATAAACTGGAACATCCAGGGCATATCTAGGCAAAGCCAGATATGGTGGAAAGTAGGAAGACACATGTGAATATGTAGACCCAAGGTCAAATAATACCGAAGCACCTCTGTCACAAACAAGAATGGTACCTGTAATCACAGCATCTGATGCCTCTGCCTCTGGCCTGGATGGTAAAGTATAAAATCGGGGATCGGCACCTCCCTTCTGAGCTACGTCTCTGGGACGGTCATCCACTGGCTGACCTCTACCTCTGGTTGGATGGTCTCCACCTCTACGGTCTCCACCTCCACCTCTACGATCTCTACCCCCGCCTCTGGCTGGCTGGGTAGGCTAAGGGTCAGCTGGGGCCTGAATCATGGGATAAGGGCACCGCTGCTGAGTGTTGCCCGTCGCTCGAGGGCAAAACCTAACAAGATGACCCGGGTCACCACAACCGTAGCAACATTTAGGCTGATGGGGCTGCTGGCCCTGACGACCTGGATGGCCCCCACGAACACTCTGAAGAGGCTAAGCACTAATGGGAGGCTGATATGAATACTGGTCACAAAACCCACGATCACCTGGTCCACCCTGTGAAGCCTGGAGGGCTGAATGGAAAGGTCTGGAAGACTGGCCCATATCAAAAGATTCCCTACCTCCAAAAGAAGAACCACTAAATTTGCCAAAATGATGAGGCCTCTTGTGTGAAGGATAACCACCTCCCCGATCAAGAGCCATCTCAACTCTACGAACTGCATTAGCTGCCTCCTGAAAAGATATATCACTCCCAACTCACACAACCATCTGAAGTCTAATCGGCTGATTTAGCCCATCTATGAACCTGCGGACCCTCTCCCGATCTGTGGGGAGTATCACGACCGCATAACGTGCCAGGTCAATAAATCTCGTCTCATACTGAGTCACAGTCATAGTACCCTGCTGGAGGCGCTCAAATTGCCTCCGAAATGCCTCCCGCTGAGTAACAGGAAGAAACTTCTCTAGAATTAACTCTGCAAACTGGTCCCATGATAAAGCCGAGGACCCTGCTGGTCGAGTCAAGCAGTAATCTCTCCACCAAGTCTTGGCGGATCCTAAAAGCCTGAATGTGCAGAAGTCAACTCCATTGGATTCTACTATTCCCATAGTCTTGAAAACTGAATAAGAAATCATGAGGATCCTCTGATGTGGCACCGCTGAAAGTAGTGGTAAACAGCTTGGAGAACCGATCAAGTCTCCATAGAGAATCAGAAGTCATGGCCGCTCCATCTCCGGCCTGAGCGGTGGTACCTGACTGAGTGGCCACAACTGGCTAAACCACTAATGCCTGAGGCTGGGGAGCTACTGGCTCCGGAGTACGTGCAACAGGAGTCTAGGCCCCTCCTCCAGCCTGATAAGTGGCTGGTGCAGCTGGTAATAAGCCTGCTCTGGCAACGCTGTCCATAAAACCCGCTATCTTGACCAGAGCCTCCCGAAGATCCGGGGTAAATAAGGCTTCCCCTGGGACCTGAGCTGGGCCCACTGGAGCTGCTGGGACTGGAACCTCCTCACCAATCTCAACATGAGGCTCCACCTCTGGAATAGCTGCCTGGGGCTGAGCTCTGCCCCTACTACGGCCTCCGATACAGCCTCGGCCTCTGTCTCCCACGGGAGCTGCCTGGGGCTCAGGCTGCTGATCAGCGGACAAAGAAGCGCGTGTCCTCACCATCTGCAAAAGGACAGAGTAGAAGTTCAATCAGTATTTGAGGAACAAATCGCATGACAAGAAGGAACAATTGAGAGACTCTTTTCTAACTCAATAGACTCTGGAGGACAAGTAGAGACGTCTCTGTACCTACCCCTCAAGCTCTACTAAGCTTGTTCGTGAGTGGTGAGACCTATGTAACCTAGTGCTCTGATACCAACTTGTCACGACCCGGATTTTCCCCCGATATCGAGATCGTGATGGCGCCTACTCGCGGTAGCTAGGCAAGCCACTACATTCAACATTATCCTATTCGTATCATTATTTTTATACTCATATTTACCAACAAGAGAAATAAATATTCGATTTAATAAATGCGGAAGACTTTCTAAATAGGGATAAATAATGCCAAGGTAAAATGCTGATGAAGTCCTCCACCCAAGACGTGGAGTCAGCAACTCACGAACTACTAATGAATACTACACATAGTGGTCCGAAAGAAAATGATAAATATCTGTCTGTCTCGGAACAATGAGACCACAACAAATAGTATAAGTAAATAGAAGAGACGCCAGGCCTGCGGACGCTTGCAAGCTACCTCAGTCTCGAAATGCTCAACTCCCACGAATACTCTACTGCTACTGCTGCTTCTGTTCGAAACCTGGACCTGTGCAAAAATGCACAGAAGTGCAGTATCAGCACAATCCGACCCCATATGCTGGTAGGTGCCTGGCCTATCCCGGTGAAGTAGTGACAAGCCTTGGACCAGACACTCAATAAACCTGTGCAGTTCTATATATGTACACCACAAGATAACAAGAAATACCAAGTAACAAATGGAAAACACAACAGTCAGCAACATCTATTAAAACAGTAATGAAGATCAGAGTGTAATGGAAACAGGTAATATCAAAATAAGGAATGTCAAATAGTTGCACGGCATCACCCTTCGTGCTTTTACTCTCATCCTCACATCCATGGCACGGCATGATCCTTCGTGCAAATAACAACGGCACAGAATGTTCCTTCGTGCATAATCAATATCACAAGGCACGACATGATCCTTCGTGCATAATCAATAACAAGGCACGACATTACCCTTCGTGCATAATCAATAATATAAGGCACGACATGATCCTTCATGCATTATCAATAAAATAAGGCACGACATTACCCTTCATGCATAATCAATAATATAAGGCACGACATGATCCTTCGTGCATAATAAATAAACAAGGAACGACATTACCCTTCATGCAAAGATCAGTAAACACGGCACGTCATCAACCTTCCTGCATTATCACTCTTCCTCACCCAAATAACAATTACAGTTAAGGGCAAAAGGATGAAAACAATAATCATGAACCGTCCCGGCAAGGGGCACAACAATCATCACAACAAGGTCCCGGCAAGGGAAAACGATAATCCACTTTACAATAAGTCCAGCAAGGGAAAAAGAGTGATCAATTTCACAACCCGGCAATGGTTCAAGATTTCATCTTAACGACATCCCCTAATAGATATCAACAACGACTCACGGTCATGCTAGACGCTAGTGTATGGATGCTCGTCACCACAGCCCATACACCGCACTCGATCACATAGCAAATAGCACACAAATCCTATTCCCTCAAGCTAGGATAGATCAAATACTTACCTCTAATCTTGAAGTCCAATTTATCCTTCAACTATAGCTTTACCTCGAATTTCAGCTTTCAACTTGCTCAAATCTAATCAAATTGACTCAATTACATTAATAAATACTATATAACTCAGTTTGGATGCTTAAAAACGGTTTTCTTAAAGTTTATCCCAAAATTTCCTAAACCGCCCCTGGCCCCATGTGGTCGGAACTCGGGGTTCAGACCAAAATCTGGTTACCCATTCCCTCACGAGTTCAAATATATGATTTGTTCCAAAATCGGACCTCAATCCGAGGTCCAATTCCCCAATTCATGAAAAACCTAGGTTCTACCCAAAAACAAGAATTTCTACCATGAAAACCTTTGATTTCTCTTGAAAAATATGTTTAATGATGTTAGGAATTGAAAGAATTAAGTAAAAAGTGACTTACACGTGTTTTGGAGTGATTTTGCTCTTGGAGAATCGTGTGTGGTGTGTTGTGTTTTGAAAGAATGAAGAAAAGAGGTCAAAAAATCGTTTAAGTATAAATTTGCACAGCTGCGGTTATCGCAAATGCGAACGTTTGTTCGCAATTGCGAACATAGCAGGCTTGGGGACTGTCAGCATCGCATTTGCGATATTATGTTCGCATTTGCGAACAAGGCTGGATTACTGGGGCCTTCGCATTTGCGACATTTTAGTCGCATTTGCGAAGATGGGCTATTTATCGAAGGCCTCGCATTTGCGAGGTATAGTTCGCATTTGCGAACCACTGCACACCCCTGCCAACTTCGCATTGGCGAAGTCTGGTTCGCATTTGCGAACCAAGGCTAACCTGGCTGTTCTTACAATTGCGAGAAAATCTTCGCATTTGCGAAAATACCAGCTGGGTGAAAAACCAGCTATGTTATTTTTTAGAATTTGCCCCAACGGCCTATCAAATCTTTACCCGAGCCCCCCGGGATCCAAACCAAACATGCACACAACTTCAAAAACATATTACAAACTTGCTCGTGCGATCACATCGTCAATATAACATCATTTTCATCAAATCAAGCCTCCAGTTCATGATTATCTTTCCTTTAGTTTCATAACTTTCAAATTTGGAACTCAAGCTTCAAATCACATCAAACGACATCTAAATGTCACCAAACTCTGCAGAAAACACATATATATAATATTTAAGACTTGTACCAGGTGTCGGAACCAAAATACGAGCCCGATACCAAGGTCGTTTAATCCATTTTCATTTAATAATTTCAGCAACAACAATTTAACGGAAAAATTCATATCTTAGGCTCTAGGCCTCCGAATTCGACTTCGGACACATGCACGAGTCCCATAGTTTCCTACGGACCTTCCGGGACCGTCCGATCTCTTGTCCGGGTCCGTTTACCAAAAATATTGACTGAAGTCAACTATATCAATATTAATATCATTTTTCTTCAAATGTTTCATAGAAACATATTCTATCACAAAATCTTTCCGGCTACATGCCCGAATTATTTTCAAGGCCTCGGAAGTGCGGAACAAGTGAGGAAAACAGGTGATGACCCTTTGGATCGTCACACAAGGTTATGCTGGAAAATGACCGGGTTATGCCGGAAAAAAAAAAAAAGGGTCCTCGGATTATGCCGGGACGGAAAGAAGAAAAAAAAGCTCATTGGGTTATGCCAGAGAGATCTTCGGGTTATGCCAGGATTTGGAAAGAAAAAGCCCATTGGGTTATGCCAAGGGGATCCTCGGGTTATGTAACGACCCGACTCGTTGTTACGGAATTTACCATCCCGTTTTCTCCATTTTATACTTTAATATGTTCATTTATATGTGTTTGGAGAGTTAGAAGTAAATCGGATGGAATCCAGTTAGAAATAGGGCAATAAACCTCTTTATGGGAAGCTAAGTTTGGAAAAGTCAACCAGATGTTGACCGATGAGTTCGATAGCTTGGAATGGAATTTTGATGATTTGAATAGTTTCGGGTGATGAGTTATGGCTTAGGAGAGCAATCGAAATCAAATTCGGAGGTTCGGTATAGATTTAGGCTTGAATTGGCTAAGGTTGGATTTTGGCGAATTCCGGTTGATAGGTGAGATTTTGCTCCGAGGGTCAGAATGGAATTCCGAGAGTTTCTATAGCTTCGATATGTGATTTGTGATGTGTGTGCAAAATTTCAGGTCATTCGAACGTCGTTTGGTTGGGTTTTTGATCGAATGCGTGTTTTGGAAGTTTTTGAAGAACTTAGGCTTGAATCTGATATGAATTGATGATTTCAGTATTGTTAGGTGTGGTTTGATGATTGGAACAAGTTTGGATGATGTTTTGAGATATGTTTATGCGTTTGGTTGAGGTCCCGGGGGCCTTGGGTGTGTTTCGGATTGTGATCACGCTTTTATTTGATGTTTCAACGTCGTATATTTGGACATAAAGGGGTACCATATTGAACAAATGAGCCCCGATTACTATTTTTAATGAAGCATTGGATCCGTATCGAAATTATGGACCCGTAGCAAAAAGAATAATCGAAGTTGGATATTGTATGAGGATTTTATGGCTATATTACTAAGGTTGCCTAGATTTTCAGGTTAATGACGAAATTGCCCATGACGGCGTATTAAAAACCTGCACTATTTTCAAATCTTAAAACCTACATATCTCCTTCATTATAAGGTCAAATTGAGTGACTCAAAAGCCTAAGTTCATTAGAATTTCACAAGGAATCCATTGGGAGCAGTAAGAACAATATACCTATAATGAGCAGGTCGAGTTTTCTTCCAATTTTCGAACGAGAAGAAGATTTTAAGGCAATTTTTAAGAGAGATATTGTGGAATTTCATTAGGTAAGAGTTCTCAGACTCGAATTATGTTGTTATAATGTAAAAACATAGATTAAATACTGAAAAATCAAGGATTTAAGGGGTAAAAATAGAGGTTAGGGCTTGAAACCTAAGAAGGTGTAAAGTTAGAATTTAAGGGGTCAAACGGATTCCGATTTTGATGAAATTTATATGTACGGACTCGTGGAGAGACGAGGAATTCGTTGGTATGATTTTCAAATTTTTCCGAGAAGTGGGACCGGTGCTCGAGTTTTACCAACTTCGTGAATTTTAGTACTTTTTGAGTATTTTTGATTGAGTTATGTTTCTTTGACCCATATTTATGTATTCGCTGTAGTTTTGACTAAATTCAATGCACGAGGAGGCAAATTCAAAAAGGAAAGGCATCGCGGATGAGTCCACGACCGGTTAGAGGTGGGTAGTAGGTATGTATGATAGCATGAGAGTTTGAAACCCCGGCTTATCACATTGTGACGCTATTTAGGGTGTGACTCGTACCCCATGGCAGGTGCGGGATTGGTTATGACTGGGGATTGTGATTTGGTCCATCCCGAACAAGAATAATACTATATTAGCGTATGAAATGCATCCTGTGTTAAATATATTTTGGCTTTATGCCATGTTTGGCGTCTGGTGCCGACCTGTAGTATCCTTAAGGGATAGATATCATTGTGATAGCATGATTTGTAAAATCATTGATCTCAGTCCTGGGTTGAAATCACTATTATGAAATGCTAAGTCACTTGTTCTTGGAAAATTAAATAAACTAAAGTATTTTTCCTTGTTAATGAATTGGAAACTGGAAATAAATAAATTGAACTGTTGTGTGACTCATATGAATGTTGTGGATTGAGTATGGATCGGGCTGCACGCCGCAGCGGATGATATGAATACTGCGCTTGGACTGAAGGAGCCCCTCCGGAGTCTGTACACACCAGTGAGCGCTGTCGATGTTAAACGGATCGGGCTTCGTGTCGTAGTGGTCATGTGCATTGCATTGCATTCTTATTTGTAAATTATCTGTTCTAATTGTGTTTTGCTATTGTTACTTGTTCGTAGGAGGTATCATATTGTAGTTTAGCTTTGCTTTGTGGTATTTTGTGGATTTCTTGCTTTCAGCTATTATTATATACTTTTTACTCATTGAATACTTAGTACTTACCCCTACTCCCTGCACCTTTGTGTGCAGATTCAGGTATACCAGAGGTTTAGCTGAGCAGTCTTGTTTCCAGAGTTATCAGAGTTGTTGAGGTAGCTGCTTGACGTTCGCAGGACCTGTCCACTCTTCTTATTCCAGTTTATTTGTATATATTCTTTCAAACTTGAGTATTTCGTTTAGAAATTGTTATCCAGTTTTATTTAGAGGCTCTAGACTTGTGACCCTAGGTCTTTGGGAGATTATTCAGTTTTTCTTCTATCTATCAGTTATGATTCTAGCTTTATTATTGATAATAATATTCAAGTAATTGTGTTAAGCTTCATGCTTGGGATGAGAGTGGAAATGGTCAGGCTTGCCTAGCAGTTGTGTTGGTCGCCATCATGACCTAGATTGGGGTCGTGACAAGTTGGTATCAGAGCCTAGGTTACTAGACCTCGCGAGT
Source organism: Nicotiana noctiflora (assembly GCA_032618575.1). Taxonomy (NCBI): domain Eukaryota; kingdom Viridiplantae; phylum Streptophyta; class Magnoliopsida; order Solanales; family Solanaceae; genus Nicotiana; species Nicotiana noctiflora. The sequence continues at coordinate 95,116 of JASVEL010012608.1, forward strand.
CATGAGCCGGTTTAGTAGGCTTTCGCAGATCGGTACGTAGATGTTCGTATCTATTACCGAGATGATAAAGAACTTTAGGAAACACTTCACTTTCTTGAATTCTTATCATTCATATTTGATTCAGGTTGAAAAATAACTCTTGCAATTCCTTCCACACGTTTGTACGTGCACGCGAGCATTCAGTAATACATCGCATCGATGGCTAGAGATTCCCCGATCGAGGAGCGAAACGTAATCTCTGTGTGTTCATATTGGGCCAGTTAGGAGGACTCGAGGCCAAATATTCGCCTATGAAATGAGCACCAAAGTGCTAATTATGCGAGCAAGTGCTTGAACTTATGTGATCGGTAATGTCCTTATTAGCCGGGATGGCAGTCGGATATCCACGTGATGAGTAAGTTAGTGCTGTGAGGTGTATCTATGTGATCTTGGTAGTGACGAAGAAATTTGTGGGATAATGGATGAACTGTCAAGCGATTCATTCCTATTGCGATCTGTTTTGTAGTCCCAAGTTATGGGCGCGTGAAGAATATTATCGTATCTCCTAGTTGGAAGTTAAGTGCAATACATGTGGCGGTATGAGTTCAGACTCAGGAAGACTAAATTGGATGTATTATATGTATATCGGTGGGAGGTGTGCTGAAATACTAAATTGAGGTGAAGCAGATGTGTTACCTACTGCGGAGTGTTCTCACGTGGTATGAACCTTGTGTGTGTGTTAGAAGATCTCATGTGTAATTGAAAGGTATTTTCTATGTGTTACGATTCAAATAAGTGCAACACATGTCCCTGTATCACTTTTGATAATAGAATATAGGTAGTATTGAGATTAATGTTGTTGATATACATTGTGATATTTTGTTAAGTTGTAACCGTGTTGTTAGGATGGTTTTGATGTTTCTCTAGCAGGTGGATAGGCTCAATTACAAAGGAAACTGTGTCGAAATTTTTGATAAAATTTGGGACTTAGTAAAAATTTGGTCGCCTAGAGAGTAGGCTTAATCGTTGCATGAATGAATGCAAGAATTGCATAAGGGTTAAAATTTTTGATGATGCGTGTCTCCACAAGCCATTGAAAGAGTGAGTTTAATCTCACCATGGTATTACGACATCAATAAAGTAGATGTGTTGTGATATATATGGATTCGAGCTAAGTTTGGGAGGTTTCTGTTGATTAGTTGATTGCACTATTATGTGCTATGTGTCTATCTTAAAGTATACTGGCGAACCATTTCTGATTGTAGAAATTGAGTCGAGAACGGCACGAGTGAAGGAAATTTTTTGACAAGATGTCAAGAGATCGGATGAGCGGGAAGGAAGTTTTGATGGTTAAGATAAATTAGTATCGTCTTCAGCCTCACCTGAGAGCGGTGTTGTTCCTAGTTAATGATTCTTGATCGCTCTTAAGCGTTAGTGCGACCGGTAGTTAGGAGGTGCGCTCTAGATATTGTTGTGGTAGGTTGTAAGAGTGTGTTCCACTGGAAGATTTTATCAGTGTGACATGTGATCACTTGATCGACTAAAGATGTAAACCAAGTATGAAGTTTGAGATGATGTCATTAAATTAAAGATTCATGCCTGGAGGGCAGTTGGCAAATTGGGTTGTGAACTAGGGAGGATTACTCCAATTACTATGGTTGTTCTTGTGTTCTATGAAGAAAATAGAAGTTATTATGGACCTTTGAAAGGTTCTTAAACTAGTTCAGTGTGATATCGAGTATAGTTCTCTATATGCCATCTTGGTATGTTTTGCTTCCTGTTTTCCAAGGAAAGTCGGTATTAGTGCGTAGGATTTGATAATTCCTTTCAATGCTTGTTTTCTTTAGTAACGCACTCGAATTGGTAACCTATTGGAACATTGGGGCATCATATGTGACATCCAAATATGTTTGGAGTGGCTTATTGCCCGAGCAGTTCGTACTGGGTGAGACGAGATCATTGAATTTGAGATCGGCGCAATATAAGCATATGAAGTAAAGTAAAGAGATAAGACCATTGTTTGGTTCAGAATAAGGGGATAGTTCTCGCCAAGAGCATAAAACTAATGAATTGTTTTCTCGACGGTGGCTAAGAATGTATACAGATCTCATTTGTCTTGTCAGTATTGTAAGAATTTGCACAAGGCATGTGTGTGTCATGCAGAGCATGTGATGTGCAGTGATTTCTTCTAAGCGATTAGATACGAGAGCTTTAGATGATTAAGTAAGATGGTATTGCTAAGTGGAAGTGATTTGATGCGAGTATGTGTTTCAGAAAAAGGTAAAGTGATTAAAATGATGATATTTCAGTAGTACCACGGCATGTTCTCATTGGGTCCACTGGTGGTATTCGGGTTTGCTTGGTAGTACAGGTAAAAATTGAGTATCTGCCGTGGATAAATTAGGTATGAAATGGGTGCATGTATTCGCACGGTGGAAATTGGGATCAGGTATGATGATATGTGTGTTATATGGAGATCTGATGTACAGGCTATGTTGAGGTGGTGGATCTTTATTCAATGGTATCTTATATTTTAGATGTGATGTTGGAATTCGGATCGATTGTCTTAGTGTTGGGTGATTTTGAACTATTGCATTAGGGGCTACGCCAGAAATGCCACGGGTTAAATAGTAAAGTGCATTAGAATATGTTTTAGCAGAGTGGTTTATATGTCAAAAAACCAGCGGACAACTGGGAAGGAGTACTTTCTTAATTGGGAATCTGTGATAGATGTCAGTGCAGAGGTTGCTATCATTGATCCCGTCCCATTATTGAAGGACTTTTAGGATGCGTTTTGTGTGGCCGGGCGTCTAACCGGGTGATATTGTAGATTTCGGTATTTATTTGGTGCCTTCGGTAGGAGTTATAGAAGTGGAAGATACATTCTCAGGCTTCTTGGTACTGAGTTCGTTGGCAGGCCGATATGGCTACGCATTTAGCTTGAGTTAGCTTGGTTGACCCTGAGTTGTACTGTTGAGGAATATGTTGAGTCTATCATAATTGAGCTTGTTAGCAATCTGAGGAAAACTATGAGTTGGTTTTCGATGTTGTGAGACATTGTGATTTGTTAGTTATGGGTACATGTGGTGCGGTTCCATTAAGAATTCATAGAAAAAGTCGAGCCGGGAAGAGTAATTGAGCGTTGCTCGGTGTATGGAGCATTAGTTATGGTCTATCGGGTTGTGTGTTATATGTTCTCTATTTCACCATGGGTGTAAAGAATTGCGTTGGTTTCAGACATCAAATATGTGTGGTAGTTAATTTTGAGCATAGCGACTTGACATGCTTCAGGTGTAGCAGTGTTGGGATAGGATCACGCATTATAGCGAGGCTACAGGAGTTATGACCTTTAGGGGTTGATTCAGGCATTCTATTTCTATGATATGAGACGGGATCTCAGCCTTGTATTGTAATGGCATTGATGAGCTTGAGGTACGACTCTTTCATTTGAGTCATTTGACATGATTTGGGTGTGTTCAGATCATTTCTTACTGGTGTGTATATTATGCAAGATGTGGTTTAGACATGTATTGAGGTATCATATCACCGAAATGGTGTTAGATTCGAGGTGATTGTCGGGTTCATTAATGAATACGGACATATTTGATCTTAGCTTGTTAGGAAGATAATATCGAGGTTTGACCCGGAAATCTATGGTGTTATTAGTTAAGGGAAGTGGTTCATGAATGGTTGATCTGAGAGATGATTACAGTTTATAGCGTGTTTCATTCATCGTTGGCAGTACATGAAAGTGTGGGAATAAGGCTCTAGCTAATAAGAGGTTCTTTGCCGGTAATTGGTTGATAAGGACAACTGTTGTTAATAAAAGTTATGATTCCAAGTGTTTGGTTTGGGCGATATATCATATGTGTTCACCTGAGGGTGCAAGTATGGGGTATTACAGCTGGTTCTGGCTTACTCTAAGTACGAATGTTTATTTCTGATCTGGTGTATGATTTTTAGAAAGTGTGGTGTGGTTCTATGGTTAGGTTATAGATTAAATGGACTATGAAAGTTCGGCTGTAATGTATTATCGAGTCTATGCGAGATAGGGTGACGAAGGATCACCCCGGGTATATAATTGGTAAGATCATTCAGCTACTGGTTGGCTTCTAGAAGAACTCTCGATACGCTCGAGGACGAGCAGTTGTTTAAGTTAGGAAGAATGTAATGACCCGACTCATCGTTATGGGAGTTACCGCCCCGTTTTCTCTATTTTATACTTTAATATGTTCATTTATATGTGTTTGGAGAGTTAGAAGTAAATCGGATGGACTCCAGTTAGAAATGAGGCAATAAACCTCTTTATGGAAAGGTTAGTTTGGAAACGTCAACTAGATGTTGACCGATAAGTTAGATAGCTCGGAATGGAATTCTGATGATTTGACTAGTTTCGGGGGATGATTTATGGCTTAGGAGAGCAATCGGAATAGAATATGGAGGTCCGGTATAGATTTAGGCTTGAATTGGCTAAGGTTGGATTTTGGCGAATTCCGGTTGATAGGTGAGATTTTTCTCCGAGGGTCAGAATGGAATTCCGATAGTTTCTATAGCTTCGATATGTGATTTTTGATGGGTGTGCAAAATTTCAGGTCATTCGGACGTCGTTTGGTTGGGTGTTTGATCGAACGCATATTTCGGAAGCTTTTGAAGAATTTAGGCTTGAATCTGATGTGAATTGATGATTTCGGTATTGTTAGGTGTGTTTTGATGATTGGAACAAGTTTGGATGATCTTTTGGGATATGTTTGTGCCTTTGGTTGAGGTCTCGGGGGCCTTGGGTGTGTTTCAGATTGTGATCACGCTCTTATTTGATGTTTCAATGTCGTATATTTGGACATAAATGGGTACCATATTGAACAAATGAGCTCCGATTACTATTTTTAATGAAGCATTAGATCTGTCTTGTAATTACAGACCCGTAGCAAAAAGAATCATCGAATTTGGACATCGTATGAGGATTTTATGGCCATTTTACTAAGGTTGCCCAGATTTTTAGGTTAATGATGAAATTGCCCCTGACGGCGTATTAAAAACCTGAACTATTTGCAAATCTTAAAACCTACATATCTCCTTCATTAGAAGGTCAAGTTGAGTGATTCAAAAGCCTAAATTCATTAGAATTTCACAAGAAATCCATTGAGAGTAGTAAAACGTGTCAACGGTATACCTATAACGAGCGGGTCGAGCTTTCTTCCAATTTTCGAACGGGAAGAAGCTTCTGAGGCGATTTTTAAGAGAGAATTCGTGAGATTTCATTGGGTAAGAGTTCTTAGACTCGTATTATGTTTTTATGATGTAAAAACATAGATTAAATACTAAAAAATCAAGTATTTAAGGGGTAAAACTGGAGGTTAGGGCTTGAAACCTAAGAAGGTGTAAAGTTAGAATTTGAGGGGTCAAACGAACTCCGATTTTGATGAAATATGTATGTACGGACTTGTGGAGAGACGAGGAATCCGTTGGTATGATTTTCAATTTTTTTCGAGATGTGGGACCGAGGCTCGGGTTTTACCAACTTTGTGAATTTTAGTACTTTTTGAGTATTTTTGATTGGGTTATGTTTCTTTGACCCATATTTATGTATTCGCCGTGGGTTTGACTAGATTCAATGCACGAGGAGGCAAATTCGAAAGGGAAAGGCATCGCGGATGAGTCCACGACCAGTTAGAGGTGAGTAATTGGTATATATGATAGCATGAGAGTTTGAAACTCCGACTTATCACAGTGTGACGCTATTTAGGGTGTGACTCGTACCCCATGGAAGGTACGGGATTGGTTATGACTGGGGATTGTGATTTGGTCCATCCCGAACAAGAATAATACTATATTGGCGTATGAACGCACCCTGTGTTGAATATATTTGGGCTTTATGCCATGTTTGGGGTCTTGTGCCGAATTGTAGTATCCTTGAGGGATAGATATCATTGTGATAGCATGATTTGTAAAATCATTTATCTCAGTCCTGGGTTGAAATCACTATTATAAAATGCTAAGTCACTTGTTCTTGGAAAATTAAATAAACTAAAGTATTTTTCCTTGTGAATGAATTGGAAACAGGAAATAAATAAATTGAACTGTTGTGTGACTCATATGCATGTTGTGGACTGAGTATGGATCGGGTTGCACGCCGCAGAAGATGATATGAATATTGTGCTTGGGCTGAAGGAGCCCCTCCAGAGTCTGTACACACCCAGTGAGCGTCGTCGATGTTAAACGGATCGGGCTACGTGTTGTAGCGGTCATGTGCATTGCATTGCATTCTTGATTGTAAATTATCTGTGCTAATTGTGTTTTGCTATTGTTACTAGTTCGTAGGAGGTATCAGACTGTAGTTTTGCTTTGCTTTGTAGTATTTGTGGATTTCCTGCTTTCAGCTATTATTATATACTTTTTACTCATTGAGTTCTTAGTACTCACCCCTACTCCCTGCACCTTTGTGTGCAGATTCAGGTACACCGAAGGTTTAGCTGGGCAGTCTTATTTCCAGAGTTATCAGAGTTGTTGAGGTAACAGCTTGACGTTCGCATGACCTGGCTACTCTTCTTATTCCATTTTCTTTGTATATATACTTTCAGACTTGAGTATTTCGTTCAGATATCGTTATCCCGTTTTGTTTAGAGGCTCTAGACTCGTGACCCCAGGTCTTTGGGAGATTATTCAGTTTAGCTTCTATCTATCAGTTAAGATTCTAGCTTTATTGTTGATAATAATATTCAAGTAATTGAGTTGAGCTTTATGCTCTGGATGAGAGTGGAAATGGTCGGGCTTGCTTAGCAGTTGTGTTGGGGCCATCATGACCGAGATTGGGGTCGTGACAGGTTATGATAAAATTTAGAAAGAAAAAGCTTCTTGGGTTATGCCAGGGAGATCCTCGATTTGTATCGGGATTTGGAAAGAAAAAGCCCCTTGAGTTATTCTAGGGGGGATCCTCGGGATATACCGGGATTTGGAAAGAAAAAGCCCTTTGGGTTATGCCAGGGGGGATCCTCGGGTTATGATTGAATTTGGAAAGAAAAAGCTTCTTAGGTTATGCTAGGGAGATCCTTGGGTTATGCTGGGATTTTGGAAAGAAAAATCTCCCTGGGTTATGCTAGGGAGATCCTCGGGTTATGCCAGGATTTGGAAAGAAAAAGCCCCTTGGGTTATGTCAGGGGGATCCTCGGGTAATGCCGAAATTTAGAAAGAAAAAATCCTTTTGGGTTATTGTGACGACCCGGCCCGTAGGATCAGGTCTGCTGTCATAGGTGCAGCAGACATTTGTTCTTCGCGAACGCGAAGATGGCCACGCAATCGCGTAATGTATCGGAGAGCAGAGGATTTTTGTTCTTCGGATTCGCGAGGTGTTGGACGCAAACGCGTAAGGTGAGGACTGGGTGAATCGCGATCACAGAGTCTGGATCGTGTTCGCGAAGTGAAAGGGGGCTAGTCATCGCGATCGCGACTGAGGTCACGCGTTCGCGTAGAGTAAGAATAAGGACTACAGCTGTTTGTACATCCCGAATGCGTGCATAGCATCGTGTTCGCGTAGGGTAATGACGCCTGGAAAAAAGGTTTTAACAAGACATTTCATCCGCGAACCCATTACACATTTCCACCATTTTTGAGTTCTTAGAGAGCAAAGTGACGGGATTTGAAGGGGATTTCATCGGAAAAACATTGGAGGTAAGTTCTATGTACTAGATACATAATTTTATCTTAGAATCTTCAATTATATCACTGTAAATGGGAGGATTAATGGGGGATTTTTTCCCTAAGCCTGGGCTACGGTAAATCATCGATTTGAATGGGCAAACAGAGTCCGATTTTGATAAACTTTATATATATGGACTCGTGTTGAGATAAGGATTCCAAAAATCTAACTTTTGTAATTTTTCAAGAAGCATACCGAAAGTTGGATTTTGACAACTTCGTGGGTTTTGGTGTAAATCAAGTTATTTCGACTGGGTTATGTCTACTTAGCCTATTTTGATGTATTCTTATTGATTTTGATCAGATTTGGCATCCGAGGAGATTGATTTGCGAGGCAAGCACAAGGCGAGCTAGGAATTCTGCCGATTCGAGGTGAGTGGTGGTAATAAATGATGTACTGAGGGTATGAAACCCCGTACTTGTACTATCCAGTGCTATGCTGAGACGAGCATGGTGGTATTCTGACTGGGATTGGGACTTGGTCCTTCCCAATTGATAGTTTACTATGTATAATGACCGAGATTGAGCTTATATCTATGTAATTGGGCTAGTAGCCGTGTTTGGGGCCTTGTGCCGATCTGTAGAGTATTAGGGAAGCCTGTAGAGCTAAGTGACCCTTATATTATGTTGGATACATACACTCACTTGTATTCATATCTGTTTAGCATATCATGAGCCAGTACTAGATGTGTACTCTGAGAGAGACTACCTGGGGTGGGATTCCCTATTCTAGCTGAGTGGGCCTGAGAGGCCAAGTCTATATTGACTGAGATGGGGTCGAGGACCCGTTGTGAGGTATTGATATACATACCGGATCGGGCTGCACGCCGCAGCATTATACATATATAAATTGGATCGGGCTGCACGCCGCAGCGCTATATATATTGGATCGGGCTACACGCCACAGCATTATACATATATATACATATATATATATATTTGGATCGAGCTGCACGCCGCAACAGTATGAGTGAGAACTAGGTCAGTGTGGGATCATTGTAATACATTTGTGGACTGGAAATGGGACTTATCACTGTAGAGATGACTTACCTGTGAGGTTACCCTTAGAACTGTCTAGTGATAGTACATGTATTCTTATTTTCAGTTGTTATTTATTATTATTACTCACTGAGTTGAAATATACTCACCCCACTCCCCTGCACTCTTTGTCCAGATCCACAGGTTCATGAGGGCAGTTGAGCTATCGCAGCTGCTTCATTACTACTATCCTGAGGAGACTTCGAGGTAGCTGCTGCGTCTGGAGGACCTGATCTCTTCCTCTTTATCATTTTGTTGCTTTTAATCTACCTAGACTGGATTTGTGTAGGATGTTTCATCTGTAGAGGCTCAGACTTGTGACAACGCGATCGGTTGGGCTATATTTTGTTTGTTTCCATTTCCGCACTTAATGTTTTGATATGAAAACAAGTTATTATCGTTAATTGATCAGTATTAGTTAATAATCGGCTGGTAAAATGGATAACATGGTCGGGCTTGCCTAGCAATGTGTTGGCCGCCATCATGACCGGGGTTTGGGTCCTGACAAGTTGGTATCAGAGCCTAGGTTAACAGGTCTCGCGAGTCATGAGCCAATTTAGTAGAGTCTCGTGGATTGGTATGGGGACACCTGTACTTATCCTCGGGAGGCTGCAAACCTTTTAGGAAAGCTTAAATTCTTGAAATTCTTGTCGTGCGATGTTGTTGTTCCAAAACTGAACTTTGATATTCTATTCTCTCACAGATGGCGATAACGCGAGCTTCCGGATGAGGTGGACGACCACCATTGCCACCTGCTAGAGGCCGTGGATGCGGTCGTGGTCGTGGCAGGGGTAGGGCAGCTGAGGCAGTGCCAGCTGACCCACAGCATCCAGTTGCTGAGGTTCCAGCAGCACCTGTTCAGGCACCAGTTGTGCCTATTGTAATTCCGGGTCTACAGGAGACCCTAGCTCAGATATTGATAGTTTGCACTGGCCTGGCTTAGGCAGTTTCAGTCTCCACTACAGTAGCTACGTCCGGGACCGGGGTGGTCATCAAACCCCCGCAGCTCACACTCCGGAGCTGGCAGTGCAAGGCCTCCAGACACCCGAGGCTCCTCCAGTCTAGCCAGTGGTCCCAATACAGCCAGCTGTTCAGGTTTAGGGGGACAGGGTCCCAGCTATGACCGACGACGAGCAGCATCGTCTTGAGAGGTTCAGTAGATTATCTCCTCCTATTTTAAGTGGTGCTCCGAGCGAGGATGCCCAAGGTTTTCTGGACAAGTGTCGTCGGATGATCCGTGCGGCAGGGATCTTGGAGTCCAGCGGTGTATCCTTTACAACCTTCCAGTTCCAGGGACCAGCCTTCGCTTGGTGGGAGGCTTATGAGCGACGTAGACCAGCAGAGGCACACCATTATCATGGCGAGAGTTCTCCACTTTGTTCTTGGAGAAGTGGGTACCTCAATCCCAGAGAGAGGAGATGCGTAGACAGTTTGAAGGGCTTCGCCAGGGAGACATGTCAGTATCAAAGTATGAGATCAGATTCACAGAGCTATCCAGATATGCAGCGCGGTTGGTTCCCACTGACCGAGAGAGGATTGGATGTTTTGTTGACGGCCTTATTTATCCTATCTGTATTCTAATGACCCGAGAGAGGGTTTTGAGCCACACTTTTGAGGATGCTGATCGCTCGCAACATAGAGACAGATCGTCGCAGGGAGCGAGGGAGAGGGAGGCCAAGAGGCCTCGAGGATCAGCTAGTTCTATTGGCACTCAGACTAGAGGCCAGGTCAGCACAGCCGAGGTTGCTCTTTCATGTCTTCACAGCCGACCCGCTCAGATCTCTGTGGGTCATCTTCTGGCCGTGGTTATCAGGGTTTGCACTAGAGCCAGCCATCTCTCAGCGCTATGCCATCACAGAGTTCTTCATAGGCCCCATCTGTCCAGGATTCTTCTCGACCTAGTTCATCAGCTGGACACTCCGGTGCTAGGGGTCCTCACCAATCCCAGCCCCCAGCACCTTGAGTTGTTTCAAGTGCGGAGAGTTTGTGCACATCCGCAGAGAGTGACCCCGTTTTGTTCCTAGGCCATATTAGTAGAGGGGGCAGCCCTCATCATCTGGTCCTTCTACTTCAACACCCGCCCCGCCAGCTAGGGGTGAGGGTCAGGTAGCTAGGGGTATCCCTCGAGGGGGAGGCCGATCAGGCGGTCAGGCTAGATGTTATGCTCTTCAGGGCCGATCTGACGCAGTTGCTTCTGATGTTGTCATTACAGGTATTAGTTCAATCTACCACAAAGATGCCTCAGTATTGTTCAATCCTGGTTCCACTTATTCTTATGTTTCTACATATTTTGCTCCTTATTTGGGCACGACCCGAGGGTGTATTGCGTTGCTCGTACATGTTTCTACCCCGGTAGGTAATACCATTATTGTGGACTATGTATACTGGTCCTGTCTAGTCACTATTGGGGGTCTGGAGACCCGAGTAGACCTATTGCTTCTCAGCATGATTGATTTTGATGTTATATTGGGCATGGATTGGCTATCTCCGTGTCATGATATTCTGGACTATCATGCCAAGACATTTACTTTGGCTATGCCGGGCATTCAGAAGATCGAGTGGCGAGGCACGACTGATTCTGTACCTAGCGGGGTAATATCTTTCCTCAAGGCCCAACGAATGGTTGGGAAAGGATGTCTTTCTTATTTGGCATTTGTGCGGGAGGTCAGAGCTGAGACTCCCAGTATTGATTCTGTTCCCATTGTGCGGGACTTTCCTAATGTATTTCCCTCAGACCTGCCGGGCATGCCGTCGGACAGGGACATTGATATTGGGATCGATTTAGTGCCAGGAACTCAGCCTATTTATATTCCTCCATATCGTATGGCACCAGCTGAGCTGAAAGAATTGAAGGAGCAGCTCCAGGAACTCCTAGATAAGGGGTTCATTCGGCCGAATGTGTCACAATGGGGTGCACCGATCTTGTTTGTTAAGAAGAAAGATGGCTCAATGAGGATGTGTATTGACTATAGGGAGCTGAACAAGGTAACAGCGAAGAACAAGTATCCTCTGCCTCGCATTGATGATTTATTTGATCATTTCCAAGGAGCTAGGGTATTCTCAAAGATTGATCTTCGTTCAGGCTACCACCAGCTGAACATTAGAGAGTCTGATATTATGAAGACAGCCTTCAAGATGAGGTATGGGTACTATAAGTTTCTTGTGATGTCTTTTGGGCTGACCAATGCCCCAGCCGCATTCATACATCTGATGAACAGTGAATTTCGGCCATATTTGGACTCTTTCATGATCATGTTCATAGATGATATCCTGGTGTACTCCCATAGCCAGGATGAGCATGCCCAGCATCTCAGAGTAGTATTACAGAGGTTGCGGTAGGAGAAGTTGTATGCCAAGTTCTCCAAGTATGAGTTCTAGCTCGAGTCCGTGGCATTCTTGGGTCACGTGGTGTCCAGTGATGGTATTCAGGTGGATCCGAAGAAGATAGAGGCGGTGTAGAGTTGGCCTAGACCGACCTCAGCTACTGAGATTCGTAGTTTCCTGGGATTGGCAGGGTGTTATCGCCGATTTGTTCAGGGATTCTCTTCCATTGCTTCACCCTTGACTAGATTGACTCCGAAGGGTGCTCCTTTCTTGTGGTCCGAGGAGTGTGAGGAGAGCTTTCAGAAGCTCAAGACAGCACTGACCATAGCACCAGTCTTGATACTGCTGTCAGCTTCAGATCCTTATACTGTGTATTATGATGCCTCGAGAGTTGGCATTGGTTGTGTATTGATGCAAGAGGGTAGAGTCATTGCTTATGCTTCTCGCCAGTTGAAGCCCCACGAGAAGAACTACCCTATACATGATTTGGAGCTAACATCCATAGTTTATGCTCTGAAGATTTGGAGACATTACTTGTATGGTGTCTCTTGTGAGGTGTATACCAATCATTGCAGTCTTCAACATCCGTTCAAACAGAAGGACCTTAATTTGAGATAGCAGAGGTGGTTGGAGTTGCTTAAAGACTATGACATCACTATATTGTATCATCCGGGGAAGGCCAATATTGTGGCCGATGCTTTGAGCCGAAAGGCGGTCAGTATGGGCAGCTTAGCTTATATTCCAGTTGGGGAGAGGCCCTTTGCATATGATGTTCAGGCTTTGGCCAATCGGCTAGTGAGGTTGGATGTTTCTGAGCCGAGCCGAGTATTGGCTTGTGTTGTTTCTCAGTCATTTTATATGATCGCATCAGAGAGCGTCAGTATGATGATCTACATTTGCTTGTCCTTAAGGACAGAGTCCTGCACGATGATGCTAGAGATGTGACTATTGATAGTGATGGTGTTTTGAGGATGCAGGGCCGTATATGTGTGCCCAATGTAGATGGCCTTCGAGAGTTGATATTAGAGGAGGCTCACAGCTTGCGGTACTCCATCCATACGGGTGCTGCGAAGATGTACCAGGACTTGAGACAGCATTACTGGTGGAGAAAGATGAAGGTGGATATTGTTAGGCATGTAGCCAGGATGCCTCAACTGCCAGCAGGTCAAGTATGAACATAAGAGACCGGGCGGTGTTCTTCAGCATATGGTTATTCCCGAGTGGAAATGGGAGAGGATTACCATGGATTTCATGACTGGGCTCCCTCGGACTTCGATTTAGTATGGGTAATTGTTGATCGGCTGACCAAATCCGCACATTTCATTCCAGTATGTACTACTTACTCATCAGAGCACTTAGCGGGGATCTTTATTCGGGAGATTGTCCGGTTGCATGGGGTCCCAATGTCTATCATATCCGACAGGGGCACTCAGTTCACTTCTCAAGTTCTGGAGGGCATTTCAGCGGGAGCTGGGTATGCGGTTTGAGTTGAGCACCGCATTTCATCCTCAGACAGACGGACAGTCTGAGCGCACTATTGAGATCTTGGAGGATATGTTGCGTGCATGTGTGATTGATTTTAAAGGTTCATGGGATGAGTTCTTCCCACTTGCAGAGTTTGCCTACAACTATAGTTAACAATCAAGTATTCAGATGGCCCCGTATAAGGCGTTGTATGGCAAACGATGTAGATCTCATGTGGGATGGTTTGAGCCCGGTGAGGATAGATTTATAGGGACTAAATTAGTTCAGGATGCATTGGATAGAGTGAAGTTGATTTAGGAGAGGCTTCGCACAGCACAGTCACGCCAGAAAAGTTATGCGGACCGTATGGTTCGAGAGTTGTCTTTCATGGTTGGTGATAGAGTACTACTGAAGGTTTCACCCATGAAGGGTGTTATGCGGTTTGGGAAGAAGGGGAAACTGATTCCCAGGTTCATTGGTCCTTTTGAGATACTCAGGAGTACTAGGGAGGTAGCATATAAGTTGGCATTGCCACCCAGTTTGTCCAGTGGTCATCCAGTATTCCATGTGTCTATGCTCCGGAAGTATGTCGGGGATCCAACTCATGTGTTGGACTTCAATACGATTCAGCTTGATGGTGATTTATCTTATGATGTGGAGCCAGTAGCTATTCTGGGTAGACATGTTCGGAAGTTGAGGTCCAAGGACATTGCTTCAGTCAAGGTGCAGTGGAGAGGCCGGCCCGTGGAGGAGGCTACTTGGGAGATCGAGCAGGAGATGCGAAGCAGATATCTTCACCTATTTCAGTCTCTAGGTATGTTTCTTGACCCGCTCGAGAATGAGCGTTTGCGTAAGTTGGGGAGAATGTGATGACCCAGACCGTCATCATGTGAGTTATCACCCTGTTTTCCTCATTATATGCTTGTTCATGTTTCAATATGTGTGTTTGGTGAGTTTGAGTCAATTCAGATTGAGTTTGGTTGGAAATGAGACAAATAGTCTCTTAGAAGAAAGAATAGTTGAGAAAAGTCAACTGGATGTTGACTTCTGAGTTAAAGAGCTCGGAATTAAATTCTGATGATTTGGTTAGCTCCGGGAGGTCATTTGTGGCTTAGGGGAGCGATGGGAATTGAATTTGGAGGTCCGGTGTAGTTTTAGGCTTGAATTGGCTAAGGTTGAATTTTGGCAAAATCTGAATGGTAGGTGAGATTTTGATCCGGGAGTCAGAATGGAATTCTGACAGTTGCAGTAGCTCCGTTAGGTGATTTTGGATATTCCTGCAAATTTTCAGGTCATTCGGACATCGTTTGGTCGGGTTTTTGATTGGATGTTGGTTTCGGAAGTTTTAGATGAAACTTAGGCATGAATTCACTTTGATTTGATGATTTACGTGTTAAAGGGTGTGTTTTTATGATTGGGACAAGTTGTATCGTGTTTTGGAGTAGGTTGGTGGTTTTTATTGGGGTCCCACAGGCCTCGGGATGAATTCGGGGGTCCAAACGGACCATTTTTGGCCAATGAAAGGATCAAGTCTACTGTCATAGGTGCAGCAGACGTTTGCTCTTCGCGAACGCGAAGATGGCCACTTGATCGCGTAGTATATCGGAGAGATGAGGATTTTTGTTCTTCGTGTTCGCGAGGTGTTGGATGCGAACGCGTAAGGTGAGGACTGGGTGAATCGCGATCGCGGAGTCTAGATCGCGTTCGCGGAGTGAAAGGGGGCTGGTCATCGCGATCGCGAATGAGGCCACGCGTTTGCGTAGAGTAAGAATAAGAACTGCTGCTGTTTTTTCATCGTGAACACGTGCATAGCATCGCGTTCGCGTAGGGTAATGACGCCTGGTAGAAGGGTTTTAACAAGACATTTCATTCGCGAACCCATAACACATTTCTTCCATTTTTGAGTTCTTAGAGAGCAAAGTGACTGGATTTGAAAGGGATTTCATCGGGAAAACATTGGAGGTAAGTTCTATGGTCTAAATACACGATTTTATCTGAGAATCTTCAATTAATTCACTGTAAATGGGAGGATTAATGGGGGATTTCTGCCCTAAGCCTGGGCTATGGTAAATCATCGATTTGAATGGGCAAACGGAGTCCGATTTTGATAAACGCTATATGTATGGACTCGTGTTGAGATAAAGATTCCAAAAATCTAACTTTTTTAATTTTTTAAGAAGAGTACCGAAAGTCGAATTTTGACAACTTCGTGAGTTTTGGTGTAAATCGAGTTATTTCGACTGGGTTATGTCTATTTAGCCTATTTTGATGTATTCTTATTGATTTTGATTAGATTTGGCATCCGAGGAGATTGATTTTTGAGGCATGCGTAAGGCGAGCTAGGACTTCCACCGA
This sequence comes from Nicotiana noctiflora, assembly GCA_032618575.1. NCBI lineage: Eukaryota > Viridiplantae > Streptophyta > Magnoliopsida > Solanales > Solanaceae > Nicotiana > Nicotiana noctiflora. Next base: position 110,968 of record JASVEL010012608.1, read on the forward strand.
TTCGAGGTGAGTGGTGGTAATAAATGATGAACTAAGGGTTTGAAACCCCGTACTTGCACTATACAGTGCTATGATGAGATGGAACACACGCCATGTTACGAGCGTGGTGGTATTGTGGCTGGGGATTTGGACTGGGTCCTTCCCGACTGATAGTTTACTATGTATAATGATTGAGATTGACCTTATATCTGTGTAATTGGGCTAGTAGCCGTGTTTAGGGCCTTATGCCGATCTGTAGAGTATTAGGTAAGCCAGTAGAGCTAAGTGACCCTTATATCATGCGGGATACATACACTCAGCCGTAATTATAGATGTATAGTATATCATGAGCCAGTACTAGATGTGTACTTTGAGAGAGACTACCTGGGGTGGGATTCCCTATTCTAGCTGAGTGGGCCTGAGAGGCCAAGTCTATATTGACTGAGATGGGGTCGAGGAACCGTTGTGAGGTATTGATATACATACCGGATCGGGCTGCACTCCGCAACATTATACATATATATTCATATATATATTGGATCGGGCTGCACGCCGCAACATTATATATATACATCGGATCGGACTGCACGCCGCCGTAATATATATGTGGATCGGAATGCACGCTGCAGTAATATATATGTGGATCGGACTACATGCCGCATTAATATACATGTGGATCAGACTGCACGCCGCAGTATTGTTGCGCTTGGGCTGTAGGCCCCTCCGGAGTCTGTATACACCCCCAGTGAGCGTCGTCGATGTTAAATGGATCGCGCTGCATGCCGCAACGCTATATATGTATAAAATGGATCGGGCTGCATGCCATAGCATTATACATATATATACATATATATATTTGGATCGGGCTGCACGCCGCAGCAGTATGAGTGAGAACTAGGTCAGTATGGGATCATTGTGAGACAGTTATGGACTGGAAATGGGACTTATCACTGTAGAGATGACTTTCCTGTGAGGTTACCCTTAGAACTGTCTAGTGATAGTACAGGTGTTCTTATTTTCAGTCTTTATTTATTATTATTTATCACTGAGTTGAAATATACTCAGCCCACTCCGATGCACTTTTGGTGCAGATCCATAGATATAGGAGGGCAGTTGAGCTATCGCAGCTGCTTCATTACTACTATCCCAAGGGGACTTCGAGGTAGCTGCCGGCGTCTGCAGGACCTGAACTCTTCCTCTTTATCATTTTGTTGCTTTTATTCTGCCTAGACTGGATTTGTGTAGGATGTTTCATCTGTAGAGGCTCAAACTTGTGACACCGCGATCGGTTGGGCTATATTTTGTTTGTTTCTATTTCCGCACTTAATGTTTTGATATGAAAACAAGTTATTATCGTTAATTGATCAGTATTAGTTAATAATTGGTTGGTAAAATGGATAACATAGTCGGGCTTACCTAGCAATGTGTTGGGCGCCATCACGACCGGGGTTTGGGTCGTGACACTATGGGTAGCTTGGCAATCATTCCTGCTGAGATGAGACAATTAGCTTTGGACATTTAGTCTTTAGCTAACAGACTTGTGAGATTCGATATTTCGGAGCTTAGCCGAGTTCTAGCATCTGGGGTTGCTCAGTCTTTGTTATTGGGGCAGATTAAGGCCCGACAGTTCGATGATCCACATTTGGCGGCTTTTAGAGAGACGTTACTTCAAGGAGGTGACAATGAGATTTCTATTTGTGAGGATGGTGTGTTACGGCTTCAGGGCGTATCTGTCCCTAATATTGATGGCTTGAGAGAGATAATTCTAGATGAGTCCCATAGTTCGAGGTACTAGATTCATCAGGGTGCCACGAAGATGTGTCGTGACTTGAGACAACACTACTGGTGGCGAAGGATGAAGAAGGACATAGTGGAGTATGTTGCTAGATGTTTGAATTGCTGGTGGGTCAAATATGAGCACCAGAGGCTAGGTGGCCTACTTTAGCATATGCCTATTCCGAAATGGAAATGGGAGCGCATCACCATGGATTTCGTGGTTCGGTTGATGCGAACTCAGCGAAAGGTTGATTCAGTGTGGGTTATTGTGGATAGATTGACCAAGTCAGGCCACTTCATTCCAGTTGTGACTAATTATATGGTAGAGAGGTATGCCCAGATTTACATTCGGGAGATAGTTAGGTTTCATGGTGTGCCGATTTCCATCATATCAGACAAAGGCCCTCAGTTCACTTCCCATTTCTGGAGAGCTGTTCAGAGTGAGTTAGGGACCCACGTAGAGCTTAGCATGACATTCCATCCTCATACAGACGGGTAGTCGGAGGGGACAGTTCAAATTTTAGAGGATATGCTTATAGCATGTGTGATTGACTTTGGAGGGCAGCGGGATCAGTTCTTATCCTTGGGGGAATTTGCATATAATAACAACTATCAATCCAGCATAGAGATGGACCCGTATGAGGCATTATATGGTCAGCGTTGTCATTCTCCTACCGGGTCATTTGAGCCTCGTGAGGCTAGGTTACTTGGTACAGATTTGGTTCAGGATGCCTTGGATAAGGTAAAGTTGATTCAGGAGAGGCTCCGCACAGATTAGTCCAGGCAAAAGAGTTACACGAACTAGAAGGTGTGCGATGTTCTCTAGAAGGTTTCGCCCATGAAGGGCATTATGAGGTTCGGAAAGAAGAGCAAGTTGAGCCCAAGGTTTATTGGCCCCTTCTAGGTGTTGAAGCGAGTTGGAGAGGTTGCCTATGAGCTTGCTTTATCTCCTAGCTTATCAGGAGTTTATCTAATCTTCTATGTATCGATGCTTCGGAAGTATCATATCGACTATTCACACGTGTAGGATCTCAGTACCGTTCAGCTAGACAAGAGCTTGGGCTACGAGGAGGGGCCAATTGCCATTGTTGATAGACAGGACGATCAGTTGGGTCCAAGAGGATTTTTGCGATAAGAGTCCAGTGGAGGGGCCAACCGGTTGAGGAGGCGACCTGGGAGTCCGAGAAGGACATGCGGAGCAGATATCCCCACTTATTCAACAATCCAAGTACTTTTATATGTCCGTTGGAAGACGAACATTTGTTTAAGAGGTAGAGAATGTAAAGACCCGATTGGTCATTTTCCATTTTTGAACCTCATTCCCTCAAATAAAACTTCCCTCACTTGCTTTAACTAATTTATGACTTGCGGGGACGGGTGGTTGATCGTAGCAAACTCAACCCGAAGGTATGAGCGGGCAAAACTACTCTTACCCGAATGGTGGTTCGGGGTCAATTCCTCAGGGAGTTAGATATTGGAGTGAATAATTATGTTGCACTAGTATTGGATTTTGGCTTCTAGTTTATCTTCAAGCATTTTTGGTGTTTTCAATTTATAAACTATTGTATTAACTACTATTGTGGAATCTAGATTATGCTAAGGCTAATTCTAATTGTAATTTGCTAATGGGAAAGGGGACTAGGGAAGTAGATTATACCTAGGTGGAATAACTAATGGGTATAGAAATTCAATGCGAAGATGATGTATGGGATTATCGGGTAGCCGTTGCTCTATGCATTGATTCTCACACCTCTCGGTAGAGAGAACAATGTTGCCCAATTGACTCTCTCGAGACCAATTGGGTAGGATAATTTGCCCAAGCAACTTTAGGCTCAAGTTGGGTAATTACTCTCTCGAGGTTTAAACCCGTTACTTGGAACTACCATTCTCATGGGTCCATCCCAAGTCCTTGTTGGGTTTTATTGAGAGGTTTTAGACTCTCTTTCTCAAGTAGAGACCAAACCCACAGAAATAGATTTCATGTTTGCAACCACAAAATCCTAATTAAAAGCATTCAATCAACCCAAAACCAATCACCCACAATCATCCTTGCATTTAGTAATCTAACCCATCAATTACCCACACTAGGGTTGGGCTACAACCCTAGCTATGGGTTTAGCTAGCCATAGAAATTGAAGAAGATGAAGAAATTGAAGATAAAATTGACATGATAATTAATTGTAATAGAAATCTAATGTTAATTTAGTACAAAATTGCCCAAAATAGGCGTATCTAAGAGTCTCACGAGCTCAGCCATCACTGTGTAGTATCTAACATCACCTAAAAAGGAAAACGAAGCTATTTATAATACCCTAAAATTTTCGGACAAAAATGCCCCTGCGGGTCTCACGCGGACCGCACACTTTTGTCGTGCGGCCGCGTAGGGTAATTGGGCTACTGAAGGTCTGCTGTTGGAACAGGTCACGCAGACCGCATACATTTGGCACGCGACCGCGCATGTACAGTAATGCGGACCGCGTACATTTGTCATGCGGCCACACTGAATAAATCCCTTGAATGCAAAGTCTCTGATCTTTTACCCACGCGGGCCGCACTGATTTGTCATGCGGCCGCGTGGGTTTGTTCCTTGAATATTCTTCTGCTCTAGTCTTCATCATCACGGACCGCACAATATTGGACGCGGTCCGCGAGGGTTTTGTCTGCAAATTAGCTTCCTCTGATCTTTTCCTGCGCGGCTGCACACCAAATCAGTGCAGTTCGCACAGATGGAGCTTGGACTTGATTGTCTCTGAATCAAATAGTGTGGCCGCACACCAAAACAGTGCGGTCCGCACAGGCTTACTTGAAGTCCTTCTACTCTTCTTTGACGCTTTGCCGGTTTCACTCCTTTTTGAGCCGCTTTGATGATATTTATCCTTTTTCGCTCAAACCTGCAAAATAGCGCACTTGTAAGCAATTCAAAGCTATTTAAACACATTTTATGCACAAAGCTAAGGCAAGAAGGGGTTTAAAAGCATGAAAAATTCCTAGTTATCAACTCCCCCAAACTTAAACCTTTGCTTGTCCTCAAGTAAAAACTATGACCTAACCTTCAGAGAAAAGACACCAAAACACCCCTATTTGTCCGGGGGTAACCTCACAAACATCAATTCGGACTAACAATTGCCCCTAATGCAAAAGTGTTATTGACACCTTTTTTTGAAAATTTGAAGCTTTGTGGTTCAAGTGTGACACAAGAGCTTCGAGGGTTGACTCGATCCATCAAGGAGCCTTTCTCAAAACACTTTGGTTATTGTGGACCCTAAACTCATACATCTTTGGCTCTCCCTAGTGCACCTCTCCTTTTAGGGTATTTGCACTCAAATCAATGTGGAGAATTTCACACTCACTCTCTCAAAGAAGAGACCCTAAGCCCGACACTAGGTATCATAGGCTTGCCCTTTATGTAAGTATCCACTAATGTAGGCTCTTCTCAACTTGAGATCATATAGGACTTTTGGGAGTCACTGTGAAGGATTAATTGGGTAGTGTAGGAATTTGGCTCTTAATGGTTCAACCTTCCCTAAAGCGCTTCTTTTGATTCATTTATGGAACACCTTTTTGACTCTTTTTGACATTTCCTCTTTTAAGGGGTGAAAGAGAGACACCATGGCACTCTTCCATTTTGCAATTGACACTTCTTTCTTTGATCATTTCATTCTCATTCTTCCTTCTTCCCTTTCACTTCTCAACTCTTTTTGGTCCCCCCTTTTTGGGTCTTTTTCAACTTTTTGCTTGTTTTTCTCTTTGTTTCCTTTTTCTTCATGTCTTTCTTTTTTTTTTTTGCTTTTGTGCATTTTTGCCACATTGGTGCCTTTCTTGTTCTTATCTTGTCTTCTCCCCCCCCCCAAACTTATACTTTTGCAATCACTTTAAGGGAAGATTTTTGGGTGCCAAGAGAAGGTCTAAATTGGGTATAGGCTTGCACTTTGGTTTATGAAGAAATAAGGTTTTAGGCTCAAAAGGGGTGACTAGGGATTCATTTATTGGTAGGTTGGAAGGAATGATTCACGGTATGTTCATTTGGATCAAAGATAGCCTACACTCACTTCTCAAGTCAAGTTTCACCTAGGATTTCGGCTCAACAAATATTCGGGGCAAGTTCTAGACCATTGGTACGGTGCTTGGGCTCACAATTCTATTTTCTCACCACACTTACACTCAGAGATCACCAAGAAATGGAGTCGAAGGCCCACAAAAACCTCGGAATAGATTCAAGCACACTTTGGTCCATATGACCAATCGATGGTTGTTCGATCAACACAAGATTCTCAAGGCCACAACTTTCACCAATCTAGACACAACTTAATGTCTTTGACCATAAGATCGGAGACAAATGTGCTAGGACCAAGTGAAGTTCGCCCGAGGTACCCTTAACTAACAAAAAGTTTCAAAATCAAAAAGAAAAAAAAACTGACTCAACCCTTAAGAAAGTTGTCATGCTATCTATCATAGGGAAGAGCCACCCAGTTCACACAACACTTTACCCTTGGAAAGAACCGTGGCATTAAGAAAACCAAGGGTTTATTGAAAGCTTAAAACAAAATCTAATTATTCTACGAGAATAACCAAAAATGAAAAAGAAAATGAAATATGAACAAAGATAGATTTGAATATACAATCAAAAGTGTTCAAAATGAAACTAAAGTAGATCAAAGTGTTAAAATATACAAATACTACGTCTACGAATGTACTGAATGTAATCAAATATATACAGTCCAAAATCAAAAATAGTAGGGCACACCCCCACGAATAAGAGCTAGCATTGTCCCCAATGCTAACTATCAAATAAGCACAAAGAAAGGATATAGATGGCCCCTCAAGCCTAATCAACTGGATGACTCTGACTGGCTCCCTCATCCGCTGTAGTGGTGGGGACCTCAGATTGGTCCCCAGCCTGCTGCTCTGCTACTGGGACAGGTGCCTGCTCTGGAGGAGGCTCATCTGCTGTGGGTGCACTTAAGGGCCCCTTCTGCTCGGGAGCTACCATAATCACCACTCCCTCAGTGTTGGGGAGTTTCCTCTTCTTGCGTGGCCTGGGCTCCTCCTATGGCTGGGCTCCTCCTGTGGCTCTACGGCCGGCTCACCAAATAATAGATCCAGGGGTAACTGATCAGCTACCAACTTGTCCACGTGCTCCTTTAGAGCTGCAACCGACTTCGTCGAGGCCTTGGTCTTCCTTAGCTTCCTATGCTCCCTAGCAAGGCTCTTGAGTGCCTTGCTGTGTGAGTCAACCGCCTCAGCCAGACTATCCTGCTTCTTCATCATCTTTTCCTAGTTATCCAGGATCTTCTTCAATGTGTCCTCAATAGAAGCTGGGACCTCCACCATCAATGGTGCACTATGGGCATGAACCACTATCGTCAAAGTGGACAACTTGCTCAGTAGTAGTGACATCTGGCTCCTCAGACTGGCCAGCTGTAGTGGATGTGGTGGCTTGGCTCTTCTTGGCCGTCTTAGGGTTGTTCGGACCCTTTTGATCATACCACGAATAAGCCCCCGCCGGAGGCACCAGAACATCAAACTTCTTTCTTTTCACTTTCAGCTCTCTGAAGTACAATGTCAATGTGTTGGGGAAGGGGTAGTTCGTCTTGGTCTCGTGGCCCACATTTGAGATGACCCTATGCATGATATTTTCCACATTTAGTGGGAAGTCGGCAATGATCGAAGCTACCAACACCGCTCTATCAATCGGCACTGAATGGTCATGAGCGGTGGGATCCAGACGGTTGCAGACAAAGGTCAACCACCCTTTTTCTTCAAAGCTGAGGGTGTTCCTGTAAATCTTCTCTTGTGCTTTTAGCCACACTAGAACAGTTCCGGGAGCCGCTAGCACTTATGCTAACCAAGGTCGGGCCTCCTCCTTCTGGGCTAACTTCTCCAGATATTAGGATTATCCGCGAACCCCAAGAATTCATTGAGTGACTACCCATCAAACAACACAATTTGATCCCTTACTTTTGTGGCGGTGGAATCCCGGACTAGATGGTGGATGTTGAGATAGAACTCTTTAACCATATGCTCATTTGCATTCTCCACCCGCTCTTTAAAGAAGCTCTAAGCCTCTCTCGTGTGGAACTATGCTTGCACATGAGGGTTGTGCGGAAGCAAGTCCACATCTATGAATCTCCTCTTCGGGATCAATCTCCTCTTTGTCCACCACTCTCTGAACTTGTGCCATGCTTGTCGACTGACAAATCGATCAGCCCACACATTTGGATATCTTGTCCGCACTATACCACCCACCTGTGGCTCACCTCCATCTTCTTGACCTCCACTCTCCCCTGATAGTGAAGCTGTGGGAGAAGTGGAGTATTCATCATCACTATTCTTTTTAGCTCGAGACTCATCAGACGAGTCTGATACTACATTGACTGGCTTGGAAGTGGCAGATGTGGGTTGGTCTTTTTCTGGAGATGAGGAAGCCATGTTTGGTATTGAGATGGACATGTGGGAGGGGGCAGACTCTGAGGTGATACTTTTGGAAGGAACGTAATCACTCCCCGTATAATGAGAGGTCGCTCTGTCAACTTCCCGAATTATCTTTCGGGTTTTCTTAATGTTTTCCCGGACCTCCGGGGTGAGTTTTACGATCCTTTTGCCTTTGCCCCCTCGGGAGGGACCACCCCTCCCGAGTTGTTTACACCCACGTTGTGCTAGATGTTTCTTTGTCATTGCCTACAAAAATAGAGTCTAAATTGGTTAGTCGAAGCACGTGAGCAGTATACAATGACAGAAGAGTATATACATAACAGGCATAGTGAAGAACAGAGGCCACGCGGACCGCAAACGTTTTCCATGCGGTCCGCACAGGCTAAATAACAACATGTAATATCCTCTGAAGTTGACCCATGCGGACCGCACTGATTTGCATCGCGGCCGCGTGAGGTCAACGCAGACCGCACACTTTTGCCACGCGGTCCGCACAGGTTGATCAACTAATGAACTAACTCTCTGAAGTTGACCCATGCGGACCGCACTGATTTGCATCGCAGCCGCGTGAGGTCAACGTGGACCGCCCAGGAATGGATGCGGTCCGCACAGAAGAAACAACACCATTTTTAATCTCTGAACCTCGGGCATGCGGTCTGCACTAATTTGGACTGCGGCTGCGTAGGTATGGCTTGTTCACTAAGGTCAAGCACGCGGACCGCACAACAAAAGTTTGCGGCCGCGTAGGGCAAAAACAAAACTAACAGGGTAACGTTTTGTTCAATTCAGTCAATTGTGTTCAATATCATGTGTCCTAGGTGTCCCTACTCAGTTATTTTAACAAGGAAACTTAGCCCTAATTCTATAATTAGCATGCTTGATCCTAATATTATCAATTAAAAGAGGAAAAATGTAAGAAATTAAGAAGTTATTCTAATCATTGATTAATTTATATACACTATAAAGTAATGAAGTTAATGAATTAAAGATGAAATGTTACCAAGAGTAGTTGAAGTTGAAATAGAAGCACAAAAGATGGGAATGAACAGTGAAATTGATCTCAGAAGGAAATTTGGCCAAAAGGTTTAATGAAGGCCTGGAGTCCCTATTTATAGAAAAAGGTATGGGACCCTTCACTTACCCACCTGCGCGGCCGCACACTTTTGGCACGCGGACCGCGCAGGATTTAACCTGTGTTCATTTGCCCAGCAAAGTCACGCGGACCGCACTGATTTGTGTTGCAGCCGCGTGACAATCTTCATAAACCTTCTTGCCTTATGAGTTTCCATGCGGACCGCACTGATTTGTTGTGTGGCCGCGTGGCAAACTTCAGAGAACTGCTCAAGTGACCAATTTCCACGCGGACCGCACTGATATGGTGTGCGGCCGCGTGGCCAATCTTCAGAGACCTGTTGAATTTCATTTTCTTTTGTCCACCCCACGCGGACCGCACACTTTTGGTACGCGGACCGCGTGGGTCTCCTTAGGCTCATATCTTTGTCTTAAACAATCCACGCGGACCGCACTGATTTGTTGTGCGACCGCGTGGCCAAACTTCAGAGAACTTGTCACTTTTGTATTTTCCCTGCATTATTTCAACATACTCCCTGCAACACTTTACACACTGTTAGCTCAAAAATCCTATCCTACTGATGAAGAAAATAAAGAAAAAGAAAAATACATGGGTTGCCTCCCAAGAAGCGCCTGATTTAACATCGCGGCACGGCGCAAGTTACCATTCCATCACATCAAGTGCAAGAGTGCCACAACCTGGCTGTCATCCGGCTTCCCCAAATAGTGCTTCACCCGATGCCCATTAACTCAAAACTTTTCACCATTCTTGTTCTTTAAGTCTAGAGCTCCAAACGGGGTCACACCTACTACCTCAAAAGGACCACTCAACTTTGACTTGAGCTTTCCCGGAAACAACCTCAACCGGGAGTTGAAAAGAATAACCATGTCACCAACCTTGAACTCCTTGCTTCGAGCATATTTATCGTGAAGGTACTTCATCTTGTCCTTGTATAAGGATGAGCTGGAGTATGCATGAAATCTAAACTCGTCAAGCTCATTCAACTGATCAACCCGGAGATTAGCCGCTACATCCCATTCTAAGTTCAGCTTTTTCAAGGCCCACATCGCTTTATGTTCAATCTCTACCGGAAGATGACAAGCCTTACCAAACACCAATCGGTAAGGAGACATACCAACTGGCATTTTGTAGGCTGTCCTATAAGCCCACAAAGCATCATCCAGTTTATTGGACCAATCGGTCCTATTTGCATTGACCGTCTTAGACAAGATGCTCTTGATTTCCCGATTTGAAAATTCAACTTGACCGTTTGCTTGGGGATGGTATGGAGTAGTGACTTTGTGATTAACACCATACTTGGTCAACAATGAATCGAAAGCCTTGTTACAAAAATGGGAGCCCCCATCACTAATAATAGCACGGGGGTCCCAAATCTTGTAAAGATGTATTTCTTCAAAAAGTTCACAACACTCCGGGCTTCGTTGTTAGGAAGAGCCACGGCTTCTACCCACTTCGAAACATAGTCCACTGCTACCAAAATATATGTGTTTCCACAAGAACTCACGAAAGGTCCCATGAAGTCAATGCCCCACACATCAAAAATGTCAACTTCTAGAATGGTGTTTAGAGGCATCTCATATCTCTTTGAAATTCCACCAGCTCTTTGACATGCATCACAGCTCTTCACTAAATCACTAGAATCCTTAAAAATTGTCGGCCAATAGAATCCACAGCTCAAGACTTTGGAGGCCGTCCTCACTCCCCCATGATGTCCACCATAGGAAGAGGAGTGGCAAGCCTCTAAGATGCTCATTTGTTCGCTCTCCGGGACACACCTTCTAATCACTCCATCCGTGCAAATTTTGAAAAGGTACGGATCATCCCAATAAAAGTCCAAACTATCCCGCTTTAGCTTATTTCTTTGGTTGGAAGAGAGGTCACATGGAACCACACCGGACACAAGGTAGTTGGCTACATCAGCGAACCATGGCATATCATTAATTGACACTGCAAGGAGTTGCTCATCCAGAAAAGAATCATTGATTTCAAGGCTGTTGGATGGCCTCCCCTCCTCCTCTAGACGAGATAAGTGGTCCGCCACTTGATTTTTACTACCTTTTCGGTCAACAATCTCTAGATCAAATTCTTGAAGGAGAAGTACCCATCTCATCAATCTTGCTTTGGAGTCCTTCTTTGTCATCAAGTACCGAAGGGCGGCATGATCGGTGTGGATAATCACCTTAGCCCCCATAAGATAAGGATGAAATTTCTCCATGGCAAATACAATGGCTAGCAACTCCTTCTCTATGATGGTATAATTCCATTGAGCCTCATTCATCGTTTTACTTAGTAGTACACTGGGTGGAACATCTTGTTGAGCCTTTGGCCAAGTACCGCACCTATCACCACATCACTTGCATCGCACATTAGTTCAAAGGGCAAATTCCAGTTGGGTGCGGTAATGATGGGGGTAGTTGTCAATTTATGCTTCAACGACTCAAAAGACTCCATGCATCTCTCATCAAAAACAAACTTTGCATTCTTCTCCAAAATTTTACACAAAGGGTTCACAATCTTGGAAAAATCTTTGATGAAGCACTGATAGAAACCGGCGTGCCCTAGGAAACTCCTCACCCCTTTGACAGAGTTAGGGAGAGGGAGCCTTGAAATGACTTCAGTCTTTGCCTTGTCGACCTCAATACCATCTTTCGAAACTTTGTGCCCCAAGACAATTCCTTCTTTTACCATAAAGTGGCATTATTCCCAATTAAGCACCAGGTTTGTATCTTCACATCTAGCCAATACACGGTCCAAATTTGCCAAGCAATCATCAAAGGAATCTCCAACTACACTGAAATCATCCATAAATATCTCGAGAATGTCTTCCACCATGTTGGTGAAGATCGCCATCATGCACCTCTGAAAAGTGGATGGGGCATAACACAATCCGAATGGCATTCGAGAGAAAGCGAATGTGCCATAGGGACATGTAAAAGTTGTCTTCTCCTGATCCTCCGAGGCAATGAGGATTTTATTGTACCCCGAATATTCATCCAAGAAGCAATAATAAGCTCTACCCGCCAATCGATCCAACATTTGATCCAAGAACGGCAATGGAAAATGGTCTTTTCTTGTCACCTTGTTAAGCTTTCTATAATCCATACAAACTCTCCAACCCGTAACAGTACGAGTAGGAATTAGCTCATTCCTTGCATTGGTGACAACCGTCATGCCACCCTTCTTTGGAACACATTGGACCGGAGAGGCCCAAGAACTATCCGAGATGGGGTAGACCACCCCGGCATCCAACCATTTTATAATCTCCTTCTTGACAACCTCTTGTATAGCTTCGTTCAATCTTCTTTGGTGCTCAAGTGATGGTCGAGCATTCTCCTCCAATATTATTTTGTGCATGCAAAACACGGGGCTTATTCCCCGAATGTACGCCAAAGTCCATCCAATCGCTCGCTTCCGCTTTTGTAAGACCGCCAAAGTGGCGTCAACCTGCTTGTTAGTCAAGCAAGAAGAAAGAATGACTGGCAAAGTGAAATTGGGACCCAAGTACTCATACCTGAGGTGAGGAGGAAGTGGTTTCAACTCCAACACTGGCGGCTCCTCAATAGATGGCTTTGTGGGAGGAGTCTTGCGGTTCTCAAGATCCAATAATAGCTTCCTTGGCACATAAGAGTACGAGCCCATACCATGCAAGGCATTTACACATTCCACACATTCGGCATCTTCGTTGGTCTCCATGTTTAAAAGTACCGCCTCAAGTGGATCCTCAATATTGATCATGGCGCTTATGTCATCCACTATCACCGCTGTGACAATGTCCACAAACGAGCACACTTCGGTGCTATTTGGTTGGCACATGGATTTGCACACATGAGAAACCACCTTCTCATCACCGACCCTAAATGTCAATTCTCCCGCTTCAACATCCACAAGAGCTTTCCCGGTAGCCAAGAATGGCCTACCAAGAATTATAGGCACTTCGAAATCAACTTCACAATCAAGAATGACAAAATCGGCCAGTGGGATAAACTTGTCAACTCTCACTAGCACATCATCAATAATTCCCAAAGGCCTCTTCATAGAACGATCCGCCATTTTCAACCTCATTGACGTTGGACGGGGTTGTCCAATACCCAAGGTTTTAAACACGGAGTATGGCATGAGATTGATACTAGCACCCAAATCACAAAGTGCTTTGGCAAAATTAGCACTTCCAATTATACAAGGGATGGTGAAGGCTCCGGGGTCTTCTAGCTTAGGAACCATGGAATGAACTATGGCACTCACTTAGTGAGTCATCGTTATCGTTTTCACAATCCATCGACCTCTTCTTCGTCACCAAATCCTTCATAAATTTCGCATACCCGGGCATTTGTTCAAGTGCCTCTACCAAGAGCACATTAATGGTCAAGCTCTTCATCATCTCTATGAACTTATTAAATTGATTATCTCCTTTTTGCTTTGCCAATCTTTGAGGATACGGTGGAGGAGGCCTTGGCAAGGGTGCCTTGGCCTTTGGAATAGATGGCTCGAGAATATCAATGATGTGTTCCCTAGACGGGTTCACGGTATCTTGGGACTCAATCCCGGCCTCATCCTCAATTTCAATCCTCACATCATTTGTTGCAATAGGCTCAACCACATGGTCATCATTCATTTGCATGTCATCATCATTCAAATAAGCTTCCGCATCCACAACTTGATTCTCATTTGAGGCATTTACAACACCACCTCTTCCACTCCTAGTTGTCACGGCCATCACATGATTGTTCCCTCCCTTCGGGTTCTCCACCGTGTCACTTGGTAGTGCACCTTTAGGTCGGGAGTTCAAAGATTGAGAAAGTTGGCCAATTTGCACTTCCAAATTCCGAATTGAAGTATTCTGAGAAGCTAGTTGGGCATCCGAATCTTGATTCTTTTTCTTTATTTGCTCGAACATAATTTCAATGCGACCCATATCATTGCCCGAAGAACTTGATCCTTGTGAATGGAAAGGGGGTGGATTGTTGGGTTGTTGGTACATAGGAGCTCTTTGAAAACCTTGCCCCCGATTATTTTGATTGCCACTATTGTTCCAACCGCCTTGATTGTTATTGTTCCCCCAATTGTTATTGTTGCCACTCCAATTGCCACCACTATTTCCTTGATTGTTCCAATTATTGCCTTGATTGTTTCACTCTCCACCATCATTCCTATTGTTGTTATTATTCCAATTACCTCTTCCTTGTTGGTTCCCCCAATTGCCTTGGGAATGCCATTGTTGATTGTTTTGATTCCCTCTATTACCTTGGAAATTGTTCACATATTGACAATCTTCAACTTGATCATCAAAGGCATCATTAGAAAATCCTTCATCATTGTTGTTCTCATTTTGGTCATATTGGCTTTGTTGTGCTTGTTGCCCTCTATTCCTTCTTTTCAACATTGACACATTCTCCATAGAATTCACTTGGCGTGGGTTTTGCACTTGTTGAAGTTGAGTTTTCACCAATTGATTCATGGTTGTAGTGAGCTCGGCAATGGCTTGTCCATGGTCATGCAACTCTTTATGTAGATGAATAACATTCAGATGTCCTTGAGGTACATTCGCCCGACTTTTCCATGCCGATGAAGTGTCGGCCATTTGGTCCATTATATCACATGCTTCCTCCAAAGATAACTTCATGAAATTGCCTCCCGCTAATTGGTTCACAATGCATTGGTTCGCCGTGTTGATCCCTCTATAGAAAGTTTGTTGAACCATAGCATCGATAATGTCATTGTTAGGTCACTCTTTCACCATAGTCCGATACCTCTCCCAAATTTCATGCAACGGCTCCGTTGGCTCTTGCTTGAAGGCTAGAATCTCATCTCTCAATACCGCCATATGAGTCGGGGGAAAGAACTTGGCAATGAACTTATCCGCCAATTCGTCCCATGTAGTGATAGAGTGATTCGACAACCTCTCCAACCAATCTAACGCCTTACCCCTCAATGAGAAAGGGAAAAGCCGCAACCGCAAAGCATCTTCGGACACATTGGTTTGTTTGCTTCCCCAACAAGTATCTACGAACCCCTTCAAGTGCTTGTAGGCATTTTGATTGGAGGCGCCCGTAAAATACCCTCTTTGCACCAATATTGTCAGCATCACATTTGTAATTTGAAAGTTCCCCGCCCAGATTTCGGGAGGAACAATGGTACTCGCATATCCTTAATTTGTCATTGCTCTTGGTGCAACCCTTGGCGGTGGCGGAGAAGGGTCTGGAATTTGGTCATGTTGATTAGCATTAGCATTTTGAGCCCTTCGTGGTACATTTTGTACCGGAAAGGCATCTTGCTCAAGATCCTCTACCTCCTCCCCCGCCATGGCATCGCCAAGGGGAAGATTAGTATTTTCCGCCATTTGTACCTATTAAATTGAATCAAGAAAATTAGTAAAAGAAGGAAAGAAGAAGCAAAACACAACACTATCAACGCAATTAATCAACACCGTTTAACTCCCCGGCAACATCGCCAAAAAGTGATCATAGCAAACTCAACCCGAAGGTATGAGCGGGCACAACTACTCTTACCCGAATAGTGGTTCGGGGTCAATTCCTCAGGGAGTTAGATATTGGAGTGAATAATTATGTTGCACTAGTATTGGATTTTGGCTTCTAGTTTATCTTCAAGCATTTTTGGTGCTTTTAATTTATAAACTATTGTATCAACTACTATTGTCGAATCTAGATTATGCTAAGGCTAATTCTAATTGTAATTTGCTAATGGGAAAGGGGACTAGGGAAGTAGCTTATACCTAGGTGGAATAACTAATGGGTATAGAAATTCAATGCGAAGATGATGTATGGAATTATCGGATAGCCGTTGCTCTATTCTTTTATTCTCACACCTCTCGGTAGAGAGAACAATTTTGCCCAATTGACTCTCTCGAGACCAATTGGGTAGGTTAATTTGCCCAAGCAACTTTAGGCTCAAGTTGGGTAATTACTCTCTCGAGGTTTATACTCGTTACTTGGGACTACCATTCTCATGGGTCCATCCCAAGTCCTTGTTGGGTTTGATTGAGAGGTTTTAGACTCTCTTTCTCAAGTAGAGACCAAACCCACAAAAATAGATTTCATGTTTGCAACCACAAAATCCTAATTAAAAGCATTCAATCAACCCAAAACCAATCACCCACAATCATCCTTGCATTTAGTAATCTAACCTATCAATTACCCACACTAGGGTTGGGCTACAACCCTAGCTATGGGTTTAGCTAGCCATAGAAATTGAAGAAGATGAAGAAATTGAAGATAAAATTGACATGATAATTAATTGTAATTGTAATCTAATGTTAATCTAGTACAAAATTGCCCAAAATAGGCGTATCTACGAGTCTCACGAGCTCAGCCGTCACTGTGTAGTATCTAACATCACCTAAAAAAGAAAAAAAAGCTATTTATACTACCCTGAAATTTTCGAACAAAAATGCCCCTGCAGGACTCACGCGGACCGCACACTTTTGTCGTGCGGCCGCGTAGGGTAATTGGGCTACTGAAGGTTTGCTGCTGGAATAGGTCACGCAGACCGCATACATTTGTCACGCGGCCGCGCATGTACAGTAACACGGACCGTGTACCTTTGTCATGCGGCCGCACTTAATAAATCCCTTGAATGCAAAGTCTCTGATCTTTTACCCACGCGGGCCGCACTGATTTGTCACGCGGCCGCGTGGGTTTTATCCTTGAATATTCTTCTGCTCTGGTCTTCATCATCACGGACCGCACAATATTGGACGTCGTCCGCGTGGGTTTTGTCTGCAAATTAGCTTCCTCTGATCTTTTCATGTGCGGCCACACACCAAATCAGTGCGGTCCGCGCAGATGGAGCTTGGACTTGATTGTCTCTGAATCATCATGTGCGGCCACACACCAAAACAGTGCAGTCCGCACAGGCTTCCTTGAAGTCCTTCTACTCTTCTTTGACGTTTTGCCGGTTTCACTCCTTTTTGAGCCGCTTTGACGATATTCATCCTTTTTCGCTCAAACCTGCAAAATAGTGCACTTGTAAGCAATTGAAAGCCATTTAAACACATTTTATGCACAAAGCTAAGGCAAGAAGGGGTTTAAAAGCATGCAAAATTCCTAGTTATCAGTGGTTCAGAAGTTGGAAAAATTTTGAGCAAGAATAAGTCTAGTTGCTTCTTTAAGTTTCTCTAAAAGGCCAAGTTTGACTTCGGTCAATATTTTGGGAAAACGGACACAAAATCGTGATTTGATAATTTCTGAAGGTCTGTGGGAAAATATATGACCTGGACGTATGCCCAGAATTGAATTATGAGGTACATAGCCCGAGTAATGAATTTTTATGTGAAATTGTTAAGTTAAAGTTTTAAAGATTGAAATAAACTAAAAAATCATAGTTTTCCTAGGAATCAGGTTCGGATTTGGATTTCGAAACTTGGTACAAGTCCAAAATATCAGTTAAGACTTACCCGTATAATTTGGTATCAATCCGATTAGTTTAAAAGTGTTTTGACCCGTTGGAGAAGAATTAAGAACTTGCAGTTCAATGATTTGATTCATTTGGTTTTGGGGTTGATTCCTCTATTTAGCATTGTTTTGAGTGTTTCGAGGGTTCGAATAAGTCCGCCTCGTGATTTCAGACTTGTTGGTATGTGCGGACGGGGCATGGGAGCCCCAAGCGTCAAACGAGCGAGGCTCGAGTGAAGTTAGAATTTGGAAAATGACTGAAGTTTGCTGCTTCTATCCTAACCGCATCTGTGGTTCTTGGACCACAGAAGCGGGACTGCAGATGCGGTCATTAGATCGTAGAAGCGGAGAAGAGGCGTGCCAAGAAAAACCGCAGAAGCGGCCCAGGGACCGCAAAAGTGGTTCCGCCTATGCAGCCCCCAGACTGCAGAAGCGGTCCAGCCCCAATTTCCAAAAGCCACAGAAGCGGCCAATTTCCGCAGAAGCAGAAATACTTACGCGGATGCGAAAATAACTAGGGACAGAAGGGTTCATTTAATACGAACTCAAACTCGTTTCTCTCATCCTTCACTCTTCACTTAGGCGATTTGGGTTCTTCCAAGAGAGGGTTTCCACATAACTTGGTAAGGTAAGTAATTTCTCCTCATCCTTAGCTTAAATACAAGTATATTAGGCAGATTAAACACTAAAAATTTAGTAAAAATCAAGGATTTGAGCTAGACCTAGGGTTTTAATAAAACTAAGGTTTAATCATGTAACTTGCCATGTAATGAACTAAAAATCATATATTTGTGATCCTTAGGTGATAGAGAACAACTTCCTTCGAAAAATCTTGGAATCCGAGCATGCGGTCCCGGGGTCCAAATTTAGGAAACTTGTATTAATGGTTAGGAAATTGCTTCAATAATTAGAATTTAACCGTGTAAGTCCTTATTGACTAGTTCTTGCTTTATTTTAATTAGTTTGTGCTTGTTTGGATACGAATTGAGGGTTTGGGCTTATTCTTGATATTGGAAGTGCGCTTCACAGCGAGGTGAGTCTCCTTTCTAACCTCATAAGAGGGAATTGTCCCCATAGGATTCATGATTGAGTATTTATTACTAAATGCGGGGACTATGCATGCGCTAGGTGACGAAAGCCCGTATGTAGCTACTACTATATTAAATGTTCGGGTAGCTTAGGACCCACAACATGTCTATTAAATATATATCTTATATTAACTTGTTATTATGAACACTTAGTGTATAGTAGAGACTTAAAAAAGGAATAAGAGCATACTTGTATAGTTACTTAAGTTTGGCTTGGTGTTTTGACCATTTATGTGCTATGTGTGTGAACTTGATATTTTATCCTTATTTGTGGATCGGACCGATCGCCTCGGTATGAATAGATGCATCTATAGGCGCGTCGTCGACCCTCGACAAGTGCACAGTTTATTCCTATTGGTTCGGGTTGTCGCCTCGATACTATGTGCGCATATTATATACTCCCTCTGTTTCAATTTATGTGAACCTATTTCCTTTTTAGTCCGTGCCAAAAAGAATGACTTCTTTCCTTATTTGGAAACAATTTACCTTTATACATTGATTTATAGCCACACAAAATAAAGGTGCCTCATTTTAAACCACAAGATCAAAAGTCTTCTCTCTTTCCTTAAACTCCGTGCTCAGTCAAATAAGTTCACATAAATTGAAACGGAGGGAGTATACAAGTATGATGTGTTCAAATCATGGAAATTTCAAGCATCAACAGTTTATGGAGAGCGATATATATATATATATATATATATATATATATATATATATATATATATATATATATATATATATATATATGACCTTAGTAAGTATCGGGTCGACTTCTCGTCTCTACTTCTTCGAGATTAGACGGGATACTTACTGGGTATATGTTGTTTATGTACTCATGCTATGATTATGTACTTAAATGTACAGAATTTGAGGCAGGTGGATCCGGACATCATTTTGGTGCGTATGAGTGAACACGTCTGGGAATTCTACGGTGAGCTGCTTTCCTTTCATGCCGACCCGCAACCGAAGAAGTTTTCCTTTGTATTTTTGTTGTTCTGTCTATCCTGATTCAGACAGTAGGAAAGGGTATTATTCTTTTGTGTATTCTACTAGTTACCCGTAGCTTGTGACACCAGATTCTGGCATACAGAGTGATAGCCATTTATTTGGGTTGTATATCTATCTTTATACATTATTGATCTTTCTTGGTTTTAACCTTAAATTGGAAAAATCTATTATGGTATTTTTTTGGCAAAGGTAAAAATGAGAATTTAAGTATACTTCCGCGTGGCTGGCCTGACAAAATGGTGTAAGGCGCCATCATGACCTATTATGGAAAATGGGTCGTGACACTCCCAAAAGAAAGTGTATCACAGCATTATCTTCTTCTGAAGGAAGCCGCATGGAAAATAGATTTTGTCAACTTCTGTCCAAGCAATTCCACATCTACGATTCCCCACTCACATATGGTGTCAGAAACAACTGATTATCACCAGCACACCAAAAGTCATCAGTAGCATTTTCACTAAAATATTTATACACAAGCACCATATAGTTATCAAAAAGAATATCAGTAGTTGTGCAACGAAAAGGATGATCGCGAGGGTGGTAGCATTCCTTCTTTCTCAAATAATATAGGGCAATATCAATATGCTTCATAAAAAGCCAAAAAATAAACAAATCCATCAGTCATAAAATAATTAAAAAATAATAAATAAAGAATAAAAAAAATGCCTTGTGAATTATCTAACCTTACCATCTTGTACAAAACTACTATCTGAAAACTCAAGGAAGAACATTTTGCTTCTGATTTTTTGATGATACAATTGTAGGGATTTTTTCTCACACCATTATCATCACCATATATATTATTTTGTCCCCTGAAAATTTTGATAATATCAAAGTTAGAATTTAGTCCTGAACTTAGCCTTTCATGTTGAAAAATCAAGGACATGCAATCCTTAAATTTGAATTAGAAGTTCAAAAGCTAAGGACGCTTGGTCCTAAAGTTGGAATTTCAAGTTCAAAACTTGAAGATTGTCTTGTCCTTAAATTTGAGTATCAAGTCCAAAAGTTAAGAACATGAGGTCCTTAACTTATAGTTTCTGGTGAATTCTACCTCTGTTGTTTTCTTGATTTTCCTATAAATATAGTTTTTTTTCTTTTTGTGTTTCGGTAGGTATTAGTTTAAATGGGTAGTTATTTAATTTTTGTACTATTTGGTAAAAGAAAAATCGTGGCCTTTGGATTCTCTCTTCTGAAATTAAAGTAAGATTTGGCTTCATAAGGAGGAAAAATTAATTAAATGTCTAAGGAGGAAGTGCAAAAAGAAAAGTAATGCAATCTTGGTAATGTGACAATCTCGGTTCACACTATGCATTCTCTCTCTCTCTCTCTTTTTTCTGTGGAGCAAATTCTTCTCTCGTAATTCTCTCAAGTGCCACAAGGATATTTATTCATCTTTCTCGTAAATTATATTGAATTATTTACTTATATTCTACTTGTAGAATTATAAAGCATGAGAGCAAACCGTAATTGATGGAAGAGTAAATTCCAGAGACTCCTACCAAAATATTGAGACCACCCCTATGCGACTGATATTAAACATTTTCTCTAGATAAGTAGACCTGTAATTTCTACGTTTAAGCTTTCATGAATAATACTTTTTAAGGGAAAACAGCCACAGCTGTAGGATTTGCAGGACACCTCCCCCCTCCCCCTAAACCTTCCATCTAAGTGTTAACTACATATAGCAAAACCAAAAACAACTAGCACCAATTATAGCCTATAAGGGACCAGATAAAGCAGGCAAGATAAGGATGTGATTTTGGAGTAAAATTTGACCTTTAGTACAAGTGCATAAATACCTAGAATTCTACCAATATGGAGTGGTTTTTAATTGTGTATGGGGTCAAATTTGACCTAATACGTCTTTACGTCAAGAGGGGTACGACCCCTCTCATATACCTCTTATAATAGGGGTGTAGTTTAGACGTGAGGGCGCGGACGACGTCGCTCACGGCTAGGCGTCCTCACTAAGAGGACATCGATTACGTTCCAATATTTTTATTATTATTTTAAAAGAGGCCCCTTCCTATATAAAAGGGGCCTCCCCACTGTAACAGGCATCAAGTGTTATTATTCAATAATACAACTCTCTCATTCTCTCCTATTTTTCTCTCAATCTTTTAACTCTGATAAATAATTACTCTCAAGTTCATCACCTTACAATATTATATCTTTCATAAATATATTATTTTTACATCTCTAGGCTTATTATATTTGATTACGATTTACCCTTTCCCATTTTTTATTGTCTTAAGCTTACAAAGAAACATTTAACTTTTGAGCCAAACAATTTGGTACCGTTGGGATTTCGAGAATCAAAATAATAGTATCCACCTAGAGATCAGTCAACCACCTTTCTCTACATCGCACGATAATCAAAGATGGCTGAAAAGGATACCAGATCCAAAGCGATAATGGGGGTCACAACCAACCTTCTTGGTCCTCTCAACTAGGCCAGTGACGATGACATCATCAACACAACCCCCAGCACCGCACCAGGTGCGGACATCTCACCTTCCCCCTCCGAGGATCCAACGATTGCATGACAAAGGAGCTTCCACATCTGCTGTCAAGGAGGCATCCTCGGTAGTCAAAAAATTACTGAAAGAGTAACTGACAAGCACCTTAAGTGGCTTGGTCGAGAAATCACCATAAGGCAACATAAGGTCAGTGCCAATGATAAGTATCACCACTGCCATGGGCGAACAGGAGGAGACACGAGTAAACAACCAACTCATCGAGGCGCAGACCAGTGATGGCACGTTAACCGCCATCCTAAAGAAGATGGAGGAAATGTAAAACGAAAATAAAGCACTCCGCGACCAAATGAAGGAACACCAGGAGAGGGTCGACAAAATCCCCGGAGTCCCTAAGTTGCTGCCAAAATGCGACATGGGAAGGTTCGTAGAGCAACCATACACTGAAGAAGTTGCTCCCTACTCTATCCAAAAACCCTTCAAGATGCCTCCTTACTTGAGGGTGTATGATTCAACCATGGATCCCGAGGATCATCTCATCCACTATGTCACTGTCGTGAAGGACAACGATCTATCAAAAGAACAGATATCGTTGGTGCTGCTAAAAAAGTTTGGCGAGACATTGACCAGAGGGGACTTAACGTGGTATTCCCAGTTGCTTGCTAAGGCCATATCAACATTCGAAGAAATGGCAGACAAGTTCGTCACTACCCACATGGGTGCAAAGAAAGAGGAAGCAAGGGTCAACGACATCTTCGCCGTCAGACAGACCACGGGTGAATGGCTCAGGGATTTCCTAGCCAGGTTTAACAGGGTAAGGATGAGTCTGCCGAACGTGTCAGAAGTTATGGCAGTCGTCGCCTTCCAGAACGGATTAAGCAGGGACGGCTAACTAAGAAGCTGTTGAGCCGCCTCATGAAATACCCCCTACAACATGGGAGGAAATTCATAATGCCTACTGCACCGAGGTACGAGCAGACGAGGATGATCTCAATGGGCCGACCCAACGGCTGACAACCATACACTCAGAAACAAGAAAAGATCGGTGTCTTGAGGGACGTCAAGAACACCTCCCACGCTCCAGCAGAGATCAACATCATCCATACACCAAATCTTCCAATCCGCCGCCCAGGCACACGGACGCGTTACAGCGACATGTCGCCCCACTCCGAAACGAAAGAGGTATGCCCCCCTTATTATCAACACATAACTTTTGTGTGTCTCCTTCATAAATAGTGTACGCACTAGAGAAGCTAGGCACCAAGGTGCAGTGGCCTCAGAAGATGAAGTCAGACCCCACCACGAGGAAATCAAATGTCCTGTGCGAATTCCATCAGGAACGGGGACACAAGACCAAAGACTGCATAGGTCTACGACAAGAGGTTTGGTAACGTCCAATTCCACCGCTAAAAAGCAATAGACACGGTCGTACGCAATATATTTACCCAACTATGAGTCGGGGTCGAATCCCACAGAGAACAATATGTAGGCGATTAGGAATGCAAGAAAATTATCGCTAGTCGCGCTAAGCCAAACACTTAAGATTTTGGGTTGAAAAGATTTTTATATCTAAATGCGGAAATGTAAACTAACCTAGAAAGCAAATAAAATGATCAATGGCTACAAGTATGAATGCATCGGGAATTACACTCAAGTAACGATCTAATGTATTTCACGATTTTACAAATATGAGCGAGTTTATGTTAATTAGCCACGGATAATAATTCTTAATTAGCTTCTTCCGAAGACTAACAAGACTTCCTAATTGAATTATCCCTAATCACAATTAGAAGATTAAGCGCACCCGATTTGCTACAAGTAGTTCAATCCTATCCCTAGGTAGAATCTATAAAATGAGGGTTAACGCCTCAAGTTCTTATTAATTAATCTTCCCAACTCCGAATTATCTTTCCCAAAATTAATTCAAAGTAAATGGGCGAGTCCTAGAGTTAGCTATTCTCTTTGGAAACATTAAAGAACAGGAATAATTAAAGTAACAATAACTCACTTCATAAATATATAAAGTCATTCAATACATAAGCACAACAAGGTATTTAATCCACACTTTAAATATGAATATTCCCATAAACAAGATTCAAGTGTTGGAAATAAATACTACACACTTAGATATACAATAAAAGCAAGGAAATGAAGAAATAAACATAAATGGGTAAGAAATCCTTAACCACAAGCTTTAATCTTCAAGACCCAAGTGTGTGTGCAAAACCCTAGCCTCCAAACTTGTTCTCTCTAAGACAAAAAAATGTCCAAGATGCCAAAGATGATAAAAGATGAAGAGCCATTTCCCATGTCTCTTTGGACGAGTATATCCTTGATTAGGGGTAAAAACTTGTGAAATGCCCGTTCTGTCCAGGTCTGATGCTCAATTTGCGCACCTGCGGAAAACACCTTGCAGGTGCGGCTCCGCTTAAGCGGAATTTACCCGCAGAAGTGACAAGTGCCTCCTGTCAAGCCATCGCAGAAGCGGAAAAATAGCCGCTGAAGCGACATCGCTGAAGCGTCACGGGAACCGCAGAAGCGGAATGCTCCCCAAGACACGTTCGCAGGGGCGACCTTGCTATCGCAGAAGCAATCCCGCTTCTGCGTCTTCATCTCTCCAGAAGCGGAATTGGCTGATCCTTCGACGATTCGCAAAAGCGACTAAAATCCCGCAGAGGCGGCATCGCTTCTGCGATCAAACATCCGCAGAAGCGAAATGCCTGGTAGTTTTGCAATGTTTCCTCTCTTTTTAGCTCAATTCCTTGTCACTTCAACCCAAATCACCTACTAGCATCATTTACCTGAAAATCTAGCAATAACCACCATAAACAACCTCATTTCATACTTAAAAGGCATAAAAAGCTAAGCAAAAGAGGCTAAAATGAGTGGTAAAATCCCTACTCATCAACTGGAGAAGCTAGGCACCAAGGTGCAGTGGCCTCAGAAGATGAAGTCAGACCCCGCCACGAGGAAATCAAATATCCTGTGCGAATTCCATCAGGAACGGGGACACAAGACCAAAGACTGCATAGGTCTACAACAATAGGTAGTCGGGATGCTAAACCAAGGATACCTGAAAGAGCTACTCAGCGACAAAGGAAAAATCAACTTTGCATGCGGACTAGAGCAATCCCGCAGTCCACCATGTTAAGTTCGCCAACACTCACAAGCTGAAGCGGACCATCTCCTACGAATGGTATGATGACTTTGAAGGTAGTATCACCATCGATAAGTCTGACGCCGACGGTTTGTCTTTCAGTCACTATGATGCTTTAGTTATTATTTATGCATTATTGATACAGATGTCAAAAGAGTCATGATTGACGACAGAAGCGGTGCCTATATTATCCACCCGAGGGTCCTTGCACAAATGGGACTCGAGGATAGAGTAGTACTGTGCTGCATAACGCTAACCGATTTTAACAATGCAGTGGAACGGACATCCGAAGAAGTAACACTATGCGTCCTCACAGGAGGAGTTACGCTGGAAACAACTTTCCACGTGATGAACCAGGAGACGGCGTATAACGTCATCATAGGGAACCCATGGATACATGCCATACGAATGGTCTCTTCAAGCCTTTACCAGGTGGTCAAATTCCCTACCCTATGGGGGATATTCAGCATCAGAGGAGAGCCGCACACCGCACAAGAATGCTACAAAATAACCCAGGACTGCGCCCACACCCAACAACTAAGAGGGGCAAGCGCGGAGGCATAGCAATTAGCTATGTCGGGGACTAAAATCAACCCGATAGCGGACTCCATCAGAGACCATAACATCGTAGAAGCATGTAAAGTGACAGTCGAAGATCTCAACCCAGTCCAATTGGACGATACCAACCCAGCAAGGAAAGTCTACATCGGCCACGGCCGCACCAACCCAAGTAAGTATCATGAATTCCAACTAACCATGAAGATCTATTTGTTTTCTTCCATTTACATATGCTAGGGATTTCACGAGATATCGCCTCCCATAAACTAAACGTCGATCTGTTGCATTCGCCGGTACGACAGATGAGAAGGAAATTCAACGTCGTAATCAATGAAGCGGTCAGCGAGGAAGTAGACAAACTACTCACTAACGGCTCTATTAGGGAATCAAAGTACCCTCAATGGATCGCCAACGTCGTCATGGTTAAGAAGAAGAACGGGAAGTGGAGGATGTGCGTAGATTTCACCGACCTGAATAAAGCATGCCCAAAGGATTCATGCCCGCTTCCCCACATCGACCAGTTGATCGACGCCGATGCAGGACACGAACTGTTGAGTTTCTTAGATGCTTATTCCGACTACAATCAAATCTTAATGGCCGAGAAAAATCAAGGGAAGACGACATTCATCACCCACCAAGGAACCTACTGCTACAAAGTGATGCCCTTCGGGCTCAAAAATGCAAGGGCTACCTACCAGAGATTGGTCACCAAGATGTTCAAAGAGTAGCTCGGTAAGACCATGGAAGTCTATATCAACGATATGCTAGTGAAGTCGACGAGAAAAGAGGATCACATCGATCACCTTAAAGAAGCCTTCGAAATACTAAGGAGATACAAGATGAAACTGAATCCCAAGAAATGTGCTTTCAGCGTGGCCTCAAGGAAATTTTTAGGATTCCTCGTATGCCAACGAGGTATCGAGGTCAACCCAAATCAAATCAAGGCAATAGATGCGATACCCGAGGTACTAAACAGCAAAAAGCATATGCAAAATCTAACTGGCCAAATAGCCGCCCTATCCATATTCATCTCGCAATCCTCCGAAGGATGCCACAAATTTTTTAATGTACTGAGAAAGGACAGCAGATTGCAATGGAACGAAGAATGCGTCGAAGCCTTGAGAGAACTGAAGGCGTATCTATCCTCGCCCTCACTACTGGCCAAAGTAGACCCGGGCAAGCCCTTGCAGATATACCTGGTTGTATCAGAAGTCGATGTCAGTGTCGTATTGGTTCGCGAGACTAAAGGTACGCAATCTTCTATTTATTATATTAGCAAAATCCTAGTAGACGCCGAAACACGATATCCGCACCTTGAAAACTTAGCCCTAGCACTGTTCACAATTTCACAAAAGCTTAGACCCTATTTCCAATGCCACCCCATTAAAGTGGTGACTATCTTTTCCTTGAGAAACGTACTGCATAAGCCAGAATTATCAGGCAGACTCGCCAGGTAGGTTATAGAGCTCATCGAGTACGAAATCTCGTAACTCCCAAGAACTGCCATCAAGTCGCAGGTCCTCGCCGACTTCGTGGCGATTTTAGTGAAAAAATACTACCAAAGGCGAAACAAAAGGCACATCGTGCCCCCTCCAATACCGACCTATGGGCTCTTTATACGGACGGTGCCGCTAACGCCTCGGGATCGAGACTGGGACTTGTTCTCGAAGTCCCCATGGGCGAAATAATTTGCTAGTCCATACGATGCCCCGAGATGACTAGTAACGAGGCAGAGTATGAAGCCGTTATCGCAGGTATAAAGTTGGCCATCAAGTATGGAGCTCGTCGACTTGTTCTCCATTACGACTCCCAGCTCGTGGTAAACCAAGTCAGTGGGACTTACCAAATCAAGGAGTAGAGATTACAAAAGTACCAGGCGGAAATCCACAGGTTAATGGCCGAACTCGATGAGTGCCGCTTCGAGCAGGTTCCTAGGGCACAGAATGCCGAGGCGGATGGCCTGGCAAAACTGGCCGTGACCACCAAAAACTTCAACAAAGAGAGCGTGGTCACACTCATCCATTCGGCAATTGATCATACAGAGGTACTCTCATTAAATTTAACTTGGGACTGGCGAAACAAGTTCATGTCCTACTTGCATGAAGGTACACTCCCGCCTAACAAAAATAAAAGCCAAGAAGCTCCGCGTACAGGCCGCTCGATATTGCCTGATAAACCACGAGCTCTATAAAAGGACCTTTGGTGGACCCCTGGCCAAATGCCTAAGTCCTAATCAAACAACACCAGTAATCGAGGAAGTATACGAGGGCCAATGCGGCGCCCATATAGGCAACCGCGCCCTCGTGCACTATCTAATATGGGCCGACTACTATTGGCCAACTATGAAGAAAGATGCGGCAGAGTACGTCCGTCGATGCGAACGATGCCAGAAGTTCGCCCCCATGATACACCAACTAGGAGAACCTCCCCACTCAGTCACTTCCCCGTGGTCTTTCATCAAATGGGGAATGGACATAGTCGGCCCATTACCGGCGGGACAGGGAAAGGTACGATTTCTATTAGTTTTAACTGACTATTTTTCCAAGTGGGTAGAAGCAAGTGCGTATGCCCAAATACGCGAACAGGAAGTCATCGCGTTCATACGGAAGAACATCATCTGCCGTTTCGGCATCCCAAAAGAAATCATCTACGACAACGGGCGACAGTTTATCGGTCAGAAAACAATCGAGTTCTTCGCAAATGGAATATCAAACAAATACTCTCCATGCCGTATCACCCCGCCCACAACGGTCAAGCAGAATCATCCAACAAAATGATACTGAACATACTAAAAAAGAAGCTCGAAGACGCTAAAGGGCTATGGCCTGAGTTACTACCAGAAGTACTATAGGCACACAGAACCACACCTAAGTCTTCCATGGGAGAAATGCCATTCTCACTGGTATATGGAACCGACGCTGTCATACCGGTCGAAGTATGCGAACCAAGCCTTAGGTATTCGAACACAAGCGGGGCGAAAAACAATTTGAACTGAATTCAAGAACTCGATGAGGCCGAGGAAAGAAGAGAAATGGCCCACATAAGGATGGTGGCCCAGAAACAGCAAACCGAAAGGTAATACAACAAGAGGGCCAAGATATGATCACTCAAAGCGGGTGACTACATCCTCAAAGCTAAAACCTTGGCATGAAAAGACCTAAGTGAGGGAAAACTGGGCACCAACTGGACGGACCATACAAAATCACTACGGCAGCAGATAAAGGGTCATTCCAATTGGAAACAATGGAAGGAAAAACGCTCCAAAAACTGGAAAGTCTCCCACCTCAAGTATTTCCATTTCTGAAAAGCACTCCTCGGGTCGTACTCTTTTTCCCTTACCCGAGTTTTGTCCCAATAGGTTTTCTCGGAAAGGTTTTTAATGAGGTGGCAGAGGAGATGCTCGGAGATACTCACGAGGAAAGTTTGACACACCAGCTACTCTGCAGGCCCTCACAACTGGCATGCCAAAGGGACTGGACTAACACGATCTCCAATGTATGAAAGGCTACGACCATTTTCAATGTATGAAAGGCTTCGGCCATCTCCAATGTATGAAAGGCTACGGTCATCTCCAATGCATGAAAGGCTACGGTCATCTCTAATGTATGAAAGGCTACAGCCATCTCCAATGTATGAAAGGCTACAGTCATCTCCAATGTATGAAAGGCTACGACCATCTCCAATGTATGAAAGGCTATGGCCATCTCCAATGTATGAAAGGCCACGACCATCTCTAACGCATGAATGGCCAAGGCCACTGTCGTAATAAGTCGACTTAGCTCGACTACGACAAGTTAACTCGACACAATTGAGATCACGTACATGGTCACGACCATCTCTAACCTATAAATGGCCAAGGCCAATGTCATAATAAGTCGACTTAGCTTGACTACGACAAGTTAACTCGACACAGTCGAGATTACGTACATGGTCACGACCATCTCTAACGTATAAATGGCCAAGGCCACTATCGTAATAAGTCGACTTAGCTCGACTACGACAAGTTAACTCGACACAGCCGAGATCACGTACATGGTCACGACCATCTCAAATGCATGAATGGCCAAGTCCACTATCGTAATAACTCAAATTAGCTCGACTACAACAAGTTAACTCGACACAGTCGAGATCACGTACATGGTCATGACCATCTCTAACGCGTGAATGGCCAAGGCCACTGTCGTAATAAGTCGACTTAGCTCGACTACGGCAAGTTAACTCGACACAGTCGAGATCACGTACATGGTCACGACCATTTCTAACGCATGAATGGCCACGGCCACTATCGTAATAAGTCGACTTAGCTCGACTACGGCAAGCTAACTCGACACAGTCGAGATCAGTACATGGTCACGACCATCTCTAACGCATGAATGGCCAGGGCCATGACCGTAATAAGTCAACCTAGCTCGACCGCAATAAAAAAAAACAACTCGACAATGGCCGATATCACATATATAACTACGGCAAGCACACATAATAAAAGATACGGAGAGAAATAGCAAAAGAATAGCTTTTATTATCCTCAAAGAAAGTATATATGTACAAAAGGATATATTTAAACCCCCACAAAACTACAAAAGCGAAATAAATATAAGTCCTAGCCACCACCACCCTATCTGTCGTCACCAGCTGGCTCATCATCTCTTCCGCTGCCGCCCTCGATTTGATAAGCTGCAGAAATCCAAGATCCGGAAGCTAGACGGTTAACGTCTTCTAAGGTATAGCCTATCCGGTGTGGAGAATCGGAACTGTACCCACAGGCTTCTCGGGCGACCCAAACCAAACGACGGTGGTCCTCAACCTCTGCCTCAGTGGCACGACCTGCGGCAAACAAATCCTCAAACACTGCCAACTTGGCTTTGGCATATACCCACATGTCATGTGCCTCGCCAGGCACACCGTCAGACCTGATCACAGTAGCCTGCTTAAGAGCATCAAACTCGGCCATCTTGGCGTTGAGCTTGACGGTTAAGGCATCGACCTCGGCACGCAAATTAGCGGCCTCTACCGCTACCCCACGGCCGATCTCCAAGTCATCCTCCTTTGACTGGAGAAGAGTCTCCAGTTTGATATTCCGAGCCAAGACGGCCATTAACTGATCATCCACCTCCTCCAGTTGGTTTACTCGCTCTCCCAACTTAGCCACCGATTGCTCCAGGCCCGCTCGAAAACTTGGAACTGCAGGTCCTGGGCGAATAGGTTCGCCAACGTCTGATGCTTGGCATGGTATTCCTTATACTTCTTCACCACCCTCTTAAGGGTGGCGGTCTTCCTCTGCGCTCGCCGACCTCTCTCTACCTCCAAAACGAGGGTCTAGAGAGAAGAAAACAAATCAGCATACACCCAGGGTTCACTTAATAATACGTAAAGAACAGAATATACCTGCAAAGCCGCACCGGGAACTCTTCGGGATAGGTCCCTGTCGATGACATCCTTTAAACTCTCACTCTCAGCAGCCGCACATAGCAGAGTCATATATGTTACGGGCTACTCGTTATTTTGCAACAGGTTGTATCTGCTTGGAATCACAATCCGGCGATTAGGCCCACCCACCGTCATCTCCATGCAGGCACGATCCGTTATCGGTGCATTCACGACCGTGGGGGCCACCTCGGGACCTTCCATCTCCTCATCATCTGCCTCCTTGGCAGCAGTCGACGTGCCACACTCTAGAACACGTGCGGGGGTAATATCAGGAACCACCCTCCCCATGGGAGCCGACCTTCCCGAGCGAATGGCATCGGCCATTAGAATCGAACGCGACTCTGGACGGGGCTCACTCACTCTCTCGTCCTCCGTGGCATTTCTTTTGCCAAGCATCAATCAACGCCTCTTCCGCTATGGCGGCTCTTCGCCTTCGGAAGTCTCTTCCATGGGTCGAGGGGACGAAGGCGAAAGAGTCGCTTTGCTCGTGGACTCAACCACAGGCACGGCCTCCGATTGAGCAACCTCGGGGATGCCCTCGCTTGTTGAATCTCAGGGCATGTACTCATCCCCAGAGTTAGTCCCCGCTACCGACGAGGTTGTGACGTTCTGCCTCCTCCTCCTCCTGGGGTGCTTTGACCTATTAATATAAGATAGGTCAAGCAACAAAACTTAAACGAAACCTCCAAACTCTGGTCGAGACGTTACATATTGGGCCATATCGATTGCGGAATGCAGATCAGGTACGACATTCATCCGCCAAAGGAATCACGCTTTCCACCCACGACCTAATACCTTCAACAGGTCGGGGTGGAGAAGCCCTCGCTGTAAAAAGGAAAAGAAAGCAAAAAAAAAAGTTATAACGACCGCACGGCCAAAGGTTGCAAAAAATACTAAATACGGGTAAAGATAGTCACGTTCCGGATTCCATCTTTCTGGGAATTCTTCAGGGTTCGACACCAGGTGCTCCGTCCTGATGTAGAAAAATTTGCGCAAGAAGCGACAATTGGTCTTGTCATCGGCCCTGACAACCAGGCCCCTCCTGCATCAGCTCTTTAGCTGCAGCATAGAGCCCCTCATATAGCCAGGGCTAAATAACTGCGGCAAGTGATGGACCGAAACGCTAAGTCTAGCCCTGGTCGCATAAGTGGTCATAATGCGACACACCTTCCAAGTATAGGGAGTAAGCTGAGACGGGCATACGTTATAGAAGCGAAAAAGCTCCTCCACGAAAGGATAAACCGAAAGACCGTACCCAACCATGAATGGGTATTCATAAAAGGTGCAAAATCCCGGCCGGTGTACATTGATATAGTTGGTCCTGGCCGGCTCCATAACCACGTGGTCTGGGATTTGGTACGTCTTTTGCAAAATGTCCAAATGCGGCTGTAAAAACTTGGTATGATCCCACGAGGGAGTCGGACTTTTAGTCGGGAAATCCCTCGGAGCATGGAACTCTTTGGGAAGAACATTGTCCACACTAAGAGGGACGAGAGGTTTTTGGGCTTTTTTCCCACCATCCGAAGATGGTGGGGGTATCATTTTGGCCTTTCCTGGTATGTTTTGCCATAATAGCAGTTTGTATGGATCAAGTTCTAACGGCTAAGAGACTGGTTTCAACGGAAACAAGAGGGTTTACAACACGAAATATCGATTTTCTTCAAAGAGAATGAAAAGAGGGAGTAAGAAATCCCAGAAGTTCGAAAGATGGTGAAGAATGAACCTTCTCTCTATTTATAGGGCTAAAGTACACAGAAATCGAAGAGGCATGATTCGAAAGGGGCACGGAAAATCAAAACGTCAAATCGCCTCCTGAAACATCTCAGGAGTAGGTATAATGATGACGCATGCCGGCAATGACGTCAGCTTAAAAAGTAGACCACGTGTCAACAAATCGGCAACGCCATGTACTTCCCCCCATTTTTTGTTCACGTCGTCGCCCTCGTAATAAGGTCAAATTCTTCGAAAGACGAGAGCGACTTTTTCACCCATTGAAGACGTCTGCCGTATACGCCTCCAACGAGCGGAGGTATTAACTGTATGGGGTCAAATTTGACCTTATACGTCTTTACGTCAAGAGAGTACGACCCCTCTCATATACCTCTTATAATAGGGGTATGGTTTAGACATGAGGGCGCGGACGACGTCGCTCACAGCTAGGCGTCCTCACTAAGAGGACGTCGACTACGTTCCAATATTTTTATTATTATTTTAAAGAAGGCCCCTTCCTATATAAAAGGGGCCTCCCCATTGTAACGTGCATCAAGTGTTATTATTCAATAATACAAATCTCTCATTCTCTCCTATTTTTCTCTCTATCTTTTAACTATGATAAACAACTGCCCTCAAGTTCATCACCTCACAATATTAGATCTATCATAAATATTTTATTTTTACATCTCTAGGCTTATTATATTTGATTACGATTTATTCTTTCCCATTTTTAATTGTTTTAAGCTTACAAAGTAACATTTAACTTTTGAACCAAACAAATTGAAAGTTGAAGCATGCACTACTGAACTTACTCAAAATGACAGGTTCGTGTGCATGAAAATAATGCATAATTATGATGTTTGCTTCTATAAGGAAAAATCGAAATATAAACATATAGATTCTTATAAAAATTAGCATTCTTTTAATTGCTTATGTTCTTGGACACACTTATAAACTAACAATACGAAAAATAGTCTAGCAGGCAAAAGTAAATGCTTACTACACCCTGTGTTTCAATTTATGTGAACATATTTTATTTTTGATCCATTCTAAAAAGAATGACTCCTTTTTAAATTTGAAAACAATTAAACTTAAACTTACAATTCTACATTTAATGAGAAGCTTTTATAACCACATAAATACTATAGAGCCTCTTTTGACTTGTTTAGGACCACAAATTCCAAAAGTCTTCATTTTTTCTTAAACTCCAGGCCCAGCCAAACAGGTTCACATAAATTGTAACGGAGGGGGTATTAAATAACAAAAATCTGCAATGGCAGCCACTTACATTATTGAAGAAATGATTACTTTCAATTATGAGATTATGGTTTGTGGGAAATATGCTAGAATGTTTAATGATATAACTTTTGCAGCAAGTTACAGTCTATCAGAGTGATTTTCACCTAAAACTTACATGCATTTTAAGCAGGACTTACATGTATTTAATGCAAAATGTATGTATAAATTTTAGGTAGAATACATAAAATAGCACCTGAACTTGTACCCAAATTCCTGTTACACACTTGTTGATCACGGGGAACCTTTTACACACCCAACTTTTTAAAAGTGTGTCAAATACACACTACGTTTTACTTGACCAATTTTCCAAAACATGTGTGATTTCACGCTCCAATCAGATAGTGACACGTGTCACTATTTTTTATTTAAAAATAAAAAAAACTTAAAATTACATTTATACCCCTTAACCATCTTCTTCATGGAAGATTGATGCTAGACACCACAAAAAATTCACATTTAATCACCTTCATATTATAAAGTAAAATTAGGAACGCAAGTACATTAATCACGAGTTTGTGAGTCTAGTTCAAATAAGACACAAGAAATATAATGCAAAACTCAAAACTTCATTAAAGTTAGTTATGGCCAAATTCATGGTTGCTCGATTCATGGTATTGATTCAAACCCAAATTTATAAAATTCTCTTGATATATATTTCTATTAACTTTCTTTACCAATTTCTTCCAAAGCTATTTTATATTATTGTTATTCTTAAAATGGTGGACATGGAAGATGAAAAAAAATGGGTGGAGAAGAAGACGAAAATGGAAAAAGAGGAAAAGGCAACAACGTTGTTGGGAGGTGGAGACGAAGAGGGAAGGATATCTAAAAAATATAATGCAGGGGAGGTTTGAAATTGGGAAGAAGACACACAGGGTGGGGGATTGGGGCGGGGAAGAAGACAAGAGCAGGAGGGGTTATTTTTTCTTTCTTTATTTATTTGTTAATTTGTGTAAAAAGGAAAAAAAATTAAAAATTAGACACGTGGATTCTTTATAAAATTTCTGAAATAAAATTTTACATTTACGCGCCTGTTTGATGTGAAGAACACGCGGGTGCCACATAGCTAAAGTAGTGTGTGATTGACACACTTTTGAATGGTTTGGTGTGTAATATTATTCCCGTATTCAGCAAGTGTGTAAGAGGGATTTGGTCCTAAAATTGATGGGTAGATTATGTATTTTGCCTAAATTTTAACTATGAAACATTGTACAGTATTAGGTTATCAAATCATCGCTACCTCCAGACATAATATCTTTTATATCGACTTGATGTTTTCTACCTCAACTTAGTTAGTCAGACACTCTAAATTTTCAGTTTTTTACTGCAGCAATCCATACAGTCAATGCATCAATGCTAGATGATAAAGGCTACAACATCTGGAAGTCTATAGAAAGTAAATTTCTTTCTCAACAGATAAACATTATGATAGTTGTATTTCATGAGCTTAAAAGTTCAGTATGATTAGTTATTGGACATATTTGTGGTCTCTTTTCTGGATCAATTCAGAAGTTTGATACAATTCTTATTGTGCAGGCAAAACAAAGAGATAGAACATTGAAAGTGGATTCAGTAAAAAGTGACCAATGATCTTCAAGTAAAAGATCCTGGAAAACTAGCCAACACGGAATTTTCAATAGATAGCAACCTAGACGAAATTAATAAATGATTGCGTCGTACTCTATGTAGTAAACTTGCAACAAAGCCACCACTATTAACTTTTGCCTTCAGACATGGCTACATCAGTTTTCGTGAGCCATTTTTGCATTTGCATGCGTACACAAGATATACAAATTCCTCAATCCTCACTCTTTACAATAAACATAATAGAAAGCATTGGTAAATAGAGATAAGGTCAGTACAAAAAGCACTTTGACCAATCATACACGTAAATAGGAGCATGTTTTGTATCATATATCAATCTGCAAAAAGCAACTTAAGCTAGACAAGAGTCAAAGAACTGTTACACATTGGCAAACTAAAAGTTCCGGCATCTTCACTAAATGAAGAAGTGACAGAATAATATATTTCCAAGATTTAAAGCTCTTTAAGTGTGACTGAAAGGATAAACATTTATGGTAGTTGAAAAAACAAATATCTAGTAGTACAAATGCAACAAATATTACTATGCATCATTAGCTAATTGGTTGCCAATCTTAATCTAGAATTTATGATAATTTCCTCTTTGATGCAGTTTGCAAAAGGTGCATCCACCAAGCAGCCAGTGAAACTAAGCTCTAATGCATCTATCAAGCTGCCAGTGAAACTAAGTGCTGCCTTGAGTGCAAAGAAGAGTTGAGCTTTTTCCTGAATAACATCTCGTACAAGGACCGGCTCCATTTCTCTTTTAGTTATTATAAGCTTTTGATGAGTCGTTATTAGATTAAATAGGCGGAGAAGTCTCTCTGCCTGCACAAAGTAGGGGTACGATCTGCATGCACACTACCTTCCCCAGATACCATTTATGGGATTACACTGAGTATGTTATTGTTGGGTGGAGAAACAAAGACAAATAATCTGATACTTGATCTTAAAAATAAGTCTATGACACTTTTTCTTCAACTAAGATAGTGATATCTGAAATTACTAAGCATCACTACTTCTGACAGCCCGTCAAAAGATTCACTTATGTAGTCATCCTATGGATCAATTTTTTTTCCGTCAAAGTAAAAGAATTCATTAAAAGGGCAAAAAATGCATATATACAAGAGATATACCAAAGGTAGAAAAAACTTACAAAATGATATGATTTACTATGAAAGACACTCAATCTTTTATACATATGGGAACCCCGTGGGTGCACCAAAAAGGAATAAGAGAGAGAAGGTTATTCCTCAAGTGTACAAAAAACCATCTCTACTCCATCAAAAACGCTCCAAATCCTCTCTCTTCATACACTCCATAAGTATAGAGGAGCAACATCTCATACCCTGTGTCTCCTCTGTCTTCTAAAGGTCCAACTAAACACTGTTTCTTTCATAGTGCTCGTCATTACTCACTTTGGTCCATACCATCACAGGATTTCCCACCACAACTAAGACACTATTTGACAAGGTAAATGGAGGTGATTCACATCTTTCCCCGAGTCTTTACACTTGAAGCGCCAACTAACAAATAAACTTCTTCCTCCCTAAGTTCTCCACCGTCAAGATTACCCCAGACGCAACTAGCCAAGTGAAAACATTCACATTTCTCAACTCCTTCCTAGTAATACACTTCTCATAATAGGACTTGCATAAAAGACAATGTGTTCCCCAAGCCCCCATCTCCATACATCTTGATTATCATGTGTTTCAACCTTTCAGTTTTTCAATTTGTTTCAAAACTCCAAATCCCAATGTGCTTCTCCCCGTATAGACTCCATAACCTATGGACCAGTTTGCAAACATAAATAAATAACTATATTCTATCTCTGATAACTTTAGCCTTCAGATAAGCTTGTTCACACAATTCAACATGTTCTATCTTTTCGGATGGCACCAACTGAGGCAGAGGACTCAAGTTTGAGTTTAAACTCCGCCCATTAACAAAAATATTTCTACTTTTGGGCCAACTACAAAATGCACATCCTAATTGATGGAAGAGTAAATACCAGGGATTCCTACTAAAAATTTAGGATCGCCATTAATGTGCAAGTTATGTGCTAACTATGTGCAAATTATGTGCATACATGCAGAGAAAGCTTGAGCCAAGAACTGACATATAACCAAGTGAAACATCCAAGGATAAATAAAAAAAATTAAATGCCTACGGAGGAAGTGTCAAAAGAGTAAGTAATATAATTTAGGGCCAAGTAATCTAGCCCATCTAACCCTGTGTTAGTTGACACTATGTACTCTCTTTCTCTTCTTTTTTCGTAGATTTTTCCTTCATTATTCTTACCTCTATTACTCCAATGGCACTCAACTATATTATGTATATCAATGTTAGGTTGGTGTCTAAAACTGAGGTATGACAAAGTGAAACATCTCAGGAGGAAAAAAAGGACTAAATGCATCAAGGAAGTTCCAAAAGACCAAGTAGTGCAATCGTAAATCCAAATAATCTAGGTGTTTGTCATAGCGTCAATTCAAACTATGTACTCTCATTTTTTTCTTTCTCCTAGAAATTTTTTTTTTCTCGTTCTCTCAAGTGCTACAAGGATATTATCAATCATTTCTTAAAGGAAGAACCGAAGAAGCACTTCATATTATCAATCATCTCTTCAACGAAGAAGCACCTCTTATCTACAAATTATGTGCATAAATGTGGAGAAGACTTGGTGTCAAGAACTAACGTATGAGCAATTGAAGCATATGAGCAGAAAAAAATAATTAAATGCATTAGGGAAAATGTCAAAAGGGTAAATAAAGCAAATGAAAATCCAAGTAATCTAAATGATCTGACATTATCACTTCACACTCTGTTCTCTCTTTTCCTTTTCTCATCATTCGCTCAAAATGCTATAAAAAATAATATCAATCATTTTTTCGAGAAAGAGCTCTTCATATAAAAAAATATGCTTTAGGTGAGAGCATCTTTCTTTTTTTTTTTAAGGGGTAGAGTGGTGGAGAATCGTGAAAGATAAAAAAGGGCAACCCGGTGCACAAGATAAAAAAGGGCAACCCGGTGCACTAAGCTTCCGCTATGCGCGGGGTCCGGGAAGGGCCGGACCACATGGGTCTATAGTACGCAGCTTTACCCTACATTTCTGCAAAAGGCTGTTTCCACGGCTTGAACACGTGACCTTCTGGTCATACGACAGCAATTTTACCAGTTACGCCAAGGCTCTCCTTCACGGATTGTGAAAGATACTAACATTTCGCTTATTAATAACATAATATTTTGTTCTTGTCTTCTTGACCTAATTTGTCGAAGTAAGATACACTTTTGCGATCCCAATTGGATCGGTTTTGGCAGATTGTAATTTCACAATTAACATGATATCCCTCTGTAACATTGGATTTGATACTCCCAAATCATTTATGAAATCACATTTCATTGTACTCCTAAAGATAATAATTCATAACTACTAGGCCGCGATAACAATTTCTATTGTTGTTGGATGGGACAAGATCTTAGAAATGGGCAAAACCTCAACCCAAGATCCTTAAAGTTTGTTTCCCTCATAGTACGTCATAGTTACTAAGGTCTGACTTCATCTATGATATGGTCAGCTAAATCAGATGATGTATTGTCCAATGTTGGAGACTAGCGCGTGCGTGCGTCATAACCATTGAGATTTGACATATATGACGTGATCAGCTAAACCAGATGGTGTGTCATGCAATGGCTATGAAATCATCTACGCTTTCCATCTAAAATACTACCCATTATCAAGTGCAAAACGCTCTGTTTGATTTCAGAAAGAAGCCAAAATCATACTCAGTGTATTCCCATAAGTGGGGTCTGGGGAGGGTAGTATGTAAGCAAACCTTACCCAAATGGCGAAGCTAAAAATTTCTCCAAGGGTGTTCAAGTTTAAAAGAAGTGAAAAAAAATCCAATAAAGGATGTTCAATATGTATTATATACATCTAATACATAATATTGTACCTATATAATAATGTAAGTTTTCGACCTATGGTGATCAAGTGAACACTCTTTTGACCATGTTGCTTCGCCCATGCCTTAACCTTACCTAGTAAAGGTAGAGAGGTATTTCCAGTAGGCCCTCGGGTCAAGAAAAGCATAATTACAGCAGTTCTGACAAAGAACTATGCAAAGAAAAGCAGTAACAACCAAAAGAAATAATATAACCGCAGCAAAAATACAAGAAAATGCATGTTAATCCACGCATCCAATGTTTTGCCACTTCATGTATTTGGATAAAAAACCATGCAATATATGGACATCAACAAGGATTAGGGACGCCAAATTAGGGTCTCGCTATATATGTTGAGTACGTAAAACTAAGAAATAATGGAATGAAATGCTACTAAGGTTAAATTGTTTAATTTGATGTATAAACCAAGTGCGACTAAGTATTTATTATAAAGAAAGCAATACTAGTAAGGTTAACTTGTTTTGGCTAGATGCAGCTAAATATTTACCGGAGTAACACCTGGCATACATTCCCAAATAACAATAAGAACCTCATGGAGGTGAGGAAAATACCAAAAGAAGGCTATTCAAGTAATCCAAATCGAGATGGTACTTAGCTGTATCACTATTTACATTTTTGGCTTCACTAATGAATACATTCAACTATCACAAACTACAACAGGGTGCCCACTCAGCACAGTTAATACATATGGAGTATGATACCGAGTTTTATAGATGCAACTAAAATTTTGCTTCAAATTTTAAAAAGACAATGCACTCTATTATGAACCTTCAAAGAGAGAGAATAAAATTCATCAGGGGAAAGTCCCCAAAAAGTTAAGTAATAACTGGAATAAAATCTAAGAAGTGAAACCTTCTTATTGACCATTATAAAGTTACTGCAGAGTGTATAATACAATAGTAAGTTCAGATGCTATTCTGGAAAACTAATTACCACTCATTAGTAACAGTAATCTACACACAGATCAAATGGATTTGCTTATGAAGAGATTCCAGCTGGAAAATAACTTTCAAGACTGAAAATAAAAGTCTACTAAAAATGTCAATCGCGTCTTCTGATTGTGAAACAGCAAAAAGAGTTGTAATCTCCATAAGCCGACTAGAAAATGAGTTCTTTGATTATCATTTTAAATTTCAAAGTTAGTGAAGAATGTAATAGGTTAAAAAATTACGAGATGAGGGTTAGCAATGCTGCCCTAATTTTACTAAGCGGAAGAATCAAACCTCAAAGAGTTGTGACGTATAACACACTTCACCTTCTTTTCCTCTTCTCCTCTTTGCAGCAATAGCGGTGCATCTGTCCTCCCCTTGTTCTAGTACTAGATGCTCTGAGACTAAGATGTAGAGAGAAATTAACAAATGCAAAGAGTTATGAGTGAATTAACTAAGCTCTGTGTGAAAAACTTCAGACAGAATGAAAGACAAAATCACGTAAAACACATGCATATGTCATATCTCAAGAAGTAATGGTGTGACTTCAAGAAGATGCAACTATTTTTCAAACATATTAAATCTTATAAAGGATGGAAAATAAAGATGAGATGAGATAGAAGCTCGCTTGTCTATCAAGTACAATTATGGAATTTTATTGTCCTATTTTTCCCCTTAAATGCATATTTCAATAAAACGATAAAGATTGCTAGAAAAGAACAAACATGAACTAAAACCAAAAAGAAAGATGGATCAAGATAACATCATCAAGGACAAAAGACCAGGAACATAAGATCAGCACCCCATGACAGC
The DNA here is from genome assembly GCA_032618575.1 of Nicotiana noctiflora. NCBI lineage: Eukaryota > Viridiplantae > Streptophyta > Magnoliopsida > Solanales > Solanaceae > Nicotiana > Nicotiana noctiflora. Next base: position 152,669 of record JASVEL010012608.1, read on the forward strand.
ACAGTTATACACAAATCTACCAGATCGCTTTCGGCCAAGCAAGTTCCATTGTATCGGCCCTTCACTTGGAACCCATGAATTCACTTCAATATATTCTGCACCTCCCTTGGGTCCACCAATTACAATTAGCCTCTTACCACATGCTCGAAAAGCCAAACCCCAACCATACATGGAAGCTGCTCTTTCGGGCAGCCGTCCTATGGTAACCCACACTTTATTTTGTTTGTCATACTTCCTCACCTCCATGTCAGCATAATCAGCCGCATACAGCTCATTGTCTACAACTGCAACCAAAGGAGGTGCATCAGATGTAGCAGCGTTAGCTCGCACAGGAGATATGTTTGGGATTGTACGCCACGTTCCTTTTTCAAGATCATACTCCTCCCCACAAGTCAACCGCTTCGATTCGGCTCCTCCAATTCCTCCTATCACATAAAATTTCCCATCCATGAATACTCCTGAACACATCTTACGTGGCTTGTTCATGCTCGGTAAAGTCTTCCACGTTCCTGCCTCCGAATTGTAAAGTTCAGCTGAGCTAAGTATGTTGCCTTGTGAGTCACAGCCACCAGCAAGAATCCCAATCTCCCCAATGCTGGCAGAACCAAACAAACATCTTGGTACATTCATCCGTATCCCAGATGACCACGTGTTTGTCAATAAACTGTAACGATAAATGACATGCGAAAAGATCTCCTTTCCAAACACAAGCAGCTCTGTGCCAACTGCCAACGATTCCTTGTCAGACAACACGAAACACTCATCAGGAGTCATAGCTGGCAGATGCATCCAACGACCACGACTAGGATCAAAAGCTTCCCATTGAACCAGTTGGCAGGAGAAATAAACCCAATGCTCAATCACACCATTTTCCCGCCGCAATTTGTAAAGTTCTCCACTCCTAATCAATGAGCGAAAGCTACGATTCAAAGATGCTATGGCACCATAATCCGACCGAGAGCAATGAATGAGACAGCCGATGGAATTGTCACGGCCAATGGCATGAATAAGAGAGCTCGAATCAGAATTATCCCCAGTATGACATTTATTGCCAGCTTGCTCGTTCGGGAATGCTGAAGAGTTTCCCAAAGATAGAGCGACTTCCACTTTGTTGAAAGCATCAGACTGATTTGGCAACTTGCATTTCACAATTTCACACTCCTGATAATTTACCAATGGCTCTTTGCCATTCATGCAAGCCACGAAGTTACTTTCTCTCTGAGAATCCTTTGAAACCAAGCAAGACTGATCTTCTAACATGGCTTACAGATTAAAACCAAGAGGATTTGATAAAAATGAAGGAAGAAGTTGATTGCAATGCACTGAAAAAGACAACCTTTTTTGTATCTGGTGAATTGTACCTCTGTTGTTTTATTGATTTTCCTATTAATATAGGCTTTTTTTCATTTTGTTTTTCGGTATGTATTAGTATATAAGGGTAGTTATTTAATTTTTGTACTATTTGGTAGAAGAAGAATCGGGGCCTTTGGATTTCTATTCTGAAATTAAAGTAAGACTTGGCTTCATAAGGAGGAAAAATTAAGATTTGGCTTCATAAGGCGGAAAAATTAAGATTTGGCTTCATAAGGAGGAAAAATTAATAAAATGCCTAAGGAGGAAGTGCAAAAAGAGTAAGTAATGTAATCTAGGTAATCTGACAGTATCGGTTCACACTATGCACTCTCTCTTTCTCTTTTTTTCTCCACAGAGAAAATTCTTCTCTCGTTGATCATTATTCGCTCAAGTGCCACAAGGAAGATTATCAATATTTTCTTGAAGGAATAAGGTCTTCTTATACAAAATTTTTCTCAAATTGGGTAAGAACTTCTCTATCGTTTTCTTAAGGGATGGAGAGGCGGGGGATTGTGCATGATACTCAAGTTACATTTCATGAATCTAAATCTGTTAAACTTTTATAATAATAAGTGGACTTACATTTTTTTTCTCCACTGGCAGTTAACACAAAGGTCAAACGTCTTCCAACATGGCACATGCCTAACATTAGTTAGCACCTCTACATCGTTCCTACCAGTGTTGTTTATATCTTTCTAGTAAAATTAGTTGATTAGAATTCCAACGTTCTTTGGTTCCCATAGATAGATTGACATGCATTCTCTTTCTATCATTCTAGGAATTGAATTCACAGAACGATGATATGGGTGGGAATTTTTTATTCATCTTTCTCATAAATTATGCTACTTGTAGAACTATAAAGCATGAGAGCAAACCGTAATTGATGGAAAAGTAAATTCCAGAGATGCCTACCAAAATATTGAGACCACGCTATGCGACTGATAAGAGCATAGATGATGAAAGGACTTAGCAAATAGCACTGATATTAAACATTTTCTCTAGATAAGTAGAGCCTGTAGTTTCTAGGTTTAAGATTTCATGAAAAATACTTTTTAAGGGAAAACAGCTACCGTTTACATTGTTGAAGAAATGTTTTTCAATTATGAGATTATGGTTTGTGGGAAATATGCCAGAATGTTTAATGATATAACTTTTAATGATTAGCATTCTTTTAATTGCTTATGTTCTCGTACACACTTATAAACTACTAACAATATGAAAAATAGTCTAGCACGCAAAAGTAAATGTTTACTACTATTAAATAACAAATATCTGCAATGGCAGCCAATTACATTGTTGAAGAAATGTTTACTTTACTTTATGAAATTATGGTTTGTGGGAAATATGCTAGAATGTTTAATGATATAACTTTTGCAGCAAATTATAGTCTATCTAATTGATTTTCACCTAAAACTTAACATGCATTTTAAGCAGGGACTTACATGTATTTAATGCAAAATGTAACAATAATTTTTAACTTTGAAATAGTGTACAGTATTAGGTTATCAAATCATCGCTACCTCCAGACATAATATCTTTTATATTGACTTGATGTTTTCTACCTCAACTTAGTCAGATACTCTAAATTTTCAGTTTTTTACTGCAGCAATCCATACAGTCAATGCATCAATGCTAGATGATAAAGGCTACAACATCTGGAAGTCTATAGAAAGTAAATTTCTTTCTCAACAGATAAACATTATGATAGTTGTATTTCATGAGCTTAATAGTTCAGTATGATCAGATATTAGATATATTTGTGGTCTCTTTTCTGGATCAATTCAGAAGTTTGATACAATTCTTATTGTGCAAGCAAAACAAGAAATAAGGTCAATAGAAAAAGCTCTCTAACTCGTTCATTTAATTATCAGAGAAGCACTTTGACCAGTCATACACATAAATACGAGCATGTTTTGCATCATATATCAATCCGCAAAAAGCAACTTAAGCTAGACAAGAGTCAAAGAACTGTTACACATTGGCAAACTAAAAGTTCCGGCATCTTCACTGACTGAAGAAGTGACAGAGTAATAGATTTCCAAGATTTAAAGCTATTTAAGTGTGACTAAAAGGATAAACATTTATCGCAATTGAGCAAATATCTAGTAGTACAAATGCAACAAAAGTATACCTTCATCTAGCAATGTTGACTGTGAAGGATCACCATCAACACTGTCAAACTTAAAGTTCCTTCTTTCTTTTTTTGAAGTTTATTTATTGCGATGGATCATTAGCTAATTAGTTGTCAATCTTAATCTCGAGTTTATGATAATTTCCTCTTTGATGCAGCTTGGAAAAGGGGCATACATCAAGCAGCCAGTGAATCTAAGCACTCATGCTTCTATCACTCAGCTAGTGAAACTAAATGCTGCCCTGAGTGCAAAGAAGAGTTGGCCTTTTTCCTGAATAACATCTCAAGTAAGGACTGGCTCCACTACTCTTTTAGTTATTACAAGCTTTTGATGAGTCGCTATTAGACTAACTGGGTGGAGAAGTCTCTCTACCTGCAGAAGGTAGGGGTAACGTCTGCTTACACACTAACTTCCCCAAACCCCATTTGTGAGATTACATCGGGTATGATGTTGTTGTTGGGTGGAGAAACAAAGACAAATAATCTGATAGTTGATCTTAAAAATAAGTCAACGACACTATTTCTTCAACTAAGATAATGATCTCTGAAATTAGAAAGAATCGCTACTTCTAACAACCCGTCAAAAGATTCACTTTTGTAGTCATTCTATGGATCACTTTTTTTTTTAGATTAAGTAAAAAAATTCATTAAAAGGGTAAAAGATGCCTGTATGCAAGAGGTATACCAAAAGGTAGAAAAATCTTACGAAATGATATGATTTTCTATGAAAGACACCCAATCTTTTATATATATGGGAACCTCGTGGGTGCACCAAAAAGGAATAAGAGATAGAAGGTTATTCCTCAAGTGTACAAAACCATCTCTACTCCATTAAAAGCGCTCCAAATGCTCTCTCTTCATACAGTCCATAAGTATAGATGAGCAAACATGTCATACCTATGTCTCCTCTGATCTTCTAAAGGTCCAACTAAACATTGTTTCTTTCCCAGTGCTCGGCATTACTCACTTTGGTCTAGACCATCATAGGATTTCCCACCACAACTAAGACGCTATTCGACAATGTAAATGGAGGTGATTCACATCTTTCCCTAAGTCTTTACTCTAGTTCTCTTATTATGTCCAAAAGAAGTTTCTTTTCTCATTGTTCTCTCATAGTGTTATAAGGAAGATTATCAATCATTTATTGAAAGAAGATGCTCTAACTATGCAAAGATTTCTTTACATTGGCTATGAAATTGTGCGTGAAACTCATGTTATATATCACTAATCTAGAACTGCTAGAGCTAATATCATATAACCTCTCTTAGTACCTTTTTTAGCACATTGCACAGTGGATTGGCGAAGAATTGGTGGATCAGGGAAAATGTAAAAAAGGGTAAAAAAAGCAATTGAAAATCCAAGTAATCTAGATGATCTAACATTATCAGTGAACACTGTGTGCTCTCTGTCTTTTCTCATTATTCGCTCAAAATGCTACAAAAAAAATTATCAATCATTTTTTTGAGAAAGAGCTCTTCATGTAAAAAAATATTCTTTAGGTGAGAGCATCTTGCCTTTTTTTTTTGGAGTTGAGTGGTAGAGGATCGTGAAAGATAAAAAAGGGCAGCCCGTGCCTCATTGCACTAAGTTTACGCTATGCGCGGGATCTGGGGAAGGGCCGGACCACAAGGATATATAGTATGCAGCCTTATCCCAACATTTCTGCAAGAGGCTGTTTCCACGGCTTGAACCCGTGACCTCTTGGTTACATGACAACAACTTTACTAGTTACACCAACGCTCCCCTTCACGAATCGTGAAAGATACTTAAGTTATATATTATCAATCTAGATCTGTTAGATTTTTATACTACCACATGATCTTTCCTTTACTGCTTTAAGGGGTGGAATGTTGGAGGATTATGCATGATACTCAAGTTATATATTCTTTTCAACCAAATGGTGTTGCCTCTATTGCTCCAACAGCATTCAACACAAATGTCAAATGTGCTCTCATATGTCCAACATTAATTAACACTTCTCCAACCTTGTTACTAGCATTCTTTGTCCTTCTACTACGAAACATGCTGACCAGAGTTCAAAAGTTGTTTGGTTCCCATAGGTCGATTCAGATGACATCATGTTTCTTTCATTGTAGGAAATTAAATTCACACATCCATGATATAAGATTGTAATTTTCAAAATTTCTAGTAATTTAAAATTAAATAAATACTTGATGATACTTGACGAATTATAAACCATGAGAACATAAATCCTAATTGATGGAAGAGTATATGCCAATAGATGCCACCAAAACATTAGGATCGCCTCTTATATATGTGCATATTATGTGCATCGATGAGGCGAAGACTTGGTGTCTAGATCTGATATATGACCAAGCGAAGCATCTCACAAGGAGAAAAGAATTAGATGCATTGGGGGAAAGCTCCAAGAGAGTAAGTAATCTAGGTAATCTTGCAATGTGTCAGTTCACACTATGTACTCTATTTTTCTTCTTTTTTCCAAAAGAAGTTTCTTTTCTCGTTGTTCTCTCATAGTGTTATAAGGAAAATTATCAATCATTCATTGAAAGAAAATGCTCTAAATATGCAAGGATTTCTTTACACTTGCTATGAAAGTGTGCATGAAACTCAAGTCATATATCACTAATTTAGAACTGCTAGAGCTCATATCATATAACCTCTCTTAGTAACTTTTTGAGCACATTGCACGGTAGATGGGAAGGACTAGGCCATTTTATCAACAATAAATAAACTAGTATTTGCGGTGAATTCCCCTCCGAAGTGGCCATCCATTATCATTGGAAACGCCCACTTCTTGGGCAAATATAGCTCTTTTGATCATTTATTCGAATCAATAACAGAAGTTTGACTTTACCTACGCACAAACCCTTTGGTAAATTCAATCAAACACTTGGCCTTCACTCTGTTGTATTCGAGCATCGTGTCCAATTGATCCTTCCTATAGGAAAAAATATAATAGAGTTAGAATTGATATGCAGTATAGGATGCATCGTGTTTGGCACAAAACTAACCGCTTAAAAAGCATATAATCCCTAAAACAGGAAAGTAAAGTGTGGAAGTGAAACCATACAATGAAGTAACCTCTGCCCCCTAAAACAATGAATACAATTCAATCAAACACTTGACCTTCACTCGAGCAATGTTTACATTTGGTACTTCCTACAGAAAAAGCATTATACAGTTTAAATTGATATACAGTTGTACCGGCAATCGCGTTTGCTATGGATGACGTTATACATAGCAAAACGAAGATTCTAAATTTTATTCTATCTTCAATACTACAATATGACCAAAAAGTTCTTCTAAAGCACAATAAACACTAAAAACACACACAGAGAGAGAGAAAATACCATAGTGATACAAAATAAGGAAATGAATACCTGCAATAGATTAGCAAAACAGAAGTCTCCCTTTTTTATGACACTAAACTCAACTTCTGCAACTCTTTGCCTTCCTTCCAGTTTGCTATAAATTTCTTTTTTCTAATTTGAACTGTTCATTGATTTTAATTTGAGTGCCGAATATGGGGAGAAGGAGGAATGGAAGCGCATTAGCGCAAGAAAGGGGTGTAAACAAAGCGCTCCTGGACTTGTAATTAAGACTTATGCAACTCATAAATTATGCTTATCAATTGGAACTTATATTCGCTATTGCAGCTTACGAAGTGTCTTATGGAGTATTAAATGGAGATTTATAATTCAGTGTATTCATAACAGAAGCTAAATATTTAGTTTAATTTTGGAGAAGAAAAAGTGCTTGAAGTTGAAATTGAAAACACCTAATTGCTTCAAATATTAAATACCTATTACTTATGGACAGATGATAGTATATATCTACCAAAGTTTTTCAACATAGCAAAATTTGACCCTTCCATCTAATGTAACTCCACTTCCGTATTACTCCCTCCGTTTCAATGAACCCATTTAACTGGGTACGGAGTTTTAAAAAAGAGAGAAACTTTTTGATTTTGTGGTATAAAATGAGGCACATTTATTTTGTGTGGCTATAAATCATTACATAAAGATAAATTATTTCCAAATAAGGAAAGTGGTCATTCTTTTTGGCACGGACTAAAAAGGAAATAGGTTCACATAAATTGAAACGGAGGGAGTAATATGTTTGGACTTTTTTCAATTATGAAAAATCATTCTTCATTTTTTTTTTTTTTTGAATTATCGATCTAACCAGATTTTTTTTTTAAATTTAAAATGTAAATTTTTTAAACTATACAAAAGCTCTTATAGTTAATTAGATTGAGTTCATTATTTATAAATTGGAATGTAGATCTTCGGAATTACAGCAAAAAAAAAAATACCATAAATTGTATTTCCCCTCATCGTATCAATCAAATTTTATTAAGTTGAATTTTGAGAAGCAAAAAGTGACTAACATCTGATTGTAGTTCACTCATTAATAACATAATATTTTGCGATCCCAATTGGATCAGTTTTGGCAGATAGTAATTTCACAATTAACATGATATCCCTATGTAACATTTAATTTGATACTCCCAAATCATTAATGAAATCACATTTCTTTGTACTCCTAAAGATAATAATTCATAACTACTAGGCCGCGATAACAATTTTTGGTTAAAATTTTATGATATAGCCAGTTTTCATACTGGTCAATGAAAAATAGTCATTATTTTGCTGCAACAGGGACCGATTCCGTATAATATACGGAAGTTCTAGTGCATTTGTGTACGAACTCCAGTATATTATGCTGGACCGGTATACTTTGCTAACTGCTGTAAAATTTGCGGGAGACTGGAGCACTAGTGCTCTGCTTCAGCATATTATACTGGACAATTATACTGCTGGAACTCCCGTAAAATTTGCAGGAGTTCCAGCATAATTATGCTTGAACTCCAGTAAAATTTGCGGGAGTTCCAGCATAGTTATCCTGGAACTCCCGTAAAATTTACGGGAGTTCAAACATAAATATGTTGGAACTCCAGTAAAATTTGCGGATATATTTTTTCAGATTTTGAACAGTGTTTTCGCTCAGATTAAAGTGGCTAAATTTCGATGTCTTTTGAAACTTGACTATTTTTTAACGACCAGTGGTAAATCTGGCTATTTTTATTTTTTCCCAATTTTTGTTGTTTTAGGCCACGATCTTAGAAATGGGCAAAACCACATCCCAAGATCCTAAAAGTTTGTTTTCCTCATAACGCATCATGGTTACTAAGGTCTGACTTGATCTACGATACGGTCGGCTAAATCTAATGGTGTGTTATACAATGTTGGAGAATAGGGCGTGACGTGCGTCATAGCCATCCAGGTTTGACATATACGACGTGATCAGCTAAACCAAATGGTATGTCATGCAATGTTAGAGACTACCACGTCAATGAAGAGAGCATTGTGCCGTGCCTACTGTTGAATTCATTTGGTTGAGATTTGTGTTGCAATATTGATAATCAGCTTGTCCCGAACAGATTTTGGCCACTGCATCCATCATTGGAACTAGAAAGCAACTAAAGGCAAAACCATACTCAGTGTATTCCCACATAAAAGATGTTCCAATTTTCAGTTATATCTTCCCATCAGAATTTAAAAGCAACCATCAAAGGGAAAATAGCTAAATATTTCTTTTCCAAACCAACAAAGTATTCCATAAGTGGGGTTTGGAGAGGGTAGTATGTATGCGGACCTTACACCTACCTTGTGAACGTACAAAGACTATTTATGGTAGACCTTCTCCTCAAGGAAAGCATAATCACAACAATTCCGACAAAGAACTATGCGAAGCAAAGCTGTAACAATCAAAAAAAAAAATATATATATATATATATATATATATATATATATATATATATATATATATATAACCGAAGCAAAATGGATACAAGAAAATGCATGTTAATCCATGCATCCAATGTTTTGCCACTTCATGTATTTGGATAAAAAAAAAACATGCAATATATGGACATCAACAAGGATTAGGGACGCCAAAGTTAGGGTCTCGCTATATATGTTGAGTACGTAAAACTAAGAAATAATGGGATGAAATGCTACTGAGGTTAAATTGTTTGATTTGATGTATAAACCAAGTGCGGCTAAGTATTTATTATAAAGAAAGCAATACTAGTAAGGTTAACTTGTTTTGGCTAGATGCAGCTAAATATTTACCGGAGTAACACCTGGCATACATTCCCAAATAACAATAAAAACCTCATGGAGGTGAGGAAAATACCAAAAGAAGGCTATTCAAGTAATCCAAATCCAGATGGTACTTAGCTGTATCACTATTTACATTTTTGGCTTCACTAATGAATACATTCAACTATCACAAACTACAACAGGGTGCCCACTCAGCACAGTTAACACATATGGACTATGATGCCGAGTTTTATAGATGCAACAAAATTTTGCTTCAAATTTAAAAAGACAGTGCACTCTATTATTAACCTCCAAAGAGAGAAAAAGAATTAAATTCATCATGGGAAAGTCCCCAAAAGGTTAAGTAATAACTGGAATAAAATCTAAGTGAAACCTTCTTATTGACCATTATAAAGTTACTGCAGAATGTATAATACAATAGTAAGTTCATATGCTATTCTGGAAAACTAATTACCACTCATTAGTAACAGTAATCTACACAGAGATCAAATGTATTTGTTTATGAAGAGATTCCAGCTGGAAAATAACTTTCAAGACTGAAAATAAAAGCCTACTAAAAGTGACAATCGCGTTTTCTGGTTGTGAAACAGCAAAAAGAGTGTTCTAATCTCCATAAGCCGATTAGAAAGGGAGTTCTTTGATTATCATTTTAAATTTCAAAGTTTGTGAAGAATGTAGTAGGTTAAAAAATTTACGAGGCAAGGGTTTGCAATTCACCTTCTTTTCCTCTTCTACTCTTTGCAGCAAATTGAGGTGCATCTGTCCTCCCTTGTTCCAGTACTAGATGTTCTGAAACTAAGATGCAAAGAGAAATTAGAGTTATTAGTGAATGAACCAAACTCTTGGTGGAAAACCTCAGAGGAAATGAATAACAAAATCACGTAAAACGCATGCATATGTCATATCTCAAGAAGCATTGGTGTGGATTCACAAAGATGCAACTGTTTTGCAAACATATCCAATCATATAAAGGAGGGAAAATAAAGGTAAGATGACATAGGAGCTCGCTTGTCTATCAGCGTACAATTATGGAATTTCAACGTCCTATTTTTCCCCGTAAATGCTTATTGCAGTACAACTATAAAGATTGCTAGCAAAGAACAAACATGAATTTAAAACAGAAAGAAAGATGGATCAAGATAACATCATCAAGGACAAAAGACCGGGATTATATGATCAGCACCCCATGACAGCACAGTTATACACAAATCTACCAGATCGCTTTCGGCCAAGCAAGTCCCATTGTATCGGCCCTTCACTTGGAACCCATGAATTCACTTCGATATATTGTGCGCCTCCCTTGGGTCCACCAATTACAATTAGCCTGTTACCACATGCTCGAAAAGCCAAACCCCAACCACACATGGAAGCTGCTCTTTCGGGCAGCCGTCCTATGGTAACCCACGCTTTATTTTGCTTGTCATACTTCCTCACCTCCATGTCAGCATAATCAGCCGCATACAGCTCATTGTCTACAACTGCCACCAAAGGAGGTGCATCAGATGTAGCAGCGTTAGCTTGCACGGGAGACATGTTTGGGATTTCACGCCACATTCCTTTTTCCAGATCATACTCCTCCCCACAAGTCAACCGCTTCGATTCAGCTCCTCCAATTCCTCCTATCACATAAAATTTTCCATCCATGAATACCCCTGAACACATCTTACGTGGCTTGTTCATACTCGGTAAAGTCTTCCACGTTCCTGTCTCTGAATTGTAAAGTTCAACTGAGCTAAGTATATTGCCTTGTGAGTCACAGCCACCAGCTAGAATGCCAATCTCCCCAATGCTGGCAGAACCAAACAAACATCTTGGTACATTCATCCGTATCCCAGATGACCACGTGTTTGTCAATAAACTGTAACGATAAATGACATGCGAAAAGATCTCCTTTCCAAACACAAGCAGCTCTGTGTCAACCGCCAACGACTCCTTGTCAGCCAACACGAAACACTCATCGGGAGTCATAGCTGGCAGATGCATCCAACGACCACGACTAGGATCAAAAGCTTCCCATTCAACCAGTTGGCAGGAGAAATAAATCCAATGCTCAACCACACCATTTTCCCGCCGCAATTTGTAAAGTTCTCCGCTCCTAATCAATGCGCGAAAGCTACAATTCAAAGATGCTATGGCGCCATAATCTGATCGAGAGCAATGAATGAGACAACTGATGGAATTGTCACGGCCAATGGCATGAATAAGAGAGCTCGAATCAGAATTATCCCCAGTATGACCCTTATTGCCAGATTGCTCTTTCGTGGATGCTGAAGAGTTGCCCAAAGATAGAGCGACTTCCACTCTGTTGAAAGGATCAGACTTATTTGGCAACTTGCATTTCAGAAGTTCACGCTCCTGATCATTTACCAATGGCTCTTTGCCATTCATGCAAGCCACCAAGTTACTTTCTCTCTGACAATCCTTTGAAACCAAACAAGACTGATCTTCTAACATGTCGTCAAGATAAAAACCAAGAGGATTTGATAAAATGAAGGAAGAAGTTGATTGCAATGAACTGAAAAAGACAACCTTTTTTGTATCTGGTGAATTCTACCTGTTGTTTTCTTGATTTTCCTATTAATATAGTTTTTTTGTTTTTTCTGTTTTTCGGTATGTATTTGTATATAAGGATAGTTATTTAATTTTTGTACTATTTGGTAGAAGAAGAATCGGGGCCTTTGGATTTCTATTCTGAAATTAAAGTATGATTTGGCTTCACAAGGAGGTAAAATTAAGATTTGGCTTCATAAGTAGGAAAAATTAATAAAATGCCTAAGGAGGAATTGCAAAAAGAGTAAGTAATGTAATCTAGGTAATCTGACAGTATCGGTTCACACTATGCACTCTTTTTTTTGTTTTTTCTCTAGTAGAGCAAATTCTTCTCTCATTATTCGCTCAAGTGCCAAGGAAGATTATCAATATTTTCTTGAAGGAATAAGCTCTTCCTAAACAAAATTTTTCTCAAATTGGGTAAGAACTTCTCTATCGTTTTCTTAAGGGATGGAGTGGTGGGGGATTGTGCATGATACTCAAGTTACATTTCAGGAATCTAAATCTGTTAAACTTTTACAATAATAAGTGGGCTTACATTTTTTTTCTCCACTGGCAGTCAACACAAAGGTCAAACATCTTCCAACACGACACACGCCTAACATTAGCTAGGACCTCTAAATCATTCCTACCAGTGTTGTTTATATCTTTCTAGTAAAATTAGTTGATTAGAATTCCAAAGTTCTTTGGTTCCCATAGATAGATTGACATGTATTCTCTTTCCATCATTTTAGGAATTGAATTCACAAGAACGATGATATGGGAGGGAATGTTTTATTCATCTTTCTTGTAAATTATGTTTTAAGTATTTACTTAAATGCTACTTGTAGAATTATAAAGCATGATAGCAAACCGTAATTGTTGAAGAGTAAATTTGTGACGACCCAAAAGGTCATCACCTGTTTTTCTCATCTGTTCCTAGGCCTTGAAAACCTCATTTTCTATTGCCTCGATTTGTGTGCGCCGTCCGGACGCGTAGCCGGAAAATTTTTATGTTTGAAATATGTGAATTCTGTGAAAAATTTGAAGAATTTAGATATTAATATGATTATAGTTGACTTTGGTCAACATTTTTGGTAAACGGAACCAGACCTAGAGATTGGACGGTCCCGGAAGGTCCGTAGAAAAATATGGAACTCGGGCATGTGCCCGGAGTCGAAATCCGAAGTCTAGAACCTGAGTAAAAGAATTTTTCTATTAAATTGTTTTTCTGAAATTATTAATGAAGATGGAAAGGAAAATTGATTAAAAGACTATGGTCTCGGGCTTGTATTTTGGTTCTGACGCCGGTACAAGCCTTATATATTGTTTAAGTGCTTTCTGTAAAGTTTGGTCGAATTCGGACTTCGTTTGACGTGTTTTGGACTATAAGTTCCAAGTTTGAAAGTTTATGAAGTTCAAAAGGAAAATCATGAATTTTGAGGCTTGATTCTATGTAAATGATGTTATTTTGGCGATTTGATCGCGGGAGTAAGTCCGTAGGATGTTTTTGAGGTTGTGTGCATGTTTGGTTTGCAGCCCCGAGGGATCGGGTGAGTTTTGGATAGGTCACGAGAGCATTTTTAAAGTTAAATCACAGCTGATGCATTTCTGACCTGCAGGCTTCGCATCGCAAATGCGGTATCACAAATGTGAAAGGCCATTCGCAATTGCGAAGATGGCCCAGGTCTACCCAGTCTCGCAAATGCGGGATTTACCATTGCAAATGCGATAGTCCCCATTTTCTTCTGTGTTTGCAAATGCGACAGAGTGAACGCAAATGCGATGATCGCAAATGCGATAAAAGTATCGCAAATGCGAATCCTTTCATCTGGGCGTAGGTTCGCAAATGCGAACTAATGATCGCAAATCCCAAGTTAACAGGCTTGGGTTCGCAATTGCGAACCCTAGTTCGCAATTCCCATAACCGCGGCCCAGTAAAATTTATACTTTGGGGAATTTTCATCACTTTTCACCATTCTTTCAAAACCTAAACCCCATAGGCGATTTTTTAAGAGCAAACTTCATCCCAAATCACTTGTAAGTCGATCTTTACTCAATTCTTTCAACTTTTAACATCATTAAACATGTTTTTCATTTGAAATCAAGGATTTTCATGGGTGAAATTGGAGTTTTTGGGTAGAACCTAGGTTTTCTATAAATTGGGAAGTTGGACCTCGATTTGAGGTCCGATTTCAAAACAAATTATATAATTGAACTCGTGAGGGAATGGGTAACCGAATTTTAGTTCGAACCTCAAGTTTGACCACATGGGCCTGGGGGCGTTTTGGGAATTTTTGAGTAAAACTTTGGGAAAAACATTTTTATGCATTCAAACCAATTCATATAGTGTTTATTGAAGTAATTGAACAAATTGTAATTAGATTCGAGCGAATTGGAGGTTTAGGTGCCGCACCCGTGTCGACACGACACTAGTATGGGTGTGGGTATGGGATCCGTACCGGACACGGTCAAACACTTTTGGGTACTTTGACCACAACGGACGGAAAAATTCGATACAAGATACAATTTGATTCCCGAAATAAGAATCAAAACTAGGATACAATTTGAAGAAAATAACATACCTTATCTACGATATCAATCAATTACTTATTTACAATTTGAGAATCAAAAAGAAATACACACTTTACAAGATATGCTAAGTATTCCGCTAAATTTCTTACAAATTTAGAGATATTTTTCTATTTTTGAATTAATTTTAGCCGGATCCCCGCACCGTATCCACACTAGGATCCGTATCCCCGAATCTTAGAATTTACATCTCAAAGGATTCGACCTTTAGATCTGCACCTGTGTCGGACACCCAAACCCGTGTCCGAGTAACTTAGTAAATACCTAGAATTCTACCAATGAGGAGTGGTTTTTAATTGAAAGCTGAAGCACGCACTACTGAACTTACTCAAAATGTCATGTTTGCATGCAAGAAAATCTTCACTAAAGTATAATTATGATGTTTGCTTCTATAAGGAAAAATCGAAATATAAACTTATAGATTCTTATTAAAATTAGCATTCTTTTAATTGCTTATGTTCTTGGACACACTTATAAACTACTAACAATATGAAAAATAGTCTAGCACGTAAAAGTAAATGTTTACTACTATTAAATAACAAATATCTGCAATGGCAACCAATTACATTGTTGAAGAAATGTTTACTTTCCTTTATGAGATTATGGTTTGTGGGAAATATGCTAGAATGTTTAATGATATAACTTTGAAGCAAATTATAGTCTATCTAAGTGATTTTCACCTAAAACTTAACATGCATTTTAAGCAGGGACTTACATGTATTTAATGCAAAATGTAACAATAATTTTTAACTTCGAAATAGTGTACAGTATTAGGTTATCAAATCATCGCTACCTCCAGACATAATATCTTTTATATCGACTTGGTGTTTTCTACCTCTACTTAGTTAGTCAGATACTCTAAATTTTCAGTTTTTTACTGCATCAATCCATACAGTCAATGCATCAATGCTAGATGATAAAGGTTACAGCATCTGGAAGTCTACAGAAGGTAAATATCTTTCTCAACAGATAAACATTATGATATTTGTATTTCTTGAGCTTAAGAGTTCAGTATGATTAGATATTAGATATATTTGTGGTCTCTTTTCTGGATCAATTCAGAAGTTTGATACAATTCTTATTGTGCAGGTAAAACAAGAAATAAGGTTAATACAAAAAGCTCTCTTAACTTGTTCATTTAATTACCAGAGAAGCACTTTGACCAATCATACACATAAATACGAGCATGTTTTGCATCATATATCAATCCGCAAAAAGCAACTTAAGCTAGACAAGAATCAAAGAGTACACATTGGCAAACTAAAAGTTCCAGCATCATCACTGATTGAAGAAGTGACAGGGTAATAGATTTCCAAGATTTAAAGCTATTTAACTGTGACTAAAAGGATAAACATTTATGGTAGTTGAGCAAATATCTAGTAGTTCAAATGCAACAAAATTATACCTTCAGCTAGCAATGTTGACTGTGAAGGATCACCATCAACACTGTCAAACTTAAAGTTTCTTTGTTCTTTTTTGAAGTTTGTTTATTGTGATGGATCATTAGCTAATTGGTTGTCAATCCTAATCTCGAGTTTATGATTATTTCCTCTTTGATGCAGTTTGCAAAAGGTGTATCCATCAAGCAGCCAGTGAAACTAAGCACTCATGCATTCAAGCAGCTAGTGAAACTAAATGTTGCCCTGAGTGCAAAGAAGAGTTGGGCTTTTTTCCTTGAATAACATCTCAAGTAAGGACTGACTCCATGTCTCTTTTAGTTATTACAAGCTTTTCATGAGTCGCTATTAGATTAAATGGGTTAGAAGTCTCTCTACCTACACAAAGATAGGGGTAACATCTGCGTACACACTACTTTCCCCAAATCCCATTTGTGGGATTACACTGGTTATGTTATTGTTGGGTGGAGAAACAAAGACAAATAATCTGATAGTTGATCTTAAAAATAAGTCTATGACATTTTTTCTTCAACTAAGATAATGATCTCTGAAGTTAGTAAGAATCACTACTTCTGACAGCCCGTAAAAGATTCACTTTTGTAGTCATCCTATGGATCAGTTTTTTTTTCTCCGTCAAAGTAAACAAAATTTCATTAAAAGAAGAGCAAAAAATGCATGTATACAAGAGGTATACCAAAAGGCTGAAAAAGCTTACAAAATGATATGATTTTCTATGAAAGGCACCCAATGAATCTTTTATAAAGTCAGACCTCTCTATAACAGCAACCCAAAATATAACATTCATTCACTATAAAAGCCTAGCTTTTCTCAAAGCCGATTTTTTTATGTTATATTTTACCTCTCTATAACAACATTCTGCCTATAACAGCAACATTCATCTTTATGACAGTATGTTCTTTGTAAAAATTACCCTTCTATAACAGCCATGCAGATTTTCTAAGATTATTACTAATAATAATTCTAAATATTTTATAACTTTAATGTACAACTTATAATAGCTATATATATTATCTTAAGGATAGCAGTATTTTCCATGAACATATGCACATCAAATATTTTTATAACTAAAGATCTACAAATGATATATCTGCATTAGAAAAATGCCAAAAGATACTTAAAAGATCTATTTATACTTTTTGAAGATATGCATATCATTCTTTTTTTATTTGAAGATGTACACATGATATATCTTATATTGGACAATTACCAATAATATGTAAATGTATAGCCTGTTTGGCCAAGCATTTTTTGGGGTCCAAAAGTGCTTTATTAAAAATTTGAGTTGTTTGGCCAAGCTTTTAAATGGGAAAAAATGTTATTGAGGAGAAGCAGAAGCAATTTTTGAGAAGCAGAAAAAAGTAGCTTCTCTCTTTCCTGAAAAACATTTTTGAGAAAAATACACTTAGAAGCAGTTTTCTAATTTCCAAACACTCTTTTCAATTTTAACAACAACAACAACAACAACCCAGTATATTCCCACAAGGTGGGGTCCGGGGAGGGTAATATGTAGACAGGCCTTACCTCTACCCGAGAGGGCAGAGAGGCTGTTTCCAATCGACCCTCGGCGCATGGAAAAGAAAGGCAAACAAACAAAACAAAACAAAAACTGCATTAGTAATTCCAACATACAACGCATAAAAATTATCTAAACATAAGAGACATATGTACCATAAATAAGCAGGCATGCAATAATATTAAAACATCAACTACCAAAAATGACTACCATAAGAGAACACACACTAATCATCTATGGCGGCCCTACCCCGCCTCACCCACCCCGGGGAAGGAATACGAAAAATCTAGAAGCACCTATCCTACAACCTGATACTAGACCTCCAAACTTTCCTATCAAGGGTCGTGTCCTCGGAAATACACATCCTGGCCATGTCCTGTCTAATTACCTCTCCCCAGTATCTCTTAGGCCTCCCTTTGCCTCGCCTCACACCGACCACCGCTAGCCGCTCACAACTCCTCACTGGGGCGTCAGGGCTTCTCCTCCGCACATGCCCGAACCACCGAAGTCTTGCCTCTCGCATCTTCTCATCCACTGGGGCCACCCCCACCTTCTCCCGAATAACTTCGTTCCTAATCTTATCTAACCTGGTGAGCCCGCACATCCACCTAAGCATCCTCGTCTCCGCAACCATCATCCTCTGAACATGAGATTTCTTCACCGGCCAACACTCCGTCCCGTACAGCATGGCAGGTCTAACCACAGCTCTATAAAACTTCCCCTGAGTTTCTGTGGCACTTTTTTATCACACAACACTCCTGATGCAAGCCTCCACTTCGACCACCCCGCCGCTATACGGTGGGTGACATCCCCGTCTATCTCCCCGTCCCCCTGGATCACCGATCCAAGGTATTTGAAACTATCCTTCTTGGCTATGGCCTGAGACCCAATCATCACGCTCCCTCCCACTTCGCTCGGCTCAACGCTAAACTTGCACTCCAAATATTCTGTCTTAGACCTGCTTAGTTTGAACCCCTTAGACTCGAGAGTCTGTCTCCATACCTTTAGCCTCTCGTTAACACCGACCCTCGTCTCATCTATCAAGACTATGTCGTCAGCAAATAGCATACACCAAGGTACATCCCCTTGAATATGCCGCGTCAAAGCATCCATCACCAAGGCAAACAAGAGGGGGCTAAGCGCAGATCCTTGATGGAGCCCCATAACCACCGGGAAGTGGTCTGAGTCGCCACCCACTGTCCTGACCCTGGACTTAGCTCCATCGTACATGTCCTTGATTGCTCTGATGTAGGCTTCTCGCACGCTCTTAGCCTCCGGGCACCTCTATAGTACCTCCTTAGGGACCTTGTCGTACGCCTTTTCCAAGTCGATAAACACCATGTGCACGTCCTTCTTCATATCCCTGAACTGTTCCACCAATCTCCTAACAAGGTGGATAGCTTCTGTAGTGGACCGACCCGGCATGAAACCGAACTGGTTCGCGGAAATAGATGTCGACTCCCTCACCCTGGCCTCGATCACCCGCTCCCAGACCTTCATGGTGTGGCTTATTAATTTGATGCCCCTATAATTGTTGCAACACTGGATATCCCCTTTGTTTTTATACAAGGGCACCACTGTACTCCACCTCCACTCCTCCGGCATTCTTTTGGACCTGAAGATCGCATTGAACAACCTGGTGAGCCACTCCACTCCTGGCTTACCCATGCATTTCCAGAACTCCACCGGGATTTCGTCTGGCCCGGTCGCTCGACCTCTGCTCATCCTACGCAAAGCCCCCACGACCTCTTCCACCCTAATGCACCTGCGGTACCCTAAGTCTCTATGACGCTCTGAATGCCCCAACTCCCCTAGTTCTATGTTTTGGTCCCCCTCCTCGTTTAGAAGGTCTCGGAAGTACGCCCGCCACCTCTGTTTGATTTGAGACTCCCCCATCAGAACTCTACCCTCCTCATCCTTGACGCACCTAACCTGGTCTAGGTCCCGCGCCTTCCTTTCCCTCACTTTGGCTAACCGGAATAACTTCTTATCCCCGCCTTTCTTCCCCAATTCCTCGTACATGCGGCCAAAAGCCGCGTTTTTAGCCTTCGAGACCGCCAATTTCGCTTCCTTCCTTGCCACCTTATAGCTCTCTCTGTTCACCCGCCTTTCCTCCTCGCTTGTGGTCCCTGCCAACTTCGCAAAAGCAGCTTTCTTCACCTCTACTTTTCCTCGCACTACGTCGTTCCACCACCAGTCGCCCTGATGTCTGCCTAGATAGCCTTTGGTTACTCCAAGCACATCCCGCGCTGCCTCCCTAACCAGGTTTGCCGTCTCTGACCACAATGCGTCTGCCACCCTAGAACTACTCCAAGCTCCACCATCGACTAACCTCCTCTCCAGCTCCTGGCTTTCTCTTTAGTCAGAGCACCCCATCTAATTCGCGGTTGGCCCCGAGCACCCCTCTGCTTCTTCTTCACCCAGATTCCGACATCCATCACTAGGAGTCTATGAAAGGTTGAAAGGGATTCTCCCGGAATAACCTTGCAGTCCCTGCACAGACCTCTATCGCTCCTTCTGAGAAGGAGGTAATCGATCTGAGTCTTCGCCGTCGTACTTTTGAAGGTGACCAAATGCTCCTCCCTCTTCTGAAATGTCGAGTTAGCAATCAGAAGCTCGGAAGCCCTAGCGAACTCCAACAGCGCAGAGCCTCCTCCGTTCCTAACCCCGAGGCCAAAGCCACCGTGCACCTCACCATAACCACTAGCATCTGCCCCAATATGGCCGTTAAAGTCCCCTCCAATGATCAACTTCTCAGATAGAAGAATACTACGCACCAACTCGTCCAAGTCGTCCCAAAAACGCCTCTTGACCTCCTCATCTAAGCCCGCATGCGGTGCGTAGGCGCTGATGACGTTGAGGACGCAACCCCCGATAACCAACTTAATAGACATCAACCTATCGTTCACTCGCCTAACCTCCACCACGGACTCCCTAAGGTCCTTACCCACTAGGATGCCGACTCCATTCTTACCCCTCACGACCCCAGAGTACCACAACTTAAACCCGTCAACATCCCGCGCCTTCGTCCCTTTCCACCTATTCTCCTGGACACAGGCTATGTTGACTCTCCTCTTCTGAAGAATCTTCGCCAACTCGATGGACTTACTCGTCAGAGTGCCTATGTTCCACGACCCGATCCTTAACCTATGAGCGTTCGCTTACCTCCCGCCCTCCCCGCAGAATCGCTCCCTGCCCCCCTACTCACCCCCACCACCGCCCCCACCCCCCGAGGACATGACCTTGCACTTACATACCCCGCTGCGGCCACTATCCCTCCAACCGACTATGGAGAAATAATGACGCACCCATGCACAAAATGGAGATACGAAATGGATGCGCTAGATAGCAATAGAGTAAACCTCACAAGAAATGCTAGCAAGAGTACGAAAAGGTGTACAGGTTAAACGAGAGGCGGGAGGTACCAACTCCCGGTGGAAAAACCTGAAGGTAGGCTTTGGTGCGCCCGAGGTCAAGTGTTGCCTCCCCTTGCACGTCCCGGCCGGTGTTGTTTAGCTCTTCACTCCCAATGCCGCAAAGTCACCTTATCGTCTGTCCTAAGATTTATCGTGACGGGTAGTTCTGTTGCATCCCGCCGAAAGCCTGCACAAACGCAAAACCAACCACACAAAAAGGCGGGGAAACGGGTGGGGGGCTGCCGGCGACTCACCGGAGTAGGGGAGAGGGATGGGGAGAAACAGAGTAAAGCAAAATAAAAGCAAAATACTTAATGTAAACTGAATCAGTAAGTGAAGCTCACTAATATGTTAACTAAATAAAATATGAACTACAATATTGCAATAATCCTTAACAATCTTTTAACTATAAGAATGGTGAACTTATAGAACTAGATGATATCTCAAATAAAAGTTTTGTGTGAGGCTCACTAATCTGCTAACTAAATAAAAGTAAACAGAGGGAAATGGAAGAAAGGAAAGAAGAAGGGATGAAGGGAAAGAGATAAAGGAGAAAGAAAAAGGAAACAATGGAGGAGGGGGGGAGGTCTTGGAAGTAACAAAAAAGAAGAGGGAGAAAAGAGAGGGAGAGGGGCCGAAGGGGTGAAGAAAGGGTCACTGGAAATAGGGATGATGGCGGGTCAACAGTCGTCGGAGATGACCACTACAGTTAGGGTTGTGGTGGGGGGGGGGGGAGAGGAGAAGGAGGGGAGAAATAGGGGGATGAGAGGCAGGGGAGATGAGGGAGGGAGGGGGGGGCTTATACCTGCTGAGGTGGTCGTCGGCCTGGTCTAGTGACCGTTAGAAACGGAAGAGAGAGCAGCCACGTAGAGAGAGAAAGAGACAACTGGGGTGATTAGGAAGTTAATTACTGCTCAAAAGTGTTTTTCAAATCAATTAGCCAAACACAAACTGCTTCTCACCAAAAGCACTTTTTTGAAAAATACTTTTAAGAAAAGCACTTCTCAAAATAAGTTGATTTTAGAGGCTTAGCCAAATAGGCTAGTAATCTATTCGTATTTTTTAATTGTGTGCCTTAGAGTTTAAATATTTGTCGTTTAGTTAAGATTTTTCAATAATTTATTAGATTTCTTTAGCATTTAATTCGTGAAATAATTTATATCATTTGCGATTTTGATTTTAAATATTTTATTAACCTTTTTAATAATATAAAAGAAAAAAAATTAGTTTTTGAATAATTTTCGTCTATAACAACCAAAATATATTTAAATGTCAAATGCTGTTATAGGTGTATAACAACTATTCATTATAAAATCCGACAAATTTCGGAACATACAATGCTCTTATAGAGATGTTTGATTGCACATATGGGAACCTAGTGGGTGTACCAAAAAGGAATAAGAGATAGAAGGTTATTCCTAAGTGTACAAAAGATTCTCAACTCCATCAAAAGCGCTCCAAATCCTCTCTTCATACAGTCCATAAGTATAGAGGAGCAACATCCCATACCCTGTATCTCCTCTGTCTTCTAAAGTTCCAACTAAACATTGTTTCTTTCGCAGTGCTCGGCATTACTCACTCTGGTCCGGACCATCACAGGATTTCTCACCACAACTAAAACGCTATTCGACAAGGTAAATAGAGGTGATTCACATCTTTCCCCGAGTCTTTACACATGAAGCGCCAACTAACAAATAAACTTCTTCTTCCCTAAGTTCTCCACCATCAAGATTACCCCAGACGCACGCAGCTAGCCAAGTGAAAACATAGACATTTCTGAACTCCTTCCTAGTAATAAACTTCTCATAATAAAGACATTGTTTCCCCCGGCCCCCATCTCCATACATATTGACTATCATGTGTTTCGACCTTCCAGTCTTGCACAAGTTTCAAAACTCCAAATCCCAATGTTCTTTTCCCCTTGTAGACTCCATATCCTATGGATCAGACATGAATAAATAATAATGTTCTATCTCTAATAACTTGAGCTTTCAGATAAGGTAATTCAAACAATTCAACATGTTCTATCTTTTCGGATGGCACCAACTTAGACAAAGGACTCAAGTTTGAGGTTAAACGCCGCCCATTAACAAAAATATTTCTACATGGTTGGACAAGTAAAAAATGCACATCCTAATTAATAGAAAAGTATACCAGGGATTCCTACCAAAAGTTTAGAATACCGACTTATGTGCAAGTTATGTGCAAATTATGTGCATACACAAAGACAAAGCTTGAGTCTAGAACTGACATATAACCAAGTGAAACATCCAAGGAGGAAAACATAATAAAATGCCTACGAAGAAAGTGTCAAAAGAGTAAGTAATGTAATCAAGGGCCAAGTAATCTAGCTCATCTGACCTGTGTCAGTTGACACCTTGTACCCTCTTTCTCTTCTTTTTCCTAGAGCAGTTTCTTCTTTCATTATTCTTACCTCTATTACTCCAATGGCACTCAACAAAATTATGTGCATCAATGTTAAGGTTGGTGTCTAAAACTGAGGTATGACAAAGTGAAACATCTCAGGAGGAAAAAAAGGATTAAATGCATCAAGGAAGTTCCAAAAGACAAAGTAGTGCAATCGTAAATCCAACTAATCTAGGCGTTTGTCATAGCGTCAATTCAAAATATGTACTCTCTTATCTTTTCTTTCTCCTAGGGAATTTTCTTCTCATTCTCTCAAGTGCTACAAGGATATTATCGATCATTTCTTAAAAAAAGAAGCTCTTCGTATTATCAATCATGTCTTAAAGGAAGAAGCACCACTTATCTACAAATTATGTGCATAAATGTGGAGAAGACTTGATGTATAGAACTAACATATGAGCAAGTAAAGCATCTGAGGAGAAAAAAATAATTAAATGCATCAGGGGAGAATGTCAAAATGGTAAATAAAGCAATTGAAAATCCAAGTAATCTAGGTGATCTAACATTATCAGTTCACACTTTGTACTCTCTTTCTCTTCTATTTCCTAGAGCAATTTCTTCTATCATTATTCGCTCAAAATGCTACAATAAAAAAGGATTATCAATCATTCTTTTGAGAAAGAGCTCTTCATATAAAAAAATATCCTTTAGGTCTTTTTCTTCTTTTTTTAAGGGGTGGAGTGGTGGAGGATCGTGAAAGATTTATAAATTATCAATCTAGATTTGTTGGATTTTTATACTACCAAGTGATCTTGCCTTTACTGCTCTAAGGGGTGGAATATTGGAGGATTATGCATGATACTCAAGTTATATATTCTTTTAAACTTTTATACAACCAAATGGTGTTGCCTCTGTTGCTCCAACGGCATTCAACACAAATGTCAAAGGTGCTCTCATATGTCCAACATTAATTAGCGCTTCTCCAACCTCGATTCTTTATCCTTTTACTAGTGAAACATGCTGACTAGAGTTCAAAATCTGTTTGATTGCCATAGATCGATTCTGATGACATCATGTTTCTATCATTGTAGGGAATTAAACTCACATATCCATGATATAAGATTGAAAATTTTCAAAATTTCCAGTAAATTAAAACTAAATAAATACTTGATGATACTTGACGAATTATAAACCATGAGAACATAAACCCTAACTGATGGAAGAGTAAATGCCAATAGATGCCACCAAAACATTAGGATCACCTCTTATGTGCAAATTATGTTCATCGATGTGGCGAAGAGTTGGTATCTAGATCTGATATATGACCAAGCGAAGCATCTCACGAGGAAAAAAGAATTGGATGCATCAGGGGAAAGCTCCAAGAGAGTAAGTAATGTAACTACTAATCAAGTAATCTGACAATGTGTCAGTTCACACTACACACTCTATTTCTCTTCTTTTTCCAAAAGAAGTTTCTTTTCTCATTGTTCTCTCCTAGTGTTATAAGGAAGATTATCAATCATTTATTGAAAGAAGATGCTCCAAATATGAAAAGATTTCTTTACACTGGCTATGAAATACTGCATGAAACTCAAGTTATAGATCACTAATCTAGAACTGCTAGAGAATATATCATATAACCTCTCTTAGTACCTTATTGAGCACATTGCACGGTAGATGTGAAGGACTAGGCCATTTTATCAACAATAAATAAACTAATATTTGCAGTGAATTCCCATCCTAAGTGGCCATGCATTATCATTGGAAACGCCCACTTCTCGAGCAAATAAAGCTCTTTTGATCATTTCTTCGAATCAATAACATAAGTTTGACCTTACATACACACAAACCCTTTAGTAAATTCAATCAAACAAATGACCTTCACTCTGTTGTATTCAACCATTGTGTCCAATTGATCGTTCCTATGGGAAAAAACATTATACAGTTACTATGCATCGCGGTTGGCAGAAAACTAAATGCTTAAAAAGCATATAATCCCTAAAACAGGAAAGTAAAGCGTGGAAGGGGAATCCAAAAAATGAAATAACCTCTACCATCTTCCGCATACTGCGTTCTAGTGAGGAAAGTGTGTCCCAACCTTGTAGAGGTAGAGAGATTGTTTCCAATAGACTGCAGCCTACAAATCCCTAATCCAAAATCATCACTACAATTTCCAAGATATAAACTACATAGCAATACTGCAATAGTAGTTGAATTCCCTAAAGACTACGGTTCGGCCTAGTTATAGCAAGTACATGGTACTTTTTGAGCCCATAGCAGCACTCTTGATAGAACAAAAAAAACACCAAAACGTGCTGGGGATCCATTTATACATTGCAAAACGAAGATTCTAAATTTTATTCTATCTTCAACACAATACGACCAAAAGGTTCCAAACATTCTCATCAACAACACAACATTAACTCACTACACTTTAGTCAAATAATCCTTCTTCTGAAGCACAATAAACACTAAAACACACACAGAGAAAATACCTGCAATAGATTAGCAAAACAGAGGTCTCCCTATTTTATGACACTAAACTCAACTTCTGCAACTCTTTGCATTCCTTCCAGTTTGCTTTAAATTTCATTTTCTAATTTTAGCTCTTTATTGAATTTCATTTGTCTTCTGAGAACGCGGAATATAGTAAAACGAGGAATGGAAGGACATTAGTGCAAGAAAGGGATGAAAAACAACGCTACTGTTGTTTATAATGTGGGTAAAAGCGAGTTATAAACATCGCGCTTGTAAACTAAACGCGACTTATTAATCGCATTCTAACATTGCGACTTATAGTCCCTTTATAAAGCGTCTTATGATTGCAACGCAAGGAGTATTAAAAGGACAATAATATCTAGTTTGATTTTGCAAAGAAAAATAAGTGTTTGATGTTGAAATTGAAAAAAAAGTAATTGGTTCAATTATTAAATATTATTATTTATGGACAAATGGTGTATATCTACCAAAGTATTTCAACATAACAAAATTCGACCCTTCCTTGTAATGTAACTCCACTCGGGAAGTTCTATTTTCCTTCCATATTAATCTTTTTGGCTTTTTTACAATTATGAAAAACCCTTTTTTTTATTTTTTAAATTTAAAATGTAATGATTTTTTCACAAACAATACAAAAGCTAATATAAATGATTAGATTAAGTTCATAAGCTATAAATTGAAATGTAAATATTCAGAACTTTACAAAATTGTTTTCTCCTCGTATCACTCAAATATTATTAAGTTGAATTTTGAGAAGCAAAAGGTGACTATCATCTGATGAAGGAGTAGTTCACTTGTTAATAACATAATACTCTGTTCTTGTCCTCTTGACCTAATTTGTCGAAGTTACTTTTGTTATCCCAATTGGATCAGTTTTGGTCACAACTAAAATTATATCGTCTACAACATTTGATTTGATGCTCCAATTCATTTATGAAATCACATCTCTTTGTACTCCTAAAGATCATAATTCATAACTACCAGGCCGTGATAACAATTTATATTGTTGTTTAACGGGCCAAGATCTTAGAAATGCTCAAAACCTCATCCCAAGATCCTATTAAGTCCGTTTCCCTAATAGTGTGTCATTCTCACTAAGGTTTGACTTGATCGACGATATGCTCAGCCAAAGTAGAAGATGTGCCTTGCAATGTTAGAGATTGGCGTGTATCATAACCATCAAGGTTTACTTGATCTACGATGGTGTGTCGTGCACAATGATAGAGCATCATACCATGCCTACATGTTGAATTCATTTGGTTGAGATTTGTGCCACAATATTGAAGATGAGCATGTCCCAAACAGGTTTTGACCACTGCACCCATCATTGGAACTAGAAAGCAACTAAAGGCAAAACACATTGTTAACTTTGAGCTTTTGCTTCGTAATAAAATGCCTTAACTAGTGTCTCAGTGTGACCAGTAGATTACAAATTCGAGCCGTAAAATTAAGCATTGATGCTTGCATCAGGGTAGGCTGGGATGCTTTGTGCACCTTAACTGCCCCATAGACCCATTTTGGAGCCAGATAAATAAGAAAGGAATACAGTAAAAGTTTTCATCTCATCCTGCTTACAATGGGTACATTCACTAGTGCTTTATATTAACTGATTTAATTGTTTGCTTAAGGCTTATAAAAGATGTTCCCATCAATTCTATCTTCCCATCAGAATTTAGAAGCAACCATCAAAGGGAAAATAGCGAAATATTTCTTTTCACAACCCAAAAAGGGAAAAAAGAACGCCAAAAGTGATACAGGAAAATGCATGTTAATCCATGCATTCAATGTTTTGCCACTTCATGTATTTGAAGAAAAAACCATGCTATATATGGACATCAACAAGGATTAGGGACGCCAAATTTACGGTCTCACTACATATGCTGAGTACGTAAAACTAAGAAATAATGGAATGAAATGCTACTAAGGTTAAATTGTTTGATTTGATGTATAAACCAAGTGCGACTACGTATTTACTAAAAAGAATTTTAGCCATAGCAAAATTGGTAAGGTTAAATTGTTTTGGCTAGATGCGGCTAAATATTTACCGTAATAACACCTGGAATACATTCCCAAATAACAATAAGAACCTCATGGAGGTGAGGAAAATACCAAAAGAAGGCTATTCATGTAATCCAAAACCAGATGGTACTTAGCTGTATCACTATTTACATTTTTGGCTTCACTAATGAATACATTCAACTATCACAAATAACAACAGGGTGCACACTCAGCACAGTTAATACATATGGACTATGATACCGAGTTTATTTTGACAGCTAATTACACAGATATGACCAAGTGAACCTCCAAAGAGCGAAAAAGAATTAAGAGCCAAAAGGGTAAGTAATAACAGGGGAAAAATTCAAGATTCTCTTTGCATTTAGATGTGAAAACTTCTTATTGACCATTATAATGTTACTGCACATGCTATTCTGGAAAAGTAATAATCCCTCATTAAATATTTGGAGATTTGATTTAGTCACAGTAATCTACAGAGATCAAATGGATTTGCTCATGAAGAGATTCCAGATGGATGATAACTTTCAAGAATGAACATGAAAATCTATTAACAGCGACATAATCCAAGCTGCTACTGTGGCATTACAACAAGAGAGAAGATGTCGTGTTTTACCAATATGAAACAGGAAAAAGAGATGTCGCATTAAGTCGACTAGAAGATGAGTTCGGATTCTTTTATTATTATTTTAAATTTCAAATTAAGTGAAGAATGTGATAGGTTAAAAAAAATCCAAGACAAGGGTACGCAATGCTACACTAATTTTACCAAGCGCAGGAATCAAACCTCAAAGAGTTCTACCGTATAATGCACTTCACCCTTCTTTTCCACTTCTCTTTGCAGCAAATTGCGGTGGATATGTCCCTCCTTCATTCCAGAACAAGATGCTCTGAGACTAAGATGTAGAGAGAAATTAACAAATGCAAAGAGTTATGAGTGAATTAACTAAAACTTCAGAGGGAATGAATGAAAAAGTCACGTAAAACACATGCATATGTCATATCTCAAGAAGTATTGGTGTGGATTCCCAAAGATGCAACTGTTTTGCAAACATATCCAATCATATAAAGGACGGAAAATAAAGGTAAGATGACATAGGAGCTCGCTTGTCTATCAGCTTACAATTATGGAATTTCAACATCCTATTTTTCCCCGTAAATGCTTATTGCAGTACAACTATAAAGATTGCTAGCAAAGAACAAACATGAATTTAAAACAGAATGAAACATGGATCAAGATAACATCATCAAGGACAAAAGACCGGAATTATATG
Source organism: Nicotiana noctiflora (assembly GCA_032618575.1). Classification (NCBI taxonomy): domain Eukaryota; kingdom Viridiplantae; phylum Streptophyta; class Magnoliopsida; order Solanales; family Solanaceae; genus Nicotiana; species Nicotiana noctiflora. The sequence goes on from JASVEL010012608.1 coordinate 181,887, forward strand.
ATCAGCACCCCATGACAGCACAGTTATACACAAAGCTACCAGATCGCTTTCGGCCAAGCAAGTCCCATTGTATCGGCCTTTCACTTGGAACCCATGAATTCACTTCGATATATTGTGCACCTCCCTTGGGTCCACCAATTACAATTAGCCTGTTACCACATGCTCGAAAAGCCAAACCCCAACCATGCATGGAAGCTGCTCTTTCGGGCAGCCGTCCCATGGTAACCCACGCTTTATTTTGCTTGTCATACTTCCGCACCTCCATGTCAGCATAATCAGCCGCGTACAGCTCATTGTCTACAACTGCCACCAAAGGAGGTGCATCAGAGGTAGTAGCGTTAGCTTGCACAGGGCACATGTTTGGGATTTCACGCCACATTCCTTTTTCCAGATCATACTCCTCCCCACAAGTCAACCGCTTTGATTCGGCTCCTCCAATTCCTCCTATCACATAAAATTTTCCATCCATGAATACACCTGAACACATCTTACGTGGCTTGTTCATGCTTGGTAAAGTCTTCCACGTTCCTGTCTCCGAATTGTAAAGTTCAACTGAACTAAGTATATTGCCTTGTGAGTCACAGCCACCAGCTAGAATGCCAATCTCCCCAATGCTGGCAGAACCAAACAAACATCTTGGTACATTCATCCGCACCCCAGATGACCACGTGTTTGTCAATAAACTGTAATGATAAATGACATGCGAAAAGATCTCCTTTCCAAACACAAGCAGCTCTGTGCTAACCGCCAATGACTCCTTGTCAGCCAACACGAAACACTCATCAGGAGTCATAGCTGGCAGATGCATCCAACGACCGCGACTAGGATCAAAAGCTTCCCATTCAACCAGTTGGCAGGAGAAATAAACCCAATGCTCAACCACACCATTTTCCCGCCGCAATTTGTAAAGTTCTCCGCTCCTAATCAATGCGCGAAAGCTACGATTCAAAGATGCTATGGCGCCATAATCCGATCGAGAGCAATGAATGAGACAACTGATGGAATTGTCACGGCCAATGGCATGAATAAGAGAGCTCGAATCAGAATTATCCCCAGCATGACGTTTATTGCCAGCTTGCTCGTTCGGGGATACTGAAGAGTTTCCCAAAGATAGAGCGACCTCCACTTTGTTGAAAGCATCAGACTTATTTGGCAACTTGCATTTCACAAGTTCACGCTCCTGATAATTTACCAATGGCTCTTTGCCATTCATGCAAGCCACCAAGTTACTTTCTCTCTGACAATCCTTTGAAACCAAACAAGACTGATCTTCTAACATGTTGTCCAGATTAAAACCAAGAGGATTTGATAAAATGAAGGAAGAAGTTGATTGCAATGAACTGAAAAAGACAACCTTTTTTGTATCTGGTGAATTCTACCTCTGTTGTTTTCTTGATTTTCCTATTAAATAGTTTTTTTCTTTTTGTTTTTCGGTATGTATTAGTATATAAGGGTAGTTATTTAATTTTGTACTATTTGGTAGAAGAAGAATCGGGGCCTTTGGATTCTCTCTTCTGAAATTAAAGTAAGTTTTGGCTTCATTAGGAGGAAAAACTAATGAAATGCCTAAGGAGGAAGTGCAAAAAGAGTAAGTAATGTAATCAAAGATCCAAGTAATCTAACAGTCTCTGTTCACACTATGCACTCTCTCTTTCACTTTTTTTCCGTAGAGCAAATTCCTCTCTCGTTATTCTCTCAATTGCTACAAAGAAGATTATCAATATTTTCTTGAAGGAAGCAACTCTTCCAATACAAAAATTTTCTTAAATAGGGAAAGAACTTCTCTATTGTTTTCTTAAGGGGTGGAGTGGGGTGGGGGGATTGTGCATGGTACTCAAGTTACATTTCATGAATCTAAATCTGTTAAATTTTTACACTAATAAGTGGGCTTATCTTTATTTCTCCACTAGCATTCAACACAAAGGTCAAACATTAGTTAGCACCTCTCCATTGTTCCAACCAGTGTTGTTTATATTTTTCTAGTAAAATTTGTTGATTAGCAATTGAAAGTTCTTTGGCTCCCATGGATAGATTGACATGCATCCTATTTCTATCATTTTAGGCAATTGATTCACAGATTGATTTTATGGGAGGGAATTTTTTATTCATCTTTTTCGTAAATTTTGGTTAAGTATTTACTTATATGCTACTTGGAGAATTTTAAAACATGATAGCAAACAGTAAATAAAGGAAGAGTAAATGCTAGAGATGTCTACCAAATAGTTGGGACCACCCGCCATGCGATAGATAAGAGCATAGGTGATGAGCCCATTTAGTAAATAGCACTGATATTAAACATCTTCTCTAGATAAGTAGAGCCTGTAATTTCTAGGTTTAAGTTTTCATAAAAAATACTTTTCAAGGGAGAACTGCTACCATTGAAGGACTTGCAGGACACACCCCCCCCCCCCAACAAAAAAAAACCTTCCATAAAGGGTTAACTACATAATAGCAAAACCAGCAGTTAGCGGCAATTATTGCCTATAAACATAACAATAGCAAACATGGAAGCGACATATGATACACTTATAAACTAACAATACGAAAAATAGTCTAGCAGGAAAAATTAAATGTTTACTTATTAAATAACAAATATCTGCAATGGCAACCAATTACATTATTCAAGAAATATTTACTTTCAAAAAATTATGGTTTGTGGGAGATATGCTAGAACGTTCAGTGAAATACTTTTGCAGTAAATTACAGTCTATCTAAGTGATTTTCACCTAAAACTTACATGGCATTTTAAGCAGGGACTTAAACGTATTTAATGCAAAACGTATGTATAAATTTCAACTTTGAAACGGTGTATTGTATTACGTTATCAAATCATTGCTACTTCTCCAGACATAATATCTTTTATATTCGACTTGATGTTTTCTACCTCAACTTAGTCAGATACTCTAACTTTTCAGCTTTTTACTGCATCAGTCCATGCAGTCAATGCACCAATGCTTGATGATAAAGACTACATCACCAGGAAGTCTATAAAAAGTAAATATCTTTCTCAACAAATAAACCTTAAGATATTTGTATTTCTCTCACTTAAAGGTTCTGTTTGATTAGATATTAGATATATTTGTGGTCTCTTTTCTGGATCAATTCATAAGTTTGATACTATTCTTATTGTGCAGGCAAAACAAAGAGGAGATAGAACGTTGTCAGTGGATTCCGTAAAAGGTGGCCAATGATCTGAAGTGAAAGATTCTGGAAGACCAGCCAATACAGAAGTTTCAATGGATAGCAACCTAGATGAAATTTAATAAATGTTGGCGTCGTACTCTATGTAGTAAACTTGCAACAAAGCCACCACTATTAACTTTTGCCTTCAGAATGCCTACATGAGTTTTTGTGAGCCATTTCTGCATTTGCATGCTTACACAAGATAAACAAATTCCTCAATCCTCACTCTTTATACTATAAACATAATAGGTAGCATGAGACCATGAGTAAATAGAAATAAGGTCAGTACAAAAAGCTCTCTATTTCATTCATTTAATTACCACAGAAGCACTTTGACCAATCATACACATAAATATAAGCATCTTTTGCATTATACATCAATTCGCGAAAAGCAACTTAAGCTAGAATAAGTGACAGAATAATAGACTTCCAACATTTAAAGCTCTTTAAGTGTGACTAAAAGGATAAATATATATGCTATTTGAACAAATATCTAGTAGAACAAATGCAACAAAAGTATACGTTCAGCTAGCAATGTTGATTGTGAAAGATTACCATCAACATTGTCAAACTTAAAGTTCCTTCTTCTTTTTTTGAAGTTTGTTTATTGAGATGGATATAGCTAATTGGCTATCAATGAAACTAAATGTTGCCCTGAGTGCAAAGAAGAGTTGGGCTTTTTCTCCAGAATAGCATCTCAAATAAGGACTGGCTCCATTTCTCTTTTAGTTATTACTAGCTTTTGATGAGTCACTATAAGATTAAATGGGTGGAGAAGCCTCTCTGCCTCTACAAGATAGGGGTAAGGTCTGCTTAAACACTACACTCCCCAGACCCCACTTGTGGGATTACACGGGGTATGTTATTGTTGTTGGGTGAGAAGCAAAGACAAATAATCTGATTAGTTGATCTTAAACATAAGTCTGACACTTTTTCTTCAACTAAGATAATGATCTCTGAAATTAGTAGGAATCACCACTTCTGACATTCCATCAAAAGTTTCACTTTTGTAGTCATCCTATGGATCAGTTTTTTTTTCTTTTTTTGGATTAAGTAAAAAAATTCATCAAAAGAAGGGTTAAAAATGCCCGTATACAAGAGGTATATCAAAAGGTAGAAAAAGACGCCCAGTCTTTTATACATATGGGAACCTCGTGGGTGCACCAAAAAGGAATAAGAGATAGAAGGTTATTCCTCAAGTGTACAAAACCATCTCTACTCCATCAAAAGCGCTCCAAATCCTCTCTCTTCATACAGTCCATAAGTATAGAGGAGCAGCATCCCATACCCTGTGTCTCCTTCGTCTTCTAAAGGTCCAACTAAACATTGTTTCTTTCATAGTGCTCGGCATTACTCACTCCATCACAGGATTTCCCACCACAACTAAGACGCTATTCGACAAAGTAAATGGAAGTGATTCACATCTTTCCCTGAGTCTTTACACATGAAGCGCCAACCAACAAATAAACTTCTTCTTCCCAAAGTTCTCCACTATGAAGATTACCTCCACACGCAGCTAGCCAAGTGAAAACATACACCTTTCTCGACTCCTCCATAGTCATAAACTTCTCATAATAGGACTTACATATAAGACATCGTTTTCCCCCGCACCCCATCTCCATACATCCTGAATATCATGTGCTTCGACCTTCTAGTCTTGCGCAAGTTGTTCGAAAACTTCAAATCCCAATGTGCTTCTCCCCTTGTAGACTCCATAACCTATGGATTAGGTTGCAGACATAAATAAATAACTATGTTATATCTCTAATAACTTGAGCTTTCAGATAAGGTAGTTCACGCAATTCAACATGTTCTCTCTTTCCGGATGACACCAGCTTAGGCAGAGGACTCGAGTTTGAGTTTTACCGCTGCCTATTAAATAAATATTTTTGTGTTAGGGTCAAGTAGAAAATGCATATCCTAATTGATGGAAGAGTAAGGACCAGTGCCAAAAACTTGGGATCACCACTTATTTGCAAATTATGTGCGTACAGGCAAAGAAAGCTTGAGTCTAGAACTGATATATAACCACATGAAACATCAGGGAAAAAAAAATCAAATGACTGCAGAGAAATCACCAAAAGAGTAAGTAATGTAATGTAGGATCCAAGTAATCTAGGTCATTTGACCCCGTGTCAATTGACACTGTGTACTCTCTCTTCTTTTTTCTAGAGCAATTTCTTCTTTCATTATTCTTACCTCTATTAATCTAACGGCACTCAACACAATTATGTGCATCGATATTAAGGTTGGTGTCTAAAATTAAGGTAAGACAAAGTGAAACATCTTTGGAGGAAAAAAGGATTAAATGCATCAAGGAGGTTCCAAAAGACCAAGTTGTGCAATCGCAAATCCAAGTAATCTACGTGTCTGACATAGCGTCAGTTCAAACTATGTACTCTCTTTCTTTTCTTTCTCCTAGAGCAAATTCTCTCATTCTCTCAAGTGCTACAAGGATATTATCAATCATTTATTAAAGGAAGAAACTCTTCATATTATCAATCATCTTAAAGGAAGAAGCACCCCTTATCTGCAAATTATGTGCACAAAGACTTGGTGTCTAGAAATAACATATGAGCAAGTGAAGCAACTCGAGAGAAAAAAATAATTAAATACATCAGGGGAAAATGTTAAAAAGGTAAATAAAGCAATCAAAAAACCAAGTAATGTAGGTGATCTGACATTGTGTCATTCTCACTCTACTACATAGTGTCAGTCAGTACTATGTACTCTCTCTTTTTTTCCTAGAGCAATTTCTTCTTGCTCTATTCTTGCAAAGTACTACAAGAAAGATTTGAAAATGGATGTTTTCCTTTTTTGAAATGGAAAGTACTAAAAGAAAGATTATTAGTCTTTTTGAAGAAAGAAGCTTTCCATAGACAAAATTTTCTTTATATTGAATAAGAACTTCTTTTCTTTCCTTTCCTTCAAGGGGTGGAACGTTGGAGAATTATGCATGATACTCAAGTTATATATTCTTTTAGATTTTTATACAACCAAATGGTGTTGCCTCTATTGCTCCAACAGAATTCAACACAAATGTCGAAGGTGTTTTCCTACGTCCAAAATTAGTTAGCACTTCTCCAACCTTGTTACCAGCATTCTTTATACTTTTACTAGTGAAACAAGCTGATTAGTGTTCAAAATCTATTTTGTTCCCATAGAAAGATTCTGATGACATCATGTTTCTATCATTGTAGGGAATTAAATTCACAAATACATGATACAAGCTTGTAATTTTCAAAATTTCTAGTAAATTAAAATTAGATAAATACTTGATGATACTTAAATTAGATGCATCAGGGGAAAGCTCCAAGAAATTAAGTAATGTATCTAACAATCCAAGAGGTACTTCACACTACACACTCTCTTTCTCTTCTTTTTCCTAAAGAAGTTTCTTTTTTAATTGTTCTCTCATAATGTTATAAGGAAAATTATCAATCATTTATGGAAAGGAGAAGCTCTAAATATGTAAAGACTTCTTCACAGGGGCTATGAACTCCTGGGGTGATTGTGCATGAAATTCAAGTTATATATTACTAACCAGAACTGCTAGGGCTAACATCATATAACCCAATTGAGATATTGTGGTATAGGCTAACCTCTCTTAGTACCTTTTGGAGCACAATGCAAGGTAGATGTGAAGGACTAGGCCATTTTATCAACAATAATGAGATAAACTAGTATTTGCGGTTAATTCCCCCTGTTAGGTAACCATGCATTATCATTGGAAACCCTCACTTCTCTGGAAAATAAAGATCTTTTGATCATTTCTTTGAATCAATAACAGAAGTTTGACCATACGTACGCAAAAACCCTCTAGTAAATTCAATCAAACACTTGACCTTCACTCTGTTGTATTAGACCGTTGTGTCCAACTGATCCTTCCTAGGGGAAAAACATTATACAGTTAGAATTCATATGCAGTATACGGTGCATCGTGTTTCGCAGACAACTAACTGCTTTAAAAGCATATATTCCCCAAAACAGGAAAGTAAAGTGTGGGAGTGAATGCATACAATGAAATAACCTCTACCCCCTTCCGCATAATCCTAATTCATATGCACTAGTTTCATGTTAAGCTTGCAACAGCAGCACATAAATTACAACAACAACTACATACCTGGGGAGGGTAGTGAGTAAACGGAAGAGTTTGTTTCCAACAGACTCTCGGCTGCAGACTCTCGGCTGCAGCCCAAAAATTCCTAATCCAAAATCATCACTACAATTTCCTAGATATAAAGTAGGTTGTAGCAATAGTAGTTGAATTTCCTAAAAACTACGGTTTGGCCTAGTTATAGCAAGTACAGGGTACATTTTGAGCACATAGCAGCACTCTTGATAGAAGGAAAGAAAACCAAAATGTGCTATGGATCACGTTATACATTTCAAAACCAAGGTTCCAAATTTTATTCTATCTTCAATACAAAATGACCAAAAAGTTCCAAACTTTCTCATCAACAACACCAACAGTAACTCGGTATACTATGGTCAAAGAAACTTTCTGAAGCACAATAAACACTAAGGGTCGTTGGGTTGGGAAACTAGTTGTCCCAAGATTAATCATCCCAGAATTGTTATAGGGTAAAAATAACACTACAATCCGATTATAACTAATCCATATCGCAAATAATTCCTATCCCAACCAAATGGAGATAAACAAATTCCAAATTTAATTCCAAAATTAATTATCTCTTTCTTTATCCCTAGTATCAAACGCGCGCTAAAGAAAAACATGGAGAAAATACCATAGTGATACAAAATAAGGAAATGGATACCTGAAATAGATTAGCAAAACAGAGGTTCTCCTCGTTTGAGACACCCTATTTTATGACCCTAAACTCAACCGTTTGCTTTAAATTTCTTTTTTCTAATTTTAGCTCATTATTGATTTTAATTTGTCTTCTGAGAACGCCGAATATAATAAGGAAACGAGGAATGATTGGAAGAGCATTGTAAAAAAGCGCTTCTGTTCTTTCCGGTTGTAGGTATACAAAAGAACTTTTAATGAACGTGAAGATTGGATCTCACGCCATAGTTTCAGATACTTTGGATCGGTGATTTAGGGGACGGAGAGATAGACGGGGATGTCACTCACCGTATAGGGGCGAGATGGTCGAAGTGGAGGCATCAGGAGTCTTGTGTGACAAGAAAGTGCCACAAAAACTCTAGGGGAAGTTTTATAGATCTGTGGTTAGACCTGTCATGTTGTACGGGACGGAGTGTTGGCCGGTGAAGAGATCTCATGTTCAGAGGATGAAGGTTGCGGAGATGAGAATGCTTAGGTGGATGTGCGGGCTCACCAGGTTAGATAAGATTAGGAATGAAGTTATTCGGGAGAAGGTGGGGTGGCCCCAGTGGATGAGAAGATGCGAGAGGCGAGGCTCCGGTGGTTCGGGCATGTGCGGAGGAGAAGCCCCGATGCCCCGGTGAGGACTTGTGAGCGGTTAGCGGTGGTCGGTCTGAGGCGAGGCAGAGGGAGACCTAAGAGATACTAGGGAGAGGTAATTAGGCACGACATTGCCAAGATGCGGATTTTCGAGGACATTACCCTTGATAGGAAAGTCTGGTGGTCTAGTATCAGGGTTGTAGGATAGGGACCTCTAGATTTTTCGTACTCCTTTCCCGGGGATGGGTGAGGCGTGGTAGGGCTATCCATAGATGATTCGTGTATTGGTTTGCGTCTTCTTATGGTAGTCATTTCTGGTAGTTATTGTTTTAATATTATGGCATGCGAGTTTATTTATGGTACTTATGACTCTTATGTTTAGATAATTATTTATGTGATTTTTGTTGGAGTAACTAATGCTATATGTGTTTTTGTTTTTGTTTGCCTTTATCTTCCCTGCGCCGAGGGTCGATTGGAAACAGCCTCTATGCCCTTTCGAGTAGAGGTAAGGTCTGTCTAAATATTACCCTCTCCAGACCCCACTTTGTGGGAATATACTGGGTTGTTGTTGTTGTTGTTATAATCGCAGTCAGTTATTCCAATTTATAAATTGCATTTATTTGAGACTCATAAATCGCGTTTGTTATTAACGATTCTAAATAGCATTTGATATTTGCATTATTACATTGGACATTACCACTTATAAATGGCATTAGCTATTGCTACTTAAACATAGCCTTTGGTAGTTGCTAACTTATAATCGCATTTACAATAATCTATCTATCTATATATCTTTATTATTATAAAAGGTACGAATGTTCCTAAAATATTGATTGACTTTTATGCCCATACAAATAAAATATATGTTTGAAGAAGCAAGTTAAACGTGGACGTGGTGGTAATAATCAAAATATTATTGAAAGACACAATTCATATATATATTGTTTGGCTCAAAAGTTATCGGTTACTTTATAAGCTATAAACAATCAAAAGATATGAGAGGAGTAAATCGTAATCAAATATAATAAAGCTAAATATGGAATGAGTGTAATTGTAATGTACAGATACTTGCAAGAATGAAGAACTTTTAAAGATATTCGCTTATCACGGTTGGGAGAGAATGATAGAGAGAGAATGGGAGAAATTGTATTATTAGATAATAACACATGGTCAATTACAACATGGAAGCCTCCATTTATATAGAGGTGAGGCCTCCATACTAAAATCATATTTGGCCCCATAGAGTTAGTCCATCTGCCCGTTGGAGGCGTACACGATGTACGTCTTCGATGGGCGGAAATGTTGATCCGCCGTGGCGTCGCTAATACATTGACATGTTGTCTACTTTTTGGACGGGCGTCACTACCGGCATGCGTCATGATTATAACTGCTCCCAAGACGGATCAGGAGGCGATTTCACGTTTTGATTTCCCACCCCTTTTCTAACGCCTGCCTCTTCGATTTCTGTGTATCAGGGCCCTATAAATAGGGGAAGAGTTTAATTTTTGCTATCTTTTGAACTTCTCAAACTCTCTTCTTATGTTTTCACCTTCTGTAAGGGATCCTAGTAACTTTTGCGTTGAACCTTTCGAGTCTCCTTTGGAATCAGTTTCTTTAGTTGTTAACGTACTTATTCGTGGTTAAACACTGATTATGGCAAGACGAGGCCAACAAAATAGGGGAGACAGAGACCAGTCCTCCTCTAGGGTTCCACCATCTTCGGATGGTTAGAAGAAGGCCCAAAGACCCCTCGTTCCCATTACAGTGGACAACGTCCTTCCCCGAGAACTTTATGCTCGAAGGTATTTTCCCACAAGATGCCCAACTCCTGCATGGAATCGCTCTGAATTCCTTGTTTCACATTTGGACAGCCTGCGGGAGGCATGCCAAATCCCCGATACAGTGGTCATAGAGGCGGCTAGAGGGGATTTTGCTAATGTACACAGACCAGGGTTCTGTGCTTTTTATGAATACCCATTTTTGATCGGGTGTGGCAATCCAATTTACCCTCTGTCAGAGGAGATTTGCCGCTTTTACAGTGTATGCCCAGCTCAGCTCACTTCGTACATATGGAAAGTGTGTCGCATATTGACTATTTACGCTGATTGGGCCGGACTCGACGTCTCGATTCACCACCTGCTGCAGTTGTTTACCCTTGGTTTTATGAGGGGAACGATGTTGCAGTTGAAGAGCCGTGGTGCGAAAGGCCTGGTCGTCAGGGTGGATGACAAACCCAATCGCCGTTTCTGGCTTAAATTATTCTATGTCCGGACAGCGGACCTGGTGGCGACCCCAGAAGGGTTGCCAGAGACGTAGAATCCAGAACGTGAGTGTTTTTATGCATACCTAATATTTTTCATAACTTCCGCCCGTTCAATCTTTGTGACTTCCTTGCTTTCCCCCTTTTGCAGCCAAGATTTTTTTGCCCCGACTCGTACCAGATATACGGTCGTGGGTGGAGAGAGTGATAACTTTAGCGGAGGAGTGCTGGACGTGGTCGGAATTTATCACCCGATACGGCCCGTTAGGTATTATACCAGCGTCTAATTTGGGAATACTATTTTCAAGTGTTTGTCGTTTGACTTACTTTATTTTGGCAGTTTGGAGTGCCCCCCCCCCCCTTAAATGAGGAGAAGGCGGAATGCTGCAACCCCCTCGGCGGCGAGGACTGATTCTGATGATGAGTATGTGCCTTAGGGACCTTCAGATAAGGATATTCATGAGGTTGCTCAGCTTGAGGGCGAGCATGCGACCCTGGAGCCTTCTAGTGAGGACATTCCCGAAGCTGCCTGAGGGCAAATAGTCGACCCAAGAGCCCTCTAGCGAGGATGTTCCTGAGGCTACTCGGCCCGAGGTCGTGCCGATGGTCGTATCCGGGAGCGAGATGACTCCTTCTCCTCTATCTCTTAGTGCTAAAGAGGAGGCTTCCGAAGGCTAAGAGCTGCCGAAGCGGAAGAGGCGTCGATTTCTTCTTGGCAAGGGAATAGCCATAGAGCATAGGAGGTCGAATGTACGCCGTACAAAGTCGAGGCCAATCTTGATGGGCGATGCCATTCGCTCAGGGAGGCTGGCCCCTCAGAGGGGGGTTGTACCTGCTATTACCCCCCTCCCCCAAGTATCGAAGGAGATGACACACCGGTTGCTGCTGAGGCGGTTGCTAACGAGGGAAGGGCAGGTTCCGAGCAGGCTCCCGCAACTGTAGACATGCCACAGGAGGATCACACTCGAGTGGAGATGGCGGCGGTTGGGCCTAACCTTCAGATCGTGATCCCGATCGGATATAACTTGTTGTTAGAGGGTGAGCAGGGCGTGGCGGACATGACTTTTCTTTGCGTGACTACCGAGAGTGAGACTCTAAAGGACATCAGCGATAGGGAGTTATCCTGAAGAGTCGCCAGTGCAGCTTTGCAGGTATGCTTTGCTCTTTTCTTTTTGTTTCTTAGAACGAACCTAAGGTGTATGCTGACTTGTGTTGTGTTTTTCTTTCTAGACCCTCATTTTGAAAGTGGAGAGGGGCTGGCGTGCTCAGAAGAAGACTGCCACCCTTAGAAGGGTGGTAAAAAATATAAAGAGTGTTGCGCTAAACACCAGACGCTGGCGGACATATATGCCCAAGACCCGCAGTTTCAGGTTTTTCGCGTGGGCTTGGAGCAGTCAGAAGCTCAGTTGCGGGAGCGTGTGACTCAGTTGGAGCAAGTAGATACAAATTTAATGACTCCCTTGGCTCGAAACACGGAGATGGAGAACCTTCTTCGGTCGAAGGAGGATAAGTTGGAGATTGGTCGTGGGGCAATGGCGGAGACCGCTGAATTGCATGCCAAAGTTGATGCCCTAACTGCCGAGCTCAACGCTAGGGCAGCTGAAGTTGACGCTCTTAGGCAAGCAGCAATGACCGAGTTGGTCAACGATGTGTTTAGCGAGGCACACGATATGTGGGTGTACGCCGAAGCAAAGCTAGCACTTTGAAGATCTTCATGCCGTTGGTCGGGCTACTAAGGCAGAGCTTGAGGATCGACGCTGTTTGGTTCGGGTTGCTCGAGAAGCTTATGGGTATAACCCCGATTCTCCGGCCCGACGAGCTATACCTTTGAAAATGTGAACCATCTGGCTACTAGGTCCTAGATTTCTATGTTATTTCGGGCCGAAGGCGGCGGTGGGCAAGGCGATGGGGCGACTGGTGTGAGCACGTGATTTTTGCCCTAAGCAAACAAATTCTAATATAAAAATAAAATAAGATTTTTGATGTGCAATTATGTGTTTAATTGAAATAATTATGTGTTTGTGATTTAAATAATTTGAAATTAAAAACTACAAAAGAGTTAATTAGAAAATGTCACAAAAAATAAGGAAAATTAAAGACAATTAACAAAAATACAAAATACCGGAAAATTAAAGAAAATAGCAACAAATGTCATAAAAATACCAGAAAAATTAGAAAAAATAGGAAAATAAAAGAGAAACAACAATTGAAAAAAAAAATACAAAAGGAAAATACAAAGAAAATAATTAAATACAAGAGGAAATACATAAAATACAAACAATTTGGGCCAAAATTCAATATTCAGGCCCAAAATGTCACAGCCCAAAGGAAGTATACCGTCCAGCCCAATTGCTTAAATGAAACGACGACGTATTGAAGAATCATATCCCAACCGTTTATATATTGATCTAACGGACCATGTGAGGCGGTGTGAAATAAAAGAAACAGCATCGTGTTATAATCTCTAATCTTGGCCGTCCAAATAAGTTAATCAGAGGGATACTATTGACTCTCTTAAAATAATTAAACGATGCAGTATACTAAACAAATCTTGGCCGTCCATTTCTGGAGATCTAACGGAGGCCAGGCAATCTCTCAATAAACAAAACGACGACGTCTAAGGATAATTATTCCTGGCCATTGATCATAAATGATCCAAAGGCCAGGATCGCCCAGGCCTAAAGAGGTATAAAAACCTCGTCTCTCGTTCATTAGAGACCAAATCTATACACGCCTATACACACACACAAACCCTAGCCGCACATCTCTCATCTTCTCCTTCATCTTCAACCTCCGTCTCCAATGGAGACTGGCCAGAATCCATGGCCATTTCCGTCCATAAACCAACCTCAAACCTCTTTCTTTCTCTCTTTCACACAAAGACCACCCTGAAAAACCTAGGAAACCAGAAACCCTTTGTTCTTAAAGTCCGGTCACCGGAGCTTTTGCCGGTGACCTTCAATCTATGATTTTGCCTCCCAAATTAACACCCCATGACCACTATAAGGGGATCTTTCACCCCATATAGTTGGTTTCCTTCGAATAACTGTGAAAATGTTCGAATCTTGCAAAGACGTTCGCTGGAATCCTACCTCCAGCGAATACCCAAACACAACCCACCCCCAAAATGTCCCCGTAACACCTGGAACACCTCTCTACCACCAAAAACCCCAAAATAGACCCATTCGAGGAAAATCTGGAAAAATCAGACTTCAAGTCTTTGAAATCTTGAAGCCCGGAAAAAGAAAGGAAATAAAGAAAAAGAATAACAGAAGACAAATCCTACAAGCTAAGTGTCATTTGCCTTCTTTACTTTAAGTTTTCTGTATTTTGATCGCTTGCATGTTTTCTCTGTTTTTTTCTTCTCTGCTTCTTATGATTCTCTTTCATGTTTTCTGCTTATTTGTCTTCTAAGACTTTTGTATATTATTCTAGCATGTTTTTGACTGCTCGTCTTCTGAATATGATTTTTGCATGCTCTTGACTGTTAGTGTTCTGAGTATTTCTATTGTTAGCCTATGATAATCTCATCTATCTTGTTCTTTGCACACAACCGATCTGTTTTAGCTCCTTAGGGTTTTCTATAAGTTCAACACATGAATCTGTTTGAATATGTTTCTTTATGTGTGATTTGTTTACTGTGCCTAGTATGAAATTACAATTTAGTTAATTGGGATTCAACCATTATCAAATTTCCCTCTGAGTTCTGGTTAATTAAAAAATAATTTATGATTAGGGCTATGTGTGCAAAATGACATAAATTGGCTATATTTGTAATTGATTCATATGTTAGACTATGTTAAATTCTATTGTGCTTTGTGGTATTGGTTATAGCTGTAAAGACAAGTGCAGTAATCTGGCTATTATTGAAAATGACCTAGTCTGGCCATTCCTAAAATATTAGAGTGGTTAGTTCTGCAATTTAAGTCTGGTTAGTTAAAGTTAATAAAGTAGGCTAGTTGTGCAATCTAATTCTGATTAGCTAAGTGATAATAAAAGGTTGTATTTTAAATTAGTCTAAGTGAATTAAAAGAGGTTAAAATTGAAAGGTTGTTGAGTTAAAATTTGGCCAAGTCTTAAATGGTTTATAATATAGTGGCTAATAGTTAAATCGGTATAAAACCCAAGATACCCTGACCTTAGTAGGTCCGGTAAATAACAAATAACAATAAGGGTACAAAGGGAATAAGAAATAGTATAAATGTGAATTTAATAGAGCCTATAGGGACAAAACAGACTTTAATGCTTAGTATTCCTGTAATTAGACATAAAATAAAGGGTAAAACAGACCTAGTAAAAAGGTATAACTGTGATAATCCTTAGCAAGTGAGGCACCATAGTAATATGCCCTTAAAAGAATAAAAAAGAATTCCCTAGAACCTTTCAGCAAGGGCTGGAAGGCATTTAGAGCTTAAAATAGAGGTACCAAACTGTAACTAATAAAAGAATTAAGAGGAGGGAACTAATAATAAGAATTTTGAATTTCCCCCTCAAAATTTCACTCAAATCACCTATAAATAGGTTATCAATTAGCCTGAAAAAGCGCTAGATGCTAGAAATTTAGAGTTTGAACATTCTGGGGTACAAAATTAAGGGTTATACACCATAGATAGAGAGTAAAAATTCTGAGTTAAGTCGAATGTTGCAAATTCTGGAGTTCAACTAGTGTCTTCTGCTGTTCTATATTTCTGGACTCAATTGGATTTCTTAATTTTGTTCATTGGCTTGCTTATCTGTTGGATTTGAAGATTATAATTGGTTGTTATTGTTGCTTTGCTGTGATTTGATCTTCTACTGTTCTGTTGCTGTAACCGCTCACTACCCAGAAATGTAATTGCCAATCGATTGAAGAAATGAAATTCCATGAGTTGTTCGGATGAAATTTCCTGCTGCATTCTACAGATTTTATGTTTATCATATGTTAGACCTTTTGTAATTTGATAGGAATGTTTGTAATAGCTAATATGTATGAGACTGGAATAATATGACTAATAGTGTAGAGGTAGAGTAGATATAGCTATAAACATCGTTAAACTAGGTTAAAAACAGGATGATATATGAGCTTAACTCACTTAGTAAACATGCTTAACAATCTAAAAATAACAATTAACTTATCTCACTCAATTAGATTATGATAATTCGAAATAAGTAAATCAAGTTACAACATTCTTTGTCATTTAGTTTAGCTTAATTACGATCCAGAATAGTATGAGTTAGAATGAGTAATTAATAACAATTTGCACTGTTAAGCATCGTCTCACCGTTTAAAGTAGTTAGGACAGTAGTTTATTGTTTAAACTCAATTAGTAATTGATAATTAGAATTTAGAATTAATATTGTTAAAACTTGTACTTCTGTTTCTTATGAAATAAAATGCCAATGGTTAATTTACTCTACTATTTGATGAATGTTTGACTGTTAGTTATGAAATATCGATTATGCCTTATATTACTCTCATCTTATCTGGGCTTGATAGATAGTACAGGCCCAGATGCAACTGGATTCGTCTCTGGGCCTCTGAATAACAATTTTAATATATACTGGGTTTCTGAAACCTAGTTGTGTAAACTGGACTATTAAATTCAGTCCACAAATGTCCAGGCCTGGAAATGGAATAATGAGTCCGGACACAGCTCTAAAAATACTAAAGAAGTAAAATAATTAGGTGAAAAACCAAAAATAGAGAATATAACATTTATTAGGATTGGACTTCTAAAATAACGGGACGAGCCTCGTATAAGAACAAAATACGTGGGGCCCCCATATGAATGTTAATAAATGATAGACTCGGGAAGACTGTTTAGCAAATTTCACGGTCTTTCCTAAAGGATAATAAGACGTTAGTCGTTATAGGCACAATTTAAAATATATATTCCTTAATATGAGTGCACATTTCATGTGACTCAAATCTTAAATCCCGACGAAGCTCAAGTGTATTAAAGTCGCAGGCATACTGGTTGCGGTATGACTCGAAATACATTTTTGCGACGTCGCAAGTCATTAAAATATCAAAAATGAAACATTCATATTTTATAAAAGCATATAGCGAAATCAAATAAAGTCAAAAACGACAGTTGAGCGACCGTGCTAAAACCACAGAATCCGGGAGTGCCTAACACCTTCTCCCGGGTTAACAGAATTCCTTATCCAAATTTCTAGTTGCGCAGACTGTTTAAACAGAGTCAATTTCCTCAGATTCGGGATTAACCGGTCACTTGGGACACCATTATCTTCCCAAGTGGCGACTCTGAAACTCTAAATAAAATCCTGTTCCGATTGTCCTTAAAGTGGAAAAAAATCCTTCCTCGTTGATGATTATTATATCCTTTTCCGGGTGTACTAGCAATTAATGAGGTATACCTTATTCATTTTTCGAGAAAAAGAGGTTGTAAAAAGGGAGGTGTGACAACTGGCGACGACGAACAGGGTGGCGGCAACTAAGATGTGTGTTTATTTTGTTGTTGTAATTTTGTAGCCGTGTGAATAGGATCTTTTGTAAATGTATACTTTACGTTTTTTGGAGGAAATGAAAGTCATTCTTTTGGTATGCATATATACATTTTGTACCTTTTATTTTGTGAGCTTGTCATAGTAGTATGCGTAGTATCGATCGTTGTCAAGTTGATTTGTCGTAGTCGAGTTGGGTCGATTTAGTACGATAATAGCCTTATCCATTTGCTTATTTTGGAATGATTGTAACTGCCTAGCGATTTCGATCGTGTCGAGTTGATTTATTGTAATCAAGCCGAGTCGATTACTATGATACTGCCTTAGCTATTTGTTCATTTTTAGATGGTCGTAACCATTTTGTGATATCGACCGTGTCGAGTTGATTTATCGTAATCAAACCGAGTCGATTACTATTATACTGGCCTTAGCCGTTTGTTCATTTTGAGACGGTCGTAACCATTTAGTGATCTCGATCGTGTCGAGTTGATTTATCGTAATCGAACCGAGTCGATTACTATGATACTAACCTTAGCCGTTTGTTTGTTTTGAGATGGCGTAACCATTTATACATTATAGATGGCCTTTGCCTTTCATACGTTGTAGATGGCCTTAGCCTTTTATACATTGTTGATGGCCTTAGCCTTTTACACGTTGTAGACGGCCTTAACCTTTTACACGTTGTAGATGGCCTTAGCCTTTTATACGTTGTAGACGGCCATAGCCTTTTATACGTTGTAGACGGACTTAGCCTTTCATACGTTGTTGATGGCCATAGCCTTTTATACGTTGTAGACGGCCTTAGCCTTTTATACGTTGTAGATGGTCGTAGCCTTTCATACACTGGAGATGGCCGTAGCCTTTCATATATTGGAGATGGCCGTAGCCTTTCATACATTGGATATGGTCGTAGCCTTTGTAGCCTTTCATACATTAGAGATAGTCGTAGCCTTTTGTACATTGGAGATGGTTGTTGGTTTAGTCCCTTTGGCATGTCTGTTGTGTTGGCTTGCAGAGTAACTGGTGTGTCAAACTTGCCAGCATTTCTGAGCATCTCCTTCGTTGCCTCGTTAAAAACCTTTCCGAGAAAACCCAATTGGGATAAAACTAGGGAAAAAAGTAAGACTCGGGGGTGCTATTTGGAAATGGAAATACTTGAGGTGGGAGATATTCCAATTGTTTTGGAGCGTCTTCCCTTCCATTGTCTCTAGTTGAAACGACAATTTATCTGTTGTCGCAGTAATTTTATATGGTATGTCCCAATTGGTACCTAGTTTTCCTTCGCTTGGATCCTTAGATGCCAAGGTTCTGGTTTTGAGGACGTAGTCTCCTACTTTGAGTGGTCGGATTTTGCACCTCTTGTTGTAGTATCTTTCAATTTGCTGTTTTTGGGATGTCATCCTAATGTGGGCCATTTATTTCCTTTCCTCGGCTTCATCAAGGTCCTGGAGTCGGTTTGAATCATTTTCTGCTCCGCTCGTATGCGAGTACCTCAAACTTGGTTCGCTTACTTCAATTGGTATAACAACATCGATTACGTAAACCAGTGAGTATGGTGTTTCTCCTGTAGAAGATTTAGGGGTGGTCTTGTGCGCCCATAGTACCTCTGGTAGCAGTTTCGGCCATAGCCCTTTGGTGTCTTCGCGCTTCTTTTTCAATATATTAAGTATGATCTTGTTGGATGACTCTGCTTGACCATTAGAAGCAGCATGATATGGTGTGGAGAGTATCCGTTTGATGTTCCATTTGTCGAAGAATTCGGTTGTTTTTTTATCGATGAACTGTCGCCTGTTGTCGCAGGTGATTTCTTTAGGGATGCTGAAGCGGTAGATGCTGTTCTTCCATATGAAGGCGATGACCTCTTGTTCGCGTATTTGGGCATATGCACTTGCTTCCACCCACTTAGAAATAGTCAGTTAAAACTAATAGAAAATGTAACTTTCCTTGTCCGTGTTACAACCCATATTTTTGTACCTGAAAGTACGTCGTGAGTTAATTGATGTAAGCTCAAAAAGGATGAAATCCTTCTACAAGGACAAGAAAGGTTTGTCGAAGTGTTAAGCAAGTTAAGATGAATATGAGACTTTTTAATCATGATTTAAATGAGTTTAAAGCCATTATATGACTATATATGATGTTTTTATATGATGTATAAAGTTTGAGAAAAATCGGATTTAAGTTGCGGAAAAACCGACTAAGGATTTGCCATGTAATGAAGCTTTTTGAGTAATAACTTTAGTGAGCTATATATGGTCTTTTTGGGGCATATTATATATCAAATTGAAGTTCTTGGAATGTAATTTCCAACACTCTTAACCGTTCGTTCATACGACATCTGGATAAAAAGATATAAGTGTTTGAAAAGGGGCCAATGAGATGGTGCCAAGTGGCATATTTTGACTTTTCAACCAAAATGATATTTATCTTCCTATGTCGCCTCTTTCTTCAAAATTCCAGAGAGCTCGACCAAATAAATCCCTAAACTTCCCCTCAAGCTTTCTCACAAGGTTTTCCAACAAGATTATCATCCAGGGCACGAAATCAAGAAGCAATAACGCAAGAACGATCCCCACGACGTAAGTATCGCTATATAGTCTCTCATTTTCTTGTAATTTGAGTTTCAGAAGGTATTTTGAAGTTAATTAAAATGCCTAATTTCTGGTTTCAATATCTTAAATATCAATTAAGGTTGATTACTTCATTTCATAATATTTAGAACTCACGGGACGGTGATCGGAAGCCGTGAGTTCGAGTTATTTGATTTGTGATGGACTGTTTTGTGGGCTGTTTCGTGTAGCTTTTGGGTTGTATATTTTACTGCTATTTAATGGAGCTTTTGGAGGATAAATGGTGTGGATAAACACCACACAATATTGAAATGATGAATTAGCCATTCGTTAATATTTTCGGGGTGTTGGACACTACTATAGTCGTCGTTTTTGGTATGAATTGATTGGGTTGTGTTGGGCTGTTGCAAGCTAAATATACCATGGATTTCGACTTTCATCTACTGTATAAGGTAATTATATTGTGTTCCTACAGGTGCTTAAGGTTATATTGACATCGGTTGAGTTAAATGGATGAACTAGACATGAACTAGTGAATAAAGTTGCTAATTAAGAATAATTGGAGTTGTGGATCATTTTCTTTGTTATGGATATATGGTATAAGGCTGGAATTATTGATGAAGGACTTCATTATCATGTTAATGATACTATTAAGTTAAATTAAAATGTCTATAAGGGATGATATGGGGTATACGAATTTCAATTGGAGATTGCCGCTCGTCGTCAAATAATTATGACTTGTTGTTATTTTACAGTGTCTTGTTATTGATAATGATGTATTGCTGAATTTATCTGGTAATTGTTGTTGGTGTATGGTATTGGAGGAGGCTCTTGTTACAGGGGAGATGCTGCCCGAATGTATATAAACAAGCTACAAGTTTAAGTTGCAAACTTAGCCTTTATTCAACACTGATTTTGAATCTCCTTATGCAATGGTAGATTGAGTTGAGTTGTTTGAAGAGTTGCTTGAGAGGTATTAAGGACTCACCATGTTTAAGGTATGTTAAGGCATTTCTTTCTTTCTTTGGCATGATCTATGGTTAAATGAATACACTATTTCATAACGGATCTACTCTTCGAAACTAAGGTTGCCCATGTTGTTCTTTTCTTATAAAGTTATTTTAAGCAAGTATGTATGATCCTTGAATCCTATAGAAGCTCATATTGATGGTATGATGTCCATAATGTTAATCGAAGGTGCAATGACCTTATGTCACTCCGAAAGGTCTAGAATGTGTTCCCATGAGTCGAGTATGCATTTTATATATATATATATATGTATCTATTTTACTTTACCGAGCCGCGCTATAGTCGGCCGGGTATGGCACCTATTGTGCAACCACTGATCAGTTGGGTTTACCGAGCTCCACGTGGCCGGGTACATTTTTACCGAGTCCTCTTTGAGGTCGGGTACGATATGATGATGATGATGATGATGCCCACAGAGGAAAATGATTTTAAAAGTTTATGTATATATATGTATTATGCAATTCATATCAGTAGCCCCAGAGGCACTCAGATGTTAAAGGTTGTATCTCCTCCATCTCTCTTTACATTATTGTTCTTGTTTATGTTTCCATGCCTTATATACTCGGTACATTATTCATACTAACGTCCCTTTTGCCTGGGGACGCTACGTTTCATGCCCGCAGGCCCTGATAGACAGATCGAGAGCCCTCCAAGTAGGCTATCAACTCAGCAGAAGATGTTGGTGCGCTCCATTTGCTTCGGAGTTGCTCGTCTGGTTAGTATTATTTAGATGTGTATCGTTTGGTATGGCAGGACTCTGTCTCGGCCTTTATAGAATTTATGTATTCTTAGAGGCTTGTAGACATATATCGTGTACGTAAAAGATTGTACGGCCTTGTCGGCCTATATTTTGAGTTCATAAAGGAGCATGTTGGCCTATTAGGCCCGTATGTCTCGTGTATATGATGATGTAATAGGAAAGATATGTTACGTTAGTACTTGATCGAGTAAGGTATCGAGTGCCCGTCGCGGTCAATCGGTTTGGGTCGTGACAGAAGTGGTATCAGAGCAGTTCTATCCTAGGGTGTCTACAAGTCGTGTCTAGTATAGTCTTGTTTATGGGTGTGTTGTGCACCACACTTATAAGCAGGAGGCTATAGGGCATTTAGGACTGTCACTATTTCTTCTTCTTCTAGATCGTGTGTTAGAGCTCAGTTGTAAGAATTCCAAACTCCTAAATTTTTTATTCATAATACATCGATACCTACATCCAAAAAAAAAAATAGTTGGTAAGAGATTGAATTTTGATGCGAAAGATTTGAGTCAGAGGAACTTGATTTTGTATCATGCTTATGATGACTAAATATCGGGTCTTTAGCAGATCATATGGGTACTAAGATGTGTAAGCTTATTGATAAGGATCCTTAAGGCAATATGTCACGACCCTAGTTCACCAATCGTGAACATGTCGTGATGGCACCCAGTCCCCACGACTAGGTAAACCTAACACGTTGCGGAAAATATAAGTTATGAACACTTAAATAAGAAACAGTGAGAAAATAGCATAAAAAAAGGAATGTAATCCGTGCCGCTTGGCACATACATCCGTCAGCACACTGAATAAAACGCTACCAAGATCCGGAATCCCACAGTAACACAGACTAAAAGAGAATATACAACTGTGGCTCTATGTGTAAAGAGTGTCTAACAACGAAATGAAGGGAAAATGTCAACTAGTACTATTAGAATAGAAGGAAAGCCTCCGGATCCGCGGACGTAGCAGATCATACCTCGAGGTCTCCCAGAAAGCTGCGGAATCACCTAGCACGAGCCTGCTCTGATGTACCTGGATCTGCACAACAAAAGTGTGCAGAAGAGTAGCATGAGTACACCACAGCGGTACTCAGTAAGTGCCAAGCCTAACCTCGATGGAGTAGTGACGAGGAAGGTCAGGGCCCTACTGAGAAACAATAATATAATGATGATAACAAAATAAACAGTTTAAATGATAATAATTTCCGCAATAACAATAATAAAATGATTACTGCAACCGTCTACAATTTAAGCTAACAACAAATAACCAACTCAATAAAACAAGTCCAGGACCTGTGGGAATTGAACCCACGGTCCCATTGACAGTACCCATGGGTCTCCGGGAATCGAACCCGCAGCCCATGTCTCAATAGCTCTCAGGATCTTCGGGAATCGAACACACAGTCCACATCTCAATAATATATCAATAGCTCAGGATCTCCGGGAATCGAACCTGGAGCCACAGTCCCATTAACAGTACCCCTGGGTCTCCGGGAATCGAACCCGCAGCCCATGTCTCAATAGATCTCAGGATCTCCGGGAATCGAACCCGCAGTCCACATCTCAATAATATATCAATAGCTCAGGATCTCCGGGAATCGAACCCGCAGTCCACATCTCAATAATATATCAATAGCTCAGGATCTCCGGGAATCGAACCCGCAGTCCCTACAAATATCACTTCGGGTCTCTGGGAATCGAACCCACAGCCCTGGGATCTCCGGGAATTGAACCCGCAGTCCACTAACACCTCAAATAAAGAAAACACACAGAGAGAATATAATATGTTTAACTACAACTTCACTAAAACTAATGCCAACAATTTATCAAGAACTTCAAGTAAGTCAACTAGGCAATTAGACATGTTGAATCCTAGCTAATCATGCTTTTCTAACTAATACCGGGTAAAAGTAACATTTTTATCAGCTAAGAGCAGGAATATCACTAATCGGATAATTCAAGTAAGTGTGTGTCACAACAACCAGCGCATGTACACGCCCGTCACCTCGCGTACAAGGCATTAAAACTATCACATAATATTCTAGGGGTGAAAGTTCCCCCACACGAGGTTAGACAAGCCACTTACTTCGACTCCGGTACAAAACCGCTATGAGACAACTCTCTTGCCGCGAACGTCGGCCTCCACAAGCGTAGTATCTGATAAAAATCAATGGAATCACATCAAAATAGGCCAATTGGGCATTACCCAATCAAAACAACTCCAAATACACCAAAACCCACAAGTTGCCAAAACTCGACTTTCGGTACGCTTATCGAAAAATCACGAAAATTATATATTCGGGTTCCTTATCTCAATACGAGTCCTGTGCATATAAAACTTATCAAAATCGGACTCCGTTTGCCCATACAAATCAAAGATTTTCTAAAATTTAGGCCTAGGGCTCAAACCCACCTTAAATCTTCCATTTCAGTGAAATAATCACGGATTTCATGATAAACCAATGAATTAAGGTCAAGAAACTTACCCCCAATGATTTCCCGATGATATTCCAGCATTTTCCCTTCAATTCCCTCTCTTGGAGCTCAACAATGGCGTTTTTGGGTATGGGGTTCGCGGATACACTGTTCTGTTATATTAGAATTTTGACTGCCAGGCGACCCCCTGCGATCGCAGCCATAGGCTCGCGATCGCGAAGAACAAACTCGGCCGGCTCCCAGATTAACCTACGCGATCGCGACACTCGCCACGCGATCGCACTGCTTCCGACCAAATACCCTACGCGATCGCATAAAACCTCACGCGATCGCAATGCTTCAACCTCCAGACTTACGCGATCGCACAACCTCGCGATCGCAGAGCTCCGGGCTTTTCCCTTACGCGATTGCATCCTAGGCATCACGATCGTGATGCATTACCACCACACCTTACGCGATCGCATGGCCATCTCCGCGATCGCGGAGAGCAAAATTGCTCTGCAATTATTGCAGCAGAAACAGCAGTGCCTTTTGGCACAAATTGGTCCGTTTGGACCCCCGAATTCATCCCGAGGCTCCCGGGACCCCAACGAAAACCACCAACATACTCCAAAACATGATACGAACTCATTCAAATCATAAAAACATGTCTAACAACATCAAAACCGATAATTCACATCGAATTCAAGCCTAAATTTCTTAAAACTTTCCGAATTGCACATTCGATCAAAAACCCGACCAAACGACGTCCGAATGACCTGAAAATTTGCGGACATATCCAAATTCACATAACGAAGCTACAGAAATTGTCGGAATTCCATTCCGACCCCAGATCAAAATCTCACCTATCGTTCGGATTCGCCAAAATTTCAAACTTCGGCATTTCAAGCCTAATTGAGCTACGGACCTCCAAAATACATTCCAAACCCGCTCCCAACCCCGAAATCACCTGACGGAGCTAATGGAACCATCGAATTTCCGTTCCGAGATCGTCTTAACACTGTTCCGGTTACGGACCATTTTCTAACTTTAAAGTTCTCATTTAGGGACTAAGTGTCCCAAAATGCTCCAAATTTCAGAACCGACTCTCCCGGCATACCACAATAGCAAAAATGAATTTAGGGAAATAGTTAAATTGGGGATTGGGGCGTAATTTTCTAAAACGACCGGCCGGGTCGTTACACAATAACATCTATCTACTCGTATGGTAAAAATGAATAAGTGAATCGGAAATTAGACACAAGTTTTACCAGCAAGACGACGAAGGGTACGAGGAATTTATGAAAATTATCATCATTTACAATTCAGGCACAGAAATGTAAGTATTAGTGTTACCTTCAATATTTACGGTTATATATACAATTGACCTCGCCCATCTCGTTTGTGTCCTATGGGGGCTAACAAACATAGTTTAAGAGAAGAATGTGATATCAAGATTCAGTTCGGGTTAGAGTAGCCGAAATATTATGGATGGATTGTTATCATTAACTAATGTTTCCGAACAATAGTGCAAATGTGGTAATATATCTTCTTGTGAGATACCCAGATGGTGAACCATAGAATTGTACAGTCATATATGAGTACTAGAACATTCAGAAGATATGCAGTGAGATCCTAGAAGGAAAAATATTTATGGCTTCGGTAAAGAGCCAGTAAGATAAAGTAAGGTGAGCTAAAAAGAGAAAGAACTTTTTGTTGAAGTTTTCAGAATAAAGTAATAGACAAAAACATTATTCGGAGAATAAAAAAAGAGCAAATGAAGCATCATGAGTAAGATGTGATATATGGGTGATAACAGTAAATCCAAACATGACACGATGACAGAGTCTATAGTCGAGTGAAGAAAAATACAAAAGGTGACAGGACTTGAGGCAATAAAAGTGTATAAGCCATAAAGTCATATCCTTATTTCGAGAAATGAGTTGGTGACTTCAATGTGATTACTAGAAGGAATGGTTAGACCCGGAGTAATAAAAATCAGTATGTGCTGGTGAACAAGATAAACCCAACATGAATTAGGGACTGAAGGATTTTATAATGGTTGATATCATGAGAATTTCAGAGATAACATTCCGGCAATAATAGAATGGATAACAAAATAATAACCTTTAAGGTTCATTAAGGAAGATGTTTCCTTAAAACAAGCAATGTAAGCAAAGTTAAGCTTAAGAGACTATATGTGCCAGTTACGGTAAGTGTCACCCTCGCGAGTAACAAAATTTGTCATCCTTGGTATAGAAGAATTGCCGCAAGGCAAGTAAGGATCATTGATGTTAAGAAAAGACGCCAAAGATGAAGAGGTAAAACATCTATAGGTATATCCTCGTGGGTTTAGCTTTTAGCACACCCCTAAAGGGGGGAATATTGAGTGATGTGGCATTAAGTTAGAATTAGACGGTTCTAGTAACTATGGAATGGTAAAGGAAGAATCCTATAAAAGAAAGAGGAATGAGATGGAACTTATCCAAATCTTATAGATACGCTACAATTCAAGAATATTCTACAAGCATGACATCAAAGAGAGGAAGAAAAGGTTCCTGCCCGAACTGTTATTAATAAATAAGGAGCCAGTACGAGAAGTAAG
Organism: Nicotiana noctiflora; assembly: GCA_032618575.1. Taxonomy (NCBI): domain Eukaryota; kingdom Viridiplantae; phylum Streptophyta; class Magnoliopsida; order Solanales; family Solanaceae; genus Nicotiana; species Nicotiana noctiflora. The sequence continues at coordinate 208,535 of JASVEL010012608.1, forward strand.
TTAAAACAAAGTAAATAACCTAAGAAAGATTACGAGGAATATTGATATGAGAATGGGCTAACGAGTAGTTAGTAATTGGCCAGGAAGATCTCAGTATCGCGAAATAGGAGGTTATAGACGAATCATCAGATCGTGTAAGATAAACATAGAAGAACCCAACATGGAGAATTCAGTTTCGGAGAATATCATTTTGAGATATATTCAAACAAAATTCGAGGTAGTTAAAGGTACCGTATGAGTGTTATGGGGATAAAAGAAAGAGCCACTGGAAAGGCAGTCAAAATATCATTTCTAAAGCACCCATACAAGCACAAGGGCATGAAAGCAAGCAACTACAAATGATTATATGCAAGTAAGGACATCAAAAAGGTCCGTAATAAGGTCACAACTTTACGAGAGTCAAAGGTTCTCCCTAAGTACGACAAAGAAAGACTAGCTGAGGAAATAATGATGAAGGCTTCAACTTAAGCATAACGATATAAAGAAGAAATGGTCTTGTAACAATAGTCTCATTACAATATGGTATACACTCCATAAGAAAGTCGCACCTATCGTGATCAATGAACGGGAAGTCAGAAGTGATATTTGAGATCATATGAGTTATAGGAAATTCAAGTATTGGTGGGCAACAAGATAAACCAAGTATTCATGCAACAAGTGACATAACGACCAAGAAAAGTGATTGCTTACATTTAAAGAATGTTGAGAAGGCACGAAAGGAATTATTCAATCAATGATCCAGAGTTAATTACGTTGTGAATGCACTTAAAGACTTTAGAGTTATATCTATGCAGCATATATGTTGACATTCATATAGCTATAGGAGACTTTGGTATAAGTTAAAAGAAAGAATTAAGTGCATGTCACCTATAAATGTTTGAATTGTTAGAAGATTATATTATGGATGCTACATAGAGTCCACAAAAGGCTAATGTAATAACTAATACTCTAACCTAAGGATTGGAAGATAGCCTAGGCTTAATTAAAGGTTAAGAAGGAAGAGGAAGCTCGGAAGTTACATCATCAGTCTAATTGTTAGACCCATATGATTATAGAAATCGTGACTCAAACCATAGAAGGAGCACTTTTAATAGCAGAGGTATAAGAGAGATAGTGCAACAATCATATTCTATAAAACCTCTTTGATAAAGTAATTAGAAGAGTACCAGCCTCATAAGACGTTAATACGAAGCTCCCACAAGATTGTGTATGCACCAGGGTTGCAAGTATTATAGTAGAGCGTTAAGGTATGGATATAGATTCCACCAATGTAGAAGGGAGGTTATGCAATCGATAGAAGATACTGTGCGATATTTAAAGGTAAGAATGGCAAATGTGAGTGAGAGGGTGACAATAATAGGCAAGGTCTCAGGATTAAACCCGTCAAAACAAGAGGGCTGATAATTTCCATGAGCTATAGAAAGCTCGATACACTTTGAAGGAACTCAGAGGAGTCTAAGAACATGAGCAATTAGAATAGATGGAATACTGCCCTGGTAGTAGAATAAGGATGTAATTGTGATATTTAAGAGAATGACGTTTGGGCCTTCGATTGAGTAATGATTTAAATAAAAGGGATTTCATGGATGGCACGATATTAGAATGCCCCCGTAAGATGAATACGTTGGGATGTTATTAAAATACAGTTATTGAAGTATAGTATCGTCCTTACGTGCATCAAAAAAATCACTTTAGATGTTCCCTGGTGAGATGCGAGCCTTAGTGATAATTTATTACATCCGAGGCGATGGTGGGAGTTAGTGAACGACTATGATGTTTATATTTTATATCATCCAGGGAAGGCGAATGTAGTAGTCAACACCCTCAATCATAGATCTATGTTTAGCCTGTCATATTTACAGGCATAGAAGAGTGACATAGCTTGTGAGATTCATCTGCTAGTTAATCTTGGAATTCGATTACTATATGCAGGTGGTACCAAAGTTACTACTTAGGACATGAAACCCTCCTCTTTATTAACTAAAGTGAAGGAATGGCAATATGAAGATCATGTGTTAGATCATTAAAGAGATACAATCCTTCAAAAGGAGAAGGCACTATTTGAGATTATAGGAGATGGAGTCATTCGATATCAAGGTCGAATATATATTCCTAATGTGGCAGGGTGAGATGGAGTACTCAAATATCGAGGTTGATTATATATTTCTAATATGGCAGGGTTGTGCCAACAGGTTATGAGACAAGCAATGAGAAAGTAACCTAGAGTTGTGTAGTGCACCTCAGCAATAATACCAAGGCTATAAAATAAAATATAGCAATAGTTGTACATTCAACAAAGTATCAAGCGAAGAGCTTAAGTATACCTATATATTCTTAGAGGGACATCTTATCATAGTTCTATATATGTATTCACAAAGTGAATCTAAGATATTGGCAAAATGCTGGAAAAAAAGAAGAAGAGAAAAGTTGTACATAAAAGGACATAGTCGTATATGATACATCATAGAAGGTAGTAGAAGTTACGAGATTGGAAGAACTCCCGCCATAATTCGCGATATGAGAATATGCCTAAAGGGGGAATGCCCAAGTTTTTGGGATTTCTTCATAGAACAATTGCCTAGATGACAAAGGACAATATTAAAGTATTAATAAGAGCCATATGGTATGAGAATGAGAAGCACATCAGTCGACATTCGAGGACGAATGTTCCAAAGTGGGGAATAATGTTACAACCCATATTTTTGTACCTGAAAGTACGTCGTGAGTTAATTGATGTAAGCTCAAAAAGGATAAAATCCTTCTACAAGGACAAGAAAGGTTTGTCGAAGTGTTAAGCAAGTTAAGATGAATATGAGACTTTTTAATCATGATTTAAATGAGTTTAAAGCCATTATATGACTATATATGATGTTTTTATATGAAGTATAAAGTTTGAAAAAAATCGGATTTAAGTTGCGGAAAAAACGACTAAGGATTTGCCTTGTAATGAAGCTTTTTGAGTAATACATTTAGTGAGCTATATATGGTCTTTTTGGGGCATATTACATATCAAATTGAATTTCTTGGAATGTAGTTTTCAATACTCTTAACCGTTCGTTCATACGACATCCGAATAAAAAGATATAAGTGTTTGAAAAGGGGCCAATGAGATGATGCCAAGTGGCATATTTTGACTTTTCAACCAAAATGATATTTATCTTCCTATGTCGCCTCTTTCTTCAAAATTCCAGAGAGCTCGACCAAATAAACCCCTAAACTTCCCCTCAATCTTTCTCACAAGGTTTTCCAACAAGATCATCCCGGGGCACGAAATCAAGAAGCAATAACGCAAGAACGATCCCCACGACGTAAGTATCGCTATATAGTCTCTCATTTTCTTGTAATTTGAGTTTTAGAAGGAATTTTAAAGTTAATTAAAATGCCTAATTTCTGATTTCAATATCTTAAATATCAATTAAGGTTGATTACTTCATTTCATAATATTTAGTACTCACGGGACGGTGATCAGAAGCCGTGAGTTCGAGTTATTTGATTTGTGACGGACTATTTTGTGGGCTGTTTCGTGTAGCTTTTGGGTTGCATATTTTGCTGCTATTTAATGGAGCTTTTGGAGTATAAATGGTGTGGATAAACACCACACAATATTGAAATGATGAATTAGCCATTCTTTAATATTTTTGGGGTGTTGGACACTACTATAGTTGTCGTTTTTGGTATGAATTGATTGGGGTGTGTTGGGCTGTTGCAAGCTAAATATAACATCGATTTCGACTTTCATCACCTGTATAAGGTAATTATATTGTGTTCCTACAGGTGCTTAAGGTTATATTGACATCGGTTGAGTTAAATGGATGAACTAGACATGAACTAGTGAATAAAGTTGCTAATTAAGAATAATTGGAGTTGTGGATCATTTTCTTTGTTATGGATATACGGTATAAGGCTGGAATTATTGATGAAGGACTTCATTATCATGTTAATGATACTATTAAGTTAAATTAAAATGTCTATAAGGGATGATATGGGGTATACGAATTCCAATTGGAGCTTGCCGCTCGTCGTCAAATAGTTATGACTTGTTGTTATTTTACGGTGTCTTGTTATTGATAATGATATATTGTTGGATTTATCTGGTAATTGTTGTTGGTGTATGGTATTGGAGGAGGCTCTTGTTACAGGGGAGATGCTGCCCGAATATATATAAACAAGCTACAAGTTTAAGTTGCAAACTTAGCCTTTATTCAACACTGATTTTGAATCTCCTTATGCAATGGTAGATTGAGTTGAGTTGTTTGAAGAGTTGCTTGAGAGGTATTAATGACTCACCATGGTTAAGGTATGTTAAGGCATTTCTTTCTTTCTTTTGGCATGATCTATGGTTAAATGAATACACTATTTCATAACGGATCTACTCTTCGAAAATAAGGTTGCCCATGTTGTTCTTTTCTTATAAAGTTATTTTAAGCAAGTATGTATGATCCTTGAATCCTATAGAAGCTCATATTGATGGTATGATATCCATAATGTTAATCGAAGGTGCAATGACCTTATGTCACTCCGAAAGGTCTAGAACGTGTTCCCACGAGTCGAGTATGCATTATATATATATATGTATCTATTTTACTCTACCGAGCCGCGCTATAGTCGGCCGGGTATGGCACATATTGTGCAACTATTGATCAGTTGGGTTTACCAAGCTCCACGTGGCCGGGTACGTTTTTACCGAGTCCTCTTTGAGGTCGTGTACGATATGATGATGATGATGATGATGATGATGATGATGATGATGCCCACATAGGCAAATGATTTTAAAAGTTTATGTATATATATGAATTATGCACTTCATATCAGTAGCCCCCAGAGGTACTCAGATGTTAAAGGTTGTATCTCCTCCATCTCTCTTTACATTATTGTTCTTGTTTATGTTTCCATGCCTTACATACTCGGTACATTATTCGTACTGACGTCCCTTTTGCCTGGGGACGCTGCATTTCATGCCCGCAGGTCCTGATAGACAGATCGAGAGCCCTCCAAGTAGGCTATCAACTCGGCAGAAGATGTTGGTGCGCTCCATTTGCTTCGGAGTTGCTTGTCTGGTTAGTATTATTTAGATGTGTATTGTTTGGTATGGCGGGACTCTGTCCTGACCTTTATGGAATTTATGTTTTCTTAGAGGCTTGTAGACATATGTCGTGTACGTAAAAGATTGTACGGCCTTGTCGGCCTATGTTTTGAGTTTATAAAGGATCATATTGGCCTATTAGGCATGTATGTCTCGTGTATATGATGATGTAATAGGAAAGATATGTTACGTTGGTACTTGATCGAGTAAGGTATCGAGTGCCAGTCGCGGCCCATCGGTTTGGGTCGTGACAGTCCGGCGGGTAATGGGTTGACTATGTCCATTCCCCATTTGATGAAGGGCCAGGGGGAAGTGACCGAGTGAAGGGGTTCTCCCGGTTGGCGTATCATGGGGGTGAACTTTTGGCATCTTTTGAATCGACGGACATATTCTGTGACATCTTTATTTATTGTAGGCCAGTAATATCCGGCTCGTATTAGGCAGCGCACGAGTGCGCAATTGCCCTTATGGGCGCCGCAATGGCCTTCGTGTACTTCTTCCTGTACTAGTGTCGTTTGATTAGGGCCTAGGCACTTGGCCAAGGGTCCTTCGAATGCCCATTTATAGAGCTCGTGGTTTATCATGCAATATCTGGCGGCTTGTATACGAAGCTTCTTTGCCTCATTTTTATCAGGCGGGAGAGTTCCTTCCTGCAAATACGATAAAAACTGGTTGCGCCAGTCCCAGGTTAAGCTTAAGGAGAGTACCTCTGCATGATCGATTGCCGAGTGGAGAAGAGTGACGATGCTTTCTTTGTCGAAGCTTGTGGTGGCTGCAACTAGTTTTTCTAGACCATTCGCTTCGGTATTTTGTGCTCTGGGGGCCTGTTCGAAGCGGCTCTCGTCGAGTTAGGCCATCAACCTATGGATTTCTGCCTGGTACTTATGCAATCTTTGTTCCTTGATTTGGTAAGTCCTAGTGACTTGAATTATCACGAGCTGAGAGTCGCATTGGAGGACGAGTCGATGGGCCCCTGTATTTGATGGCCAGCCTTATACCTATAACAACGACTTCGTATGCTGCCTCGTTGTTAGTCTCCTTGGTGCATCATATGGACTGGGGAATGATTTCGCCCATGGGGACTTTAAGTACGAGTCCTAGTCCTGATCCCGAGGCATTAGCAGCTCCATCCGTGTAGAAAGCCCAGAGGTCGGTATTTGAGGTGGGGTGTAGAGCTTCTTTTTCTGCCTCTGGTAGAATTTTTGTGCTAAAGTCGTCCACGAAGTCGGCAAGGACTTGTGACTTGATGGAGATCCCTGGGATATATGACATATCATGCTCGCTAAGCTCTATGGCCTATCTGGCGAGTTGGCCCGATAACTCGGGCTTATGTAGTATGCTTCTTAAGGAGAATGTGGTCACCACTTTAATATGGTGGCATTGGAAATAGGGTCTGAGCTTTCTCGAAGCTGTGACCGGTGCCAGAGCTAATTTTGCGAGGTGTGGGTACCGTGTTTCGGCATCCACCAGGGTTTTGCTAATATAATAGATAGGGATTGTGTACCTTTCATTTCACAAACCAATACTGCACTAACGACGACTTCTGATACGGCCAGATATATCAGAGGGGCTCGCCCGGATTCGCTTTGGCCAGCATTGGTGGTGACGACAGGTATGTTTTCAGTTCTCACAAGGCTTTGACGCATTCCTCTTTCTACTGGAATCCGTTGTCCTTTCTTAGTACGTTGAAAAATTTGTGGTGTCTGCCATAGGATCGTGAGATGAATCTGGAAAGGGCGGCTATTCGGCCCATCAATTTTTTCACCTGCTTTTTGCTGTATAGCACTTCGGGTATTGTAGTGATTGCCTTGATTTGGTCGGGGTTGACTTTGATGCCTCATTGGGATATGAGAAATCGTAGAAACTTTCCCGATGCTACGCCGAAATCACATTTCTCGGGATTCAGCTTCATCCCACACTTTTTTAGTATTTTGAAGGCCTCTTTTAAGTGGTCGATGTGATCCTCCTTTTTTGCGGATTTCACTAGCATGTCATCGATATAAACTTCCATGGTCTTACCAAGTTTTTCTTGGAACATCTTGGTGACCAGTCTTTGATATGTGGCCCCTGCATTTTTTAGCCCAAAGGGCATCACTTTGTAGTAGTAGGTTCGTTGGTGCGTGATGAAGGTTGTTTTCTCTTGGTATTCCTCGGCCATTAGGATCTGATTGTAACCGGAATACGCATCTAAGAAACTCAGCAGTTTGTGTCCGGCGGTGGCGTCGATCAATTGGTCGATGTGTGGAAGGGGAAACGAGTCCTTAGGGCACGCTTTATTCAGGTCGGTGAAGTCCACACACATTCTCCACTTCCCATTTTTTCCTTTTGACCATGATGACGTTGGCGACCCACTGATGATATTTTGACTACCTGATATATCCGGTAGCGAGTAGTTTGTCTCCTTCATCGTGGACTGCTTCATTGATTGCGGCATTGAACTTTCTTCTGATTTGCCGCACCGGCGGATGCAGCGGGTCGATATTTAGCTTATGGGTGGCGATATCTGGCGAAATCCCCGCCATATCTGCATGGGAAAAGGCGAATATGTCTGCATGTTAGTTAAGAATTCACGATACTTACTTGGATTGGAGAGTCCATGTCCGATTTAGGCTTTCTTTGTGGGATCGTTGCTATCCAGTTGGATTGGATCGAGATCTTTGATCGTTGCTTTACATGCTTCCACAATGTCAGGGTCTTTGATGGTGTCTGCCGTCGGGCTGGTTTTAGTCTCCGACACGGCTAATTGTTATGCTTCCGCGCTTTCTCCTCTCAGTTGTCGGGTATGGGTGCAGTCTTGGGTTATTTTGTAACACTCTTGTGCGGTACGCGGTTCCCCCTTGATGCTGAATATTCCCCATGGGGTAAGGAACTTGACCACTTGGTACAAGCTCGAGGGGACTGCTTGCATGGCATGTATCCATGGGCGCCTATGATGACGTTGTATGATGTCTTCTGGTCCATCACATGATAAGTTGTTTCCAACGTGGCCCCTCCCGCGAGGACGAGCAAGGTCACCACTCCGGACGTACGTTTCACTGCATTGTTACAACCGGTTAGTGTTATATAGCGGGGTATTATCCTATCCTCGAGTCCCATCTATGTAAGGACTCTCGGGTGGATGATACATGCACCTCTTACGTCATCAATCATGACTCTCTTGACATCTGTATCAATAATACGTAAAGTAATAACTAAAGCATCGTAATAAGAAAAACATAAACCGTCGGCATCAGCCTTATCAAATGTGATACTTCCTTCGAGGTCATCATACCGTTCATGGGATATGGTCTATTTTAGCCTATGAGTGTTGGCGAATTTGACTGGTTGATAGCTGAGTCATTACCATCACCAACGATTATATTTACCATCCGCTTCGGGGAAGGTGGCTTTGGTGGTCCGCGGGGTTGTTCTAGTCCGTGTGCGAAGTTGATCTTTCCTTTGTCGCTGAGCAGCTCTTTCAGGTATCCTTGTTTTAACGTTTTGAGAACCTCTTGTCGCAAGCCTATGCAATCTTTGGTCTTGTATCCCCGTTCCTGATGGAAACGCACATGACGTTTGACTTCCTAGTGGCGAGATCTCACTTTATCTTCTTAGGACATTGCACCTTGGTGCCAATCTTCTCCAGTGCGTACACTATTTCTGAAGCAGAGACGCAAAAATTATGTGATGACAAAAAATGGGGCGTACCTCTTTCATTTCGCAGCGGGGCGATATGCCATTGTAATGCGTCCATGTGTCGGGGCGACAGATGGGAAGATCTCGTGTATAGGTTATGTCGTTCTCTGTTAGAACGAAGGGAATGTTCCTTACATCCCTCGTGACGTCGGTCTTTCCTTGTTTCCAATTATATAGCTGTTAACCGTTGGATTGGCCCATTGAGATCATCTTTATACGCTCGTACTTCAGCGCAGTAAGCGTTGTGGATTTCCTCCCATGTCGTAGGGGGATACTTCATGAGGCGGTTCGGCAGCTTCTTGGTCACTTTAGAACTGTCCCTACTTAGTCCGTTCTGAAAGGAAGCAACTGCCATCCCTTCCGGCACACTTGGCAGGCTCATTCTTACCCTGTTTAATCTGGCGAGGAAGTCCCTGAGCCATTCACATATGGTTTGCCTGACGGCGAAGATGTCGTTCACCCTTGCCTCTGCCTTCTTTGCACCCGCATGGGCGGTGACGAACTTTTCCGCCATTTCTTCGAATGTTGATATTGCGTTGGCTGGCAGTTGGGATTACCATGTCCAAGCCCCTCTGGTTAGCGTCTTACTGAACTTTTTCAGCAGCACCTGCTTTATTGATAGGTCGTTACCTTTTACGGCGGTAACATAATAAATGAGATGGTCCTCGGGATCAGTGGTCCCATCATATACCCTTAAGTAAGGGGGCATCTTGAAAGTTTTTGGGATGGAGTAGGGGGAAGTTTCTTCGGAGTATGTTTTCCCCATAAACCTCCCTATGTCGCATTTTGGTAACAACATAGGGACTTCGGGAATTTTTTCGACCCTCTCCCGGTGCTCCTTCATCTGGTCGCAGAGAGCCTTGTTTTCGATCTCCATTTCTTTCATCTTCCTCAGGATGGCGGTCAGCGCGTCATCATGGGTCTGTGTTTCAATGGGTTGGTTGTTTACTCGCATCTCTTCTTGTTCGTCCGCGGCAGTGGCGATACTCATCGTTGGTATTGTTTTGATGTTACATTGTGATGGTTTTTCGACTAAGCCACTTAGGGCATTTGTTAGCCACTCTTCCATTAATTTCCTGACCACCGAGGGTGCCTCTTTTGCAGCGGATGTGGAAGCTCCTTTGTCATACAAGGTCGTCGGATCTTCGGAGGGGGAAGGTGAGGTTTTTGCTTCGGGTGCGGTGCCGGGGGTTGTGTCGGTGATAGCGTCGTTGCCGACCTCATTGAGAGAGCCAATGATATTGGTTGTGACCCCCATTATTGCTTTGGATCTGGTGTTGTTTTCGGCCATTTTTCGGTTTTCACGAGATATGGAGGAGATGGTTGGATGATCTTTAGGTGGATATTATGATTTTGATTCTCGAAATCCCCATGGACGGTGCCAAATTGTTTGGTTCAAAAGCTATCGGTTACTTTATAAGCTATTAACAATCAAAAGACATGAGAGGGGTAAATCGTAATCAAATATAATAAACCTAAATATGGAATGAGTGTAATTGTAATGTAGAGATACCTGCAAGAATGAATAACTTTTAATGATATTTGCTTATCACAGTTGGGAGAGAATGAGAGAAATTGTATTATTAGATAATAACACATGGTCCATTACAACAGGGAAGCCTCCCTTTATATAGAGGTGAGGCCTCCATACTAAAATTATAATCCGTCGGGGGGTGGGGGAGGGGTAGTTGACGCCCTTTGAGAGGGGACGTCTAAATATAAACGACATAGTTTGTATCCCTACGTCTATACTGCACCCTCGTTATAGGAGACGTTGGAGAGGAGTCGTACCCTCATCGTTTTGCGAACGTGAGGAGAGCTGCGTTCGACCCCCTTACATGTCGTCCTAAACCTCAAAACATACTAAAAGTAGGAATACTTTTTCTTTTACATATATATATATATATATATATATATATATATATAGTGAATTCATCAAAATTCTTTTTATCAACATATTTTTATTCTGGGTATCTTTGATTAGTTTGACGAAGGCGTTTGGTTTTACGTTTGCAGTTCATTCATTGACATAACATTCTGTGTTTGTTTTCTTTCGTGTAATATGGTACACTATCATTCATTCAATTGTAGGTGTGATTTATGAAATTAATTGTAATTAAGCATATTAAGAGCGTAGCTAATTACTTTTCTTCACGAATCTTAAAATCGAGATATAGACTGATCAAAATAATTTTAAAATATTGATTGCTTTTTATACTTGTGAGTAACTCTTTTTACATGATTTAGTTCTATTTTATTTCTCTAACAAATGTTACTATTAGAATACCTATGCAATTAAAATTTTAATATCTTTCGTACAAATTATGTAAATTTGACTTAAAATATTTGTGCAACGGATGAATATAGAAACTAGTTTATTATAAAAGCACGAATATAATGTCAGTTTACAAAAATATTCTTTGAAAATTAAATAACCTCTTTAATACATGTACAAAAACATAAAATCAATAAATTCCTCTTAAAAGTCAAATAACAGTAGGAGTCTATTTACTTTACTTTCCATTCAATGGAGAACAATTCCGAAACATGAAAATGTTGAGTTATATATTAAAAAGGGATTAAAAAATTTAATTGATTTACAACTCTTAAATATTCACAAACCAATATAAAAGAAACTTTGATACTAAACTCTTTAAACACTTACAATATTCTAAACGAAGTGGAAATGTCCTATTATCCTTTAAAGTCTTGATATTAGTTCGTATGATGTTTTTTTTTTGTTGGTAATTAGAGACTTTTATTCAAAACATAATACTTAGTAGTCATTACAACATGAGATTTGTCTAGGCCACGCATTGCCTATTCCATGTTTATTAAAAATTGAAATAGCAAATACAAACGGATAATAGTACAAGTTTAAATTAGCAAAAGAGTCTAGACTGCATCCATTCTTGGCTAAGACGTCCGCTACCACATTAGCTTCTCTGAATGCATGCTTCAATGGTGGTGATCCCATCTCAGATAATAGGGACCTGCAATCATCAACAATATTTTGATAAAGCATTTTTTCATTGTTAATCATGTTAATAAGCTCCTCGCAGTTTGTTTCAGTGACTATAAGGATTAGTCTTTTTTATCACGACCCAATCTCCATACTCGGTCGTGATGGTGCCTCTCGTGAAGACAAGGCCAGCCAACTAATCCACAATCATTTCTTTAACACTTACTAAACATAGATAGATGGAAATTTCAACTTAAAGGACATTAATTCACAATCGTATAGCCTAACTCAGCCCGACCGGTCACAAGTCACGAGCATCTAGGAGGATCTTTATTACAATTTTGAAGTCTATAATACATAGAGTAAAATCTGGAAATCAAGAAGAAGAAACTCGGTGCCGCAAACGCCAGCAGTCACCTTGCTTAGCTACGATAGCAATACCTTCAATCCGCTATTAACCCGCTACCAGGTGATCCATACCTGCAACTGTACGTGAGGTGCAGGAAGTAAAGTGAGTACTTCCAACTCAGTGGTAATAAGAGCGAATAATATCTGAGCGATAAGAAAATACGTAGGAGCACACAAAATGCTATAAAAGACAGTACAACCCTTTGAGAAAAAAACCATAACACTGTGAAAATCCTTTAGAAAGTCTCAAGCTCAGTTAAAAATCTCTTTTACGAATATCCTTTTTCCAACAGTCAAGCATATGAATGCTATATCAGATAGTGCAAGTTGGCACATAAGTCAGCCCCTTGGGCACAACACTCCTTAACATATAATACCAGGGTATCTGGTCAACGAGACAAGTAATAGCATGTATGCCAATGATATATGAGTGCTAAATGTCATGCCACGTAGTACAAATAGGAACGAATGCATGAATGCAATGCAATGCACATGACCGCTGCGGCGCACAACCCGATTCATTTGGGTACCCGCTCTCTAGGGGTGCATACAGACTCGGGGGGGGGGAGGCTCCTTCGGCCCAAGTGCTATAATACTGCGATGTTTTAACCGATCCACATAATATATCACTGCGGTGTGCAGTCCGATCCATATAATATACTATTACAGCGTGCAGTCCGATCCATGCATGTATATGTGTATACTGCTATGGCGTGCAGCCCGATCCATATCTCAGTCTAAAATATGCAAATGTGCCACTCGGGCAATGTCAAGTAATAGCTTTTATCTCAAAATATCAGAAAATGCAATTTAAGTCTTTAAACTTTAGCAATACAACTGCACATTTCAAATAGTGTTTAACGCAGGACTGAAATCATTTGAAATGCTAAGTGTCATGAAAACAGTGATAATAACCCCTACAGGGTTCAAATAACCTGTACGAAGCCCAAAATATGGCAATCAGCCTAATTCAAGATAGCAACTAGCAAGTTTCAGTCAATTATGCAATAAAATCCACAACCAGAACGGACCAAGTCACAATCCCCGACGGTGCTCTACCACACGCTCATACCTAACATGCAAGTCACCACAATACAATACTATGGTGTGCAAATTTGGGGTTTCAAACCCTCAAGATATTATTCACAAGTATTACTCACCTCGAACCGGCGAGATCTCTAGCCCGCGATGCCTTTGCCCCTCAAACTAGCCTCCACGCGCGTCGAATCTAACAAAAAACAAAGCGAATACATTACAATATGCAAATGGGATAATACCCAGTCGAAAATAATCGAATTATAGCAAGAACCTCAAAACTAGCAAAACCTGATCCCCGGGCCCGCTTCTCGAAAAATTACAAAACTCACATTACCGGATTCCTCGTCTCACCATGAGTCCGTACATACAAAATACACAAGAATCTGAGTCCATTTGACCCCTCAAATCGTCAATTTAAACTTTCTTAGGTTTTAAGCCCCAACCTCCATTTTTATCTCTTAAATTTTTAGATTTTTAGTGTTTAATCCTTATTTTTACACCATAACAACATTACTTAAGTCTATAAATTCATACCTGATGGAATCCCCTTCGAATCCTCTCCAAATCGCCCAAAATCGCCTCTTCCGAAGTCTAAAATGTTTTCTTATCTTCTGAAATTCGCGAACACTGATTCATTAAAACCCTTCAGCAATTTTTGCTTCTGCGATCCCACTAACGCTTATGTGGGACCGCTTCGGCGGCCATTTGACCGCTTATGCGATTTTCATTATCTTCCCTAGGCATCGCTCATGCGGTCAAAAATCTACTTCTGTGGTTTCCCTATCACCGCTTCTGCGATACCTTTTCTGCTTTTGCGTACCCGCTGAAGCGACACTGAGTCCGCTTTTGCGGAAATGACCAGGTCCGTCGAGGACCGCTTATGCGATCACCTAGCCGCATCTGCGGAACCGCTTATGTGGTCCTTTTCCGTAGATGCGGAAATATCAGAAACCGGATACACCGACCTGCAACAAACATCCAAATTTTTCATTTAACCACCTGAAATCACCCCGAGGCCCCCGGGACCTCAACCAAAAGCACCAACACATTCTACTTATGAAAAATTGTTCCAATCCTTGAAACACGTCAAACAATGCTAAAATCAATAAAATATATCGGATTCAAGCCTAGTTTTTTATCAAAATTTCTGCAACGCGCATTCAATCAAAAACTCGATCAAATAATGCCCGAATGACCTGAAAAATTGCAGACATATCCAAAATCATGTAACGAAGCTACTGCAACTCTCAGAATTCTATTTTGACCCTCGAATCAAAACCACACCTATCAACTGGAATTTGCCAATACTCAAACTTCTCCAATTCAAGCTGTGAGCACGTTATTTTTACCCTATATATGAGTTATTCCCATAAAATTCAAAATAGATAATTTTTCTTTATTTTTTAAAATTTGTGTGAATTTTGAGTGTTATTTGTGCATGTTAAATCAAATAAAAAAAATAAAAATATGCATTTGCATTTAGGAATTTAATTTCACATTTTTAGTATTAATTAGTATCAATTTGTTTTAGAACAAACTGTAAAGAAAATAACAAAAATGGTCCATCTTGCATTTTTAGTTTAAATATGTTTTACTTTGCATTTTTACTAATGGATAGGAAATAAATTTTGGTGTTAATTTATTATTTTTTTCCTTAAAGCATTTTAATAAACTAAGAAAATATAAAAATACAAAAGAAAAACAAAAATAACTAAGAACTATTACAAAATAAATAAAATAACAAAGGCAAAAGAACTGGGCCAAATCCCTACCCAGCGGCCCTAAACGACCCCAGTCCCTCAGCCCAACACGCCCAAGCAAACCCTAAGCCCAAACCCCTCTTCTTCTCACTAAATCCGCCCCAGCTAACACCCAAACCCGACCCATTGCCCATACATACACACGCAGATGCATACACACCCTAAATCGAATGCCTCAAATGATGGAACACTGTTCACTCGCCTCTCTCACCCAAATTGGGCCTCAAATCACTCCAAATCCATGGCGAGTGAGCATCAATCCCTAACCCACGCGTGCCCTCATTCTCTCTTATACAATTTCTAACAGATTTCTGACAGATTCCCTCTTCCTCACATGCTCTATTCAAATTGTGTTGTGGATTTTTCACCTTTTGGATGATTCATGGAAAAATGGGGGGGGGGGGTTAGATTGGATTCATGTCAATCTAAGCCTTCCATTTATCCCTCTCTCATCAGAATATGGTGGAAAATTCGTTTTGGGGAAAATGTTGTTTTGGGGAGGGATTCTTGGAGGTAAAGGCAGAAGCTTCGAGAATTCTCGAAGTCTATATAAAGTGAGGCTCTGAGATTTTTTGGGGGAAGTTTGGGAATTTCAGAGAGGATTTTTTAGTAGAGGAATCAGAAATTGAGAAGATTGGAGAAAAAAAATTCAGAGATTTTAAGAGAGGATTTGGGAGAAAACTTTCGGAGAGAATAGAGATAAAAACCAGAGATTCTAGGGTTCATAAAAGGGGGAATTTTGTTTTCAATTTTTGGTGATTGTTTGTTCTTCTTCTGGAGATCGACTGAATAGGTTGAAATTTCACATTCTCGTCTAAGCAACTTCAAATTCTTCAGCGAAATTCTCAGAGTCGTGCAAAAATCGAAAGAAAACAGAGGATTTGAGGAGGTTTCGCCGGGCTTTGTCCAAGTTCTCTATTGTGATTTGTTCGATTGGATTTAGTAGCCAAAGGTTCCTCTAAAAGATTCATTTAGGTTCAATTCGAATCATTTGATGTAATCGTTGAGTTCTATCAATCAGAACCTATCCTCATTCAGGTTCAATTTCGGATTCCTCTCATTTTGTTTGGATGTAATAAATATGTTATTGAAGTCAGATTTTATAGGTGTCTGAATGTTGTTATTTGTGTATAAATTTTGTTCGATATAGATATCGATTTGTTCATGTGTTTTTTAGCTGTAAGGATCAGTTAGTAATGGTTC
Source organism: Nicotiana noctiflora (assembly GCA_032618575.1). Lineage (NCBI taxonomy): Eukaryota > Viridiplantae > Streptophyta > Magnoliopsida > Solanales > Solanaceae > Nicotiana > Nicotiana noctiflora. The sequence continues at coordinate 224,664 of JASVEL010012608.1, forward strand.
GGTTTACTGTCTACAAGCCTCAATATATATATTCTGTCTCTTCTTTCAATCCGAATTTTGTTAAAATGAGTTCGATTGAGAGATAGTAGAATTCATTGTTGCTCGAAGCATCGATTTGCGGTTGTTGCTGTTCTATGTCGATTTAGGTGTTGAGGCTAGTTCAATTTTATCCCAGGCTCATTACTGTATCCCTGTCGAGTTTTGTTTTAGTTAAATTCAATTTTCCTCTATTGCTGGTGTTTTGTTTCATTTTTGTGCTTAGATGTCTGTGACTTTCGAATTTCTTCTGTTGAACATATTGAATTGCAATCTGATTTGTTTTGGTGATCGTTAAAATAGTATTGGCTTGCATCGAGTCTCACATGAATATGCAGTATGTCCCATTAGTCTTCTTGTTCGAATTCCAACTGGTTCTTCGTTTGTGTATGTCATGTCCTAATTCACTCGTCTATGAAGATTCATAAATTCCCTTTTGGTTTGAATTTGTGTTAGAAGTTCATCTTTGTCGATTTGGTTTAGTTTAAGTTTTTCCATTGAGATTCATCTCTTCCAAATATAATTAAGAATAGATAGATTTGGGAAAGAGTTTCTGAAATTGTATCCTCTTTTCCTTTTCTGAGATTGCTTTCTTTTGAACAATGCTAGAAATTCTTGGATTTGAGTGAGTTTTCTCTGGTAGGATGCTACTGTGTCTTGCTGTGCTTGAAGTCCAACCTGACAGTTAGGATTATTTCTAGGTTTCCTCTAATTGTTGCTTTACTACTAGTAGCAGAGTGTGTTCCTGTGGATTGCAAGCCTTTACTTGGTCTCAGTTTTGTGATTTTTCTTTAGGTACCTTAAGAACATCTTTATGACTAAAATGTTTCAATGAAAAATTGAATAGCTTGTTTCCTGACTCTTTATCTTTGTCTGATGGATTTGTGCATGGTTTAAGTGATTTGGAGGTATTCTAAAGAAAATTTATAGGAAGAAAATCAGGGTTCAAGTTTTCTTCTTCTTTTTCGTTTGTTCTTTCCCTTTTTCACATATCAGAACATAAAGATATATTACAGAGGTTTCATTATTTCACTCGATATCATTTTTAATTATCATTTTGACGTAATAGTTTTTTACTTCAATTCTGGTCCTTGGACGAACAATGGGATTCGTCGAGAAGTGTGAATCTGCTACTATTCCTTGAGCTATAGATGTCCTCTCTTGGTTCTGTGGTGGATTCGTTCCTTAGAAATCAGATGTTTGTTTTATTTTCTTTTGTTGTATTGCTCTTTAAATTCTGTCACTTCTTCTGGTTCTAATGGAAATTGGTTCAGTTCCGCCCAAAAAAATTGGAGCCTTGGAATTACTGCTCATTGTCCGCTATTTCTATCATTTTCTCGGCTGTTTCAAGGTTTATTTGTCAAAGTAATTATAGTGGATTCAATGGTCTGAAGCTATGCGTTGTTGGTTTTGTTTATGATGGGCTCCAAGCTACTGATTTCCGGCAAGTATTTGGCCTCCTTATCTTCTAAATATGGTCCTTGAGCAGATAGGTATGTTATTCATAGAACTATTTCAAAAATCTGCTTTCAATAGTAAATCATGATGTTGTTCAATTCATTTAATTCTATTGCTGGTATCTATTCGTTGGATTTGGTTCATAACAGTGATTTTTTGAGAATAAAACTTAAAGTTTTTGGCTTTGTTTCATAGCTTATACGATTTCGGCTTTGGTTTCATGAATAAGTTCAACAATCGGTTGTTTATGCTTGTTTAGTGTTTTGATTGTAGTGTTAATCAACTATAAGTTGTATTTGTCAGAATGAGTGATTTTTACATTGTATATGGTTGAATATTTGTTTGTTGGTCGATTCTTCGTTTGGATTGTAGCAGATTGGCATATTTTTCACTCTTGTTCGTGAATGTTTGAACTTAAATGATACTAGCCGTGTGTTAGCACTCTCTTAGTTTAATTAGTTCATGAGTATTGTGTAAGCTCTGTTTTAAGATTTGAAGGTTTCTTTTAAATTTCAGTTTCTTGTACCTCGCAGCACTAAATACACAAATGCGGGGTCCTTAATTAATTGTAATAAAAATTTAGACTCGGAAGGACCGTTTAGCGAATTTTACGGTCTCTCCCGAAGTTAACAAAGACGGAGAATCTTTAGGCACGTTAGTTAATAAAATTACTTTTCTAAATATGGGTGCGCATTTATGTGACCCAAATCTTACTCTCGGCGAAACTGAAATGCATTAAAGTCACAGGAGTACTGGTTGCGGTGTGACTCGAAATGTGTTTTCGTGATGTCGCAATTCTTCTAAAACTGAAAAGCGGAACATTAAAAGAACATAATTAACATATATAAAGAAATCAGATAAAAACAAAAATCGCAGTTGAGCGACCGTGCTAAAACCACGGAATCCGGGAGTGCCTAACACCTTCTCCCGGGTTAACAGAATTCCTTATCCAGGTTTCTAATTTCGCAGACTGTAATACAAAGTCATAAATTTCCTCGGTTCGGGATTAAAACCGGTGACTTGGGACACCATTATTTTCCCAAGTGGCGACTCTGAATTAAATAAATAAACTGATCTCGTTCCGACTGTCCTTTAAGTGGAAAAACTCATTCCCTGATTATTATTATATCCCTTCTCGGGTTGTAGTATTAAACAGTGGCACATTACGTTTACACGTATATGCGGTAAAAAGGAGGTGTGACAGCTCTGGCGACTCTGTTGGGGAGAAGTAACCCAGAACTTCGGTTCAGGGTTTAAGAATTCGAGCTCAGTTAAATTGTTGTTTTTGTTTATATCTGATTTTATTATATGTTTTGATTAATGTGCTACATCTTTACCGCTTTTATTGTCACGACCCGGATTTTTCCCCAATATCCTTTCTCTTCTTTACCTCCGGGGACGTGCTTACTGGTTGAGACTTCCCTTTTTGTTAGTGTCATTCCAAAAATAAGGAAAAAGAGGCCGGACAAGTTACAAAGCCGATTGACTCTGCGGGTCACCGGTACGTAGCCCCCTCCTCGATCCGAGTTGTCCACTCGGGTACACGGTCTAGCACCATATGAAAACTTCAGGATATTGAACCTAGGTCTAGGACGTTTATTTGCATCATATCTAACTTAGGGGACTCAACACAGGGGTTGAGTCCGTCTAGGACAGGTGACCCGGTATCAAAGACCGAGCATGTTATATGTTGCATTTATTTGTCCTGAATTATTGTGTTGACCGGCTAAATTCCTGAAAAACAAAAAGAGAAAATTTTTTAAAATAGAAAATATCAAAAAATATTGACGAAATACTGTCGAAAATTTGAAAGTTTGAAAAAAAAATAGGGAGAACAATTTTGTTGAAATAATTGGTCATAAAATAATCTGACCGAACTATGCAGGTTTTATTCTGGCCATTAGGTGGGATTCGTAGGCAACCCTCATCGGGTCCAACCACCCTTTCAAAAAATTTTAAAAAAATATGTCGAAGTTTTAGTTTTCAATAAAATCAAAGTGACGCTATTTTTAAAAATAGCCGAATGTTCTGAAAGGATGCCGGAAGACTGTTTTTGCAAAAATGGCCACTTTGAAGTCTTTTTTTTCTTGAATAATGGCCTTGAAATATTCCATGGGGAAATGTTGAAAGGCCATAACCTCAAAATCAAGTTTGATTTACCACCCCTTTCAAAAAAAATCAAAAACAAATGTGTGTGTTTTTGTCAATAAAATCAAAGTGATGCCATTTTTGAAAATAGGCAAATGTTCCGAAAGGACGCCGGAAGGCTGTTTTTGCAAAAATGGCCGCTTTGAAATCATTTCTTTTTCTTTTTGAATAATAGCCTTGAAATACCCCTTGTGAAAATGTTTAAAGGCCACCCTTTTCCAAAAAAATTAAAAAAAAATGTGTGTTTAATTTTGTCAATAAAGTCAAAGTGACGCTGTTTTTGAAAATAGCCGAATGTTTCGAAAGGACGCCGGAAGGCCATTTTTTCAAAATGGCCACTTTGAAGTCTTTTCTTTTTCTTTTTGAATAATAGCCTTGAAATATTCTTTGTGGAAATGTTGAAAGGCTGTAGCCTCAAAATCAAGTACGGGTCTACACCCCTTTTTGCAAAAATAATAAAAAATGTCAAATTTTTGATTTTTGTTATAAATTAGTCAAGTGATGCTATTTTGTTTAAAACGAGCCGAATGTCCCACAAAAGGACGCCGGAATGCCGTTTTGGCAAGAATAGCCACTTTGAGTCATTTTAAAATAATTTATGGGCATAGCCCTGAAAAATCCCTCGCAGAATTGTTGAAAGGCCGTATCCGCAAAATTAAGTTTGAGTCATTGCTCAACTTTACAAAAATAACAACTTTATCAAATAAGCCATTACATGGCCGGAAGTTTGCTAAAATAGCCACATTTTTTGCATTTTAACTTCCTCAGTCTTGTGTTGGCCTATGTCGGTGCTGAACGATGCCTCATGGGCCCCAGGATGAGAAATTTTGAATTTGTATTTTTCTTAAATAAAATGTTGCAAAAAATAGCCACTTTGTCTAAATAAGCCATACATGGCCAATTTTGTAAAAGTAGTCACAATTGACATTAAAAAAAAATTATCAGTCTTGTGTTGGCTTGTGTCGATGCTGAATGATGCCCTATGGGCCCCAAGATGAAAGATTTTGATTTAATTTTCAAATTTGTAGGTTCTTAAATAAAATTTTACAAAAATAGCCATTTTGTCAAATAAGCCATTACATGGCCAATTTATTTACATTAAAAAAGAACTTTTCAGTCTTGTGTTGGCTTATGGCGATGCTGAACGATGCCCCATGAGCCCCCGGGATGAGAAAATTTTCGAGTTTATTTTTTAAAAATAAAATTTGTGCAAAATAGCCATTTTTCCAAATAAGCCATTACATGGCCAATTTTGTAAAAAGTAGTCATAATTGACACTAAAAATATTCTTATTCTTGTAGAAATCTCCGGCACAAGATGCGAGAGATTATCATCTAAGTTTGTAGTTGGAGTCGGCTTTTATAATTTTCCTTTAAATAAAAAAAAATCAAATAAACATCTTTTTATTTCTTGCATTAATTTGCAAGAACTACGCTCGGTCTGATTCATGCGGGGTCATGATACGTAGGCAATCCACATAGGATTCGACCATATCCATAACCAAAAAGAAAAAAAAATTGATGAAAAACTACAAAAGAAAAAAAGAAAATGAAAAAACCATAAAAAGGCAAAAAGAAAAGAAAATAGCAGAAAAAACAAAGGAAATCAATAAGCGGAATACCTTAACGCTAACATGGTGGCTTCGTTTTGTTCAGAAAGTTGAGGTGGTTGGTTGTGGTAAATTGGAAAGCAAGATTCAAAGAAAATGATAACCGACGTCGGAGCTGTTGCGAGTGCTCAAGAGACTCAGGGTCAGAAAGTTCAACAAGGGTCTGCTGTGGTTGAGAAAAATAGAACACTGAAACGACAAATGACCAAAATGCGTCAAGCATGGGCCAATGGCCAGGGACAACCTTCTCAAGAGTCATAGTTTGATATACAGCAAGAACAATACCACTCTCCCGAGTACCACTCATACTCGTTTGATCTTCCTACAAACATTGAGAAGCCTACCTGGAAGAAGGTACATGGAGAAATAGCCCAAAGAATGGAAAGATTATAACAACATCTGAAAAGCACGCAAGAAATGGCAGGTCAAAAGAGTGTTGACTTCAGAGATCTATGTATGTTCCCCGATGTCCACTTGCCGCATGGTTTCAAGGTTCCCAAATTTGAAAAGTATGATGGACGTGGAAACCTCATAGCTCACCTGAAAAAGTATTGCAGCCAATTGAGAGGCGTGGGAAGAAATGAAGAATTGCTTATGGCTTATTTCGGGGAAAGCCTCTCGGGAGTAGCATCTGATGGTTTTGGGATCAAGACACATCTTGTTGGCACGTATGGGATGACCTGGCACGAGCCTTTATCAGATAGTTTCAATACAATATTGACGTCACCCCAAACCGCATTTCCCTTTCTAAACTGAAAAAGAAGCCAACTGAAAGTTTCAGGGAATATGCCATCAAATGGAGAGAGCAGGCAGCGAGAGCTAAGCCACCCATGGATGATCACGAGTTGACCACTGTTTTCCTTCTGGCTCAAGAGCCGGATTACTTTCAAAATATGATATCTGCAGTTGGTCAATCCTTTGAATAAATAATCAAAATGGGAGAAATTGTGGAAGACGACCTTAAGACAGGCAAAATTATAAGTCAAGCAGCTGTCAAAGATGCAGTTCAGGATGTTCAAAGTGAATCTAGTGATGTGAATGGGAGGGATGAAGAAATCATGATGATATCAGGGTCGAGAAGAGGTCCTATGAGAACATCTCGAAGGTATATGCAACCTCATTAGTTTTTTCATGACCCCCTGAAGCATTACTACCCGCCTCAAAACCCTCCATACTCTGTTGATCCAGTCCAATATGTTGCTCAGCCCTCAAAACACCCAAGAAAGAGAGCCTAAACCTCACAAAATATTTACCAGCCTCCGCAAGATTTTCATGTACCTTATAACCCACATCAAAGCCAGGGGTATGGAAGGGAAAAAAGTTCAAATATAATTTTACACCAATAGGAGAGTCCTATGCAAGCTTGTTTGAAAAGTTAAAACAATATGGCATGATTGCACCCATTCCTCCAAATCGGGTGGATCGACGTGCGAGAAGCTTTGACTCATCTAAAAAGTGTGAATACCACTCCGGTGCTCTAGGGCACGATGTTGAAAGTGTCGGGATTTGAAAAGAGAGATAGAAAGAATGGTTTAGGAAGGAATAATTGCAGTCCAAGACAGGGGCATCCAGAACATTGCACGGAATCCTTTACCTGCACATGACGTAGCACATTTTGTGGGAACAATGCCTGGTGACGTGGGGAATAAGAATCTTCTTGGGAAATCGTCAACTGAAGATATCGAAACTGAAAGTGATCTTGGCAACATTAATGAAGAATTCAGTGGCTAAGATGCCATGCTAGTCAATTGGGAAGGTGCTCCATCTCTTGGAGTTTTGGTGGTTTATTTTGGTGTCATCTCTGTTGCTCGGGTTATTTCAGGGTTGTAATCTGGACGTTGTCTTGAGAGTCAAAACCCTTCTATCTTTGCTTTGTTTAGTAATAAATTTGTTTAGTGCTGTCTAGGTTTAGTCTGTTCGTTTTGTTGTTCATCTTGTTGTTTCAACCCATCAGTTTAATACAACTCTCCGTTTCCCAACATTTCTAGTCATTCCATTTCTAATCACTTTACAATTCTTCTCATACTGATTTTAGCAACATGACATACACTTAATTCTCAGCCTGATTTTAAAAGTCAAATTAGCAATGAAACAATGTTGAAGATGTAAGGATACTTGGAAGAAATGATACATATTCGAATACTTTGAAGTCTGAACTAAGTGAAATTGGAAAATAAAGCGGAAAGAAATACCTTGGAAATGCATCATGCTTCATCGGTTTAAAGCCAAAGGCAAGAGTACCCAAGGCTAAAGGAACCATTCGTGGTATCGATATTGTTGCCCAATGGCACTGAGAGTCGTCAAATACAGAAGGCAAATATGTGAATTAATCAAAGGTGTTTAACTGTGTAGTTTGTACTTGGTAGGTCTCGAAGATTGGAATGACGAAGGCATTTTATTCGGCTATCCAAACACTTTATCCATTGTTATCCCTTCGAGCCTTGCTATATTTTTCTTTCATATTCCTCTTTCGGAATCAACAACAAAAATTGAGGATTGAGCGGGGAAATCAAATGGAGAAACAAAAGAAAAGAAAAAAAAGAAAGAAAAAAAGAGAGAAAAGAAAAAGAAAAAGAAAAAAAAGAATGCAAAGAAAAGAAGAAATCGGGAGAAGTCAAATCGCAACAAGGAAGCGATCTTATGATCTGAACTATGTTTGAATTGATCCCAAAAGGGTACGTACGCAGCCTCACTGAGGTTCAGTCACAATAAAGGAAAAATCCAAAAACATCCCCCAAGAAAAAGAAAAAGAAAAAAATAAGAAAAGAATGCAAAGAAAAGAAGAAATCGGGAGAAGTCAAATCGAAACAAGGAAGCGATCTTATGATTTGAACAATGTTTGACTTGATCCCGAAAGGGTACGTAGGCAGTCTCACTGAGGTTCGGTCACAATAAAGGAAAAATCCAAAAAAATCCCCCAAGAAGGAAACTGGGGCATGAGTTATGGTTGTTGAAGAAATAAGATTCCGAAAGTTGTAATCATTTAACCCACGTTGAAATAATTTGAGCCTTTTATATCCTTTTTTCTAAACCCCATCCAAAAGCCTGCATTACGGTCCAAAGGAAGACCTTCCGATCAATCTTAAAGAAATGCTGAGTCAAGCGAATAAAGGTGAATCACATCAGGGGAAACACTCCAGTCCAAACAAAAGAGAATGAAGGATTCAAGATGATGAGAACCACCATGAGACTCCAAGATGAGAGAAATCAAAATGAGAGAGTCTTATCGGTAAAAACCCTCACGGGCATCGTAAGGCAACAGTGAGTTGAGAGAAAGAAAGATCAAATGAGAGAGGCTTGATGGTGAAAACCCTATGGGCATTACAAGTCGACTAAGGATCAGATCAAGGAAATGAAATGTTGAAGACCAGTTTCACGGCAGAACTTGCAACAAGAGTTGAACATCAAATTTGCTATACAGAGAAGGCCAAAAGTGCATGTCAAGGTCGCTAGAGTTGGTATTCAAAATCCGATAGGTCATTATTCTGTAGGTTTCTTGTTAGGAATTATGTTTTCCTTTCTTTCTATTCTTCATACCTTGTTTTACCCTCCCTCTTATTGAGTGTGTCGGATCATAACAAGTATAGAAATAATTTCAAAATTTGCCACCAAGCTTTCCAATTGCACAAGATGGAATTTGGCCAACACGACAATTGTCGTAAGTTAGGAAAAGATAAGGCCAGTGCTTTAAGCCAAAAGAGCAACATGTGCAATGAAGCGGGCAACAATAAAAATGTTTGGGGTTCATGCAAGACACAAAGGTCGGCAAAGAGCCAATTCGGGAACAATATAATAAACGAAAACATGGGGTTTGAACAGAAAGAGGTATATATTCTGAAAAAGGGAAGAGTCAGTCAAGAAACACCCAAGGTTGTCAAATGAGGTTATTGAAAGAATCATAGACTTCAAGATAGGATTTGTGGGATCCGTCAAGAAAGGAAGAACATACATGCCTAAAGAGAGGAGGATTTTGAGCAAAGAAAAAGTGAAAATGGATAGTCGGTGAACAGGCCAAGCGTTCAAGTGGAAAGCGGTCGCCATCAAAGTTCAAGGCCACAACCAATCACCGCATTTTTAACTAACAGATTTTTCTTTGCTTTGAAACAGGGGCAAAAGAATTATCAAATTGGGGCAGAAAAGTTTTTTTTGCCATTTTCTTGAAGTCGGATAGTCATCCGAAGAGCATGAAGGTAAATAAAATTGTTTCGAAGTTGGATAATTCAAGTTGAAAGTTGAATGAAACAAGTATCGGAGAATGATAAGATCTTAGTCTGTTGAAACTTTCTCCTAAGACAAAAGTCTTGGTCCGATGAATTTTTCACCTAAGATAAATGGATAAAATCTTAGTCCGTTGAATCTTTCTCCCAAGATAAAAGTCCTGGTCTGATGAATTTTTCACCTAAGATAAAGGGATAATGTAAGTTGAAAACAAAAGAAAGGCAGATGTCAATTTGAAAATGAAAGCAGAAATTGGAAAAAAAGAAAAGAAAAGGAAAGGCAAAATTTGAAAACAAAAAGCAGAAGTTGGAAAAGAAAGAAAGTTAAAAGTTGAAAAGAAAGAAAAGATTGTTGAAAGTGAAAGACTTAAGAAAGTCTGAATTGAAAATGGGCCCAGTCTGAAAAATTATCTCCTGGAGTCATAATCTCAGTCCGATGGATATTCCTCCTGAGACCACACAGAAAATAGACCCAGTCCGAAGAATTATCTCCTGGAGTCATAAACTCAGTCCGATGGATATTCCTCCTGAGATTACATGGAAATGGACACAGTCCAATGAGAATCAAAATCTTAGTATGTTGAAACTTTCTCCTAAGTTAAATGTCTTAGTCTGATGAATTTTTCACCTAAGATAAACTTAAGTCACAAGGTAACACAAAAGTTTTAATTTCTGTTAAGGCGCCCACCTGGAAAATAAGGGAATACATTTATGCAATTTTTAATTTCCGTTCAGGCGCCCACCTGAATAACAAGGGAATACATTTCTGCTTTTTTAATTTCTGTTCTGACGCCCACCTGTATAACAAGAGAATACATTTCTGCATTTTTACTTTTTGTTCAGGCGCCCACCTGGATAACAAGGGAATACTTTTCTGCATTGCATTTCATGCATTTCTGCATTTTTAATTTCTGTTCAGGCGCCCACCTATATAACAATGGAATATTTTTCTACATTGCATATCATACAAAAAAAAAAAAAAACAAGAAAAAATGAAATTCTGACATGATGTGCCCAGCCACCATACTAGGGCAGAAAAAATCTTTTTTTGGTTGTTTATTTTGTCACAAGCAGGGGTCCACCTGGAAAATGGACGCATATTTCAAGTTGAACAAGTTCAAGGCAGTAACAAGAATGCTGTTGGGAGAGAAAATACAAGTTCAAGGCAATAGCAAGAATGTCGTTGGAAGAAAAAATACAAGTTCAAGGCAGTAACAAGAATGTCGTTGGGAGAGAAAATACAAGTTCAAGGCAATAACAAGAATATCGTTGGAAGAATTCTTTTCAAGCATCAGCAACTAGGAGCCCACCTGAAAAAGGGGCACATATGTCAAATTGCAGTAGTCAAGTATTTCTCGGAGAAAGGGCAAAACATCTCAGATCACAATTCAAGTCAGCAACAAAAGGGGTCTTGCAGAAAGAATACGAGTCAACAGTCCGAGAAGACCAATGGAAATTGGTCGCAATCCAAATAATAAAAGAAGAGGAGAAACAAAAAGAAGGCAAAACTGAATCCAAATGCAGAAGTAAATAAAATGTGAACTGCTCAAGACGTGGTTGAAATCATGGGCACTATATGTCCGGACTTGATCCAAAAGCTGAAGAAGATTGAACCAACACTTGCGGTTAACAAGCATCAAGATTCAGATCATGGTCCGCATGAAGCACCAACCAACACTCAAGATCAAGCTTCAGAAGACTCATAGATAGGAATCTTGTAACTCGTAGCTGATAGGCTTAGTTAGTCTTTTTCAATTTTGATAACGGGACAGCGGACCGGAGCCTCGGACGGAACCTCGACTCTCAACCTCGATACTCCATCATTCCCGAACTATACTGAACTGATTCCTGTTTAGCCCAGGATATGTAGGCAACCTCTAAAGCAGGGTGCGGTCAAAACTTTTCAAAATGCTTCACAATGGAATACTCGAACGGGTAAAAATCGTTCATAGCCGCTCACTTATCTTTGTACGGAAACTCTTCGTGTTCCCGAGCAAAGAGGGGCAGCTGTGAGCACGTTATTTTTACCCTATATATGAGTTATTCCCATAAAATTCAAAATAGATAATTTTTCTTTATTTTTTAAAATTTGTGTGAATTTTGAGTGTTATTTGTGCATGTTAAATCAAATAAAAAAAATAAAAATATGCATTTGAATTTAGGAATTTAATTTCACATTTTTAGTATTAATTAGTATCAATTTGTTTTAGAACAAAATGTAAAAAAAATAACAAAAATGGTCCATCTTGCATTTTTAGTTTAAATATGTTTTACCTTGAATTTTTACTAATGGATAGGAAATAGATTTTACTGTCAATTTATTATTATTATTTTTTTAAAGCATTTTAATAAAATTAGAAAATATAAAAATATAAAAGAAAAAAAAATAACTAAGAACAATTACAAAATAAATAAAATAACAAAGGCAAAAGAACTAAGCCAAATCCCTACCCAGCGGCCCAAAACGACCCCAGTCCCTCAGCCCAACACGCCCAAGCCAACCCCAAGCCTAAACCCCTCTTATTCTCACTAAACCCACCCAAGCTAACACCCAAACCCGACCCATTGCCCATACATACACACGCAGATGCATACACACCCTAAATCGAATGCCCCAAATGATGGAACACTGTTCACTCGTCTCCCTCACCCAAATCGGGCCTCAAATCACTCCAAATCCATGGCGAGTGAGCATCAATCCCTAACCCACGCGTGCCCTCATTCTCTCCTATACAATTTCTAACAGATTTCTGACAGATTCCCTCTCCCTCACATGCTCTATTCAAATTGTGTTGTGGATTTTTCACCTTTTGGATGATTCATGGAAAAATGGGAGGGGGGGCGTTAGATTGGATTCATGTTAATCTAAGCCTTCCATTTATCCCTCTCTCATCAGAATATGATGGAAAATTTGTTTTGGGGAAAATTTTGTTTTGGGGAGGGATTCTTGGAGGTAAAGGCAGAAGCTTCAAGAATTCTCGAAGTCTATATAAGGTGAGGCTCTGGGGTCTTTCGGGGGAAGTTTGGGAATTTCAGAGAGGATTTTTTAGCAGAGGAATCAGAAATTGAGAAGATTGGAGAAAAAATAATTCAGAGATTTTAAGAGAGGATTTGGGAGAAAACTTTCGGAGAGAATAGAGATAAAAACCAGAGATTCTAGGGTTCATAAAAGGGGGAATTTTGTTTTCAATTTTTGGTGATTGTTTTTTCTTCTTTTGGAGATCGACTGAATAGGTTGAAATTTCACATTCTTGTCTAAGCAACTTCAAATTCTTTAGCGAAATTCTCAGAGTCGTGCAAAAATCGAAAGAAAACAGAGGATTTGAGGAGGTTTCGCCGGGCTTTGTCCAAGTTCTCTGTTGTGATTTGTTCAATTGGATTTAGTAGCCAAAGGTTCCTCTCAAAGATTCATTTAGGTTCAATTCGAATCATTTGATGTGATCGTTGAGTTCTATCAATCAGAACCTGTCCTCATTCAGGTTCAATTTCGGGTTCCTCTCATTTTGTTTGGATGTAATAAATATGTTATTGATGTTAGATTTTATAGGTGTCTGAATGTTGTTATTTGTGTATAAATTTTGTTCGATATAGATATCGATTTGTTCATGTTTTTTTAGCTGTAAGGATCAGTTAGTAATGGTTTGGTTTACTGTCTACAAGCCTCAATATATATATTCTATCTCTTCTTTCAATCCGAATTTTGTTAAAATGAGTTCGATTGAGAGATAGTTGAATTCATTGTTGCTCGAAGCATCGTTTTGCGGTTGTTGCTGTTCTCTGTCGATTTAGGTGTTGATGCTAGTTCAATTTTATCCTAGGCTCATTACTGTATCCCTGTCAAGTTTTGTTTTAGTTAAATTCAATTTTCCTCTATTGCTGGTGTTCTGTTTCATTTTTTGTGCTTAGATGTCTGTGACTTTCGAATTTCTTCTGTTGGACATATTGAATTGCAATCTGATTTGTTTTGGTGATCGTTAAAATAGTATCGGCTTGCATCGAGTCTCACATGAATATGCAGTATGTCCCATTAGTCTTCTTGTTCGAATTCCAACTGGTTCTTCGTTTGTGTATGTCCTGTCCTAATTCACTCGTCTATGAAGATTCATAAATTCCCTTTTGGTTTGAATTTGTGTTAGCAGTTCATCTTTGTCGTTTGGTTTAGTTTAAGTTTTTCCATTGAGATTCATCTCTTCCAAATATAATTAAGAATAGATAGATTTGGGAAAGAGTTTCTGAAATTGTATCCTCTTTTCCTTTTCTGAGATTGCTTTCTTCTGAACAACGCTGGAAATTCTTGGATTTGAGTGAGTTTTCTCTAGTAGGCTGCTGCTGTGTCATGCTGTGATTGAAGTCCAACCTGACAGTTAGGATTATTTCTAGGTTTCCTCTAATTTTTGCTTTACTACTAGTAGCTGAGTGTGTTCCTGTGGATTGCAAGCCTTTACTTGGTCTCAATTTTGTGATTTTTCTTTAGGTACCTTAAGAACATCTTTATGACTAAAATGTTTCAATAAAAAATTGAATAGCTTGTTTCCTGACTCTTTATCTTTGTCTGACGGATTTGTGCATGGTTTAAGTGATTTGGAGGTATTCTAAAGAAAATTTATAGGAAGAAAATCAGGGTTCAAGTTTTCTTCTTCTTTTTCGTTTGTTTTTCCCCTTTTCACATATTAGAACATAAAGATATATTACAGAGGTTTCATTATTTCACTAGATATCATTTTTAATTAGCATTTTGATGTAATAGTTTTTTACTTCAATTCTGGTCCTTGGACGAACAATGGGATTCGTCGAGAAGTGTGAATCTGCTACTATTCCTTGAGCTATAGCTGTCCTCTCTTGGTTCTGTGGTGGATTTGTTCCTTAGAAATCAGATGTTTGTTTTATTTTCTTTTGTTGTATTGCTCTTTAAAATCTGTCACTTCTTCTGATTCTAATGGAAATTGGTTTAGTTCCGCCCAAAAAAAAATTGGAGCCTCGGAATTATTGCTCATTGTCCGCTATTTCTATCATTTTCTCGGCTGTTTCAAGGTTTATTTGTCAAAGTAATTATAGTGGATTCAATGGTCTGAAGCTATGTGCTGTTGGTTTTGTTTATGCTGGGCTCCAAGCTACTGATTTCCGGCAAGTATTTGGCCTCCTTATCTTCTAAATATAGTCCTTGAGCAGATAGGTATATTATTCATAGAACTATTTCAAAAATCTGCTTTCAGTAGTAAATCATGATGTTGTTCAATTCATTTAATGCTATTGCTGGTATCTATTCGTTGGATTTGGTTCATAACAGTGATTGTTTGAGAATAAAACTTATAGTTTTTGGCTTTATTTCATAGCTTATACGATTTCGGCTTTGGTTTCATGAATAAGTTCAACAATCGGTTGTTTATACTTGTTTAGTGTTTTGATTGTAGTGTTAATCAACTATAAGTTGTATTTGTCAGAATGAGTGATTTTTACATTGTATATGGTTGAATATTTGTATGTTGGTCGATTCTTCGTTTGGATTGTAGCAGATTGGCATATTTCTCACTCTTGTTCGTGAATGTTTGAACTTAAATGATATTAGCCGTGTGTTAGCACTCTCTTAGTTTAATTAGTTCATGAGTATTGTGTAAGCTCTGTTTTAAGATTTGAAGGTTTCTTTTTAATTTCAGTTTCTTGTACCTCGCCGCACTAAATACACAAATGCGGGGTCTTTAATTAATTGTAATAAAAATTTAGACTCGGAAGGACTGTTTAGCGAATTTTACGGTCTCTCCCGAAGTTAACAAAGACGGAGAATCTTTAGGCACGTTAGTTAATAAAATTACTTTCCTAAATACGGGTGCGCATTTATGTGACCCAAATCTTACTCTCAGCAAAACGGAAACGCATTAAAGTCACAAGTGTATTGGTTGCGGTGTGACTCGAAATGTGTTTTCGTGATGTCGCAATTCTTCTAAAACTGAAAAGCGGAACATTAAAAGCACATAATTAACATATATAAAGAAATCAGATAAAAACAAAAATCGCAGTTGAGCGACCGTGCTAAAACCACGGAATCCGGGAGTGCCTAACACCTTCTCCCGGGTTAACAGAATTCCTTATCCAGGTTTCTAGTTTCGCAGACTGTAATACAAAGTCATAAATTTCCTCGGTTCGAGATTAAAACCGGTGACTTGGGATACCATTATTTTCCCAAGTGGCGACTCTGAAAAATTAAATAAACTGAACCCGTTCCGACTGTCCTTTAAGTGGAAAAACTCCTTCCCTGATTATTATTATATCCCTTCTCGGGGTGTAGTATTAAACAGTGGCACATTACGTTTACACGTATGTGCGGTAAAAAGGAGGTGTGACACAAGCCTATTTCTACACCGGACCTCCAAATTCAATTCCAATCACACGCCTAAGTCACAAATCATCCCCTGAAGCTAACTGAACAACGGAATTCACTTCCGAGCCCTATAACCACATAGTCAACTTCTGGTTGACTTTTCTAAAACAAGATTTCTTCTAAGAGGCTAAGTGCCTCATTTCCTACTAAAATCAACTCAATTATACCTGATCAACTCTAATGCTGATATTGAAACATAAAGCAACAAGATTTAGGGGAAACGGGGCGGTAACTCACATGGCGATGGGTCGGGTTGTCACATCCTCCCCAGCTTAAACCAACGCTCATCCTCGAGCGTATTCATAGTTGCTCTAGAAGCTAACCAATAGCTGAATGACCTTAGTTCTCATTCACAGGATTCTCAATTACACGTGGCCTCCCATCCGGATGGACTGCCGCATTCGTGATCACGTCACGAAACATGCGGGCATCTTCAGAGTCCAAATCAGAGTCGGACTAAGCATACACCCGGGGTGATCCCACGTCACCCTATCTCACATAAGTCTGATAATACAACACAACTGAAATTTCACAGTCCATCTAGACTATAAATCGTAGAACGACATTGCACTTTCCGAAATAATACCCAGAATAAATCCGAACCAGCTGTACTAACCCACACCTACAACCTCGGGTGAAATCACACAACATACCACACAATCCAACACTCGAAATGATAGTCTCTATTCACAGTAGTAGCCCACAATACTCAATTACCGATAAGAATCTCTTATTAGCTAAAGCACTATTCCAACACTTTCCTATACTGCTAACGCTAATTAATACACGCGATAAACCACACCCATCCCTCAGATTATCCATACATGAAGCCACTTCCTTTTGACTAATACAACAATAGATTTCCGGGCCAAACCTCGATATTAACTTCCTAACAAGCTGAGATCAAATTTGTCCGTACTCATTAATGACTCCAATAATCACTTCGACTCCCACACACCACTCTGGTGATATGACACCCAACACAGGCCTGAGCCACAACATGCATAATGCACGCACCATTAAGAAATGGTCTTGACATACTCAAATCATGAAAATGACTCAAACGAAAGAGTTGTACCCCAAGATCAACAGTAACCATTACAACACAAAGTTGAGACCTTGTCTCACATCATATAAATAGAGTACCTGAATCCTCCTAGAAAGGTCATAACTTCACGTGGCCTCGCCACAATGCGCGATCCTATCCAAACACCGTTACACATGAAGCACCACAAGTCACTATGCTCAAAATAGACAGCCACACACAGATTTATGTCTGAAATCAAGCAATCCATCGCTCCCATGGTAAAGCAAGTAATATACACCATTCAATCCTGAAGGGACACAATCGAGGCGCTATTCGCCGAGCAACACCCAATACGGACTTTCTTCGGAAATCAGGAGGCAAGGTATACAAAGTAACATATGGAAAACTATTCTCAATATCACACTGTTGCGGCGTGCAACCCGATCTAGATAACATACCCGTGGCGGTGTGCCATCCGATCCACACAAATATCTCACATGGAGATGCACATCAAACCAAATTTGCTCATTATGACAAAATACCGAGCACCAGTCATAAACATACTTAGTGCATAATGATATCTACTTATAGCGCGTAAGCTACGAAACTCAAACACAACTAAGGTCCTTCCCCCTCAACTTCCACTACGAATCTCGATAGCACCGCACTATATGTGCCCACAGTCCGAAAATCATAATGCCTCACAGTACGAAAAAGCAGCTCATATATCTCCCCAGATCACTAGCCGGTTCAATAAAGATCGAATCAACATATCCTTCATCAATACAATTCGGGACTAACCAAACCAACTCAAGCTAAACACGTATCCAATCGGCTTACTAACAAACTCATTATCAAGAAGCCTGAAGTTGCTTCTTCCACTACTATAGCTTATGCCGGAGCCATACAATACGGTACCCAACACTAAATCAATACCAAAATTCACAATCTCGCATGGCGCCATGCCCGGCCACAAGGAATGCATCTAAAAAAGTCCCTCAATAACGGAACTAAAGCAATGGTAGAAGCCTCTACACTCACATATGTCACAAAGGCCCAGTCAATAAAGCAATATTTGACAGCCGTTCGTTGGTCTTTGGAATACAAACCGCTCTTCTAGAACATAATCCGATGCACCACGCCATACAACCTGTGGCATTTTCCGACATAACCCATTGCACAATAGTCTAGAATAACCCAACAATGAGACAACCAGTCTACCCCCAATATCATATCCAAAATCTAATATACCAAGTAAAGAAAGATCCAGTCAGGCCTCCAATTCTCAATAGCCGCTAACGGTACCAATACACACTATCCACAACCACTACATAGCTTGAACATGAGAGCTCCCAGTGTCCAGCTCCACATAGCACACAAATTACTATGCCTGATCCCAAATTCTGTAGTATAAATACATATTACACATCGAGTACCCAATCATTCCACAAAAGATATTCTAAAATTCCCCATGTGCCACTAAACAAACTCTGATATCAACAGTCGATCTATCAAGAAATGCCGCAACATTACCGAAGTGCCATCAACTTAATCACATTACCCCTTTTTCTGAAACATATACCCTCGTCCAATCACTATAACTAGCAATACCATTTCCTTAGTGTCATGAGGATCATTCACCCTAATCATGTGAAGCTCGATCCTCCAATCACCTAAACTGCTCGTGCTGTTTAAGATTCTAATGGCTCTCCATCAATCCTATCTAGAAGAGAAATCACTACACATTCCACACTTTGTATGCCCATAAGAAATATATACTCATCTTCAAACCACGGTAAAGCCCAACAAGGACATCACTACCACTCCATTTGTACAAGCTAAGCTGCTAGGACTGAATACCATAAGTCTTGATCTTTTCTAATGAAAACACAGTCTCTAGCTACTTACACAACCCTAAGACACCTGATCATTACATGCCAAATCTTGAACACAAATAAACCATTCTCGAGAGTCATTCACTCTTACACTACTGTGATTTTCTGACTTAGTGATCAGAACTACTCGTGCCTTATTAGCACTCTGACACCGCAGAACATGACCTCATACCAATACAAACAACCATCTTCCTTCCCCATACACTGAGCATTCTTTATTAGTAACATCTCAAGACATCATATTATTTTCATACATCTACGAAGCATCGTATTCCTTCACACTTGCCATCATTGGCTCAATTTCTGCAACCAGAACTAATCCGCCAGCATACCTCGAAATGAAACCAACATAGCACATAACCGTGCAACCGGCTAATCAGTAGCAACCTCCCCAACATGGCTCGAAGCCACCTATCAGAACATATTCAATAACCCATAATACTTTTACTCTAATGATGCCACAATATTATAGTGAAATTAGACTTAAATCATCTACTAGTTTATGAAAATACCGATCATTTGGTACTGAAATCCTCTACAAACCTCGCATTCATTTCCACCTCAGTTGAGTCCACTCTCTATGCGACCCAAATTCTCAAATTTCAACACATACCCTTCAATTACACGTGAGATCTTCTAACATACACACAAGGTTCATACCACGCGAGAACACTGCGCAGGAGATAACCCACCTGCTTCGCCTCGATTTAGTATTTCAGCACAACTCCCACCGCCATACACATAATACAGCCAATTTAGTCTTCCTAAGTCTGAACTCATACCGCCACAAGTATTGCGCTTAACTTTCCAACTATGAGATACGAAAATATTCTTCACGAGCCCATGACTCGGTCTACACAACAGATCATAATTGGAACCGAGCACTTATCAGACATCTATCATCCAGCAGACTTCTCCGTCACCACCAAGTCGTATAGATACATCTCGCAACACTAACATACTCATCACATGGATATCCAACCGCCGTCCCGGCTAATAAGGACAATACTGAACATACAAGTTTAAAATACTTGCTCACACAATCAACACCTTGGTGCTCAAGCCATAGGCAAAGATCCGGCCTCAGGTCCTCCAGACTGGCCCAACATGAACTCACGGAGATTACCTCTCGCCCTTGATCGAGGAATCACAAGGAAACAAGGCACGCATATTACTGAGCGCTCACGTACACATACATACGTGTGGAAGGAATTTCAAGAGTTATCTCAAACTCAATCAAGTACACACGATAAGAATTCAAGAATGGCCAAAATTCATACCTATACAAAGAGAGATCCTTCACCCGGAACACAAAAAAGAGCACCCCTGCTCATCTTCTTCTTCACATAAACACACACACATAGAAAGAATAAAAGCGAGAGACTGGATTTCAAAAAGGAAAAGAAAAAAATCCTCCCCTATTTCGTTACTTGTTTGCTTCAAATTAGAGTCAATCAATGATGCCCCTTATTTTGATCTTCAACAAGCGAAGATACAGTCCAAACTAAGTCAAGTTGATCGAGTTTCGAGGTTCCGGCGAGGTCACCTTTAGATTCGGTCATTTTCAGTTTGTTCACGCCAAAATTTCAATTCTGGGTTTGCATCATTAATACAAAGGAAATCACTGATTCAGCTGTTGTTATCTGCTGAAATTTTGGGCTGAGCTTCATTCAATTTGGTCTCGACTTTTAATCATTTCTATTCAAGTTTTTTGGTTCAGCCAGTCTCAGATCCGGGTTTGGTTTGGTTTAGCTGATTTTCCTTGCAAATGTGGTACACACATGGCGATCTCTGTATTCCTGTTTGATTTTACATGAATAACTAACTGAAACTACCTTTGAATTTTGTGTATGAATCCTGTTAAATTCAATTACTGGGTTTATGAGTTTGGTAATATTTCTGAATGCTATGTTTGTCTCATTTGAGATAATTTATTTAATTTCAACTATGCAAATTCCCAATGCATCATGAAACCACATTTATGGATTGCTTCTGGCTAGTGGTATGCATAGTTGATGTTAAAAAAGGCCCCTCACCATTTTGGACACTTTCTCTAGTTTAATTTAGTATAGAAAAAGAGTGTAATTAAAAAAAAGATGCTACATTTCAATTTAGTTTCTTCCTGTCATAATTTCGATTCTAGGTAACGTGTGTTCGAAGCTTTGGTTTAATTTTGGTTCATCTTTGTTCCTTTGTGTTGATGGACGAAAACTATATGGCATATTCAGTTTGTGAACCATTGAGCCCACCGTTCTTATTTCTCAATCTGGAAAGAGTGCAGATTTCATGTTCGATGAATTGTCTAAATGTGACGTAGTATCTGCTATAGCCAGTGGCGAGTGGCGGGGGCAGGAAACTCAATAAGTATATTCAAACATTTGCTATTGAACTATGTAAGGATATTTAAAATCTATTTTTAATCAATAACAAGTAATATTTTACCTTATATAAAAATATAATTTTCCAGCGAATGCATGTAGCTTCGCCCTTGGCTATAGCTTTGGTTAGCTGTTTTTCTGGACGGAATTAACACAAGAAAACAAAAATGAAATAATTAACTAACTTTTCCAAAGAGCTGTCCAAATACTACAGAATAAAGGATTCAACTTAGCAATTATGTAAATGCTAAAACAATTCAGCACTGGGGCTTGATAAAATGCTAAGACCGCATAGCGTGAGGTGTAGCTTGTTATTAGTGTTCTTTTGCAATTAATTATGGTATTTTGGTACATTTCTTAATTATATGTTCGTTTGCTTAGGCTATATTGGTATTGTAGTGATTTGAAGTATTTTTGCTGAATCTTATTGGATAGAACAAATTTTGGAATTAAAGTAAATTAACTTTTGCATTAAGAAAGGGTGGATACGTTTGTTGCTTTTATGATTTCAAATAGTTGCATCCTACACTTCTGAGCAAATATCATTTGTAGCCTATCGAGCAAAACAAATTTCATCCAGTAGCCCACAAATTAACCTTAACAAAATCTGCTATGCCATCATTGCCTCACAGACTAGTTGCTCTAACGTTGCCAAATACCCTCAAAGGAAATAACTCAACGACTCGCTATCTCCGGCTTTTCTTTGACTGTAGCCTCTTAAAAGCCATAAACGTTACTGCAGCTGATAGAGAATACCTTGCAAAAATTTAAAAAGAAAACATCAGGAAAACGCAAAGAGAACAAATAAAAAGAGGAATTCAATTCATTCACTATTCTTTTTCTTTAGAGGGCTGTCCCCAAATTTATTCAAGTCTGCAACACAGATCAAGCAAAGCATCTCTCTTTCAATTTTGTTACTACACAAAAAATATTTGCTCAAATTAGAGAAAACTACCCTCTATAGCCCCTCAAAATTTCAACCAATATTCAAGAAATGAAGGCCTATGATGTAATGCCATATTCTTACATCAAAAAGATAGTTACTATACAAAATATACAAAATGGATTGTTACTACACAAAAAATATACAAAATAGATTGTCACTATACAGCAAATATATAAAATAGATGTAACTATACAAAATATATACAAAATAGATGTAACTATACAAAAAATATACAAAATAGATTGTCACTATACAAAAAATATACAAAATAGATGTTACTATACAAAATATATACAAAACGACTGTCACTATACAAAAATACATGATACACTCCAAAATATTAGAAAATACACATTATACACAATTTTTATACATTTTTAGACAGATTATACATTCACGATACAAGTTATATTTGGGATACACAAATATATACACTTTAGATACACAAGCGCAGTTGAGATAGGCTCAATGTACACCAATGATACACTATCGAACTTAGGATACAATATTTATACATTGCAAAAAAAAATTTCTCCATTGCGCTAGGTAGGGGTCGAACCTGCGACCATTTGCTTAGGAAATAGGCGCTCTACCCACTGAGCTACAAGCACTTGTGTTGTCATACTCATTCTGTTCGGCTAGTATATGCAATATGTTTAGGCCGAATGACCATTTTTTGAAAGTGGGTCAAAATAAGGGCTATTAAAATTTTGAGGGGCTACAGAGTGTAGTTTTCTCTACACTTCTTCCGCATATAAATCCGTAAGCCCATGACCCTCAAAAGTTTAGTTGAATATCTTTTAAAAATAAAATCGAGGTGCACCGCGCCAAATTAAAACCACAAATTGCGTGACCCTCTTTAATTACTTCCATTAAAATACTTAGAACTCGGGACGTGCCATTTAGCAAATTTTCATGCCTTCCCGCAAAGTTAACTATATTTTAGGTGCTTTTAAGTGCGTTATTTAATAATTTTACCTTCTTAAACTCGAGTGTGCATTTCATGTGACCCAAATCCAAATCCTAAAACGTTGAATAAAATGTGTTTCGGATTGCGGTTTCATTTCATGTTACGTGATCCAAAAACACGTTTTAAACAACGTTCAATATTTCTTAAAAATTAATTAAAAACGGTAAATAACTTTAAATTGCACTATAGGATGAATATGTTTTAAAATCGGATGTTAGGCCAATTATGATAGTTTAAGCGACCGTGTTAGAACCACGGTATCTGGGGGTGCCTAACACTTTCCCCCAGGTCAATTAAATTTCTTAGTCAGAATTTTTGGTTCGTAGACTTCACTTGGAAAGTCAAAAATTTCCTTAATTTGGGATTCAAAATAAACCGGTAACTTGGGACACCAAAAGCCAAATATATCCCAAGTGGTGACTCTGATCATTAAATAATCTCATTTCAAATAATGTCAGTTAAAGTGGAAAAACTTCCTTATACCCTATCCTTCAGGGTAGGTGTGTAAAAAAGGAGGTGTGACAAAAGTTATACTTGATGTCAATGTGTTTGGTCTTGCTGTGATACTTAGGTTCTTTTGTATATGCAATAGTCGCTTGACTATCACAGTATAGAGTCATGGGACCCTGAGAGTTCTTTGTAATATTCAAATGCTCAAAGAATCTCTTCAACCAAACCAAACTTCTTGTACTGCAGATGTACAAGCCACGAACTTCCATTGCCGAAAGGGCTGTGCAAGTTTGTTTCTTACTTTCCATGATATAGCACCACCATTAAGTAAGAAGCATAACCAGATGTTAATTTTCTATCATTCGAACCACCAGCCCAATCAACATCTGTATATCCTCTCAAGTATAAATCATTTCCACTATAACATAGTGAATAATCTGTTGTTCCCTTCAGTTTCTGAAAATTCTCTTCACACCTTTCCAATGATCTCTTCCAGGATTGGATTGATACCTGCTAACCAGACCTACGGCATAACAAATATCTGGGCGAGTACACATCATAGCGTACATCAAGCTTCCGACAACACTTGAATATGGAACTCGAAACATGTCTTCCTTTTTATTTTCAGTATTGGGACACATTTCAAGGATTAAAGTTTTACCTATCGCTATAGGAGTATCCATGGATTTGCAACTATTCATGCGAAAATGCTCCAAGATTTTGTTTATATAAGTTTCTTGGGATAAATTCAATAACTTTTTGGAGCAGTCTCTTTCGATCTTAACTCCAAGGATATAGTCTGCCTCGTCTATATCTTTCATGTCAAATGACTTTGAAAGCCGTGTCTTGATAGTTTTCAAATACTCCAAATTATTTCCGACCAATAAAATATCATCCACATAAAGAGAAAGAATTACAAACATCCCATTGGACTTCTTTATATAAATGCAATGGTCTTCATCGATCATGGTCATATGAGATCACCTCCTTGTGAAATCTCAAATACCATGGCCTTGAAGATTGCTTCAGGCCATAAATAGATCTGTTCAATTTACAGACCTTCTTTTCGTGGCCTTTAACGATGAAGCCTACAAGTTGTTCCATGTAGATTTCCTCGTTTAGTTCTCCATTAAGAAAAGCTGTCTTCACGTCCATTTGATGTAATTCCGAATCCAAACGTGCAACAATAGCCAAAAGTAAGCGAATTGAGGTAAACTTAACAACTGGTGAAAATGTTTCCTCATAATCTATTCCAACTTCTTGAGTAAAGCCTTTTGCCACCAATCGTGCCTTGTATCTTTCTATTGACCCATCCACTTTGGCTTTAACTTTGAATACCCATTTTTGGCTCTACGCCCAGGCGGAAGATAAACTATATCCTAGACTTTGTTGGTTTTCATGGACTCTAATTCTTCTTTCATTGCCTTCATCCACTCATCTTTTCCAGGGCTCGATAAAGACTCAGTCATAGACTTTGGCTCATTCATTTCTGTGTGAGATACTAAGAAAATATAATCTTCAATGTCATAAGTACGTTTGGGTATATTTTTCCTGGAACTGTTTCGTAGTTGAAAATTAGGTTTGTCAGAAGGATTTTGGGATTGAGAGTTCCTGCTCCCACTCGATTCAAGAATAAGATCTTGATCAATTTGATTATCAAATGTGTCAGAAGACAGTTATTGGTTATCTGAGTTCAACATTTCATAAAGAGGCTCTCTATTCTTACCTCACCCTTCTTTAGAAAATCATTTTCTAAAAATGTGACATCTCGCAAATCAATCTCAGTAACACTTCCATCCTCTAATTCGCCAATGAACACATACCATTTGGAGTGTTTTGAATATCATATAAAGATACATTTCTTGCCTTTTGGACCTAATTTACCAAACTTGATCAAAAAATCTTTTACATATGCAACACAACCCCAAGGTCATAAATCCTTTAAGTTTGGTTTATGACCAGTCCATAGCTCATAAGGAGTGGAAGAAACTGATTTAGAAAGCACTTTGTTCAATATGTAAGTTGCAGTCAATAACGCATCTCCCCAAAAGGAGATAGGTAAATTTGCATGCGCCATCATGGACCTTATCATGTCCAGCAATGTTCTATTCCTCCTTTCTGCTACACCATTTTGTTGAGGTGTGTATGGAATAGTTAACTGTCTGGTGATTCCTTTTTCATCGTACAATCCTTCAAATTCTTTTGAAATATATTCATGCCCTCTATCGGTTCTAAGGTCTTAATCCTTTTGTCTAATTGATTCTCAACTTTATTCTTATATTTCTTAAAGCATTCAAGTGCTTTAGATTTATTAGAGATCATATAGACATAACCAAAGCGTGTGAAATCATCAATGAACGTAATGAAATATAAAGCACCAGACGTAGCCCTCACATTCATTGGACCACAGATATCAGAATGGATTAATTGCAACGGAAAATCAGCTCTCTTAGCCTTTCCAAATGATTTACGTGTAATCTTTCTGGCAAGAAAATTTTCACAAGTTGGCATTTCAATTTTACAGAAAGGATCTAGATTTCCTTCCCTAGCCAATCTACTCATTCGATCCTGCCCCGTGTGACCTAATCTTGCATGCCATTTAATAATATCAACATCACTGTTACTAGAATAACATGCTATAACAAAACGGTCAACATAATAGCTATATGTAGATTACAATCTAACACGATAAAACCATCATAACGATGTCCAAAACCATAAAAAATATTGTCTTGAGTAATTTTAAGACCACTGCGATTACAATTCAAATTGAAATCTAAATCTAGAAGAACAGACACATATACTAAGTTTCGTAGAATCTCTGGAACATATAGGACATCATGGAACATCAAAGATCGGCCACCACACATGTCCATTATGCAAGTGCTTATCCCTTTGACTTCAAGCTTTGCATTATTTCTCACATATACATGCTTTGATCGAGATGGAACTCGACAAAACTCTATAAATGCTTCTTTATTGCGGATCATATGGCCGGTGGCCCCTGGGTCTACAATCCATATAGGATAAGATTCAATTAGTAAAATAGTGCTAGAAACATATATAGCACTAAGAGATGCGTTTTGAAATGCTACCTTTTTTGCCTCAGTGCACTCATGATCAAAATGACCTGGAACTTGGCAATTGTAACACTTCATCTTGCTCTTGTCTTTCTTCTTGAAAAATCATTTTCCTTTCTTGGAATTTGGCTTGTTTATTTTCTTGGAGGGTCCTTATCCGGTGTCCTTATCCTTTATGTCATTTTTCCAGTTTCTCTTGCGCTTGAAGTTTGATCTCTTTGTACCACTTGATTCTGCCACAAAGGCACTAGGTATAGCTTTAAGAGCACCAAACCGTTTGTCTTCAAGCTCCACATGACGGGCAACATCAGAAAAAGTGTTGATGCTACCATTGTGGGTCAAGTTAACCTTCAAATGTTCCCAATTATTAGAAAAAGACCGAATCACTTCCTGAACCTGCTACTCATCAAAGAGAACATGGCCAGCACTTTTAAGTTGAGCAATCATATGACATCACTCTTAGATGTTGCTTGACACCGTGATCATGACGCTTTTTGTACGTGTCAAACTTCATTGTCAGTTGATGAAGGCGAGTCACAGTTGTACCCCCATATGCTTCCCTTCAATGCGCCCACATGGCATTAGCAGTAGGTAACTGTTCACATTCATGAATAAAATCATCCACAACTAAGATTACAAAGATTCCATGAGCAGTGGCATCTTTCTTTTTTCAAGAATTGTAAGCCTCAAGATCTCTCCTATGTTAGGCAGTGTTACCCTCCTCTGGGCAAACCATGACATGGTTAATGGCTTCAAGAGCATCTTGCTCTTCCAGCACATACCATATATTACGGCTCCAAATATCATAATTTTCACCGTTCAATTTGTCACCCTTGTTTAAGTCAGCAGTGATAATTTTTGATGCCATAGTCTGTTAAATAAAACAATAATGCAAGTGTATTTATTACTTATCATTCTCGCATGTGATATACAAACTTAGGCAAATCAATTAAATAAAATATTAATTTTATACTTAGTATAGAATCGAAAAGTTACTACGTTTCCATTCACCATCTACAACTAAATGTTCAACTAATATTTTATAAATTCATTTCTCATAATGTGCATCTTGTCAAGATTTTCAATATCATGTCATAATTGTTTTAATTGCCACATATTAAAAACAAACAAATAAAATGACATGTAATCTTGCAAACAAATAACAAAATTTCATTAATTAAATAAATTACAAGTAGTTGTAGAGACGGTTTTCCCATTCAACTTCAAATTTAAGAACATAAACCCAAAAAGGTTCACTTGGCCAAACCTCGTGATAAAATTCAGTTAAAATACTACCTAAAGGTTCTTCAAGTGAATCTACTAAAATTGCTAAGGCTTACCAATTAGATAGCTCAATTTCGTCAATAGCATCAATTAGTGCATCTCAGGCAAATTGATAATTTTTAAGATGTTCAGCTATTGAAGCCCTAAGCTCTCTAAATTTCGTTTCCCTTTCCCTTCGTTCAACCTTCGATCTCTTAACTAATTTTGTCTCGCCCTTGGGACAATCCTGATGACTTCAGGCTCCGTGTCCAAATTATTATATAAATAAGTCCTGCGACGACGTACCCTTCAATATTGTCCCATTCCTTGACTTCGAGAACTCCCACTTGGAGTAATTTGAACTTGTCCTTGTTCAGCTATATCTAAAATAGGACCATGGAAACAATAAGAATGGCTACAACTACTCAATGTGACAACATATGTCACAATAACTCGTAGAAGTATTTCAATATAAGGGATAAGGGCATAAACTAATTTTCTATATTAAGAACATATTAAGATATGGTAAGTTGTATACAAAAAAATATAAATTGTACCCAGCACATTGCTAAGCCAGCCTGACCAATCAAGATCAACAACGGAGCTAGAAGCTCTCTGTAGCCCATTTAAGCATATTAATTCACGAAATAACATCGATACATATAACGAGAACGGGGAACCAAGTCCCATGATACATCAACTCCCATAGACCGAAGGGTCAAGAGTCATAAGCCTCTACGAGTATACAAAGTGTAAATAGCGAATATAACTGTGCACAACTATGGGATGGTCAGAACAAAATATAGACAAACTGGAGAATCAGGTCCTGCGAACGCTGGCAGCTACCTCGATTGTCCAGAAGCACTCCCGAACCGTAATAGAATCAGCCCTGCTATGATGTACCTGGATCTGCACACAAGGTGCAGGGAGTCGGGTGTGAGTACTTCCAACTCAGCAGTAATAAAAGTAAATAATGTTGAAGGGAAGAAAACCACGATAGGCACTATCTCATGCTACACAATACATAACTATCTTTTTATCCCTTTCTAGCATATGTGAGTAGATTATTTAGAAATCTCGATTTTTAGCTACTTTCTTTCATGATAATATACCAATACCTGGATACACTCTCAAGCAGTGCAAGTCCGCACTCAAATCAACCCCTCGGGCTCAGCACTCCTTATCAATTTACACCAGGAGATCTGGTCAATAAGGCAACTAATGCATGTGTGCCAGTAATGTATGAGTGATGAATGTTATGCCACGTAGTACACGTAAACCAATGTATGTATGCCATGCAATGCATATGACCTCTACGGCGTGTAGCCCAATCCAATTTGGGTACCCGTGCTCACTGTGGGGGTTCAGACTCCGGAGGGGCTCCTACAGCCCAAGCACAATATTAATATCACACCTGTTGCGGCGCGCAGCCCGATCCGTATACCACTGCGGCGTGCAGTCCGATCCATGCATGTGTATGCATATGCTCACATAAATTGTCATGCCCTAACATATGGCCCTCGGCCCCAATCAGTCTAACATATAATCAAGAAAGCCCTACGGGCAACAATATCATATTAGCTCACAGCTAAAAAAATGTTATTAAGACCTTGTTCAAGTTTTTCATAACCTTATAAAAATGTTGAATAGCAAAATACCATTTAAAACCTTAAATTTAGAATAAAATATGCACAGTGTTATCAAGACAATGATACCAATCCCCGAAGGATCCAAATAATCGGCACGAAGCCCAAGCATGATAATTAGTCCAATTCATTTCAACAATTATGTGTTATTATTTATTACGCGGGACGGACCAAGTCACAATCCCCAATGGTGCTCTACCCCACGCCCGTTATCCGGCGTGCAAGTCACCTCGACACAGCACTAAGATGTGCAAGTCCGGGGTTTACTAACCCTCGGGACATCATTTACAAGTATTACCCACCTCGAACCGACGAAAACTCATGCCCTCGACGCCTTAGCTCCTCGAACCGGCATCCACGCACATCAAAACTAGCACAAATCAGCACAAATATATCAAAATAGGCTAATGGAACATAACCCAATCGAAAGAAATCGAAAACTATCAAAAATCACGAAAATTGCAAAACCCGAGCCCCGGGCCCACATCTCGAAAAATTTCGAAACTCATATTTCCAGAACCCTCGTCTCGCCACGAGTCCATACATATAAAATTTACCAAAATCGGAGTTCGGTTGGCCTTTCAAAACCCAAATTTTCGTTTTCAATATCTAGGCCACAATCCTTCACAATTTCTACCCAAATTCATGAAGATTGATGTTAATTCTACCATAAAATGATGTTTTTGAGTTAAGAAACTTACCTCCGATGAATACCCGATGATTTCCCAGCGTTTTCCCGTGATTTCTTCTCTCTAGGGCTCAAAACCACCTTTAATCTTCCATTTACAGAAATTTAACCAAGGATTTCATGTTAAAATGATGTAATTAAGCCACAAAACTTACCTCCGACGAATCCCCAATGAATTCCCAGCAATTCCCGTCAATTTCTTCCCTTGGAACTCAAAAATGGCGTTTTGGGGTATGAAACCCGCGACTGGTTCTGTTCTGCAATTTAATTGCACTGCCTGAACATTTAACCCTACGCGATCGCAGCACTGGGCTCGCGATCGCGATGCACAAATCCTGGGCTGTCAACTTTTCCTCTACGCGATCGCGTGAACCTGGACGCGATTTCAGTGACCCACTTAGCGACCCTACGCGATCGCATCAATACACCCGCGATCGCGATGCACAACTAGTCGACCTTACGCGATCGCATCTCTCTTCCCGCGATCGCGAAGAACAATTTTCCGGCCTCACTCCGATACACTACGCGATCGCGGACTCAACCTTGCGATCGCAGAGCTTCCCAGCTTTGCCCTACGCGATCGCAGAGCTCAACATCCTCCTCTTACGCGATCGCATACATAGCTTCGCGATCGCGAAGCACAAAAATTCTCTGCATTTATTGCAGCAGAAACAGCAGTGCCTTTGGCACAAATTGGTCCGTTTGGACCCCCGAATTCATCCCGAGGCTCTCGGGACCCCAACGAAAACCACCAACATACTCCAAAACACGATACGAACTTGTTCCAATCATAAAAATATCATCCTAAACATCAAAATCACCATTTCCACACGGATTCAAGCCTAAGTTTCTTCAAAACTTTCAAAACTAACATTCAATCCAAAACCCGATCAAACGACGTCCGAATGACCTGAAAATTTGCGGACATATCCAAAATCACATAACGAAGCTACAGGAATTGTCGGAATTCCATTCCGAACCTCGGATCAAAATCTCACCTACCGTTCGGATTTCGCCAAAATTCAACCTTCGCCAATTCAAGCCTAAAACTACACCGGACCTCCAAATTCAATTCCGATTGCTCTCCTAAGTCATAAATGATCCCCCAAAACTAGTCGAATCATCAGAATCTGATTCCGAGCACTCTAACTTGATAGTCAACTCTAGGTTGACTTTCCATATTCAAACTTCCTTCAAACATGCTATTTGCTTCATTTTCCATTCAATTCACTCCTAACTCACCCGATAGGTTCTAACACCGATATAGAAGCATAAGATATGTTAATGCAAGGTAACGGGGTGGAAATTCCCGTAACGACGGGCCGGGTCGTTACATTCTCCCCAACTTAAACAAACGCTCGTCCTCGAGCGGACTCGGAGTTGTACTAGAAGCCACCCAATAGCTGAATGACCTTACCAAGCATAATTTCAGGCGATCATACGTCACCCTATCTCACATAAGTCCGAAAACACCATATAGTCAAAATTTCACAAACCATCCGAACCATAAATCACATTGTACTTTCTGAAATCATATGCCAATTGCAAATCCCATGCCTATACTCAGGATACACTCGAATCCACTGCAATAACCCATATTCACTACTCCGGGTGAGATCATATGATGTATCGACAACCCAATCACTCGAGACGATAGTCTCTAATCACAACAACTGGCCACAATAACCAAATACTAGCTGAAAACCTCTTTCATTAGATAGAGTCTTATTCCAACACCTGCATATCCTGCCCACGGCAGCTGAAGCACGCGATATACCGAACCCATCTCTCAGGTTAACCATTCGTGAATCTATTTCCCTTTTAAAGCTGGTACCACAAAATGTTTCGGAGCCAAACCTCGATTTTTACCTTTCTAACAAGCTAAGATCCAATATGCTCGTATTCATTAATGACTCCAACGGTCATTTCGATCATAACACACCACACTGGTGATAAGACACCTCAACACCGGCCTAAGCCACGACGAGCACAACATAGGCTCCAATAGAAACGCCTGAACACACTCGAATCATGACAGCTCAAATCATGATAACTGTCTCGAGCAAAAGAGCCGCAATTCAATTCCTCTGTGACATCATAACATAGAACTGAGATCGCGTCTCGCATTATAGAAATAGAGTACCTGAATCCTTCTCGAGAGGTCATAACATTACGTGGCCTTGCCAAGACTCGTGATTCTATCCCAACATTATTACTCATGAAGCACCTCAAGCCACTAAGCTCAAACGGTTAGCCACGCACGGATCTAGGTCTTGAACCCAAGCAATCAACCTCACCCACGGTGAAACAATTAACGTATGCTATTAAATCCTGAAAGGACACAACCAATGTGCCATTCGCCAAGCGATACTCAAAACGGACTTTTCCTCATAAGCGAGGAAGTATTGTATACCAGGTAGCATATAACTAACTATATTTTCACAATATTCTGTTGCGGCGTGCAACCCGCTCCAATGACATACCCGTGGCGGCGTGCCACCCGATCCGGATACCATACATGTGGCGGCGTGCCACCCGATCCAAATAACCCGTGGCGGCGTGCCACCCGATCCACGCATAAATCTCGCAAAAAGGAAATGCATATCGAGTCGAATTTTCTCATTACAACAAACATATATATATATAGCCTCGAGCTCGGCCACATGAAAAGCATCTAACAATGTTTCTAAATACTGGAACTGAATCAATGGTAGATACCTCTACACTAACATCCGCCCCTAAGGTCTAATTGACAAAGCAATGCCTACCAGCCGTCCGCTGGTCCTGGATACAACTACTCTGTTGGAGCATACTCTGATGTTTTTTGCTACGCAATTTGTGCCATTTTCCGACATAGCCCATATCACATTAGTCTAGACGACCTGGCTTATGTCAACCAGTCTGAAATAAGGTATCATAACCCAAATTCATCATATCAAGCTAAGAGCTAAACGGTGCTGATACACACGATATACAACCACCGCATAGGCGGATTACGAGAACTTCTAGTCTCCAACACATATATAACACATGAATCGCTATATCTGGTTCCACACTCCACCGTACGAATACATAACGCACATCAAACGCCCATTCGTTCCACGAAAGCCATTCAAAAATTTCAATATGCCATCAACGACTCAATTATTACAGTCGATCCCACAAGAGAATACCACCATGCCATTAGATATTATCAGTTTACATTACCTTGTCCCTTTTGGACCATATTCCCTGCCAAATTACTAGAATAGCAGTACCATTTTCTTAAATCATCGAAAAGATCGATTCTTAATTCACCTGCAGCTGTCCGCGCTGCTCAATAATTTTATTGACTTCCCATATATTATGAACTGATCTCAAAACCTAGAATATACCATTATCAACTTTCCATCACACATCGCATATGCCACACCACCCTAAGATAACATGGAAATTCATATTCCTTTCCTACGCCGCAAACATCGGCGCACTCAACTCGTCAAGGGCTTTCATGATCCCATATAGAGAAAACTCATTACACATTCCCAGCCTTGCATACCAACAGGAAAAATACACTCATTTTCAAACCACGGTATAACACATCGCAAACTCTTTCTCCCAATTACATTGCATAAATTAAACCGCCAGGACTGAGTCCTTATACCCATATCAAGTTACACAACTGCCAGCACTCAAAAGCTTTGCTGCACAATATCCTGCAAGACTCATCACTTCAAACACATACCATGAATTAATCGTATTCCTTATCATACCGCTTCGGTTTATTAACAAGTTGTTCCATTTACCCAGTTTCCTTTCTGATTCATCTCTAATTTCATATCAGTCTTTACTGTAGTACGACAATGCCTCAACCCTTTTTACCACACAAGACTCGTACACAAGACCACACGGTCTAAGACCCATAGGCCACTGAATACTCTCTCAGTGTTCCCAGAAGTACCACGTTCTACCACACTTTATTTTGATGAACTTCCCGCGATTTTTAAATTGTTATCATTACTTCCCAATACGGATACGTAGAATCCCGTCCTTCACATGATATAACACAAGCCTTGATCTTCTCTAACGAAACCGCCATCTTTAGCCACATACACAAATCTTAAGGCACCCGACTGTTACAAGCAAAATCTTGAACACTGCAAAACCATTCTCGGGCATCATTCACCCTTATTCAGCTGTAATTCAACTGTCCTATTGAGTAGTTACACTCGTGTTTTGTTAGAATTCTGACATCGCAGAACATGATTACTTACAGATACAATGAGCCATCTTTCCTTTCTATACACCGAACATTCTCTACCAATAGTAGTTCAAAACATCCTAGTATTTCTTCACATCTACGAAGCGCCATAACCTTGTCAGAATCTTCCCAACATACTTAAAGACAGAATCAACATAGCACACAATAGTGCAATCAGTTAATCAATAGCAACCTCCCCAACTTAGCTCGAAGCCATTCATCAAAGCACTTTTAACCACTCATGTCATTATTACTCAAGTGATGCCGAAATGTTACAATGAGATTAAACTCAAGTCATTTACAAGCCTTGACAGAGACTCAAATCATCAGAGACCTTAACCCTTCTGCAATTCTTGCATTTATACACACACCACCAATAAGCCCACTCTCTTAAGGTGACAGAAATCTTTCTAAGTCCCAAATTTTCCAAAAATTTCGGCAGAGTTTCCTTTGTAATTTGGCATATCCACCTGCCAGAGAATCACCAAAACCATCCTAGCAATACATTCACAGCTCAACAAGACATCACAATGTATTTCAACAACATTAAATCTCAATACTACACAATTCATATTATCATAATTGGTACATGAACATACGTTGTACCTGCTCGAATCATAACACATCAACTACCTTTCAATTACACATGAGAATCATTCCACCTACCTCGCCTCAATTTAGCATTTCAACACAATACCTTCCACCAGGATACACATAGCATAATCATTTTAGTCTTCCTGAGTTTGAACTTGTTTCACTACACATAAGGCACTTTACATTCCAATTAAGAGGCGATGGAAATATTTATCACGCCCATAGCTAGGGCTACATATCAAATCACAATAAAGATCAATACCGATCGTATGAACTTCATAATACCGGCTCGCGAAATTAGTACCTTGGTGCTCAAGCCATAGACAAGGATCTGGCCTCGAGTCATCCCGACTGGCCCAACATGAATTCACGGAGATTATATCTCGCCCCTCGACCGGGGAATCGCAAGCCATAAGTCAATTATATTACCGAGCGCTCGAAGCGTACTCAGACGCGCGGAAGGAGTTTCAAAATGGAATATCTCAATCTGAATCAAGTACGCACTATAAGAATTCCAAGAAATGTGAAGTGTTTCCTAAAGGTTCGCAGCCTCCCGAGGATAAGTAGAGGCGTCCCCGTACCGATCCACAAGACTCTACTAACCGGCTCAAGACTCGTGAGGCCTAGTAAACCTAGGCTCTGATACCAACTTGTCACGACCCCAAATCCGGTCGTGATGGCGCCCAGCACATTGCTAAGCCAGCCTGACCAATCAAGATCAACAACGGAGCTAGAAGCTCTCTGTAGCCCATTTAAGCATATTAATTCACGAAATAACAACGATACATATAACGAGAACGGGGAACCAAGTCCCATGATACATCAACTCCCATAGACCAAGGGGTCAAGAGTCATAAGCCTCTACGAGTATACAAAGTGTAAATAGCGAATATAACCTGTGCACAACTATGGGATGGTCGGAACAAAATATAGACAAACTGGAGAATCAGGTCCTGCGAACGCCGGCGGCTACCTCGATTGTCCGGAAGCACTCCCGAACCGTAATAGAATCAGCCCCGCTATGATGTACCCGGATCCGCACACAAGGTGCGGGGAGTCGGGTGTGAGTACATCCAACTCGGCGAGTAATAAAAGTAAATAATGTTGAAAGGAAGAAAATCACGATAGGCACTATCTCATGCTACACAATACGGAACTATCTTTTTATCCCTTTCTAGCATATGTGAGTAGATTATTTAGAAATCTCGATTTTTAGCTACTTTCTTTCATGATAGTATACCAATACCCGGATACACTCTCAAGCAGTGCAAGTCCGCACTCAAATCAACCCTCGGGCTCAGCACTCCTTATCAATTTACACCGGGAGATCCGGTCAATAAGGCAACTAATGCATGTGTGCCGTAATGTATGAGTGATGAATGTTATGCCACGTAGTACACGTAAACCAATGTATGTATGCCATGAAATGCATATGACCTCTACGGCGTGTAGCCCAATCCAATTTGGGTACCCGTGCTCACCGTGGGGGTTCAGACTCCGGAGGGGCTCCTACAGCCCAAGCACAATATTAATATGCCAAAAATCTAAGTCAGCAGCATGACTCTAAAGATGCGGATATAAGTGTATGCTCACATAAATTGTCATGCCCTAACATATGGCCCTCGGCCCCAATCGGTCTAACAAATAATCAAGAAAGTCCTACGGGAAACAATATCATATTAGCTCACAGCTAAAAAAAATTGTTATTAAGACCTTGTTCAAGTTTTTCATAACCTTATAAAAATGCTGAATAGCAAAATACCATTTAAAACCTTAAATTTAGAATAAAATATGCACGGTGTTATCAAGACAATGATACCAATCCCCGAAGGATCCAAATAATCGGCACGAAGCCCAAGCATGATAATTAGTCCAATTCATTTCAACAATTAGGTGTTATTATTTATTACGCGGGACGGACCAAGTCACAATCCCCAATGGTGCTCTACCTCACGCCCGTTATCCGGCGTGCAAGTCACCTCGACACAGCACTAAGATGTGCAAGTCCGGGGTTTACTAACCCTCAGGACATCATTTACAAGTATTACCCACCTCGAACCGACGAAAACTCATGCCCTCGACACCTTAGCTCCTCGAACCGGCATCCACGCACGTCAAAACTAGCACAAATCAGCACAAATATATCAAAATAGGCTAATGGAACATAACCCAATCGAAAG
Source organism: Nicotiana noctiflora (assembly GCA_032618575.1). Taxonomy (NCBI): domain Eukaryota; kingdom Viridiplantae; phylum Streptophyta; class Magnoliopsida; order Solanales; family Solanaceae; genus Nicotiana; species Nicotiana noctiflora. The sequence continues at coordinate 261,865 of JASVEL010012608.1, forward strand.
AAATCGAAAACTATCAAAAATCACGAAATTTGCAAAACCCGAGCCCCGGGCCCACATCTCGAAAAATTTTGAAACTCATATTTCCAGAACCCTCGTCTCGCCACGAGTCCATACATATAAAATTTACCAAAATCGGAGTTCGGTTGGCCTTTCAAAACCCAAATTTTCGTTTTCAATATCTAGGCCACAATCCTTCACAATTTCTACCCAAATTCATGAAGATTGATGTTAATTCTACCATAAAATGATGTTTTTGAGTCAAGAAACTTACCTCCGATGAATACCCGATGATTTCCCGATGATTTCCCAGCGTTTTCCCGTGATTTCTTCCCACCTTTAATCTTCCATTTACAGAAATTTAACCAAGGATTTCATGTTAAAATGATGTAATTAAGCCACAAAACTTACCTCCGACGAATCCCCAATGAATTCCCAGCAATTCCCGTCAATTTCTTCCCTTGGAACTCAAAAATGGCGTTTTGGGGTATGAAACCCGCGACTGGTTCTGTTCTGAACTTAAACTCACTGCCAGGCCAATTAACCCTACGCGATCGCAGCACTGGGCTCGCGATCGCGATGCACAAATCCTGGGCTGTCAACTTTTTCTCTACGCGATCGCGTGAACCTGGACGCGATCGCAGTGACCCACTTAGCGACCCTACGCGATCGCATCAATACACCCGCGATCGCGATGCACAACCAATCGACCTTACGCGATCGCATCTCTCTTCCCGCGATCGCGAAGAACAATTTTCTGGCCTCACTCCGATACACTACGCGATCGCAGACTCAACCTTGCGATCGCAGAGCTTCCCAGCTTTGCCCTATGCGATCGCAGAGCTCAACATCCTCCTCTTACGCGATCGCATACATAGCTTCGCGATCGCGAAGCACAAAAATTCTCTGCATTTATTGCAGCAGAAACAGCAGTGCCTTTGGCACAAATTGGTCCGTTTGGACCCCCGAATTCATCCCGAGGCTCTCGGGACCCCAACGAAAACCACCAACATACTCCAAAACACGATACGAACTTGTTCCAATCATAAAAACATCATCCTAAACATTAAAATCACCATTTCCACACGGATTCAAGCCTAAGTTTCTTCAAAACTTTCAAAACTAACATTCAATCCAAAACCCGATCAAACGACGTCCGAATGACCTGAAAATTTGCAGACATATCCAAAATCACATAACGAAGCTACAGAAATTGTCGGAATTCCATTCCGACCCCCGGATCAAAATCTCACCTACCGTTCGGATTTCGCCAAAATTCAACCTTCGCCAATTCAAGCCTAAAACTACACCGGACCTCCAAATTCAATTCCGATTGCTCTCCTAAGTCATAAATGATCCCCCGAAACTAGTCGAATCATCAGAATTCGATTCCGAGCACTCTAACTCGATAGTCAACTCTAGGTTGACTTTCCATATTCAAACTTCCTTCAAACATGCTATTTGCTTCATTTTCCATTCAATTCACTCCTAACTCACCCGATAGGTTCTAACACCGATATAGAAGCATAAGATATGTTAATGCAAGGTAACGGGGTGGAAATTCCCATAACAACGGTTAAGAACATATTAAGATATGGTAAGTTGTATACAAAAAAATATAAATTGTATACATACAAAAAAATGGTCTGAACATATAAAACTTTTCCGATAACACATTATTCATTGTCTCCTAATTAAACAAAGTGCATACAAGAGTATACCATATTTCAATATATCTTACATACCATTATGTACATTCTGTAATTAATTGATATAATTACATAAACTATCACGACCCAAAATCCACTAAGAGTCGTGGTGGCGTCGGACACCTCTGTCAGGCCAGCCAACTAAATTATCAATAAATTCCTCTTTTAATGTTTTTGAAAATCTAAGGTTTCTTTCCTTCCATTTTTCATAAATAAAAGATCACTACTAAAATTTCAAATTTAAATAATAACAATTAGTACAAATCCGTTGAAAACCATCCCAGAAATCCGGTGTCACAAGTGTATGAGCGACTACTGATTAGTAAAATAAAATACAACGTTTGTCCAAAATACAGTGGACAGGGAATAAATAATAAAAGTGCAGAAAAGAACTACACTAGCTGCGGGTCGCCTCGCAAATTGTAGCTCACTTAGTCTTAGAATTATTCATCCTGCTACACCCAGTAGGCCACTAGATGTGTATATATACCTGTGCAATAAAAATGCACAGAAGTGTAGTATGAGTACGTAATCAACGTGTACTCAGTGAGTATCCCGCCTAATCTCGAAGGGGTAGAGACGAGATGACCAATTTCTACACTCACTAGAGGTCATTTAGCGATATTCTATAAGTGCGAGGATAATCATGAATTTCCTTAAAAGTTCTAATTGTGAAGCCAGAAAAATAGGTAAGCACCTTCAACAATAAATCAAGGGCTTCCAAGGTCTATTATTTATTATCTTATCAGTTTATATCAAGCCACGTAGGGCCAATTCCACATTTGCAATGATTAAGTAGCAGATAGATATGCGCAAATCATACCAAGGCGACGACCCGCTCCAACAAAAATGTAAATTGTGCACTGCCGAGGGTCGAGCGGCACGAACCATAGATACATCTATTTTGACCGAGGTGTTCGGCCTGTTCCATAAATAAGCACCCGCTCGCGAATCATCCATATGATGCAGGCACACTTAAAATACAGGCTCAAGTAGGAAATTAAGAGCTCATCGAGGATAATCCTACAAATAAATAATTTTTTCTTTTTAACATTTCAGAGAAAATTAATATTAAATCTCTTTTTAACTTCCTTTACCGATTGAAGGTGATCTAAGCAATTCAGACTATCAATGGGTTCACAGTAATCCAAGTATAACATACTTTCGAGTCCTAGACTACCCTGACAATAGCATAATAGTAGCTACGCACGGACTCTCGTCACAGTAATCCAAGTATAACATGCTTTCGAGTCCTAGACTACCCGGACAATAGCATAATAGTAGCTACGCACGGACTCTCGTCACCTTGTGCGTACGTAGCCCCTCACAAATAGGAGCACATAACCATTTTATTACCTATAGGGCAAATCCCCCTTCACAAGATTAGAAAGAAGACTCACCTCGCTACGAAGGCTCATAATCGGCATTCTACATCCTTCCGAAGGCTTGAACCAACACACAATGCACCAAACTAGCTAATGATCATACAAATTCATTAATATATGTTCAACTATACATTAAAACCCAATTTATAATAATTCCTAACCCCAAGCGAAAAGTTGACCAAAATGCCCTCGGGCCCACGTGCCCGTAATCCAAAATTTCTCGAAGATAAAGATTACCCATAACCTTGGGAACTCAAATATGTAATTTTCTCCAAATTCCATGCTCAAAATCATGGTCAAAATTCAAGAATACAAGTGTTCTAGGTCTTCCCTCAAACCCCAACTTTTCTACAATTTCCAAGTCTAAATCCATATATAAACCTTCTATATACTCAAAACTAATAGAAATCACTTACCTCATACTTGTTGATGAAAATGAAGCTCAAAAGTTGCTCCAAGATCGCTCCCATGGAAGAAAAATGAAGTGAAAATGAGCCAACTTCGATTTTTAAAGAAACCTCTCTTCCTCCAGCAATTTTCGCTTCCACGGAATTTTTTTTGCTTCTGCGGTCCCAAATGACAGCAACCAACACTTCCTCGATACGAAAATGAGCATAACCCCCTCACACGATCTCCAAATTCGATGATTCCATTTAAAATTGAGGCTTTTAAGCCCGGTCCAAGTCAGCTCTCTGGCCCTTGAGGCTTGATTGAGGCTGGGCCTGGGCTGGCCCGTGGGCCAAAAATTAATTAAATTCAAATTGAAATATTTTTAAAAAGTAAAAACTAAAACAATTATTAACTATAATCCCCATTTTTCAACCTTAGATTGCTCATCTACCATACCATATCAACTAGAATTATATTTTGGATATGCATATAGTATGACGAGATTAGTTATTCTTTTGCTTCATTAATAACGAACTAGGAAAGCTTTAAGTCAATAATTTTTTTTCCAAAAGAAAATATTATTTTAACTAGCCAATGATCAATTAGGTTACTTTAATATAGTATTAATTATTAAATTTCTATTCACCATAGAAAAACGTCAAGTTTTAATACCCAAAGAAAATTGACAACACTAAATAATTTCATGAATATTAAAACTTTATGGGCTATAATAATGAAATAAACAAATAATGTTAAACCAAAATTAAAAAACCTTAATGTATAAACTTATTTAAACAATTCCTGAAACCTAAGGAAGTGAAAGAAAAGTACTAAAAAAAATATTTATGTAACATTAAAAAAAGAAGAGCTAGAGATAAAGAAAATTTATATTTCAAATTACGAGATTCCTTGTCAAATATAAAGATTCTTGTACACTCTAAATAAACAAAAGTTATTCATATGATTAAGAGATTATGTCACGAAAAAATATCTAAAGATTTGGAGAAAAAGGGCCGGCCCGCCCTAGCCCGCAGTCCTCTTAGGACTGGGCTGGGCTGGGCTAGCCATTTTAAGGCCCATATAGATGGAGGGCCAGCCCGTCCTAGCCCATCAAATTTAAAATCTCACGAGGCTTGGGCTGGGCTAGCCCATTTTGACAGCTCTAACTGAGATATCATCCTCGATACGAAAATGAGCATAACCCCCTCACACGATCTCCAAATTCGATGATTCTTTTTTGCTATGGCTCTGAAATTACGATACGGATCTAATGGTTCAATAAAAACTTAATTTGGAGCTCATCTACTTAATATGGTACCCCTTTATGTCCAAATAATAGTGTTGAAACATCAAATAAGAGCGCGATTACCACCAGAAACACACCCGAGGCCCTCGGGACCCCGACCAATCACACCAACCAGTCCCAAAACACATTATGGACTTGATCGAGACCACAAATCACATCAACCAACGCTATAGTCATGAATCAACCTCCAATCCAAGCTTTATGAACTTTAGAACTTCTAACTTATACTTTCGATGCTTAAACCTATCAAAACACGTCTGATTGACCTCAAATTTTGCACACAAGTCATATTTGACGTTACGAACCTACTCCAATTTCCAGAATTTGATTCTGACCCCGATATAAAGAAGTCAACTTCCGGTCAAACTCTTCAAACACCTTCAAATTTCTATCTTTAGCCAAATGGCTTCAAAATGGCCTACAGACCTCCGAATTCACTTCCGATCGCGTACCCAACTCTATAATCACTATACGGAGCTATTCCCAGACTCGTAACCCCAAACGAACATCGATAACACTGAAATGCACTTCAAGCCAAACTTAAGAAATTTCTTCTAAAATGCTAACTTCCACAATAGGCTCCAATGCTCTCGAGTTATCTAAAACCCGAACTGGGCATACGCCCAAGTCCGATATCCTCATACGAACCTGTTGGAACCTTCAGATCCTCATTTCGAGGTCATTTACTCAAAAATTGTAAAGACCTGACCCGTCGTTACGAGAGTTACCGCCCCGTTTTCTTCATTTTATACTTTAATATGCTAATTTATATGTGTTTGGAGAGTTTGAGGTAAATCGGATAGAATTTAGTTAGAAATGAGGCAATAAACCTCTTTATGATAAGAATAGTTTAGAAAAGTCAACCGAATGTTTATCGATGAGTTAGAAAGCTCGGAATGGATTTCAGATGATTCAACTAGTTTCAGGGGATGATTTATGACTTAGGAGAGCAATCAGAATCGAATTCGGAGGTCCGGTGTAGATTTAGGCTTGAATTGGCTAAAGTTGAATTTTGGCGAATTCCAGACTGTAGGTGATATTTTTGATCCGGGGCTCGGAATGGAATTTTTAGAGTTGCAGTAGCTCTGTTAGGTGATTTGGGATATGCGTCCAAAATGTTAGTTATTTCGGAGGTATTTAGGTCGGGTTTTAGATCAAATGTTAGTTTCGGAAGTTTTAATGAAACTTAGGCTTGAATCCGTGAAAATTTGATAATTTTGATGTTTATGATGGTGTTTTTATATTGCGAGCAAGTTTGAATGAAGTAATGTGACATATCTGTGCATTTGGTTGGGGTCCCAGAGGTCTCGGGATGATTTCGGATGCCCAACGAGAGGTTTTGAACTTGGTTGTTGCAGCATAAAAAATTGCAGTCAATGATTGCTCTATGCGATCACATAGGATCATTGCGATCGCATAGAAGAGCCTGGAGGGTGTGAGAAATTGCTCTATGCGATCGCGTAGAAGAGAGTGCGATCGCATAGGTCTATGATGTTGCACATTGCGGTCGCATACTCTATGTTGCGATCGCAGAGAAGAAATTTGGGGCCCAGGGAGATTGCTCTATGCGATCGCATAGAGGTATTGCGATCGCATAGGGGCATTGCGATCGCATAGAAGAAGGCGTTTGGGCAGAACAGTTTATGTTAATTTCAGACGCGACCCTAATCATATTTTCACTATTTTCACTTCGTTAAGGGAGGGTTTTGAGAGCTTTGAAGAGAGAAATCAACGGGTAATCGCTGGAGGTAAGTTTCTTGACTCAAAAACACAATTTTATGCTAGAATCAACACCAAAACTCATGAAATTGGGTAGAAATTGTGAAGAACTAGGGCCTAAATTTTGAAAATGAGTTTTTGGGTTTTGAAAGGCCATTCGAACTCCGATTTCGATAAATTTTATATGCACGGACTCGTGGAGAGACGAGGAACTTGTTGGTATGAATTTCGAAATTTTTCAAGAAGTGGGCCCGGGGCTCGGGTTTTACCAACTTCGTGTATTATTGCGTTTTTCAAATAAATTTGATTGGGTATGTTTCTTTGACCCATATTGATGTAATTGCTGTGGTTTTGACTAGATTCGACGCACGAGGCGGCAAATTCGAAGGGAAAATGTGTCGCGGATGAGTCCACGACCGGCTAGAGGTGAGTAGTTAGTGTATATGGTAGCCTGAGGGTTCGAAACCCCGACTTAGCACATTGTGACACTATTAGGGCGTGGCTCGCACCCCATGGCAGGTGCGTGATTGATTATGACTGGGGATTGAGAGACTTGGTCCATCCCGAATATGAATAATATTATTGGCGGTTAAAATGCACACTGTGTTAGATTTATTTGTGGGCTGTAAGCCATGTTTGGGGCATTGTGTCGACCTGTAGTATCCATAGGGGATAGATATCTATGTGATAGCTTGGTTTGCTTAATCACTGATCTTAGTCCTGGTTTGAAATCACTATTAGGAAATGCTAAGTCACATGTTCTTGAAAAACTAAATAAAATTAAAGTATTCTTCATTGTTAATGAACTGGAACCTAGAAATAAATAAATTGAACTGTTGTGTGACTCATATGCATGTTGTAGACTAAGGATGGATCGGGCTGCACGCCACAGCAGATGATATGAATATTGCGCTTGGGCTGAAAGAGCCCCTCCGGAGTCTGTACACACCCCTAGTGAGCGCCGTCGACGTTAAATGGATCGGGCTACGAGCCGTATCGGTCATGTGCATTGCATTGCATTTTTGTTTGTAAATTATCTATGCTAATTGTAATTTGCTGTTGTAATTAGTTCGTGGTAGGTATCAGACTGTAGTTTAGCTCTGCTTTGTGGTATTCTGTGGATTTCCTGTTTTCAGCTATTATTATATACTTTTTACTCACTGAGTACTTAGTACTCATTCCTACTCCATGCACCTTTGTGTGCAGATTCAGGTACACAGGAGGGTTAGATGAGCACTCCAGCCTTTATCAGAGTTATTCGAGTTGCTGAGGTAGCTGTCGGCATTCGCATAACCTAGCTTCTCTTTCCATTCAGTTATTACTATATGTTTCGGACTTGAGTATTTCATTCAGTATTTCTATTACCATTCTGTTTTTTTTAGAGTCTCTAGACTCGTGACCCTCGGTCTTTTGGGAGTGTTATTTTCGATATTCGCACTTCTCAGTATTTGATTCTACTATTATTATTGGAGTATTTATTGACTCTTATTCTTCTTGAATTTGTCCTTTTGGGACTGGTTTTCTATTTGGAAATAGTTGTTGGTCTGGCTTGCCTCGCTTTAGTGTTGGGCGCCATCAGACCGGATTGGGGTCGTGATAAAAACCCAATCCTAGTTCAATCTTTCAACTTTAAGCTCCTGAAACGAATTTTCATTTAAATTTAACTTCGATTTTTCTGAATTTCAACTCTAACCATGCGAACAAGTCACAATATTTTAAATGAAGCCGCTCATGGCCTTAGACTGCTGAACGACACACTAGAGCTCAAAACGGCCGGTCGGATCATTATATTCTCTCCCACTTAAACATACGTTAGTCCTCGAATGTGTTGAGAACTACACTGGAGTATTCTGAAATCACTATTTAGCACCCCATGCACCTTCCCATGCTATCACAACTTAGCTGAGCACACTAGCTCGATAAATTCCGAAGATATTCCCTTTTATTCAAACAATTAATCCTTAGAGCCCGATTCCAACAACCGGAATCCTATGCCAGTCCTGTTTCCAACATATGATAACCATATCAATCACCACACGCTGTACTCAAACACGATTGCATAACTATGTTTAATTCACACTTTGCATTACCCACTCGTAGGGACACAATAATTTTTTTTTGATCAACTTAGTCAAAATCCTACTAATCTGATGCTTATATTGCACCCTATGGCATATATAGGTCTTACTCTAACCTTTACCATACCGCCATAACGGAAGAGATGTACCGTCATTCATAATCAACTGCTGAGTCGACAAAACATTAGGTCTATACTCCTAACAAAACCTTCACCCCATTTTGAACCCAATAATGGTCTTATCTCTATAACATACCTCATATAGTTGGATTGCACAGAATCCTAGAACAAGGGATATCGTCTTATCTAGTACAACTACTCAAGCAATAAGCCACCCCAGAAACTGTTAAAATCTCATATGATGCTACCATGCGCCATCGGGCCACTAATTTGAACGCAATGCAAAAGGAAAACGAACTCTGGGAGGAATTACCAATCCCCCGCACTAATACAGACTTTCCTCAAAAGATAGGAAACGAGACATACAAAGGAATGGCATATAGAAAACTAGACTCGACATCATATTGTTGCGGTGCATAACCTGATCCATATAACATACCCATGGCGGCGTGCCACCCGATCCATAAATAGATCTCGCGTAAGGAGATTGCATTTCGAGCTAAATCTGCTCATTACAACAAAACATCAAATTTTGATCGCAAGCACGCTAAGTGCATAATACCATCCCTGAGAAAACATATAGTGCTATAGGCTACAAAACTCAAGCACAACTAAGGTGCGGTACAAGATCTGAATTTCAAGAGCCATTCCGCTCACATAACATCATTTCCACGCGGAACCTTAACACATAAGAATTTACCAAGCCGTCTCACAACTCATATGGCGCAATACATCATTACTTGGAATAGCTGATGACAAAATAACACCCCGACTGTTCCTCCATAGAAAATGCTCGTTGAAACAAACACCAATGACCTGATATAAAGCCATGTTCATATATATAAATCAATCCATTGATCTCAAGCCGATTTCTGATTGCACCCACTTAGCTAATTACCTTTCAAAGGTCCATAATAACTCTCTTTTTTCTCATAACACATAAGAAGAACCATCATAACCGAAGCAACCTCCTCGGTTCATAACCCAATAAACTAAGTGCCCCCAAGCCTAAATTCTCAAATTAATGATATTCCCACAATCCTCATACTTGGTCTAAATCTTTAGTCAATCAAGTGACTACATGTCACACTTATACCATCTTCTCGTGGGTTACGCCCCTACAATCTTCCGAAGTAAATAACGGGTTTGCTCATCCCAACCATCAGCCACACTAACGCTGAAAAGCGATCATGAATCCTTAACTAGGATACAAAGCCATTTTTTCCACAAAACATCGATCTCAGGTGGCGCTGAAAACAACATTAATCTACTTTAATCACTCACCCCTCTCCTTACTCATCAGAGCCCGTGACATCCTTACCAACACCAAACTGCAACCATAATCCTCACTTCGAATTACTATGCTACTCACCGCACCCAACGTGCCAATATATGATAGAACATGATTTTCATCATAACTCTGAAATCATTCATTTTTTAACACTTCATCGTATAAAATATTTGCATTTAACTCACTTCAAGAGAACCATAGCAACACACAGATAAATTCCCATAACTGTAGAATATGCAAATCTACAAGTAGTGGTCCAAGCCACCATAACCCTTTTGAAATCTGCTTCTACTTGACAAGCCATAATAGAAGTATGCTTCTGAATAACTTCAATTACGGCGGTCGACAAGCTTCACACGTATCGCCATAAACCATACACATAACTTGATCATACTGAATGAACTGATCGTTGGCCCTAATATGCCAATTCAACTATGGCTAATCCTTCTACCTTCTTCTAGTTTATCCTTGCTTGCCTTAGGAAATAATACTAACTCTATTCGACAAGTAACATACCCCGTCTACTCTCACCCCGAGTGACCTTGAATTACGAGACCATGCTGTCTCTAACCCTACGAACCATTTCATACCTCCTAATTTCTACATCACAAGCCAAACAACCCGAAACATTCTGTGCCTCTTCTCATAAGCTAGATACAAAGCTTGATTCTTAATTGTACCCATAAGCTCGACATCATTAGGCACCACACTTTGCCTCTTGAATTCATTAGGACCATTACTGAGAGCCACCCGCTCTGACTTGATCCCGAATTTAATCAACTCCATAAATCTTATAATACACGAATACCCTCTCGATGAAGCACCCGGTAAAATCACTTCCTCTTAAACCTGCCTCTATACAAGGCATACATCCCGAATCTTTTCCCAAGCTCGATCATGAGCCAACAAGGACAGCTATAGCATGCATTCCACAATTCATCTACTCAATTCACCACTTATGGTCTTTTTCGGAAGCTAAGATAACCCATCAAGATATTAATAATTGAAAACCTCGCAAGTAGCTAACCATGCAACCCAAATCATAAGCGGTGGGGCTCTCCTACTTAGCTTGAAGCCATTAACACAAAACGTTGGAATTCACCCGAAGTCTTTACCTCTTATTGCCATAACCTTGCGCAATCATACACCGCAAATCCTTGGAATCTTTCTGTAAATCCCCATCTCTCGTACCCTGAATCATCATCCACATTCGCACGAGCGATATCCTTGTTAGATAACTAATATAATTCCTTGCAGAAGCTTCGCCAACCATACGACCGCTAATCTGCTCACAATGAAATAACATGCCTGTGAAAATTACCTCCCGACAACTTCCAATACTGTTTCACGGGATACAATCACTATGTCATCAATAACCAGATCCTGAGTCCTAGCTCACTTTCTAGGTGCACCAGTCCGTTCACTCCTCGTGGACATAAATTAAATGTGCGGAAACACCTTCCCAAATTTAGAGTTATGTTGCGTCCTTCTTCATTTTCAGGAAGCTCCTTTCCATAATATTAAATCCCTGGCTGCACAAGAATCCCTACTTCAAATTAAATTTGAAGACGCCAATACCAAATCACCAATATTCTCAAGTCGTTCCAGACTCCCTTAAGGTGCATAGTTTTCTCATTACCAAGCCCCTACACAGCTCCGCTGCTCTCCCACTTTGGGAAAACTGACTTCTTCAATCAACTGCTCGGCCCGTGCTCCCTAAGCCTGACAATTTTAGAAGTTTAAAACTCTGCCTGACGCTTCCCACATGTCTTTCTCAGCTTTCTCTGCTCAATTGATGCCTCGAAAAATTTATCTTCATAGAACTTGAATCCACAAATCGCTACCGACTTAAATCCCTCCGAAGGTCATCTTCCTCGAACTGCCAACATTTAAAATACTGATTCAATCCTAAAACACTGCACCATGCGATATTTGACGGTTGCATATTCAGTAGTATTTCACAATATCCCGCCATAAGGCGAATTGTGGCAGATTATAACATCGTCAAACTTAATACATCCAATTGGGACAACACCACCCCAATATATAAAAGAACTCTACCACGCTCACAATTACCAAGTCTCATGACTTCCGCCAGTTCACATTTTACCATACTTAGTGCGATTACCTTTCCCCTTGCCGGGTACTAAAATACTGAATCTCTTGATTATGCACCAAGTAAACCTCCCTTCAAATCATTCACTGTCTTGATACATAGGCAAACTTTATACCGCCATAACAATACCGCGAAACAATTGTTCAAAAGCATCTTGCCAACTTCCGCCTAGGCTCAATGCTCTTAGAAGTTCTGTTACTGAGCTAAAACAATATAAGTTCCCCCCATAATGCGACTATAATAGTCCATTCAACTATTCCGGGAAAATTATCCAGCACCAAATTTGTAGTGCCATTGCAATCCTTCAATTTTTGGTTTATAACAAGCTCTCGCGTAATTGAGTAGGAAGAAATCAAATGCATAAGCCTCAAAGGAATCGAACCGCACGATAAGGAAATCAAGAAGGGAAGTACTCCTACCAGTCCTGCAGCCTCCCAAGGATAAGTACAGACGTCTCCGTACCGATCCGTGAGACTCTACTAGACTTGCTCATGACTCGTGAGATCGACGGGAACCTAGTGCTCTGATACCATGTTGTCACGACCCAAAATCCACTAAGGGTCGTGGTGGCACCGGACATCTCTGTCAGGCCAGCCAACTAAATTATCAATAAATTCCTCTTTTAATGCTTTTGAAAATCTAAGGTTTCTTTCCTTCCATTTTTGATAAATAAAAGTTCACTACTGAAATTTTAAATTTAAATAATAACAATTAATACAAATCTATTGAAAACCATCCCAGAAACCCGGTGTGAAAAGTGCACGAGCGACTACTGATAAGTAAAATAAAATACAATGTCTGTCCAAAATACAGTGGATAGGGAATAAATAATAAAAGTACAGAAAGGAACTACATTATCCACGGATCGCCTCACAAATTTCAGCTCACCTAGTCCTAGAATTATCCATGCTGCTACAGCCAGTAGGCTGCTAGAAGTATATATATACATGTGCAACAAAATTGCATAGAAGTGTAGTATGAGTACGTAATCAACGTGTACTCAGTGAGTTTCACGCCTAATCCCGAAGGGGTAGAGACGAGATGGACAACTTCGACACTCACTAGAGGTCATTTAACGATATTCTATAAGTGTGAGGATAATCATAGATTTTCATAAAAGTTCTAACTGTGAAGCCAGAAAAATAGGTAAGCACCTTCAACAATAAATCAAGGGCTTCCAAGGTCTATTCTTTATTATCTTATCAGTTTATATCAAGCCACGTAGGGCCAATTCCACATTTGCAATGATTAATTAGTAGATAAACATGCGCAAATCACACCGAGGCGATGGCCCGCTCCAATAGAAATATAAATTGTGCACTGCCGAGGTCGAGCGACACGAACCGTAGATGCATCTCTTTTCATCGAGGCGTTTGGCCCGTTCCATAAATAAAGACATATCCCAATCGCGAATCATCCGTGCGATGCAGGCACACATAAAATACATGCTCAAGTAGGAAATTAAGAGCTCATCGAGGATAATCCTACAAATAAATAACTTTCTCTTTTTAACATTTCAGGGAAAATTAATATTAAATCTCTTTCTAACTTCCTTTACCGATTTATGTTGATCTAAACAATTCAGACTATCAATGGGTTCATAGTAATCCAAGTATAACATGTTTTCGAGTCCTAGACTGCTCGGACAATAGCACAATAGTAGCTACGCACGGACTCTCGTCACCTCGTGCGTACATAGCTCCCCCCACAAATAGGAGCACATAACCATTTTACTCACCTATGGGGTAAATTCCCCCTTACAAGATTAAAAAGGAGACTCACCTCACTCCGAAGACTCATAACCGGCATTCTACATCCTTCCGAAGGCTTGAACCAATGCACAATGCACCAAACTAGCCAATGATCATACAAATTCATTAATATATGCTCAACTATACTTTACAACCCAATTTGTAATAATTTCTAACCCCGAGCGAAAAGTCAACCAAAATGCCCTCGGGCCCACGTGCCCGGAATCCAAAATTTCTCGAATAGAAAGATTACCTATAACCTTGGGAACTCAAATATGTAATTTTCTCCAAATTCCATGCTCAAAATTGTGGTCAAAATTCATGAATACAAGATTTCTAAGTCGTGCCTCAAACCCTAAGTTTTCTACAATTTTCCAAGTCTAAATTCATATATAAACCTTGTATATATTCAAAACTAGTAGAAATCACTTACCTCATGCTTGGTGATGAAACGCTCAAAAGTTGCTCCAAGATCGCTCCCATGGAAGTAAAATGAAGTGAAAATTAGCCAACTTCTATTTTTAAAGAAACCTCTCTCCCTCCAGCAATTTTCGCTTCCACGGAAAATTTTTCGCTGTTGCGGAAAATTTTCGCTTCTGCGGTTATGACAGTAACCAACACTTGCTGGATACGGAAATGAGCATAACTTCCTCATACGATGTCCAAATTTGACGATTCTTTATTATATGGATCCAAAATTACGATACGGATCTAATGGTTCAATAAAAACTTAATTTGGAGCTTATTTGCTTAATATGGTACCCCTTTATATCCAAAGAAACAGCATTGTAACGTCAAATAAGAGTGCAATTACCACCCGAAACACACCTGAGGCCCTCGGGATCCCTACCAATCACACCAACCAGTCCCAAAATACATTATGGACTTGCTCGAGACCTCAAATCACGTCAAACAACGCTAAAGTCATGAATCAACCTTCAATCCAAGCTTTATGAATTTTAGAACTTCTAACTTTTACTTTCGATGCTTAAACCTATCAAAACACGCCCGATTGACCTAAAATTTTGCACACAAGTTATATTTGACGTTACGGACCTATTCCAACTTCCGAAATTGGATTTCGACCCCGATATCAAAAATTCAACTTCCGGTCAAACTTTTCAAAAACCTTCAAATTTCTATCTTTAGCTAAATGGCTTCAAAATGGCCTACGGACATCCGAAGTCACTTCCGATCGCGCTCCCAACTCCAGAATCACCATACGGAGCTATTCCCAGACTCGGAACCCTAAACGGACATCGATAACACTGAAATGCACTTCAAGCCAAACTTAACAAATTCCTTCTAAAATGCTAACTTCTACAATAGGCACCAAAACGCTCCCCGGTTATCCAAAATCCGAACCGTGCATACGCCCAAATCCAATATCATCATACGAACCTGCTGGAATCTTCAGATCCCCATTCCGAGGTCGTTTACTCAAAAACCCAATCCTAGTTTATTCTTTCAACTTTATGCTCCTGAAATGAATTTTCATTTAAATTTAACTTCGATCTTTCTGGATTTCAATTCCGACCATGCGAACAAGTCACAATACCTGAAGTGAAGCTGCTCATTGCCTTAGACCGCTGAACGACGCGCTAGAGCTCAAAATAACCGGTCGGATTGTTACATAAACCATACTCACACCATGTGGTTCATGGAACTAATGGTAAACAGAATATTCATAAATAGCTACTGCATGCAAGAAAATTTTGCAGGAGAAATACCAAAGTGCGACTTGTGCAATGGGGCCTAGAGGAAAAATACTGTATCTGCTTGGGTTGATACTTTATAAGTATTTAAACTCCAAATTACTATATATAGTTAAAAAGTGATCTTCAGATTAATATTAATACCACTGTTAAGACCAATACTCATAAACCCGTATGGTTACTCATAAATTATTATGACTTCAAAGGGATACACTGCAAAGGGAATTCTAAGAAAGCATATTTTGGAGATTTTCGGCTATCTCAAATATATAGGAAAGAAAAAATTATAAATGGTTTTTTTGCAGTATATTCCCAGTCAAAAAGTTTCTATTTGTTTCAAACAAAAGTTTCTGCTTGTTCGAAATTGTAAACATAAAGATGTACTGCTTTTTATCTTTTTAACCTCTTTTGCGAGAGGAATTTATTATTGAAGAACATGGGATCACTTAGCAGAAATTTTCAAGAATCCAAGATTAAGATTTGTGTTCTAATCAAAAGAATACAACCTGGCTCTGATATCAATGTTAGATCAATAAGCGCGGGGCAAGAACAACATGAACAACATTAGTATATCTGTCAACGCAGCGGAAGAATTGTTGAACTCACCACGCAAACAATTACACCAAATCAAACTTTGAATCAATAGAAAACAAAGTTAATCTTCCACCAATTAGATGCCCTTACTTGTGTGTGTTCTTCGTTGGGAAAAGAAGAGATCTAGAGAAAATTCTTGCGGTAGAAAAAACTTACGCATACTTGTTCTATGTTATCTCTATAAATAGGCAGAGAAATTAGCATTTGAGGAAGAAACCCACCACTCACCCACGTTCAGTTTAGTGGAGAGGTTGAGGTCTAGTGGTAATTTTCCTTAACCTCTCTACCTTATATTTCATAATCGGGTCGGGTCAGCCCATATGGAGATACCCATGAACCATACACCAACAGTATCTTTTAATTACTAGTTTTATAGTGCATGCGTTGCGTATGAATATTGCATCAATAATAAAAAAATATTAAAAACTAATATTTGACATTATTGTTATTTTTTGGCACAAACTTAAATACAACCACATACATACAATGATATTGTGGTGTAAAATGAGGCACTTTTATTTTGTGTGCTGTAAATCATTGCATAAACGTAAATTGTTTCCAAATAAGGAAATGGGTCATTCTTTTTGGCACGGACTTAAAAGGAAATAGGTTCACATAAATTGAAACGGAGGGAGTATATAATTATTGTTATTTTTTGGCACAAACTTAAATACAACCACATACATACAATGATAGAGATTCGACATTATTTCTTATTTTTTAGCACATACGGAGAGGTATTAAAATCATTGGCCTCGGGAAAGACTAATATTCGTGCTTGAGGAAATATTGATAAAGCGACTAACCTTAGCCAAGTGGCATAATAACAAATTGACATTTGTCACGGCAGGAATTGCTCCAACAAGTTAGGAATTATAGTAAGAAATCAGTATCTCACTTTACGTATACCAATTAGGTAGAAGTTATTTACTGCAATTCAGTTGCAAAACAGCTAAAAACTGCAGCAGCCCATTATCTAAATTGTTAAAAAAATATTAAGTAAACATGGCTAAAACCACTACCCTAAAAAAAGGCATATAAACTGCCACTTCACATTCCATAACAATTAACTTTTTATAAAAGCAGTAATTGAACGTGGGTAAAACTTCCCAAACGTTCAAACTACCCTTAATATATGTAAATTATATTTATTTTATTTTCAAATTAAGTTTTTTCTCAATTAACTCTGTCTACAAACTCACGCAGTATCTTTGCAAATTCACGTTAGGTTCAGCAGTTACCCCACGATTTTCTTTACTCTTCACCAACTGCTCAAACCTCAAACCAATTGTTCAAACCTCAAAATATAAATTTCTTTCACACCTCTGCTTCAATTCTAATTTTTGTTTGATCCTACCAAGATTGCAGCAAAAATTACGAATTACCAGAAAGATGACCGCTAACAATGATTTCATCAACGATATAACTATTTCAAAGATGAAGTTCGCGTTGTCCGTATGTGGGAAAAACCGGATCGTTTTAATCCTGGCTCTATATTCTCTATTGAATTGGTTCTACTAGATGAAAATGTATTTTTACTCTTTTATTTCTTTGCTAATTTGTTTCTTATGTTCGATAATTAAATGTCAATAACATAGAATTGTTTTGCTATTTCAGACTGTTTTCCTTTGTGATGTTCGATTTTTAGATGTCAAAATATGTACATTTGGTAAGCAACCCCCATTTTGTTACTCTGTTTTTTTTTTTAATTTAAAACTGTGAAGCAATTTTCATTTACCATGTTGTTTAAGAAGCTAAGACTTATCATGTAGTAGATTATATTAATTTTTTTAGAATAAAAGGTATTTATTATTTTCCTTTGTGATGTTCGATTTTTAGATGTCAAAATGTGTTCATTTGTTTGCCTCTTCCATTCTGTTAATCTTTGTTTTTTTAAATTCGTCACTGTGAAGCAATTCTCATTTAACATTTTGTTAAAGAAGCTATGACTTATCATGTAGTTGATTATGTTTATTTTTTAGAATAAAATGTATTTTTATTATGTTATTCGCTTGGTTATTTTTAAAATTTTTGATTCAAAATTTAACTGTGAATATCCATACATATGTTTTGTTCTTCAACATTTTTATTATTTTTTGGTCTTAGATATTTAGATGTCAAAATATATAGTTTTGTTTTGCTATTTCATAATGTTATTCTTTTAATTTTGTTTAGTTATAACTGTCAATCAATTACTATCGACTTGCTCTTGCTTTATCAATTGGTAAGGATCTAAACCCCAAAATTAGATAAACACAAACCATGAAATAAAAAAGGCTTTCAGTGGTTCAATTTCATCGTAAATCAATTACGTATTCTAAATACAAAATAAACTTAGCATATTTTATGTATTGTAATTTATCTGTAGGGTGATCATATACATGCTTCTATTGGCAAATCTGTTTTGCACATTTTCAACCAAAAAATTAATAATCTTGGATTATATCATATGGCAAACTTTATCGTCTGCCAAAACAAGGAGAGGTTCAACAGCACAAAATATAGATTGATGCTGACATTCACTCAACGTACAACAGTGGCTGAAATAATTGATCCACTTTTTCCAATGAATATTTTTGCTCTGCGACCATTTCATCAATTGATAAATAAAGTTGATGTCAACGAGAATGAATTATTTGGTAATATTTGTATTTATTTTCAAATATTTTAACATTATTTTTTTTAACATTGACTTTACGTAATTTAACATCTTCATATTTGTTTAGATGTTACAGGAGAGATTGTCAACTTTAGTGAGGTCCACACACAAGATCAAGGTGATATTACTAGGAAGTATATGGATATCGAACTAGAAGATGATGAGTAAGAATAAACAGAAAACCAATAATTAATGATATATTTCAGAAGTAAATATATTACATATTATACACTTTTTATATTTGACGGGAGAAACAAGTTATCTGCTACATTCTTGGGTGAATTTGTTGATCAAGTTATACCACACCTTTTAAGTTCTAATAACCAGCCTATTATTGTTGTGATGCAGCTCATAAAAGCCCATAAATTTCAAGGTATTATGCAACTATTAAATTTCACATTTCTTTTTTAAAGTTATTCATCACAAGTTAGACATAATTATTTTTTTTGCAGATTCCTATTCAGTGCGCAACACTTGGAATACATCAAAGTTATGGATTAATCCTACTTTTCCTGAAATCGAAGAGTTTAAAACCAGGTTAAATATATTTTAATCATGCATCTACAATCATATATATTTTTTGATGTATATTTCTAACTATAATTCTCATTTATACATATAGATTACTTTTTGTTCGAGATAGTTGCTCCGAGAGGCTTACCCAAACTATGTCTCAACAAAGTTTCTCGATTTCAGATGAGTTACAGAAGGGCATTGCTGATGTTAAAACAATTGCCCCAAGTGAGTTAACTCTTTTTTTCTTTTATCTTATATTTTTCATTAGACCATCTTTTCTATTTGTTTTGTTATGATATTTAAGCAATTGCTTCTGTTATTTTACTGCATTAAAATATAATTAATTTTTTAACAGTGTAAACTTATGACTTTTTCTATGATTACTTAGTCTGTTGCATAGAGATGTATAGTACAAATGATGTAAGTTGTAATTTTTTTGGAAACATATTACAAGTGTTTATTAAAAAAAATGGTTTACCAGTATTTTAGTTTCTTTCTTCATATTACTTCACCCCAGGGAAATTTAGCAATTTATGTACATACCAGCTTTACAAGTAGAATTCATTTGGCTGGGGCGATTAACTAAACTGTTATGTTTAACACTATATCATCTTTTAAAGATGGTGCATAGGTTCCACGCATACTCATTCGAATCTCCTGAAGCTACCATTGCCTCCACAGACTGAGACTCAAATTATTCTTTCTTTGCTCTATTGAATTCTACCTGATCAACCTGAATTTTCTGCTCTTCCTAAAGGGAGCTGTTGATAATTGCTTAAATATCCCCCGCTTTAGCTGCGGCTCCATCTACATTTTTAACCTTTCCAATTGACTTACAACATAGTTTGGTTTGATCTATTGTGAATATTCCATAGCTGAAAAACAATCATGGAATACCAAACACTAAAAATCCTATTTTTCCAATTTAACTTTTACGCTTTACAGTGTTTGATATTTTAAACATAGCCAAGGCAGTCTCAATAGTGTCCCTTTAAATTATGGGCCGTTTGATTGCCATTGTTCCGGCTTTGCCAAACACTCTACTTCCTACACAAATGAAAAAACATTAGCTGGCCAGAATGCACATCAGAATTACCCCTCTAGCGACCAAGTAAGTATACCTGTTAGTATTTTTAGTATCAGAAGCTATAGCAGTAGAGTTAAGTTATGTGCCGCGATTAAAAAAACTATAATATTTTACAATGTTTGATGTTTTTAAAATGGCCCACGCATTCTCAATACTGTCCCTTTAAATGTTGAGGCGTTTGGTTGCCATTTATCAATTTAAACCTTAAAAAACAATCAGATCCTAACTATGGCGAACCCATAGCTTCAACCAATATGACATACTTAACTTCCTGTAATGACCATCCGTTTATCATTCCTACTCAACTGAAGCATGATAGCTTCCACATGGTATTCAGAAGCAGCACTGTCAAGAGGAGTTATACTATAGAAATCGATGCTTTTCACATCAATGATTTCATCTTAAAACTCCTGATCTCCTTTCACATTCCCTTTGATTTAATAGACATTTTATTTTTTAATACATCATATTCACAAATAATATAAGAAATTTTTCATATTAAACAAAGCATTGCATTGGCGTAAATAATTATTCTCATTGAGTAATTCTTCACGTTTGTTGAAACACTAATCTACAAGTAAAGACAAATTATACGTGCAGCTAAACTATATTTATGATTTCATAATGTCTCTCTCTATATCAACTTACGATCGACTGTTGATTTGGTATATTATTTCTTTAAGGTATATATAGTTTTCATATAGAAATAACATAACAAATAAATCAAATAAATGTAATTTTATTATATTTTTAATTGCTTTCATATTTTTCTCAAAATTCGATTTCCAAAAAAAAAAATATTACACCAAGGCAGCATGTACTTTCTATTGGAAATCAAATAGTTTATCATATGTGACTACACATATACTTTTATTACTTACTCATCATTTTAATGCACACGTAACTAAATTACATAATTATAGTAAGTTAAGTTATATAAAATTCTCATTGTACATAACAAAATATATACGCGAATTTAGGCTACATAAATTTTCTTATCCTAAATAACTTGCCTAACTTAAAACTTTCGTCAACAAATACTTTAAATATTACGATTGATCAACTTATAAAAACATGAGATGATTAAGCAACTAACTTAATCATTTATTACATTTTTTAATTTATTTTTTCCGCGCATCGCGCGGGTACTATACTAGTATGATCTAATAGGATCAAACAAGGCTGATCAAAATTTAATTTCATAACATTAGATTGACACATGTAATTTTTTTGGACAATTCTCCAATTTTGTTGGAGTTTCAATTTATTTAAAAAAATGCAAAAGACACGTTTTTTTCCAGAATTTTTAAATTTTGAAACAATAGAAACCACCAACTACTCCCACTTCCTCCATTTCCCCTCCTCACATAAACTTTTTAATTTTTAAAAGCAACCGTCAAAAATCTTCAAAGACCAAATTAGTTAGCACAAAAGTAGGAACCGAAATATTATTTTAAAAAAAAAATCTCATACAAAACACTTTTGTGAATTAAAAATATCAATTTATTTTTATTTTTTAAGAAGAAAAAGGTCAAAAGCATCTTAAAGCTTATTCAGTTGTTTATGTGCACGTTTGAGAAGAGCTCAATTCTTAGACCTCTGTTTAATTTGGAGAAAAAATTTCCGACAATTCAACTTTTGTGAACTAAAAATTTAATATTTTTATTTTTATTTTAACATGTAACTGATGCGAACGTGAATACACACGTTTATATCCCACTATTCCTAAATTTTAGGTTTGTCTAAACCTAGATTATCTAAACCTACACACTATTTGTAACCATCTGGAACTGTTCAAAACTGAATATGCTAGGAACTTTTCAAAACTACCTATGTCGACTTCTTTTTATTCCGCTGGTAATCTATCAAAGGCAGACGTATATCAAAAATTCAACATAGGGCTTCTGCAAGTTACGTCTACTCACATGATTTCATCAAGGATATAACAATTTCGAAAATGCAATAGAAGTTTAAAATTCAGGTTGTAAATACCAGACCGTTACAACTCAGATACTACTTTCTCGATTGAATTGGTTCTACAAGATGAAAAGGTATTAAAAATACTTTTGTCTTGCTAATTCCTTTTGCTTCTTTGTTTTTAAGTTACAAATCTGGATTGAATTTGTTGTACATGATTAAAAGGTATCAAAAGTTACTTTCTTCGACTTACTTCTGTTCTTCGTACATTTTTTAATATTTTCTTGATTAAATTGGTATGTGTAACGACCCGACCGGTCGTTTTAGAAAATTACGCCCCAATCCCTAATTTAACTGTTCCCCTAAGCTCATTTCTGCTATTGTGGGTTGCCGGGAGAGTCGGTTCCGAAAATTTGAGCATTTTGGGACACTTAATCCCTAAATAAGAGCTTTGAAACTAGAAAATGGTCCGTAGCCGGAACAGTGTTAAGACGATCTCGGAACGGAAATCCGATGGTTCCATTAGCTCCGTTAGGTGATTTCGGGGTTAGGAGCGCGTTCGGAATATATTTTGGAGGTCCGTAGCTCAATTAGGCTTGAAATGCCGAAGGTTGAAATTTTGGCGAATCCGAACGATAGGTGAGATTTTGATCCGGGGGTCGGAATGGAATTCCGACAATTTCTATAGCTTCGTTATGTGATTTTGGATATGTCCGCAAATTTTCAGGTCATTCGGACGTCGTTTGGTCGGGTTTTTGATCGAATATGCAATTCGGAAAGTTTTAAGAAATTTAGGCTTGAATTCGATGAGAATTATGGGTTTTGATGTTGTTAGACGTGTTTTGATGATTAGAATAAGTTCGTATCATGTTTTGGAATAGGTTGGTGGTTTTCGTTGGGATCCCGAGGGTCTCGGGATGAATCCGGGGGTCCAATCGGGCTATTTCATGCATTTTGGAAATGCTGTTAACTGCTGGTGTGTGTTGCAGACGAATGCTCTATGCGATCGCAATGGGCTAATGCGATCGCATAGAAGGTTTTGGAGAGGCCAAGAATTTGTTCTATGCGATCGCGGGCATGGATATGCGATCGCATAGTTCTGGAAAGTTGTTCTATGCGATCGCGTACGGTCCTATGCGATCGCATAGTGTATAGAGAAGAGGGGTCCCAGGTCCAGCTTTTGTTCTATGCGATCGCGGAGCAGAGCATGCGATCACATAGTTATATTTCGGTAAGCATTGCGATCGCATTGAGGTCTATGCGATCGCATAGAGTAGTTTGGCGAGGGTCAAAATTTGTTCTATGCGATCGCAACAGGGTTCATGCGATCGCATAGAGTAAAAATGTCTGGCAGTGACTTAAGTCCAGAAACATTTCAGCCGCGACCCATAAATCAAAAACGCCATTTTTGAGCTCCAAGAGAGGGAATTGAAGGGGAAACGCAGGGTTATCATCCGTAAATCATCGGGGGTAAGTTTCTTGACCTTAATTCGTTGGTTTATCATGAAATCCGTGAGTATTTCACTGAATATGGGAGATTAAAGGTGGGTTTGAGCCCTAGGCCTAAATGTTAGAAAATCTCTTATTTGAGTGGGCAAATGGAGTCCGATTTTGGTAAATTTTATATGCCTAGACTCGTATTGAGATAAGGAACCCGAAAATATAATTTTCGTGATTTTTCGATAAGCGTACCGAAAGTCGGGTTTTGGCAACTTGTGGGATTTGGTGAATTTTGCGTTAATTTGATTGGGTAATGCCCAATTGGCCTATTTTGATGTGATTCTATTGATTTTTATCAGATTCTACGCTTGTGGAGGCCGACATTCGTGGCAAGAGAGTTGTTTCTTAGCGGTTTTGTACCGGAATTGAGGTAAGTGGCTTGTCTAACCTCGTGTGGGGGAATTTTCACCCCTAGGATATTATGTGATAGTTTAAATGCCTTGTACGCGAGGTGACGGGCGTGTACATGCGCTCTGGTTGTTGAACACGTACTTTATTCAAAATGTTCGATGAGCGATATCCCTGTCTTGGTTGTTAATTTGATATTTTACCCGGTAGTGGTTAGAAGAGCATGATTAGGTAGCACTTAACTGTTTAGTTGCCTAATTGCCTTATTTGAACTCCTTGTTAATTATTGGCACTATTTTTCGGTGAAGTTATAGTTAAGCATAATTATTCTCTCTGTGGATTCCTTAATTGGCTGTGCTTGTGGACTGCGGGTTCGATTCCCGGAGACCCGGGGTTGTGGGTTCGATTCCCAGAGACCCGGCGTGATATTGGTAGGGACTACGGGTTCGATTCCCGAGATCCCGAGTTATTGGTAGGGACTACGGGTTCGATTCCCGAGATCCTGAGTTATTGGTAGGGACTACGGGTTCGATTCCCGAGATCCCGAGTTATTGGTAGGGACTACGGGTTCGATTCCCGAGATCCTGAGTTATTGGTAGGGACTACGGGTTCGATTCCCGAGATCCTGAGTTATTGGTAGGGACTACGGGTTCGATTCCCGGAGATCCTGAGTTATTGAGATATTATTGAGACATGGGCTGCGGGTTCGATTCCCGGAGACCCGGGGGTACTGAGAATGGGACTGTGGGTTCAATTCCCACAGATCCTGGATTTGTTTATTTGAGTTGGTTATTTGTTATTAGCTTTATTGTAGACAGTTTCAGTAAACATCGTAATGTTGTTATTTCGGAAATTATTGTTATTATCTGTTAAACTGTTTATTTTGTTATCATCATATTATTATTGTTTCTCGGTAGGGCCCTGACCTTCCTCGTCACTACTCCATCGAGGTTAGGCTTGGCACTTACTGAGTACCGCCGTGGTGTACTCATGCTACTCTTCTGCACACTTTTGTTGTGCAGATCCAGGTACATCAGAGCAGGCTCGTACTAGGTGATTCCGCAGCTTTCTGGGAGACTTCGAGGTATGATCTGCTACGTCCGCGGATCCGGAGGCTTCCCTTCTATTCTAGTATTACTAGTTGACATTTTCTTCATTTCGTTGTTAGATACTCTTTACACATAGAGCCACAGTTGTATTTCTCTTTTAGTCCGTGTTACCGTGGGGTTCCGGATCTTGGTAGTGTTTTATTTATTGTGTGACGGATGTATGTGCCAAGCGGCACGGATTACATATCTTTTATGTTATTTTCCGCTGTTTCTTATTTAAGTAATTATAATTTATAGATTCCGCAACGTGTTAGGCTTACCTAGTCGTGGGGACTGGGTGCCATCACGACATGTTCACAATTGGTGAACTAGGGTCGTGACAAGTTGGTATCAGAGCTCTAGGTTCATAGGAGTCACGGGACACAGACCGGTTACTTAGATTCTCGTTGATCGATACGGAGACGTATTTATTTACGAGGGACTATGTAACTGTTTAGGAAACTCTTCATTTCTTTGGATTCCTTGTCGTGCGACATTTTTGGCATCAAAATCTAAACTATTGATTTCTATTCTCTCACAGATGGTGAGGACACGAGCTACTCGCGACGATCAGGTACCCGCGCCCCCTGTTGCCGCCGTCAGAGGCCGGGGCCGAGGTAGAGGACGAGGACGCGTCCGAGGTGCAGCCACAGCACCCGCGCGCGCTGCCGCTGAGGTGTCACAGGTAGACCAGGTTGGAGCGCGGGCACCGGTACACCGACTACAGCTGCTACTACTTCAGCACTCCAAGAGACCCTGGCCCAGTTCATGAGTATGTATACCACTTTAGCTCGGGTAGGGTTGCTTCCTCTCACTGCAGCTACATCTCAGGCCGGGTGAGGGGCCCGGACTCCCGCAGCCGCTACACCTGAGCAGCGAGTGCCAGTGGTACAGGTCCCAGAGATTATTGTTATGCCTCCTGCCGCCCCAGCACAGCCCGGGGGTGGACCAGCTGCCTCCGAGGACGAGCAGCGTAGATTGGAGAGGTTCAAAAAATATGATCCTCCAGTGTTTAGCGGCTTGGCTACAGATGATGCATTGGGTTTTCTGGAGGAGTGTCATCGTATTCTTCGTATCATGGGGATAGTGGAGACCAACGGGGTTTCCTTTACTGCTCTTCAGTTTCGTGGGGCCGCTTATGATTGGTGGCGCACGTATGAGTTGGATAGTTCAGAGGAGTCTGCTACATTGACCTGGACATAGTTTTCAAATCTGTTTTTGAGGGAGTTTATTCCCTAGAGCCTTAGGGATTCTTGGCGCTCGGAGTTTGAGCGGTTGCGATAGGGCTCCATGTCGGTATCGGAGTATGCTATCAGTTTCACCCGTCTAGCCAGGCATGCACCGGCCTTGGTAGCCACGGTCCGGGAGAGAGTGCGGAGATTTATTGAGGGCCTGATTCCGCCTATCCGATCCAGCATGGCCAGAGAGTTGGAGACGGATATATCTTATCAGCAGGCAGTTAGCATTGCCAGGAGGATCGAGAGTATGCTCCCTAGAGAGCGGGGAGATAGAGAGGCCGAGAGGTCTCGTGAGTCGGGCCATTTCTCTGGTGCCCGCACTTCGGCAGCCCGGTCGTTTTGGCGGGGGTTATTCCGGTCGTCCGGTTCACTCGGCATTGCCCGCGGCCGGTAGTACCCCGGCTCTTCCAGCATCTCGGGAGCCCTATTATGCTCCCCGGTTTCCGGTGCACCTCTGCGCGGGGTCCGTCGAAGGTCAAGCTAGTGGGGGTGAGGCCGGTCGATCACGATCACCGTGTCCTCCCCGAGCTTGCTTTGGGTGCGGGGATACTCGCCATCCGGTGAGGGAGTGCCCCGAGCGTAGGAGGGGGCACCTCACCGGTCTTCGCGGCATCGGCGTGGCTCTCGGGGTCGGCGAGCTATCATTCCAGCCCCAGCTGCCACTCCACCTGCCCAGCCATCCAGGGGCGGGGGTCAGGGTTCCAGAGGCCGCCCTCGAGAGGGGGGACAGGCCAGATTCTATGCTATTCCTGATCGCGCTGCGGCTGTTACATCTGACTCTGTTATCACAGGTATTATTATGGTTAGTCACAGGGAGGCATCGGTTCTATTCGACCCTGGTTCCACTTTTTCATATGTGTCTTCTAACTTTGATTCTCATCTAGGTGTGCCTCGGGATTCTTTGAGTGCCCCCATTTATGTTTCCACTCCGGTGGGTGATTCTTTGGCTGTGGACCGCGTATATCGATCGTGTTTGGTTACTATTTGTGATTTTGAGACCAGAGCGGATCTATTGCTGCTCGGGATGGTCGATTTTGATATTATTCTGGGCATGGATTGGTTGTCACCCCATTATGCTATTCTTGATTGTCACGCCAAGACCGTGACGCTGGCTATGCCAGGCATTCCACGTATTGAGTGGAGTGGTACTCTAGATCACACCCCTAGCCGTGTTATTTCTTTTCTCAGAGCTCAGCGTATGGTTGAGAAGGGGTGTGCTGCTTATCTAGCCTATGTGCGGGACGTCGGTATTGACGCTCCCTTTATTGATTCTGTTCATGTGGTACGTGACTTTGCTGATGTATTTCCAGCTGATCTTCCGGGCATGCCGCCTGACAGAGACATTGACTTTGCTATTGACTTGTTGCCGGGCACTCGGCCCATTTCTATTCCACCGTACCGTATGGCTCCTCCTGAATTAAAGGAGTTGAAGGATCAGTTACAGGAGTTATTGGGCAAGGGTTTTATTCGACCCAGTGTTTCGCCTTGGGGTGCTCCTGTATTGTTTGTGAAGAAAAAGGACGGTTCTATGCGTATGTGTATTGACTATCGTCGGCTGAATAAGGTTACAGTGAAGAACCGGTATCCTTTGCCCCGTATTGATGATTTATTTGACCAGTTACAGGGCGCACATGTGTTTTCTAAGATTGATTTGCGCTCCGGGTATCACCAGCTGAAGATTCGGGAGCCAGATATCCCGAAGACTGCCTTCAGGACCCGGTATGGTCACTATGAGTTCCTCGTGATGTCTTTTGGGTTGACTAATGCCCCAGCAGCATTTATGCATTTGATGCACAGTGTGTTCAGGCCTTATCTGGACTCGTTCGTGATTGTCTTTATTGATGATATTCTAGTATATTCTCGGAGTCGGGAAGAGCACGAGCAGCATTTGAAGACAGTGCTTCAGATCCTGAGGGAGAAGCAGCTTTATGCCAAGTTCTCTAAATGTGAATTCTGGTTGAGTTCAGTGGCATTTTTGGGCCACGTGGTGTCGAGTGATGGTATTCGAGTAGATCCGAGGAAGGTGGAGGCCGTGCAGAGTTGGCCCAGACCCTCCTCCGCTACTGAGATTCGCAGTTTCCTTGGTTTGGCGGGCTATTACCGTCGTTTCGTAGAGGGGTTCTCTTCGATTGCAGCACCTATGACTAGATTGACCCAAAAGGGTGCCCATTTTCAGTGGACAGACGAGTGTGAGGCGAGCTTTCAGAAGCTCAAGACAGCGTTGACTTCGGCCCCTATATTGATGTTGCCTACAGGTTCGGGGTCCTATACTGTATATTGTGATGCCTCACGAGTTGGACTCGGTGCGGTATTGATGCGGGACGGTAGGGTGATTGCCTACGCGTCGAGACAGCTGAAGGTGCATGAGAAGAATTACCCTGTTCATGATTTGGAGCTAGCCGCCATTGTTCACGCCTTGAAAATTTGGCGTCATTATTTATATGGGGTTCCTTCTGAGATCTACACTGATCACCGGAGCTTGCAGCACTTGCTTAAGCAGAAGGACCTGAATATGCGTCAGAGGAGATGGTTGGAACTACCGAAGGACTATGATATTACTATTCTCTATCATCCGGGCAAGGCTAATGTGGTTGCTGATGCCTTGAGTCGTCGGGCACAGAGTTTGGGGAGTTTGGCATATCTACCAGCTTCGGAGAGGCCTATGGCGATGGATGTTCAGGCTTTGGCCAGGCAGTTGGTTAGGCTGGATCTTTCGGAGCCCAGCCGGGTTCTAGCTTGTGTGGTTTCTCGGTCTTCTCTATTTGACCGCATCAGGGAGCGTCAGTTCGACGACCCTCATTTGCTTGTCCTTCAGGATAGAGTTCGGCGTGGTGATGCTCGAGATGTTACCATCGGGGATGATGGAGTTATGAGGATGCAGGGGCGTATCTGTGTGCCCAATGTAGATGATCTTCGAGAGCTGATTCTAGGAGAGGCCCATAGTTCGCGGTATTCCATCCATCCGGGTGCCGCGAAGATGTATCAGGACTTGAAACAGCATTACTGGTGGAGGCGGATGAAGAGGGATATAGTTGATTATGTTTCTAGATGCCTCAACCGCCAGCAGGTGAAGTATGAGCATCAGCGCCCGGGTGGATTGATGCAGCGGATTGAGATTCCAGAGTGGAAATGGGAGCGCATCACCATGGACTTTGTATCCGGGCTTCCACGGACTGTTAGGAAGTTTGATTCCATTTGGGTTATTGTGGATCGGCTGACCAAGTCCGCCCATTTTATACCGGTGAGCACTACTTATTCATCGGAGCGACCGGCGGAGATCTATATCAAGGAGATAGTTCGGCTGCATGGTATTCCAGTTTCCATCATTTCAGATAGAGGCACTCAGTTCACTTCACGGTTCTGGAGAGCTGTACAGCAGGAGTTAGGTACTCGGGTGGAGCTGAGCACAGCATTTCACCCCCAGACTGATGGGCAGTCCGAGCGCACTATTCGGATTTTGGAGGATATGCTCCGTGCGTGCGTGATTGAGTTTGGAGGTTCATGGGATCACTTCTTGCCACTGGCGGAGTTTGCTTATAACAACAGCTACCAGTCTAGTATTCAGATGGCACCGTACGAGGCCCTATATGGTAGGAGGTGCAGGTCTCCCGTGGGTTGGTTTGAGCCGGGCGAGGCCAGGTTGCTAGGTACTGATATGGTTCAGGAGGCTATGGACAAGGTCAAGGTGATTCAGGACAGACTTCGTGCGGCCCAGTCTAGACAGAAGAGTTATGCGGACAAGAAGGTTCGCGATGTGGCTTTTATGGTGGGTGAGCGGGTTCCGCTTCGAGTCTCGCCCATGAAGGGCGTTATGAGGTTTGGGAAGAAAGGGAAGCTGAGTCCTAGATTTATTGGCCCTTTTGAGATTTTGAGGCGTGTTGGGGAGGTTGCTTATGAGTTGGCCTTACCTCCCGGCCTAGCCGGAGTTCACCCCGTATTTCATGTCTCCATGCTCCGGAGATACCATGGTGACCCGTCGCATGTGTTGGATTTCACATCTGTTCAGCTTGAGGAGCCAGTAGCCATTCTAGACAGGCAAGTCAGAAAGCTAAGGTCAAAGAACATCGCTTCGGTAAAGGTTCGGTGGCGGGGCCAGCCGGTCGAGGAGGCGACTTGGGAGACCGAGCAGGATATGCGCAGCCAGTACCCTCATCTTTTCACTACTCCGGGTATGTTTTCTATGCTCGTTCGAGGACGAACGAATCTTTAAGTGTGGGAAGATGTAACGACCCGACCGGTCGTTTTAGAAAATTACGCCCCAATCCCTAATTTAACTGTTCCCCTAAGTTCATTTCTGCTATTGTGGGTTGCGGGGAGAGTCGGTTCCGAAAATTTGAGCATTTTGGGACACTTAGTCCCTAAATAAGAGCTTTGAAACTAGAAAACGGACCGTAGCCGGAACAGTGTTAAGACGATCTCGGAACGGAAATCCGATGGTTCCATTAGCTCCGTTAGGTGATTTCGGGGTTGGGAGCGCGTTCGGAATATATTTTGGAGGTCCGTAGCTCAATTAGGCTTGAAATGCCGAAGGTTGAAATTTTGGCGAATCCGAACGATAGGTGAGATTTTGATCCGGGGGTCGGAATGGAATTCCGACAATTTCTGTAGCTTCGTTATGTGATTTTGGATATGTCCGCAAATTTTCAGGTCATTCGGACGTCGTTTGGTCGGGTTTTTGATCGAATATGCAATTCGGAAAGTTTTAAGAAATTTAGGCTTGAATTCGATGAGAATTATGGGTTTTGATGTTGTTAGACGTGTTTTGATGATTAGAATAAGTTCGTATCATGTTTTGGAATAGGTTGGTGGTTTTCGTTGGGATCCCGGGGTCTCGGGATGAATCCGGGGGTCCAATCGGGCTATTTCATGCATTTTGGAAATGCTGTTAACTGCTGGTGTGTGCTGCAGACGAATGCTCTATGCGATCGCAATGGGCTAATGCGATCGCATAGAAGGTTTTGGAGAGGCCAAGAATTTGTTCTATGCGATCGCGGGCATGGATATGCGATCGCATAGTTCTGGAAAGTTGTTCTATGCGATCGCGTACGGTCCTATGCGATCGCATAGTGTATAGAGAAGAGGGGTCCCAGGTCCAGCTTTTGTTCTATGCGATCGCGGAGCAGAGCATGCGATCGCATAGTTATATTTCGGTAAGCATTGCGATCGCATTGAGGTCTATGCGATCGCATAGAGTAGTTTGGCGAGGGTCAAAATTTGTTCTATGCGATCGCAACAGGGATCATGCGATCGCATAGAGTAAAAATGTCTGGCAGTGACTTAAGTCCAGAAACATTTCAGCCGCGACCCATAAATTCGCAAAACGCCATTTTTGAGCTCCAAGAGAGGATTTTGAAGGGGAAACGTTGGGATATCATCGGGAAACCATCGGGGGTAAGTTTCTTGACCTTAATTCGTTGGTTTATCATGAAATCCGTGATTATTTCACTGAAATTGGAA
Source organism: Nicotiana noctiflora (assembly GCA_032618575.1). Classification (NCBI taxonomy): domain Eukaryota; kingdom Viridiplantae; phylum Streptophyta; class Magnoliopsida; order Solanales; family Solanaceae; genus Nicotiana; species Nicotiana noctiflora. The sequence goes on from JASVEL010012608.1 coordinate 293,845, forward strand.
GATTAAAGGTGGGTTTGAGCCCTAGGCCTAAATGTTAGAAAATCTCCGATTTGAGTGGGCAAATGGAGTCCGATTTTGGTAAATTTTATATGCCTAGACTCGTATTGAGATAAGGAACCCGAAAATATAATTTTCGTGATTTTTCGATAAGCGTACCGAAAGTCGGGTTTTGGCAACTTGTGGGATTTGGTGAATTTTGCGTTAATTTGATTGGGTAATGCCCAATTGGCCTATTTTGATGTGATTCTATTGATTTTTATCAGATTCTACGCTTGTGGAGGCCGACATTCGTGGCAAGAGAGTTGTTTCTTAGCGGTTTTGTACCGGAATTGAGGTAAGTGGCTTGTCTAACCTCGTGTGGGGGAATTTTCACCCCTAGGATATTATGTGATAGTTTAAATGCCTTGTACGCGAGGTGACGGGCGTGTACATGCGCTGGTTGTTGAACACGTACTTTATTCAAAATGTTCGATGAGCGATATCCCTGTCTTGGTTGTTAATTTGATATTTTACCCGGTAGTGGTTAGAAGAGCATGATTAGGTAGCACTTAACTGTTTAGTTGCCTAATTGCCTTATTTGAACTCCTTGTTAATTATTGGCACTATTTTTCGGTGAAGTTATAGTTAAGCATAATTATTGTCTCTGTGGATTCCTTAATTGGTTGTGCTTGTGGACTGCGGGTTCGATTCCCGGAGACCCAGGGCTGTGGGTTCGATTCCCGGAGACCCGGCGTGATATTGGTAGGGACTACGGGTTCGATTCCCGAGATCCTGAGTTATTGGTAGGGACTACGGGTTCGATTCCCGAGATCCTGAGTTGGTAGGGACTACGGGTTCGATTCCCGAGATCCTGAGTTATTGGTAGAGACTGCGGTTTCGATTCCCGGAGATCCTGAGCTATTGAGATATTATTGAGACATGGGTCGCGGGTTCGATTCCCGGAGACCCAGGGGTGCTGTTAATGGGACTGTGGGTTCAATTCCCACAGGTCCTGGACTTGTTTTATTGAGTTGGTTATTTGTTGTTAGCTTAATTGTAGACGGCTTGTAGTATTTATTTCATTTGCTGTTATTTCAGACTTATTCCTATTTTGTACTGTTAGGTGTTATTATCATTATTTTTATTATTTCTCGGTAGGGCCCCGACCTTCCTCGTCACTACTCCATCGAGGTTAGGCTTGGCACTTACTGAGTACCGCCGTGGTGTACTCATGCTACTCTTCTGCACACTTTCGTTGTGCAGATCCAGGTCCATCTGATCAAATGCACTACCGGTGACTTAGGAGCATTTTCAGGAGACTCGAGGTATGATCTGCTACGTCCGCGGATCCGGAGGCTTCCCTTCTATTCTAGTGTTACCAGTTGACATTTTCTTCATTTCGTTGTTAGATACTCTTTACACATAGAGCCACAGTTGTATTTCTCTTTTAGTCTGTGTTACCGTGGGGTTCCGGATCTTGGTAGTGTTTATTTATTGTGTGACGGATGTATGTGCCAAGTGGCACGGATTACATATCTTTTATGTTATTTTCCGCTGTTTCTTATTTAAGTAATTAAAATTTGTAGATTCCGCAACGTGTTAGGCTTACCTAGTCGTGGGGACTGGGTGCCATCACAACAGGTTCACAATTGGTGAACTAGGGTCGTGACAACTTACATAACTTATTTTGGTAAAATTTTAGATATGGATTAAAAGTTACTTTGTTTATTCTATATGAAGCTACAGATTCACTATTAATTTTTTTTATTGTTGATTCTTTTATTTGAATCACTTCATGTCTTTTTCAGAAATTGAACTTTCTGTTTTAGTTAGTTTGGAATCTCAATAGTTATTGACAAATAATTTGAAGCTTTTCATGGTTTCGTATGATATTGACTTTTCCTATTTATATACATACAATCCATTGATTTCTATACTTCATAGATTTTTTTACTTAGTAGAGAGGCTACTTGCCCGTATTGGTTATTTTTTTGGCCCATTTCACTGTTACATTCGTTCTATATGTGGTCGAATAACCTTTTTTCATTCTTGGTTAATATATTTTCTCCATCAAGCTATCTCGATTGATGTCATGGTGAAGCTTTGTTGTTTGATGGGTAGCCTTGAACTGATGTGAGGATGAAGTTATCTTATTCTATTGATAGATTGTCAATGGATAGATCTAGCATGGCAAGTTCGAGCTACAACAATAGAATGATGGAGTTGAACTATAGTTTTATAAATTCTTTCAAGAGTTGGTCGAATATTGTATCCACAAAAGAGTCAAGAAAAATGAAAATTATTTTTGCATTAAATTATTGATTAGAGGTGGAATATTAAGCATGTCTTTGTTGATTATTGCTCGATTTCTTAAGAAAATGGTAATGTCCTGTTTTGGACTTGAATGTACTGCCAATGATGATTTTTCTAAGTCCCTTTTTGCCATCATTTTTGTTACTGCAGAAGTTTTATTTGAATTAAAAATATTTTTAATTCGATTGGACTGAAACAGAAATGGATCTTCTGGATGCAGGTGATTGGTAATGGATATGCCGACATTGAAATTTATCATCCACCTGGTACTCCTAGGGTAGTCTAGGAGTACTCATATTTTCAGTAATCACTTAAGTTTTTGGATCTCCTAAAAGTGGGAAAACCTCCTAATGATATTACAGATTTCCAAGAGCTTCTCCATTGCTTTTGGCAATAACCGAATGATTCTAAGCTTGGCAAAGATGTGATGACATTGAAAAATTTAGCTTGGGTCTATGGACTTAAGAATGCACTAAACTGTGATGCGTACTTAAAATTATAATTCATTTAGCTATATTTGCTTATGCCTATAATCATTGCTAAAGTTGGCACAGTTTCACTCGATTGTATGTCGAAAGACCCCCATAATGATCTTATGTTGAAACAGATCTTATGATGACAATTGAGTTGTTTCATCACATCTCTTATTGAAGGGTAAATTTATATGCTAATGTACGATATGCAGTCTCTTTGTTTCAATATAGTTGTCCCATGTTCTTTTGTTTTTCTTAAATTAGTTTTTTCTTCTTTTTACCCCATTTGTTTCTTTCAAATTGACCAGAAATAATATGCCCAAAAATATTGATGAAGTCCTTAATTTTCTTTAACTATTCACAACTCTTGCATATTATTAGTGTATATTCTAATGATGTTAGAAATATCTCTGTTGAAACAAAAAAAAGCGAAATTAGACTTATTTGAGTTTACACGGTTCCAAATTGTTCATTAAAATCAAGTATTTCATTATGTATCAATGACATAAGAGATCTATATTATATACAAGAATGTAAAATATTAAATTTGCAAAAAGTTATAAATCTTAAAAAATGTAATCTATGGCAATACAGAAGGTTTATCTCAGGAAATAAGAGCAATGCTTTATTCATCGTCGTGCTCAAAGCAACGCTCAAAGAGGAAGTGCAACGAGGACACTTTGGTCAATATGATGAGTGTCATTGCTGCAAATATCGGGAGCCTTGCTGTTGCATTAATAGAAAACAACCAACGCATTTGTTTGGTCGAGGTATTTGGCATGATAAAAGAAGTTTTCCGGATTCAATGATGATATTTAGTAATCAGACGCATGTGAGTTCCTTTCTCTAGATGAAAGAATAGCAAAGATATTCCTCAAATTCGATAAGAACAGAGTTGGCGCGCCTTGATTAAGCTTTGTTTGGTGAAATAAAACTTGAACCAAATGTGATATCTTTTATGAATGCAGTTGAGACAAAATTTCTGAATTTTTATGTGGACTAATACTTTTAAAGTTAAGTACGCGGTGTAGCATTAGGTCAAAGTATGTTATAACAGCTCTTGGGGATCAGTGGTACCTAGCAAAATGTTTAGACACACAATCCAATAAAATTCATTTTTTATTTTTGGTTTAATTCTTTTTAATGCGGTCGATAAATTTAGGCTGCAATATGCGCGGGTAAGTATATTAGTGTTAAAAGGGAAAGACTAATATTCGTGCTTGAGGAAATATTGATAAAGCGACTAACTCATACAATTAAAGCAAAACAGAATGCTTAGTTCATCTTGATACAACCGCATACAGTGTTATGTGAAGTAATTCGTCTTGGTTATTCTCAATGAAAAACCTGTTCCAATTTTTTAATTTTATTGACCATTCATATAGCTTCATATGAATATGAATCTTTTCTGAAATTAGAACTCTATTATAGGAGTTTGTTTGAGTGTCTTCCTTACGTGGGAGATTGGAATATCTAACTCCATTGACAGCGAAAAATTCATAGTAGATCTCAAAAACCTAAATATTAGTTAGTTAAAATAATAGAAGTATTAATTGTGCTTCTTTATTCCTTTTTTTCAACCTACGCACTTAAGGGGGAATTGCTAAAATATGAACCGATCTTAATGAGTTTGAAACCTGCTCATTCTCTTCTTCGGTTCCTTTTTAAATCTTACGGAAATGTTGATTTTTTTAATAAGAAACAAACACTTAATATCTATTTATAATTTTATCCAACACCAAATATTTATACGAAGGGTAAAAAAGGCGAATAATATTTTGATAGAGAATTCGTACTTTTAATTTAGTATAAATATAGATTATGTATTCGAATGGCTAATTTTGATCATCTGAAAAGACAAATTTCATAAAATTTGTCAATTCTAAAAGACTAATAGCATGTTTGGCCAAGCTTCTTGTCACGACCCGGATTCCCCACCATCGGGATCGTGATGGCGCCTACCGTGGTAGCTAGGCATGCCAATTTAGTAGCACATATGATAATCATAATAATAATAACAACAACAATAATAATAGCAATAATAATAATAATAATAATAATAATAATAATAATAATAATAATAATAATAATAATAATAAGTACAAAAACCAGGCACTAGTGGTCTACTGGTAGAATAATACCCTAAATCCTCTACCCAAGATGTCGAGTTAGTAACTCACGAACTACTAAAAATAATTACACATAATGGTCTGAAAGAAATATAACAACCGTCTGTCTCGAAACAATGAGACTACAATAATAATGAAAAATATAAGAAGAGGCGTCGGGCCTGCGGACGCCTGCAAGCTACCTCACTCTCGTGGGTATGAAAATCCTGCTACCGAACTACTGCTGCTGCTGCTGCTCAAAACCTTGACCTGTGCAAAAACGCACAGAAGTGTAGTATCAGCACAACCGACCACATGTGCTGGTAAGTGCCCGGCCTATCCCGGCGAAGTAGTGACAAGGCTAGGACCAGACACTCACATAAACCTGTGCAATTCTATATACATATGTATACCAAGTTAAGCAGTAAAAGGGGAAGGGCATAATGGGGGATATAACACAGTCAAATATAGACATTATCCGTAAAGGAGTATAATTGACCAATAACATCGATAGCGAAAAACACTAAAAGTTTCCAAATACGAACACAATACATTCAATCCATACTCTGTTGCGGCGCGCAACCCGATCCTCAATATATTACGTGCTAGGCGAACCACACGATCCCATTTCATAATACACAAGTGGTCGGCGTGCCACACGATCCCAATTCATAATACACAAGTGGTCGGCGTGTCACACGATCCCTATTCATAATATGTAAGTGGTCGGTGTGCCACACGATCCCACACGATCCCGTTTCACATTATATAAGTAGTCGGCGTGCCACACGATCCCGTTTCTTTCAACACAATACACAACCAATCCCATCAAGGGAATAACCCAAATAATACTAAGTCCCGGCAAGGGAATAACACAATTAACAATTGAGTCCCGACAAGGGAATAACACAATTAACAACTGAGTCCTGACAAGGGAACAATATCAATAACTTTACATCTCGGCAAGGGTAGTACCTAGCATATCTAACCATCCCGGCAAGGGATTAATCACAACTCCTTTCAATACTTTCAACTTTTACTCAATAGTATTTATCACTCGAGCCAACGCTCCAAAATATTAATATTTCACAGTTTATTCTCAGACTCTTCACATTTGTAGCAACTTATAATTTAGCTTAGAAGAGTTCCAAATTTCTCACAAACATGTACAAATAAAGACCCACAGTCATGCTAGACTCCGGTGTATAGACACTCGTCACCACGCCTATACACTGCACTCGATCATTTAGCACATAGCAATTTATTATACTCTAATCCTATTACCTCAAGCTAGGATAGATCAGACACTTACCTCAAAGCCTTAAAGTTCGCTTAACCTTCAACTATTACTTTACCTCGTAATTCATCCTCCAACTCACTCGAATCTAGTCACAATTGGTTCAATTACTTTAATAAACACTATATGAATTGGTTTGAATGCATAAAAATAGTTTTCCCAAAGTTTTACTCAAAAATTTCCAAAATGCCCCCGGGCCCACGTGGTCGAAACTCGAGGTTCGGACAATAATCTGGTTACCCATTCCCTCACGAGTTCAAATATATAATTTGTTTGGAAATCGGACCTCAAATAGAGGTCCAATTACCCAATTTATGGAAAACCTATGTTCTACCCAAAAACACCAATTTCATCCATGAAAGTCTTTGATTTCTAATGGAAAACATGTTTAATGATGTTAAGAGTTGAAAGAATTGAGTGAAGACCGACTTACAAGTGATTTGAGATGAAGTTGCTCTTGAAAAATCGTCTATGGGGTTTTGGGTTTTGAAAGAATGGTGAAAAGTGGGTTTAAATTTGTTTAAGTATAAAATTGCACAGGTGCGAATATGGGAATTGCAAACTTTAGCTCGCAATTGTGAAGATGACAGGCTTAGGAAATGCGACCCTTCGTTCACATTTGTGAACACTGTGCAGAAGTGGGGCCTTCCCATTTGCGAAGAGGGCCTCGTATTTGCGATCTGTTTCTTCGCATTTGCGATGTCTGCCAGGCTGCCCTTGGTTCACATTTGCGATGGGGACTTCGCAATTGCGAAGTCGCATTTGCGAGACATTTCTTCGCATTTGCGAAGATATCAGCTGGGTAAAAATACTAGCTGGGGTAAACTTCAAAAATGCTCTCGTGACCTATCCAAAATTCACTCGAGCCCTCGGGGCTCTAAACCAAACATGCACATAACCTCAAAAACATACCACGAACTTGCTCGTGAGATCAAATCGCCAATATAACATCGTTTACACACAATCAAGCCTCAAAACTCATGATTTCCCTTTTAAACTTCATAAACTCCCAAACTTGGAACTCATAGTCCAAAACACATCAAACGACGTCTGATTTCCATCAAACTTTACAGGAAGCGCTTAAACAATATATAAGACTTGTACCGGGCATCGGAACCAAAATACGAGCCCGATACCATAGTCTTTTAATCAATTTTTATTTTTATTTTCCTTAATAATTTCAAAAAAATAATTTAACAGAAAAATTCTTTTACTCAGGTTCTAGACCTCGGATTTCGACTCCGGGCACATGCCCGAGTCCCATATTTTTTTACGGACCTTCTGGGATAGTCCGATCTGGTGTCCATGTCTATTTACCCAAAAGATTGACCAAAGTCAATTATTATCATATTAATACCAAAATTCTTCAATATTTTAACATAATTCACATATTTTCACATAAAAATTTTCCAGCAACGCTCCCGGACTGTGCACGCAAATCGAGGCAATATAAAATAAGGGTTTCAAGGCCTCGGAAGCACGGAATATATGAGGAAAACATGTGATGACCCTTTGGGTCGTCACATCCTCCACCTCTAAAACAACCGTTCGTCCTCGAACGGACAAAAAAAGGAAGTACCTTAGTCGGGGAACAAATGTGGGTAACGGCTCCGCATATCAGACTCGGACTCCCAGGTCGATGCCTCAGGAGGCTGACCTCTCCACCGAACACGCACGGAAGGAAAACTCTTCGACCTCAACTGTCAAACCTGCCTGTCTAGAATAGCTACCGCTCCTCCTCTTAAGATAGATCCTTGTCCAACTGGACAGTACTGAAGTCTAACACGTGTGTAGGATCACCGTGATACCTCCTAAGCATAGATACATGAAAAACTAGATGCACGACTGATAAGCTAGGTGGCAGTGCAAGTCTATAAGCCACCTCTCCCACTCGATCCAGAATCTAAAATGGACCAATGTACCTAGGGCTAAGCTTGCCCTTCTTTCCGAACCTCATCACGCCCTTCATGGGCGACACCCGGAGAAATGCCTGCTCACAAACCATGAATTCTATATCTCAGACCTTACGGTCTACATAACACTTCTGTCTAGACTGAGTAACGCAACCTCTCCTGGATAGTCTTGACCTTGTCTAAGGCCTCCTGAACTAGGTCTGTACCCGGCAACCGAGCGTCTCCCGGCTCAAACCATCCGACTGGAGACCGACATCGCCTATCATACAATGCCTCATATGGAGCCATCTGAATGTTAGACTGGTAGCTGTTGTTGTAAGTGAACTCTGCTAAGGATAGAACCTGGTCCCACGAGCCTCTAAAGTCAATGACACAAGCTCAGAGCATATCCTCTAAAATCTAAATAGTCCTCTCGGACTGATTGTCCGTCTAAGGATGAAAAGCTGTACTCAGCTGAACATGGGTGACTAACTCCTGCTGGACCGCTCTCCAGAACCGCGAGGTAAACTGCGTACCCCGATCTAAGATAATAGATACCGACACCCTATGAAGTCGAACAATCTCCCTGATGTAAATCTCTGCTAACCTCTCCGATGAGTAGGAGAGAGATACTGGAATGAAGTGTGCTGACTTGGTCAGCCTATCAACAATGACCCAAATAGCATCATATTTCCTCCGAGTCAAAGGAAGTCCATTAATGAAGTCCATAGTGATCCGCTCCCACTTCCACTCGGGAATCTCAATTCTTTGGAACACACCACCAGGCCTCTGGTGCTCATATTTAATGTGCTGACTATCTAAACACCGAGCGATATACGCAACAATGTCCTTTTTCATCCTACGCCACCAATAATGCTGCCGCAAGTCCTCATACATCTTCGCGGCGCCCCGGTGAATAAAATACTGAGAACTATGGGCCTCCGCTAAGATCAACTCTCAAATCAATACGTGACTCATATGCATACGGTCGACTGAGTATCAACATTTAAGGTGACCTGCTTGGCATCTCCTCACTGACCGTGTCTTTAAGGACACATAAATGTGGATCATCAAATTGCCAATCGCCGATACGTTCCAATAGAGAAGAACGAGCAACCGTGCAAGCCAACACTCTCTAGGCCCAGAAATATCTAATCTCACAAATCGGTTGGCTAAGTCCTGAACATCTAAGTCAAGCGGTCTTTGGCTGACCGGAATATAAGCAAGACTACCCATGCTGGCAGACTTTCTACTCAACGCATTAGCCACCACATTAGCCTTACCTGGGTGATATAAGATAGTAACGTCATAATCATTTAGCAACTCTAGCCATCTCCTCTGCTACATATTCAACTCTTTTTGCTTGAATAAATACTGAAGACTTATGTGGTCCGTATATACCTCACACACCACACCATATAGATAATGCCTCCAAATTTTTAAGGCATGAACAACTGCTTCCAACTCAAGGTCATGAACCGGATAATTCTTCTCATGGATTTTCAACCGTCTCGAAGCATAAGCAATAACCTTGGCATCCTGCATCAATACCGCTCCAAGCCCAGCACGAGATGCATCACAGTAAACTGTGTAAGGCCCTGCACCTGTAGGTAATATCAACACTGGTGCTGTAGTCAAAACTATCTTGAGCTTCTGAAAGCTCGCCTCACACTCATCTGACCACTTGAACTGGGTACCCTTCTGGTTCAACCTAGTCATCAGGGCTACAATAGAAGAAACCCTCTCTACCAACCGACGGTACTAACCTGCTAACCTCAAGAAACTCCGAATCTCGGTCACGAAAGTTGGTCGAGGCCAATTCTTGATGCCTCAATCTTTTTTGGGTCCACCTGAATACCCTCTACAGATACAATATGAACCATAAATGCAACTGAACTCAACCAAAACTCGTACTTTGAGAATTTGGTATATATCTGATTATCCTTTAGAGTCTGAAGAACCACTCCGAGGTGCTACTCATGCTCTTCCTGGATGCGGGAGTATACCAGGATATCGTTTGTAAAGACTATCACGAACAGATCTAGATAAGGCCTGAACACTTGGTTCATCAACTCCATAAATGTTGCTGGGGCATTGGTCAACCCGAAGGACATGACTAAGAACTCATAGTGCCCACACTGAGTGCGAAATGTTGTCTTAGAAATGTCAGCCGCCCTAATCTTCAGCTGATGGTAGCCCGACCTCAAGTCTATTTTCGAGAACACACTTGCTCCTTGGAGCTGATAAAATAAATCATCAATCCTCGGCATCGGATACTTATTCTTTATTGTCACTTTGTTCAATTGCCGGTAATCAATACACATCCACATTGAACAATCCTTATTCTTCACAAATAACACTGCGCACCCCAAGGAGAAACACTAGGCGTGATAAAGCCCTTCTCTAGTAAATCTTGCAACTAGTCCTTTAACTCTTTTAACTCTATCAAAGCCAAGGTCATGGTCTTGGCGTGACAATCTAAGATGGAATGATACGGGGACAACCAATATACCTAGTAGGTCTGAAGGGAAGACCTCGGGAAACTCCCGTACAATAGGAACCGAGTCAATAGAAGGAACCTCTACGCTGGAGTCGCGAACATACGCCTAATAAGCTAAACACACCTTCTCAACCATGCGTCGAGCCTTAATATATGAAATGACATTACGGGTGGCGTGACCTGTGATCCCTCTCTACTCTAGTCCGGGTAATTCAGGCAAGGCCAAGGTCACGATCTTTGCGTGAAAACTAGGATCCCTAATATAACATCAAACTCCACCATATCTAATAGTAATAAATCAACACGGGTCTCAAGACCCTCAAACACAACCACGCACAAACGATGCACCCTGTCGACTACTATGGAGTCACCCACTAGCGTAAACACATAAATAGGAATGTCCAAGGCATAACTAGACACGGCCAAGCATGGTGCAAAGTAGGAAGACACATATGAATATGGTGCAAAATAGGAAGACACATATGAATATGTAGACCCACGGTAATGGTACCTGTAATCACAGCATCTAACGCCTCCGCCTCTGGCCTGGCTAGCAAATCATAAAATTGGGGCTCAGTACCACCTCCCTGAACCATGTCTCTAGGATGGTCATCTGCCGGCTGACCTCTACCTCTGGCGAGACGGCCTCCACCTCTACGGTCTTTACCTTCACCTCTATGATCCCTACCCCCACCCTTGGCTGGCTGGGCAAGCTGTGGGTCAGCTGGAGGCTGAATCATAGGGAGAGGACCCCGTTGCTGAGTGTTACCCGCTGCTCGAGGGCAAAACCTGACAAGATGACGTGGGTCACCACAACTGTAACAACACTTTGGCTGCTGGGACTGCTGACCCTGACAACCTGAATGGCCCTCATGAATACTGCTTACGAAAACCACAATCACCTGAACAACCCTGTGAAGCATAGAGAGCTGACTGAAAAGGCCTGGAAGACTGACCCATGTCATAAGAATCCCTACCTCCAGATGAGGCACCACTAATTCTGCCAGAATGACGAGGCCTCTTGCCTGAAGCATGACCAAATACCTGAGTAAGGGCCATCTCAACTCTGTGGGCCGCGTTAGCCGCCTCCCGAAAAGATATGTCACTACCAACTCCCATAGCCATTTGAAGTCGGATCGGCTAAATCAACCCATCAATGAACCTACGGACCCTCTCCCGCTCTGAAGGGCATAACTTCATGACGTGCCAGATCCACAAATCTCGTCTCGTACTGAGTAACGGTCATGGAACCCTGCTGGAGGCGCTCAAACTGCCTCCGAAGTGCCTCCCGTTGAGTGACGGGGAGAAACTTCTCCAAGAATAATTCTGCAAGCTGATCCCATGTTAAAGCTGGGGACCCTGCTGGTCCAGATAAGCAGAAATCCCTCCACCAAGTCTTGGTGGATCTTGCAAGCCTGAAAGTGCAAAAATCAATCCCGTTGGACTCCACTATACCCATAGTTATGAGAATATCGTGGCAACTAAATAGGAAGTCATGGGGATCCTCCGATGAAGCACCGCTGAAGGTGGTGGTAAAAAGTATGGAGAACCGATCAAGTCTCCATAGATCATCAGAAGTCATGGCCGCTCCATTTCTGGCCTGGGCTGTAGTGCCTATCTGAGCTGCCACTGCGGGCTGAATTACTGGGGCCTAAGTCTGGCGAGCTACTGGCTCCGTAGTACGCGCAACAAGAGTCTGAACCCCTCTTCCAGCTTGAGAAGCAGCTGGTGCAACTGGCAGCAAGTCTGCTCTGGCGACACTGTCCATAAAGCCTGCTTTCCGGACCAGGGCATCCTGAAGATCCGGGGTGAACACAACCCTTCCTGGACTTGAGCTGGGCCTAGTGGAGCTACTGGGCTGGAACCTCCTCACCATTTTCAATATGAGGTTCCACCTCTGGAACTGCTGCCTGGGGCTGAGCTCTACCCCTACCACGGCCTCCGGCACGACCTCGGCCTCTGCCCTTCGCGGCAGCTGCCCGAGGCTCGGACCGCTGATCAACGGATGAGGAAGCGCGTGTTCTCGCTATCTGCAAATAACATAGTAGAAATTCAATCAGTATTTTAAGAACCAAATCGCACGACAAGAAATAATAAATGAGAGACTTTTCCTAACTCAATAGACTCTGGAGAACAAGTACAGACGTCTCCATACCTAACCCTCAGAATCTACTAAGTTTGTTCGTGAGTTGTGAGACCTATGTAACCTAGTGCTCTGATACCAACTTGTCACGACCCGGATTCCCCACCATCGGGATCATGATGGTGCCTACTCGTGGTAGCTAGGCAAGCTAATTTACTCACCATTTTTCCACTAATAAAAACCATCCTATTGTCAATTTAATAACATGAATAATAATAATAACGTTAACGGCGGAAGACTACTTGCATAAATTAATAACATTGGAAAAAAGTAGGAATATAAATGTGATATACTCATCATAAGTCCTCTACCCAAGATATGTAGTCACTAACTCACGAACTACTAAGAATAACTACACATAATGATCTGAAAGATATATAACAACTGTGTGTCACGAAAAAAATGAGACTACAGTATAAATGAAAAACATAAGAAGAGACGCGAGGCCTACGGACGCCTGCAAGCTACCCCAGTCTCGTAATGAAGAAATCCTGCTATCGATATACTACTGCTGCTGCTCAAAACTTGGACCTGTGTGAAAACACACAGAAGTGTTGTATCAGCACAACCAACCTCATGTGCTGGTAAGTGCCCGGCCTATCCCTGCGAAGTAGTGACAAAGCTAGGACCAGACACTCACACAAACCTTTGCAATTCTATATACATATATATACCAAGTTAAGCAGTAAAAGGGGGAAGGGAAATGCTGGGGGATACACCACAGTCAAATATAGAAATTATCCGTAAAGAAGTATAACTGAACAATAACACCGATAACGAAAAACATCGAAAGTTTCCACATACGAACACAATACACCCAGTCCATACTCTGTTGTGGTGCGCAACCCGATTCAAGAAAGAAAAGAGAGAAGGCAATGAGATAAACATAGTCTATGAGGTAGAGAGAGAAAAACCGTCACGCCCCAAATCGAGGGACATGACCGGCGCCTGACCGGGTTGCCCCAGTCAAGCGGACCTGGGTGCCTTTCATTCCCACACGATGCCCCTGTGTTGTTTATTACTCATAAGCCAAAGATCTTACCAATTATAACCGAATTCACATTGTACAAACATAACCACATTATTAACATTACTAACAAGTTACAATTTACAACGCCCGACATATACATTTACATACATAGGCCATAGTCCCACAGTTTACATGTCTACGGAACCTCTAGGATACAAAGGACGATACAATACTTGCCGGTAACAAGGCTCCGGCTATACCTTACACAAAATCAAAATAAAGTCTAAACAAGAGTTGCATGAGCCACGTAGGGCCCCGAAAGGAAAGGGGCTCACCAAAACGGGCATAATGAAGGATGCTACTGCCGATGAGCTGAAGTACCTGCTATTGATTCACCTACAATCATAATACGAATGTAGCGTCCCCGGCAAAAGGGATGTCAGTACACTGGAATTGTACTGGTATGTATGGACAAACTTTGTCCCAAGTAAACTCAAGCCATTAACAAGAAATCACGATGATAATACAGCCAGCCAACCATGTTTTCCACATTTTCCTCATTTCAGATAATTCTCAACACAAAGCAAGTTCTAAGATCAACAAATAGAACAATAACCAATCAGTCACGTAAAATACAAGTAGTCAAACAACGTGGCAATCAGTGCCCCACATGTGCAAACTCTCCTGCCGTCTCCTTTCACAATTTCACATCAATGATTTTATATCATATTTCAATAGCGATTTCGATCGCTTTCCATCCTTATTACCTCTGACCACCCTTATTACCTTGGCCACCCTTATCACCCCAACCCACACCTTATTTCCCCATGTTGCGGCGCGCAACCCGATCCCACCTTACAGTTTAGAACACAACAATTTCAAACAGCAGATAAGGCACTACACACAATTTCAACAAGTTCAAATAAGCAACTTACAAGTTGGTTCATGTTCACAATTATTTCTCAAGCCAATATCACAACCAAATTACAATGTTTCCATAATCAAGAATACACACACAAGTATGTTCAATAATTTACCACAATTCAAGTGTTTCATCTCTTTCAACAAGAAACCATATATGCCACCACAACAATTGTTCTCAGTTCTTTACCAATTCCAATTCCCTTGTTATCTTTCAATTCATATTTCATACCATACCACATGTAGTTCAATCATCAATTGAATACCCAACAATGACATCAAAGAATCACATACAATTTCTCAAATTAACACATGCCAAACAATTTCACACATATGGGCGATTTCACAAGAATCAAAATTAGCCATACATACCTCGATTGAGCTTTCCTTAAGTTACTACAACACTCCAAAAACTCTAGCAACTCCAATCTACTATGAAAAATAACAAAATTAAACACATATTAGAAAGATATTCATGAAACTAGCTCATTTGAACAATTTATCAAACACTAGTTGAGCATCTTGATTTCGAATCCCCTTTTTAAGACTTCCTTCATTCCCTAACCCAATCTTTAGTTATTTAAGTTAAACAATCTTCCCATAAACCTAAGTTGTACATGCATGTATACACAATACTAATAAACCCAAGAATCATACCTCAATAACTCATCTTATACACCAAACTCGAAATTAAACCCTAGGGTATAGAATCTTACCTCTTAGATGAAGAACTTGCTATTGGGTTCTTGATTCTTGAAGATTGATGCAAGATTTGGATGATTTAGATGTTGGGTTCCTCCTTCTCTCTCTAAAATACTCTCACCTCTCTCTAAAATCAGTAAGAAATGACCCCAAAATGAACCCCAAAGCCTATATATTGAAATGGGGTCGGGTTATAAAAATTAGAAGAATTAACTGGGCTTCTCGGGTTCAGTTTGCGACAAGAATGCGACCGCAAAGTGAGAAATGCGATGCATTATGCGGTCGCAGAATTGACACGGGATTTTATTTTCCAGCCTTTGGTAATTTGATCATAACTTTGTGTAGGAATGTCCAAATGATGAACGGTTTGAAGCGTTGGAAACTAGACTCAAAGGGCTTTCATTTGATATGCTACTCACCACATAAAACCTTATACATAATTATCTATGGTCGTTTAAAGTGGAGCCTTGTGTGAATCCATTTGGAATTTTGGCCTATTTCGAAAATTTTCCTATTTGGCTTACACTTGGGCTTTCATTTGGACCTCATATCACTTACCATAAGACTCATACTCATATTTAGCAAGTTTAATTGATGTCCATAATGTTCATAGCACATAAAATATAATAATTAGCCTACGTGGCACCACAGAATCCTATATTACTTAGCGAAATTTTCCGGGGCCTTACATTCTCCCCCCCTTAGGATCATTCGTCCTCGAATGAGGAGTATAGTCTTTCCCAAACACTTTAACATCATACATCTCTTTTCTAACCTACCTTCAGTCTCAAAATTTTCACTAACTCATAAATTTTTCAAAAATTTCGGCAGAGTTTCCTTTGTAACTAGGCCTATCCACCTGCCAGAGAATCACTAAAATCTTCTTATCCACACATCCACAACTGTACATAGCACCACAATGTATATATCCACAATCCTAATCCCAGTATTACAAGAACTACATTAACATATGGATACCAGAACATGGACTGCACAGTTTTACATCAAAATACCTATATGGTACATTCCAAGTCAAAACTAACTGGTATTCAATCAAACGAAAGTACTTTCCTTCCACGACACATTTATCCTTCCACACGACATTATAGACTTACAAACATTGTCATAACACCTTCTCAAAAATAATATCAACTCCCAAACATACATAACAAGGATGACATATAAACATCTTGCATGAGATAACTATCCATTGACTTTACCTTTTGATAACTTCCATTGTACAATTTACACTCCACTGGATATTGCAATTCATGATAACAACAATAACCCACAATTCCATAACTTGGCATCATACCATCAAGGATGTCAGTTCATAGTAAACAAACAATCATGTGTTCATAATAGTCCTTACCAACCATTAATGTAATCGCAAAGGTGTTCATCAACAAGAATATAATTTCCTTTCAATCAACGGTCCATATGAAATCAAGACATCACGAGTCTTGCTAGTAGTGCATCATGATCATATAGTGCAATCGAGTCAATTCGTACCCATATTTTTTTTATCACTATCTTCTTAGACATAAGCATATGGAAACACAAAGTACATGAGGAACAGTTATGGGGAATATCATACACCTATTGCAACCTAATGTGTAATACAGTCATGTTACTTTTTATTATCAACTCACATAACATTTTCAGGGGTACACTCACACTAAACCCTTGATAACCCTTAATAGTTACCCTAAGATGTGATACCATAAACTGACCATAACTTTATCTATCCAATATATATGTGATCACACTATGAAGCTTTATATTTGACTTGTCTGAACTTACAATACCCAATGGATCTAATACAACGAGGAACAACAGAGTTCAAGATCGGGCTGGAGTTCTTCAAGAATCCATTAATGCAGTGGGTAGAGTACTATATGAGGTCGTATACTAAGAGACACAAAATGTTACTACTAATAATACTGACATGGTTAATCATTGTGACTACCTCAATTAATACATAAATGAGGAATAGGAGTAAGTAGTACATGGAAATAGGAATCATTAAGGAGGAATACTCAAGTACGTGAACCACTCATTTTCTAGAGTGTAGGGAAAATCCATCGACCTCGAATAAGAATACTCTAGCACCTTGAATGTGATATGGGATTCAAAATAACACGAAGTTGAATTACACTCTTAACATTACTTGATGCACAGAATCTATGCCACAAGCCTATAAGGATGAAAATAATTGGACGCTTATGAGATTACCATATTCTAGACAACTTAACACTTCTTGGTAATTGATCATATATGAGGGAACTAAAAATTACGACCATTTGTCATTCAAATCAACATGTTCATGATATGTACAAAAATCCGAAGTCATCTAATCTCAACCTTTCATGAGTGAAACTCAATAGCTAGGAAATCTTGATATTGGGACAAAATCATGAATTGGTTAGATGGTTCTAATAGTTAACACGACGCTCCAGGGAGAAGGCAAATAATACTCCTATCTAGCCAAGAAGGTGATATACCAAGAGTAGTAAAACTCTCCACACATGACAACGACATATTCCATGATTCTAGAAGTTGAGGGTGTGAAGAAAACCAAACTCAATGAGACAGTGCACAATAATCACTGAAGGTTTGTTGATGTTCATGATGAGATCTCCATAGGTTTTGACTTGAAAAAAAAGGATGTGTCATAGTGATACATAGAAGGGAATGTTCTCTTATGGTTGTCGTACAAGTGTAGGGAACTAGCACAATGAATTCACTAAATAAAGAATACGATTAAAACATTATGGAGACATAATGAGAAAATAATCATTGGTTATAAGCTAGACACACTTCTACTATATTAACTCCCCACTGCAATATATGACCATGCCAGGAGCAACCACAATACTAGGACAGAGTGAGCTACTTACTGCGAGATGTCCCAAGTGCGCACGAAAACCATGGCGACACAAGATATCTATGATGGGGATGTGAGGATCTCAATTTTTTTTAGAGAGAACTTATGCACACGGTGACCATTTCAATTGATATGCACTCATATGATAGCCACTGAGATATGCATATATGTTACTAGACAGTGAAAAGGTTTCATGATGTTACTCGTAAGAGGGTAGATTGGTTGATCAAGCCATATAAGACACACACAACTAAGTAAAAGAGTGACTCGAGAAGGATCACAAATCTTGGATACTTTGCATGGAACTTGGCACCACATGTACAAACTTTACAATGGTGCATGTATAGGCACAAGTGAGCAGATGTTGTCAATTTAAATGAGACGTTTATGTAAGAAATTCATCGGGAATAGTCCTTTGTTGAGAATTTAGGAAAAACAAGTAGGAAATATCAATAGTGTTATAACTCAATTCAGGAACATAATTATAGAGGTCAATTCCATAGGAGGTTGTACATACTAGAACTGTGATCGGGAGAATTTGTAAATAATACGTCTCATTAAAAGAGCATGTGCATGAACTATTTTGTAATTTGGATTCTTTTTAAGAATATATCTATGCAAGGACAAGGAAATCATAAGGGTTTAACAAAAAGTTTAAACAATCACCACATTACCAAATAAAATGGATCACATAGCTTTTTACATAATTACCATACCTCTAGGTTGCATTTCATAGCCCTTCCATAGGGTTCACATATAAAATTATTCACCTATGCGCTTCATACAATAATAAGGAAATCACAAGTACAAATCAAACACTTTAAACATTCACCACATTATCGAATAAAAGAATCATACCATTTTTACGTATATTAGTCCATCGACTCTTGGGGCCATAATTATCACATCAGACTTGGCACTAGGCCACATTTCATAACACAATCTCTTCTTCCTCACATTTCACATCATTTTCTCATATTTCACATCAACATCATAATCTGTTTCATATTCCCTCATGTCACAAGTATCACCAGGTACAATTTCATTTTGAGTTCTCGACACATTATCTATACTTTATTTCTCAAAAGCATTTGACTTATTTCAACATCTCTATGCATAGAGGACTTCACATTTGAATACATGATTCATACTTCTAAAACCTATTTTAAGTTGTCAATAATAGCACATTGATCATATTGGAATGCATCTTTCACAAATATCGGGTCACAACAACTATTCATGTAAAGTATCAATCTCAGCTAGAGTCCAACATTTAGTCTTACCACATTTACACAGTCACTTACTTCATTTCCAAACATCTTTATACATTACCAACAACAAGACGCAATCAATCAAATACCTTTGGTACACGTAAGAACATTTTGGAAGAATCAACCATAACAAGTTTTCTCACAAAATTTGGCATCAAAATATCAATTCAAACTTAACTTGAAGTCTAGACATTTTAGCACATAGTTCACATTCTTTACATATCCTCATCTACCAAGAATAATATATTAAACAAATGAAGAAGTACCTCCAACATATATTTTCACAGCAATAATTCGCTTAACATAACAAAACGGGTACTGCATCAATTATATTTTGAACCTACAACATTTATGTGGGCACCATGGAAGCTTATTTTCTAAGAGAAGGGATTTTAGCCATACATACTGATGAAATACTACATGATCTGGTGGTACAGTGACATTAGTAAGAACGAGGGTACTCTCCTTAACAACAACTTCTACCAATCACTCCATGACTCAACACATTCTCCTAACAAGTCCTTGGGTAATCCACTTGGACTCAATGGTGGGATAAATCCCACCTTACATGCTTCGAATTCACAGATTATGGTATCAAAATTACCAATCTTGAGAGTAATACTTAGAGAGGAAATTAGCTCCCTATCTTGAGCCATATCGCACGATCTGGAATATCAAAGAAATTGGTAAATTCCTAAATGCCCGTGCAGCCCCCAACTTATATGATGTGGTCGACAACACACCGATAAGAAGGGCACTACTAGATACGGCTCCGAGACATCCTAGGACACTTTAAAACCTTAGGCTCTGATACCAAGTTTGTCACGCCCCAAATCGAGGGACATGTCCGGCGCCTGACTAGATAGCCCCAGTCAAGTGGACCTGGGTGCCTTTCTATCCCACGCGATACCTCTGTGTTGTTTATTACTCATAAGCCAAAGATCTTACCAATTATAACTGAATTCACATTGTACAAACATAACCACATTATTAACATTACTAACAAGTTACAATTTACAACGCCCGACATATACATATACATACATAGGCCATAGTCCCACAGTTTACTGTCTACGGAGCCTCTAGGATTACAAAGGAGGATACAATATTTGCCGGTAACAAGGCTCCGGCTATACCTTACACAAATCAAAATAAAGTCTAAACAAGAGTGGCATGAGCCACGTAGGGCCCTGAAAGGAAAAGGGCTCACCAAAACGGGCATAATGAAGGATGCTACTGCCGATGAGCTAAAGTACCTGCTATTGATTCACCTATAATCATAATACGAATGTAGCGTCCCCGGCAAAAGGGATGTCAATACACTAGAATTGTACTGGTATGTATGGACAAACTTTGTCCCAAGTAAACTCAAGCCATTAAATTACATCAAGAATTAATTAAGCTAGCCAACCATGTTTTCCACATTTTCCTCATTTCAGATAATTCTCAACACAAAGCAAGTTCTAAGATCAACAAATAGAACAATAACCAATCGGTCACGTAAAACACAAGTAGTCAAACAAAGAGGCAATCAGTGCCCCACAGGTTGCAAACTCTCCTGCTGTTTCCTTTCACAATTTCACATCAATGATTTTATATCATATTTCAATAGCGATTTCGATCGCTTTCCATCCTTATTACCCCTGACCACCCTTATTACCTCGGCCACCCTTATCACCCCAACCCACACCTTATTTCCCCATGTTGCGGCGTGCAACCCGATCCCACCTTACAGTTTAGAACACAACAATTTCAAACAGCAGATAAGGCACTACACACAATTTCAACAAGTTCAAATAAGCAACTTACAAGTTGGTTCATGTTCACAATTATTTCTCAAGCCAATATCACAACCAAATTACAATGTTTCCATAATCAAGAATACACACACAAGTATGTTCAATAATTTACCACAATTCAAGTGTTTCATCTCTTTCAACAAGAAACCATATATGCCACCACAACAATTGTTCTCAGTTCTTTACAAATTCCAATTCCCATGTCATCTTTCAATTCATATTTCATACCATACCACATGTAGTTCAATCATCAATTGAATACCCAACAATGACATCAAAGAATCACATACAATTTCTCAAATTAACACATGCCAAACAATTTCACACATATGGGCGATTTCACAAGAATCAAAATTAGCCATACATACCTCGATTGAGCTTTCCTTAAGTTACTACAACACTCCAAAAACTCTAGCAATTCCAATCTACTATGAAACATAACAAAATTAAACACATATTAGAAAGATATTCATGAAACTAGCTCATTTGAACAATTTATCAAATACTAGTTGAGCATCTTGATTTCGAATCCCCTTTTTAAGACTTCCTTCATTCCCTAACCCAATCTTTAGTTATTTAAGTTAAACAATCTTCCCATAAACCTAAGTTGTACATGCATGTATACACAATACTAATAAACCCAAGAATCATACCTCAATAACTCATCTTATACACCAAACTCGAAATTAAACCCTAGGGTATAGAATCTTACCTCTTAGATGAAGAACTTGCTATTGGGTTCTTGATTCTTGAAGATTGATGCAAGATTTGGATGATTTAGATGTTGGGTTCCTCCTTCTCTCTCTAAAATACTCTCGCCTCTCTCTAAAATCAGTAAGAAATGACCCCAAAATGAACCCCAAAGCCTATATATTGAAATGGGGTCGGGTTATAAAAATTAGAAGAATTAACTGGGCTTCTCGGGTTTAGTTTGCGACAAGAATGCGACCGCAAAGTGAGAAATGCGATGCATTATGCGGTCGCAGAATTGACACGGGATTTTATTTTCCAGCCTTTGGTAATTTGATCATAACTTTGTGTAGGAATGTCCAAATGACGAACGGTTTGAAGCGTTGGAAACTAGACTCAAAGGGCTTTCATTTGATATGCTATTCACCACATAAAACTTTATACATAATTATCTATGGTCGTTTAAAGTGGAGCCTTGTGCGAATCCATTTGGAATTTTGGCCTATTTCGAAAATTTTCCTATTTGGCTTACACTTGGGCTTTCATTTGGACCTCATATCACTTACCATAAGACTCATACTCATATTTAGCAAGTCTAATTGATGTCCATAATGTTCATAGCACATAAAATATAATAATTAGCCTACGTGGCACCACGGAATCCTATATTACTTAGCGAAATATTTCGGGGCCTTACAATTCAGTGGTGTTGAGGGCGAGGATGCCCAGGGTTTTCTAGATAAGTGCAAGTGTATGCTTCGTACTGTGTGTATTATTTAGTCTAGTGGTGTTGCATTCACTACATTCCGGTTCACAGGGCAAACATTTCATTGGTGGGAGGATTTCGAGAGGCATATATATATATATATATATATATATATATATATATATATATATATATATATATATATATATATATATATATATATATATATATATATATATATCGGCGTGCCACAGGATCCCGTTTCTTTCAACACAATACAACCAATCACAACAAGGGAATAACCCAAATAATACTAAGTCCCGGCAAGGGAATAACACAATTAACATCTGAGTCCCGGCAAGGGAATAACACAGTTAACATCTGAGTCCCGGCAAGGGAATAACACAATTAACAACTAAATTCCGGCAAGGGAACAATAACAATAACTTTCACAACCCAGCAGGGGTAATACTCAACATATTCAACTATCGTGGCAAGGGATTAATCATAACTCCTTTCAATACTTTCATCTTTTACTCAATAGTATTTATCATTCGACCCAATGCTCCAAATATTAATATTGCACAATTTATCCTCAAAATCTCCACATTTGTAGCAAATCATAATTTAGCTTTATTTTGTGTGGCTATAAATCATTGCATAAAGGTAAATTGTTTCCAAATAAGGAAAGGGGTCATTCTTTTTGGCACGGACTAAAAAGAAAATAGGTTCACATAAATTGAAACGGAGGGAGTAGTTTTTTTAACAAAATATTTTTGTTTTTGAAAAACTGAAGAAAAAAATTCACATTTGTAGCAAATTATAATTTAGCTAAGGAGAGTTCCAAATTATCTCACAAACATGTACAGACAAAGATCCACGATCATGCAAGACTCCGGTGTATATACACTCGTCACCACGCCTATACACCGCACTCGATCATTTAGCAAATAGTAATTTATTATACTCTAATCATATTCCCTCAAGCTATGATAGATCAAACATTTACCTCAAAGCCTTGAAGTCCGCTTAATCCTCAACTATTGCTTTACCTCGTGATTCAACCTCCAATTCAGTGATATCTAGGCATAATCAATTTGATAATATCAATAAAGACTCAATGGTAATTAGTTTGGATTCTTAAAAATGGTTTTCTCAAAGTTTATAAATGCCCTTGGCCCCACGTGGTCGGAACTTGGAGTTCGGACCAAAATCCGGTTACCCATTCCCTCACGAGTTCAAATATACAATTTGTTTCAAAATCGGACCTTCATTCGAGGTCCAATTATCCAATTTATGGAAAACCTAGGTTCTACCCAAAAACACCAATTTAATCCATGAAAGTCTTTGATTTCTAATGGAAAACATGTTTAATGATGTTAAGAGTTGAAAGAATTGAGTGAAGATCGACTTACAAGTAATTTGAGATGAAGTTGCTCTTCAAAAAATCGCCTATGGGGTTTTGTGTTTTGAAAGAATTGTGAAAAGTGGGTTTAAATTCGTTTAAGTATAAAATTGCATAGGTGCGGATAAGGGAATTACGAACTTTAGTTCGCAATTGCGAAGATGACAGGCTTGGGAAATGCGACCCTTCGTCCGCATATGTGAACACTGTGCAGATATGGGGCCTTCCCATTTGCGAAGAGGACCTCGCATTTGCGAGCCCTTCCCCTCCTCACTTGCGATCTGTTTCTTCGCATTTGCGATGTCTGCCAGGCTGCCCTTGGTTCACATTTGCGATGGGGACTTCGCAATTGCGAAGTCGCATTTGCGAGACATTTCTTCGCATTTGCGAAGATGGAAAATACCAGCTGTGGTAATCTTTAAAAATGCTCTCGTGACCTATCCAAAATTCACCCGAGCCCTTGGGGCTCTATACCAAACATGAACATAACCTCAAAAACATAACACGAACTTGCTCGTGCAATCAAATCGCCAATATAACATCGTTTACTTAGAATCAAGCCTCAAACTCATGATTTCTCTTTTTAAATTAAACTTTCAAACTTGGAACTCATAGTCCAAAACACGTCAAAAAACGTCCGATTTCGATCAAACTTTACAGCAAGCGCTTAGACAATATATAAGACTTGTACCGGGCATCGGAACCAAAATACGAGTCTGATGCCAAAGTCATTTTAATCAATTTTCATTTCCATTTTCCTTAATAATTTCAGAAAAACAATTTACAGAAAAATTCATATCTTCGGCTCTAGGACTCAGAATTCGACTCCGGACACATGCCCTAGTCCCATATTTTCCTACGGACCTTCTGGGACCGTCCGATCTCGGTCCGGGTCGATTTACCAAAAATGTTGACCGAAGTCAACTATATCAATATTAATATCAAATTTCTTCAAATTTGCTATAGAATTCACATATTCTAACACAAGAATTTTCCGACTACGTGATCGAACTATGCATATAAATCGAGGAAATATAAAATGAGGTTTTCAAGGCCTCGAAAGCGCGGAATAAATGAGGAAATCAGGTGATGACCCTTTGGGTCGTAACATCCTCAGTCGTGATGGCGCCTACTATCGAAACTAGGCCATCCGAACCTTAACAACAGAATATACTAAAATAATTAAACATTGCAGAAAACTATTTAGAAATTCAATAAAGAAGAAATCAAACTGCGAAAAAACACTAAACATAACACTACCCCAAAATCTGGTGTTGCTATCTCACAGACTACTATAGAATACTACAACCAAGTCTGAATGAAAGAAAAATACATAAGTCTGTTTTGATACAATAAAAACAAACTGAAATAAGGGATAGGGACTTCGGCCTGCGAACGCCGGTTAGGCAACCTCGGGTCTCGCTGCACTGAAGGCTTGCTCCCGTACTAATGCTGCTGATGCTGCTCGAAACCTGAACCTGTGCAAATAGCATAGAGTGTAGCATCAGCACAATCGATCCCATGTGTTGCTAAGTGTCTAGCCTAACCCCGGCGAAGTAGCGACGATGCTATACTGAACTTACTAAAATCAACCTGTGCAGATATATATACAGATACAACGACAACAGAAAGAACAACAGGATTATATGTGAAGGTATACAACTGAAAAAGGAACATGTTTAGAAAATATTGAACAACGAGAGTAGGTCATCTGTGACAACATTAAACCAAAATCACATTATTTACTTTCATAAGTGGTCGGCGCGCCACACGATCCCATAGTATGTATCATAAATGAACGGCGTGCCACACGATCCCAATAATTATAATATAGTTAGACGGCGTACCACACGATCCTAACAAATATCATATAGGTGGACGGCATGCCACGCGATCCCAATAAATATCATATAAGTGGACGGCGTGCCACACGATCCCAATAAGTATAATATAGTTGGACGGTGTGCTACACGATCCCAATAAATATCATATAAGTGGATGGCGTGCCACACGACCCCAATAAATATAATAAATGATTCATATAGCCTCTCTCAAGGAGTTCCCCTTTAGGGAAAACCTCGGCAATATAACGATCTACCCAATAAGGGTACCACTAGCAACCCAAACATCTCAATAATGGAGATTTCAAATAACGCTCAACCGGATAATGGAGAAACAACAATCACAATCTACACGTCCCGGCAAGGGATCCAACCACACTTCTTTACAGTACTTACAATTTTGACTTCATAAAAGTCACTACCATTTGAGCCAAATCTCCAGGAAAATCTCACGTTTCATAAATCATTCCCCAACTAACTCATCATGTCGAATTCATCATTTGCTAGGAATGGTTCTCAAAATATACCCCAAAGCAAGTACAATTAAGACTCACGGTCATGCTAGATGCCAGTGTATAGATACTCGTCACCATGCCTATACACCGCACTCGATCATTTAGCAAATAATAAGCAATAATACACTAATCCTTATGGAGAATTGGGAGCTTGGGACTTGAAAATAGAGGGTGGAGGAGAAGAGCCCGTATGCAATTTGTGTGAGAAGTCCCGTGCACTGTTCTGGTTTTAAGAAAAATCACTGGGCAAAAATGCCATATGCGATCGCCTACAAGGCAGTGCGATCGCATAGGGTAAGGAGGGAATGCTACGCGATCGCAGAAGGCAGGCTGCGAACGCATAGTGGAGATACGACTGGCCAGGAAAAAGCTCTATGCGATCGCGAGGGGGACTATGCGATCGCATAGGTACGGGAGGCTGGGCAATGCGATCGCACGAGGAGAGCTGCGATCGCATAGAACATATTTTGGGCTCCTGAATTTTACACTATGCGATCGCGGAAGGACCTATGCGATCGCATAGAACATCATACCAGATACCAGCAACAGCTAAAAATACCAGATTTTTAAGTGCAAAACATCCCGAACTACCCCCGAAATCACTCCCAAGCCCTCGGGGCTCCTGACCAAAAGCACACACTAACTCAACAACATCATACGAACTTGCTCGAGCGATCAAATCGCTAAAATAATATCAAAAACAAAGAATCAACCCCCAAAACTCAAGATTTCATTTTTAAAGTTCATAAATCTCTAACTTTAGCTATTTAGGTCCGAAACACGTCAAACGACGTCCGATTTTGACCAAATTTCACAGAAAGCGCTTAACCAATATTTAAGACCTGCACCGGGCATCAGAACCAAAATACGAGCCCGATACCTATATTTTCTAACTCATTTTCATTTCTATTTTTCCTTATTAATTTTAGAAAACAATTTAATGGACCCGTTTACCAAAAATATTGACCAAAGTCAACTATATCAATAATAATATCATAATTCTTTAAATTTTCCATAGAATTCATATATCTTAACACAAAAACTTTCCAGCTTCATGCCCGAACTGTGCACGCACATCGAGGCAACTGAGAGTGAGGTTTCCAAGACCTCGAAAGCATGGAAAAAGGGAAAAATACGGTGATGACCCTTTGGGTCGTCACATTCTCCACCTCTAAAACAACCGTTCGTCCTCGAACGATCAAAAAAAAGAAGTACTTGAGTCAGGAAATAGATGAGGGTAACAGCTCCGCATATTAGACTCGGACTCCTAGGTTGATGCCTCAGGAGGTTGACCTCTCCACTGGACACGAACTGAAGGAAAACTCTTCGACCTCAAATGTCGAACATGCCGGTCTAGAATAGCTACTGGCTTGTCCAACTAGATAGTGCCAAAATCTAACACGTTTGTAGGATTGTCGTGATACCTCAGAAGCATAGACACATGAAACACCGGATGCACGGCTGACAAGCTAGGTGGCAAGGCAAGTCTATAAGCCACCTCTCCCACTCGATCAAGTATCTCAAATGGACCAATATATCTAGGGCTAAGCTTGCCCTTCTTCCCAAATCTCATCACGCCTTCATAGGCGATACACGGAGCAATTCTCGCTCACAAACCATAAAAGCCACATCTCGAACCTTGTGATCAGCATAACTCTTTTGCCTAGATTGAGCCGAATGAACCATCCGACTGGAGACCGACAACACCTACCATACAACGCCTCATAAGGTGCCATCTAAATACTGGACTGGTAGCTGTTGTTGTAGGCAAACTCTGCTAAAGGAAAGAATTGGTCCCAAGAGCCTCCAAAATCAATAACACAGGCTCAAAGCATATCCTCCAATATCTAAATAGTCCTCTTGGACTGACTGTCTATATGAGGATTGAATGCTTTACTCAACTGAACCTGGGTGCCTAATTCCTATTGAATTACTCTCCAAAAGTGCAAGGTGAACTGCGTACCCCAATCCAAAATGATAGATGTCGGTACCCCATGAAGGCGCACAATTTCTCGGATGTAGATCTCAGCTAGTCTCTTTGAGGAATAGGTAGTAGTAACAAGATTGAAATGCGCTGACTTAGTCAGCCTATCAACAATGACCCAAATAGCATCAAACCTCTTCCGGGTCACCGAAAGTCCAGTAACAAAGTCCATGGTAATCCGCTCCCACTTCAACTCGGGAAGATCAATCCTCTGAAACACACCACCAGGTCTCTGATGCTCATACTTGACCTGCTGACAATTTAAACACCGAGCCACATATACAACAATGTCTTTCTTCATCCTACGCCACCAGTAATGCTGCCGCAAGTCCTGATACATCTTCGCGGCGCCCTGGGTGAATAAAATACCGAGAACTATAGGCCTCCGCTAATATCAACTCCCGAATTCTATCAACATTGGGCACACATACTCGCCCTCGCAATCTCAAAACACCATCCGCATCCAAAGTCACCTTCGTGGCACCTCCACGCTGCACAGTGTCTCTCAAGACACACAAATGAGGATCATCTCGCCTAAGCTCCGAAATGTCCAACCTCACTAGCCGATTGGCCAAGGCCTGAATATCTAAGGCAAGTGGTCTCTGGCTGACTAGAACATATGCAAGACTACCCATGCTGGCTGACTTCCTACTCAATGCGTCGGCCACTACATTGGCATTACCTGGGTGTTATGAGATAGTAACATCATAATCCTTCAATAGCTCCAACCACCTCCACTGTCTCAAATTCAACTCTTTTTGCTTGAACAAGTATTGCAAACTCTTGTGATCCGTGTACACATCACACGCCACACCATATAAATAATGCCTCCAATCATCAAAGCATGAATAATGGCTGCAAACTCTAGATCATGTACTAGGTTGTTCTTCTCGTGGATCTTCAACTCCCTCGAAGCATAAGCAATAACCCTACCATCCTGCATCAATACCGCACCAAGACCAACACGGGAAGCATCACAATAGACAGTGTAAGGTCCTGGACCCGTGGGCAAAACCAATATCGGTGTTGTAGTCAAAGCTGACTTGAGCTTTTGAAAGCTCTCCTCGCACTCATCTGATCACCTGAACTGGGCACTCTTCTGGGTTAACCTGGTCATCAGGGTTGCTATAGACGAAAATCCCTTAACAAACCGACGATAATAACCGGCTAGCCCCAAGAAACTTCGAATCTCAGCAGCTGAAACTGCTCGAGGCCAATTCTTGACTGCCTTAATCTTCTTCGGGTCTACTTGAATGCCCACTGCTTATACTATATGACCCAGAAACATCACTGAACTCAACCAAAACTCGCATTTTGAAAACTTGGCATACAACTGGCTATCCTTCAGAGTCTGAAGAACCACTCTGAGGTGTTGCTCATGCTCCTCCTGACTGCAGAAGTACACAAGAATATCATCAATGAAGACAATCACGAACAAGTCCAAATAAGGCCTGGACACTCGGTTCATCAACTCCATAAATGCTGTTGGGGCATTGGTCAACCCAAATGACATGACCAAGAACTCATAATGCCCATACCGAGTGCGAAATGCTGTCTTAGGGACATCAGACACCCTAATCCTCAGCTGGTGATAACCCGATCTCAAATCTATCTTGGAAAACACCTTTTCACCCTGCAACTGGTAGAACAAATCATCAATCCTCGGTAGTGGATACTTGTTCTTAACTGTTACCTTGTTCAGCTGTCGGTAGTCAATACACATCCGAATGGAACCATCCTTTTTCTTCACAAATAGAACTGGTGCACCCCATAGAGATAGGCCCGATGAAACCCTTCTCCAACAAATCTTGCAACTGATCCTTAAGATATTTCAGCTCTAGCGGGGCCTACAGTACGACGGAATGGAAATAGGCTGCGTGCCTGGGGCCAGATCAATACAAAAATCAATATCCCTGTCGGGCGGCATACCCGGCAAGTCTGAAGAAAAAACCTCTGGAAACTCCCGAACAATAAGGACTGAGTCAATAGAAGTTGCGTTGGAGTCGCGAACATAAGCCAAATAAGCTAGAAACCTCTTCTAGACTATACGTCGAGCCTTAACATAAGAAATAACACTGCGGGTGGCATGTCCTGGAGTCCCTCTCCACTCCAATCGGGGCATATCCGATAAAGCCAAAGTCACGGTCTTGGCGTGACAATCCAAGATCGCATGATACGGGGACAACCAATCCATCCCGAATATAACATCAAAGTCCACCATATCTAGAAGCAATAGGTCAACACGGGTCTCAAGACCCTCAAACACTACTATACATGAATGATGGACCCGATCAACCACTATAGGATCACTCACTAGTGTAGATACTTATACAGGAATACCCAAGGCATCGCTAGGCATAGGCAGGTAGGGTGCAAAATAAGACGACACGTATGAAAATATAGACCCAGGGTCAAATCGCACTGAAGCACCCCTTTCACAGACCAGAATAGTACCTGTAATAATGGCATCGGAAGACTCAGCCTCTGGCCTGGGAGGCAAAGCATGAAAATAGGGCTGGGCCCCACCCCCTTAAAATGCATCTCTAGGGCGATCAACCACTGGCTGACCTGCCTCTACCGGTCCGAGCTCCACCTCTACGGTCCCTACCTCCACCTCTAGGATCTTTACCCTCGCCTCTAGCTAGCTGGGGGGGCTGTGCATTACCTGCATCATGGGACAAGGACCCTGCTGCTGAGAACTGCTCGAAGCTCGAGGGCAAAACCTGGCAAAATGCCTCGGGTCACCACAAGTATAACAACTCCTCTACTGGTGGGAATAACGGAGTGGGGGTGCCCTGATGGGCTGCTGATCTCATTGATACTGCTGGGGACCACCACTGCCCTAACTACCATGAGAAGCCGGAAGAGCTGACTAAAAGGGCCTCGGTGTCTGACCCCTACCATAAGAATCCCTACCTCTAGACGAGGTACCACTAAAATGACGAGGCCTCTTGTCCGACGTCTGACCACCTCCCCGTGCGAGGGCCATCTCAACTCTGCGGGCCGCGTTGGCCGCCTCCTGAAGGGAAATATCACTACCAACTGCCGTAGCCATCTGGAGACGGATCGGCTAAATCAATCTTTCAATAAATCTCTGAACCATCACTCGCTCCGTGAGGAGTATCACAACTGCATGGCGTGCCAAATACACAAATCTACATTCGTAATAAGTAATGGTCATGGAGCCCTACTGGAGGCACTAAAACTGCCTATGAAGTGCTTCCCGCCGAGTGACGGGGAGAAACTTCTCCAAGAATAACTCTGCAAACTGATCCCATGTCAAAGCTAGTGACCCTGCTGGCCTAGAAAGACAGAAATCGCTCCACCAAGTCTTGGCGAATCCTGAAAGCCTAAAAGTGCAAAAATCGACCCCATTGGTCTCCACTATGCCCATGGTCCTGAGAATCTCATGGCAACTAAATAGGAAATCTTGGGGATCCTCGAATGAAGCACCGCTGAAGGTGGTAGTGAATAGCTTGGAGAACCGATCAAGTCTCCACAAAGCATCAAAAGTCATGGCCGCTCCATCACCAGCCTGAGCAGGAATATCTGGCTGAACTGCCACAACTGGCTGAATAACTGGGGCATGGGCCTGAGGAGCTGCCTACTCTGGGGTACGTGTAACAAGACTCTAAACCCCTCCTCCAGCCTAAGAAGTGGCTAGTGCAGCTGGTAACAACCTCGCTCTAGAAACACTCTCCATAAAGCCTGCTAGTCTGACTATAGCATCCTGAAACTCTAGGGTGAACATGACCCCTCCTGGGACCTAAGCTGGGCCCACTAGAGCTGCTGGGGTCGGAACCTCCTCATCATAGTTAGTATAAGACTCCACTTCTGGAATTGCTGACTGGGACTAAGTTCTACCCCTACCTCGACCTCTGGCACGACCTCAGCCTCTACCCCTCACGGGTGTAGCTGTGGGCTCGGGCTGCCGCACGGTGGAAGATGAAACACATGTTCTCGCCATCTGCAAAAGAACGGAGTAGAAGGACAATCAGTGTTTGAGAGATAAAATTCGCATGATAGGAAAGAATAAAGGTGAAATTTTCCTAACTCTGTAGCTTCTGGGGGGATAAATACAGACGTCTCTGTACCGATCCCTCAGACTCTACCAAATTTGTCCGTGAGGAGTGAGACCTATGTAACCTAGAGCCTGATACAAAAGTGTCACGGCCCGGATTTTTCACCATCGGGAGTCATGATGGCGCCTACTATCGAAGCTAGGCCAGCCAAACCTTAACAACAGAATATACTAAAATAATCAAACATTGCGGAAAACGTTTTAGAAATTCAATAAAGAAGAAATCATACCGCGAAAAAATACTGAACATATCACAACACAAAATCTGGTGTCGCTATCTCACAGACTACTATAGGTATGAATGAAAGAAAAGACATAAGTCTATTTTGATACAATAAAAACAAACTGAAATAAGGGATTGGGACTTTGGCATGCGAACGCCGGCTAGGCTACCTCGAGAGTCCCTAGACTGAAGATAACTCCCGGAGATATCCTACTGCTGTTGCTGTCCAAAAGTTGCTCTAACGCTGTGATCTATGCAAAAAAGTACAGAAGTGTAGCATCAGCACAACCGACCCCATGTGCTGGTAAGTGCCTGGCCTAACACCAGCGAAATAGTGACGAGGCTAGACAGGGCTTACTGAAACCAACATGTACAGATATATATAGATACAACAATAACAGAAAGAACAACAGGATTATATGTGAAGGTATACAACCGAAAAGGGAACATACTCAGAAGATAATGAATAATGGGAGCAGGTCATCTGTGACAACATTGACAAAATTCACATTTATTTACTGTCATAAGTGGTCGGCGCGCCACACGATCCCAATAAGTATAACATAGGTGGACGGCGTGCCACACGATCCTAACAAATATCATATAGGTGGACGGCATGCCACGCGATCCCAATAAATATCATATAAGTGGACGGCGTGCCACACGATCCCAATAAGTATAATATAGTTGGACGGTGTGCTACACGATCCCAATAAATATCATATAAGTGGATGGCGTGCCACACGACCCCAATAAATATAATAAATGATTCATATAGCCTCTCCCAATAAATATAACATAGGTGGACGGCGTGCCAAACGATCCCAATAAATATCATATAAGTGGACGGCGCGAAACACGATCCCGATAAATATCATGAATGGTTCATATAGCCTCTCCCAAGGAGTTCCCTTTTAGGGAAAACTCGGCAATATAACGATCCACCCAATAAGGGTACCACTAGCACCCCAAACATCTCAATAATGGGGAGTATATATAACGCTCAACCGAATAAGAGAGTAACAACAATCATACTCTACACATCCCGACAAGGGATCCAACCATATTCCTTTACAATACTTACAATTTTGACTTCATAAAAGTCACTACCATTTGAGCCAAATCTCCAGGAAAATCTCACGTTTCATAAATCATTCCCCAACTAACTCATCATGTCGAATTCATCATTTGCTAGGAATGGTTCTCAAAATATACCCCAAAGCAAGTACAATTAAGACTCACGGTCATGCTAGATGCCAGTGTATAGATACTCGTCACCATGCCTATACACCGCACTCGATCATTTAGCAAATAATAAGCAATAATACACTAATCCTATTCCCTCAAGCCAGGATTAGATCAGACACTTACCTCGGTTCGAAAATAGCAATCAATCCTCTAGCACCGCCTTTCCTCTAGAATCCGACTCCGAAACAATGGTATCTAGTCATTTTTAATTCAATAACATCAATTAGGGCTCAATAACACAATCTCATATCCTAGAAATGAAATTCCCATCATTCTTCCAAAAATAGCAAAATCCGACACCGGGCCCACATGGTCCAAACTCGAGGCTCAGACCAAATTCCAATCACACAAGATCCCACGAGTTAGAATATATAATTTATTTCAAAATCCGACCTCAAATTGTGGTTGAATCACCCAAAATCCCACAAGCCCTAGTTCTACCCAAAACCCCCATTTTTACCTTAAATTCATGACTTAGGGCTAGGATTAATTATGATTAGGTGAAGAACTAATGAAGAAATGATGTTAGGAAAACTTAACCCAAAGAGTTATGGAGGATTGGGAGCTTGGGACTTGAAAATGGAGGGTGGAGGAGAAGAGCCCGTATGCAAATGTTTGTGAGAAATCCCATATGAGTGTTCTATTTTTAAGAAAAAAAAATCACTCGGGAAAAATGCCCTATGCGATCGCATACAAGGCATTGCGATCGCATAGGGTAAGGACGTTAGGCAATGCGATCGCGGAAGGCAAGTCGCGAACGCATAGAGTAAATGCGATTGGGCCAGGGAAATGCTCTATGCGATCGCGAGGGGGACAATGTGATCGCATAGGTATGGGAGGCCGGGCAATGCGATCGCACAAGGAGTGTTGCGATCGCATAAAACACATTTTGGGCTCCTGAAATTTACACTATGCGATCGCGGAAGGACCTATGCGATCGCATAGAACATCATACCAGATACCAGCAACAGCTAAAAATACCAGATTTTTAAGTGCAAAACATCCCGAACTACCCCCGAAATCACTCCCAAGCCCTCGGGGCTCCTGACCAAAAGCACACACTAACTCAACAACATCATACGAACTTGCTCGAGCGATCAAATCGCTAAAATAACATAAAAGACCTAAAACTCAAGATTTCATTTCAAAGTTCATAAATTTCCAACTTTAGCTTTTTAGGTCCGAAACACGTCAAACGACGTCCGATTTTGACCAAATTTCACAAGAAGCGCTTAACCAATATTTAAGACCTGTACCGGGCATCAGAACCAGAATACGAGCCCGATACCTATATTTTCTAACTCATGTTCATTTCTATTTTTCCTTATTAATGTCAGAAAAAACTTTAATAGAAAAAATCTTTTACCGGGGTTCTGGACCTCGGATTTTGACTTCGAGCACATGCCTGAGTCCCATATTTTTCAACGAACCTCCCGGGACCATCACATCACTGGTCCGAGCCCGTTTACCAAAAATATTGACTAAAGTCAACTATATCAATAATAATATCATAATTCTTTAAAATTTCCATAGAATTCATATATCTTAACACAAAAACTTTCCGGCTTCGCGCCCAGACTGTGCACGCACATCAAGCCAACTGAGAGTGAGGTTTCCAAGACCTCGGAAGCGTGGAAAAAGGGAGAAATATAGTGATAACCTTTGGGTCATCATAGTTTGCTTAGGCGAGCCCGCAGAAGCGGGAAGACGCTCGCAGAAGCAAAATTAGTCAGGTTGGAGGTTTCCGCAGAAGCGGAGGATTATCCGGAAGAAGTAGAAGCAGTTTCTGAGAAGTAGAAAAAGTAGCTTCTTCAACAAAAGCAGAAGCAGAAGCAATTTTGACTTTTTTTCTTACCAAAAATGCCCTTAACAAAATATAGCATATACCCAAATATCCGTTAAACCTAATACTTAGGATATTAATGTTTAAATATTTCTTCTTATTTTTAGGATAGCTTTTTAATATATAGTAATTTTAGCGGTGAAT
The DNA here is from genome assembly GCA_032618575.1 of Nicotiana noctiflora. Classification (NCBI taxonomy): domain Eukaryota; kingdom Viridiplantae; phylum Streptophyta; class Magnoliopsida; order Solanales; family Solanaceae; genus Nicotiana; species Nicotiana noctiflora. Next base: position 329,780 of record JASVEL010012608.1, read on the forward strand.
GCTTTTATATTTGTTGAATGATTTTTAATATATTTAACTTATGTTAAAAACATTAAGTACTTTTAATTTTATTTTTATATTTTAATTAAATAAAATAAAAAGATTTAATTATTGCATGTAATAACAAAATTTTGTTATTTACTTATGATATATTATTAAGTAAATTTATTCATGTCCCTATACGTAATTTGACACTTAAAAGAACTTTTTAAGAAGCTTGGCCAAACACAAATTATTTCTCAAAAGTGCTTTTTAGACTAATTAGCCAAACACAAACTACTTCTCTCCAAAAGTACTTTTTTCAAAAGCACTTCTCAAAATAAGTTGATTTCTCCAACTTGGCCAAACAGGCTATTAAATAATTTTAAAAAAAAATGGGATAAAGTTACATATTTGTGTACGATTACATAGATAATATAGAAAAAGTATAAACAATTGACATATTAAAGGGCTGCATAGTGTAATTGATCTTTAATTTAATTTTATATGCAGCGGAAAGATAATCATAACGTCAATTAAGACTAAATAATTATAGGATGAGACAACAAGAACACTACACCAGCTTATCAGATTCCCGGTAACAGAACTAATTTGTTTAACCAAAAAGTAAAATTTCGGTCAAAACTGTATTTTAGAAGAACCCGGGTTACTGATAATCAAAGAAATGAATAATAGAAATTGATTTTGCTAACAATAAGATGAGCAGATGAAAGCAAAGTAAATCGGTATATTCTAATAGTGTGTTGTGTCCTTACAAATGACTAGTCTCTTCCTTTTTATGGTTATCTTTAAGATATACGTTTTGCCTTTGTCATAATAAGGCCATTATAGACAATTAAAGGTATTAAATGCTTAGTTACATAATCATTGTAATTTAAAATAGATTCTCTAATGTTTTAATATTTAATGCTTATTAAATACTGTATTTATATTCTCTTGTGCTGTTAGATTTATTCTCCTTAATATTTTGATTTTAATAAGTACGAGCGTCTATTCTTTTGAATATATGTCGGTGCCTTTGCTTGTGCCTCTACTCGTATCTGTTTCAACTCGTGCCTCTTTGCTAATCATCATTCTTTGACCAGCCTTCGTGTCATCCATGTTATTTTTCAATCACTCTAGTATATATAAACTCAATTTTCCTCAATACAGATAGTTCCCCCCTGCCATTTATTCAATAATTGAATATTTTGAAAGTGGAATTTTTTAAAGCGGGAATATTTGTCGCCATCAGTTTTTCCTAGAACTGTCGCTTCATATGTCACTTCTATTTAATGCCCACTACACGTGGCACCTTTTGATTGATTTTGCGACTTTTCAGCATTTTTCAAGCCTTTTTACCGCGCCACCTGTGACGACCCTAAGGGTCATCACTTATTTTATTAATCATTTCGAGCTTACTCGTGAGACCTAGTAACCTAGGCTCTGATACCAACTAGTCACGACCCAAAACCCGCACTGGTCGTGATGGCGCCTCTCGTGAAGAGAAAGCCAACCAACTAGCCCAATTATCCTCTTTCAAAATATTTAAACATAATGAATAGAAAAATATGCCTAAATGACATTAGTTAACAATATTTACATCACAACACAGCCCGACCGGGGTGTCACAAGTCACGAGCGTCTATAAGAATAAAGTTCCCATTATACAGTCTAGAAATACACTGAACAAGATGTATGAATAACATGAAAGGACGGGGGTACTGTAAACGCTGGCAGTCACCTTGCTAAAATATCTACAACTCTACCGTTATACAGCCAATACCCGCTACTGGGTAAACCAATACCTGCATCTGCACGCGAGGTGCAGGGAGTAAAGTGAGTACTCCAACTCAGTGATTAATAAAGGAAAATAATAACTAAGCAACAAGAAATCACGTAAAGCAAGACAAACAGTAAAGCCGTGAAATCTTTAGAAATATCTGGAAATTGGTGAAATCTTTAGAAATGCTTTGGCTCAGTTCAATCTCTTAAAAATGGCCTTTTCAATGGTTACAAAAAAATAGTTTCAAAATAGTTAGTGCTGACTAGCACAGCAAAATCTGCACTTCGGGCATAAATACCACAACATAACAGGAAGAAAGGGCAGGAAGAATGCAAAATGAGCACATAAAAGCTCGCCCTCGGGCAATATCTCAAACTGTACTAGCCCCTCGGGCTCACTCTCATCAACACTCTTAGCCCCTCAGGCTCTCTTTCTCAGGTCACTCTAAAAAATAGCATCACATAATAACTGTTGTGGCGTGCAGCTCGATCCACATATCGATGCGGCGTGCATCCCAATACATATGCATACCTGCACTTACTGTGGGTGTGCAGACTCCTGAGGGGCTCCTACAACCCAAGCTATCAATAAGGCATGAAAGCCTGAACAATATATACACATATTGCGGCGTGCATACTACGGCGTGCAGTCCGATCCATATAATATACTACTGTGGCGTGCAGTTCGATCCATATATGATCCTCACATCCAGGCCATCGACTTCCCATCCTTTAGTGTATCCTCACATTTGGCCCTCGGCCACACTCAGTCAGAATATTAATCACAAGCCCCTCGGGCATTAGTAAAACAGTAGTCCTCAGCTCAAATTATCATTTAAAATATCATTTAAGACCCAAATCTGAGTAGAAGTGGATGAGTTAAAAATAGTGGAGAAACAGTATGACAGAGTTCAAGTAATAAGTCAAAACAGTGAGGAAACAATGAAAATAATCCCCGAAGGATTCAAATAGTTGGCACGAAGCCCAAATATGGCAAATAAGCTCAAACAACAGTGATACCAAATAGTCTCCAGTCAAATACACAGTGATTAATCAATCGGGACGGACCAAGTCACAATCCCCAGTGGTGCTCCACCCCACGCCCACTAACGGGCGTGCAAGTCACCTCAATATAGCACTATGGTGTGCAAATCTAGGGTTTCAAACCCTTATGATATCATTTACAAGTATTACACACCTCGAACCGGTGAAACCTCTAGCTCGCGATACTTTTCCCCCCCAAATCGGCCTCCACACGCGTCGAATATAACCAAAATCAGAGCGAATACATCACACTATGCCAAGGGAACAATTTCCAATCGAAAACAAGCATAATATAGCAAAAATCTCGAAACTAGGAAAACCCGAGCCCCGGGCCTGCTTCTCAAAAAATTACAAAACTCACATTACCGGATTCCTCATTTCACCACAAGTCCATATATACCAAGAACTCCCTAATCCGAGCTCAAATGACCTATCAAATGCCCAAATCAAATTTCAAATTCTCAAGCCCTAGTTCTTCAATTTTTGGCTTAGTTTCCATGAATTTCTAGATGGATTTCAAATAAGAACGAGTTTTAAGTTCAAAAATCTTACCTCCAATCGATCCTCCTTGAATCCCTCTTCATTTTCCTTCAAAAAGCTCTCAAAAGTCCAACAATGGAGAAAAAATGACTTCAAGCCTAAGTTCTTCTAAAACTTCCGAAACACGCATTCGATCAAAACCCCAACCAAACGACGTCCGAATGACCTGAAATTTTGCGCACACATCAAAAATCACATATCAAAGCTACAGCAACTCTTGAAATTCCATTCCGAGCCCCGGATCAAAATCTCACCTACCGTTCGGATTTCGTCAAAATTCAATCTTAGCCAATTCAAACCTAAATCTACATCGGACCTCCAAAATCAATTATAATCGCACTTCTAAGTCATAAATCACCTCCCGAAGCTAACTGAATCACCGAATATTACGCCCAAGCCCTATAACTCATAAGTCAACGTTCGGTTGACTTTTCCAACTTAAGCCTTCCTTAAAGAGACTAAGTGTCTCATTTCTTATCAAAACCAATCCAAATCAACTCTAACACACCACATACCGATAATGAAACATGAAGAAGCATAAAATGGGGGAAACGAAGCAGCAACACATGAGATGACGGGTTGGGTCGTCACATCCGCTCCAACTTAAACAAATACTGTCCTCGAGCGTACCCAGAGTTGTCCAAGAAGTCAACTAATAGCTGAATGACCTTACCAAGAATATAACCGGGGGTGATCCCACGTCACCCTATCTCGCATAGGTCCGATAACACAACATAGCTAAAATTTCACAAGCATTATAGTCCATAAACCATAGAATCACATTGCCCTTTCCGAAATATACCGAATAAGCCCGAACCAGCTGTAATAACCCATACCTTCACCCTCAGGTGAAAACATATGATATACTGCCTAAACCAAACACTCGGAACTATAACTTATATTCACAGTAGTTGTCCCAGTAACCAATTACAAGTAGAGAACCTCTTATTAGCTAAAGCCTTATTCCCACACTTTTATATACTGCCAACGATGAATGAAACACGCTATAAACCAACCATTCTTGAAACCACTTCCCTTCACTGATATCACAATAGATTTCTGGGTCAAACCTCGATATTGTCTTCCTAACAAGCTGAGATCAAATCTGTCTGTATTCATTAATCAACCCAACGATCACCTCGAATCCAACACCACTCTGATGATATGATACCTCAATACAAGTTTAAACCACATCTTGCATACTACACGCACAAGTAAGAAACGATATGAACACACTTAAATCATAACAAATGACTCAATAGAAAGAGTTGTACCTCAAGCTCATCAATGCCATTACAATACAAGGCTAAGATCCCATCTCACATCACCGAAATAGAATGCCTGAATCAACTCCGAAAGGTAATATCTCCACGTGGCCTCGCCATAATGCACAATCCTATCCAAACACTATTACACATGAAACACCTCAAGTCGCTATGCTCAAAACCGACAACCACACACCATTTGATGCCTGAAACCAAAGCAATTCATAACACCCACGATGAAACAAATAACATACGACATGCAACCCAATAAGTCATAGCCAATACTCCATTTACCGATCAACACCCAATTACTCTTCCCACTCGACTTACTCTATGAATCCCCAATAGAGCCACACTACATGTGCCCATAACCAACAAAACATAACATCTCACAACACCGAAAAACAATTCATAGATCTCCTAATATTACTAACAAGCTTAGTAACAATAGATTCAACCTATCCCTCAACAACACAATTCGGGGCCAACCAAGCCAACTCAAGCTAAACACGTATCCAATCGGCCTACCATCGAACTTAGTACCAAGAAGCCTAATATTGTTTCTTACACTACTATAACTCCTATCGAAGTCATACGATACGGTGCCCGACCCCAAATCACTACTGAAATCTGTAATCTCGCCCAGCGACATGCTCGGCCACAAGAAATGCTTCCTGAAAAGGTCCCTCAATACCGGAACTAAGTCAATGATAGGAACCTCTGCACTGATATCCATCACGAAGGCCCAATCAAGAAAAAACAATCCTTCCTAATCGTCTGCTGGTCCTTGGAATACGAACCACTCTGCTAGAACATAATCTGATGCATCTCGCCATGCAACCTGTGGCATTTTCCGACATAGCATATAGCACAATAGTCTAGAATAACCCAACACCGAGACAACCAGTCTACACCCTAATATCGTATCCACAATCTAATATTCAAAGAAAAGAAAGATCCACTCGGGTCTCCAAATCCCAGTAGCCACTAAACGGTGCCGAATACACACGATCCACAACCACTACATAGCATAAACATGAGAACTCCAAGTCTCCAACTCCGTATAACACACGAATCATTGTACCTGATCCCAAGTTCCACCGTATGAATACATATTACATCTCAAGTACCCAATCATTCCACGAAAGATATTCTTAAAATTCCACTGTGCCATCAAACAACTTAGACATATCCACAGTCGATCCAATAAGAAAAGGCCGCAATACCACCAAAGTATTATCAGTTTACATCACATTCTCTTTTACCGAACATACACCACCGTCAAATCACTAGAATAGCAATACCATTTTCCTTAAATCATTTGAAGACCGATTCTTAACTCACCTGCAACTGCCTGTGCTGCTAAGAATTTAATGACTTTCCATTCTAAACTGAACTGAAACCTTACACACACAAATCCCAATCCTCCATAACATATCGCATATACCATACCACACTGGTAATACATGACTCCCTTCCAAACCACAAATACCTACGTACTCCATTAGTCAAGAACTCTCCATAAATCCCATCTAGAAGAGAAATCATTACGCATTCCATGCTTCGCATGCCCATAGACAATATATACGTCTCCAAACCATGATAAAACTCATCAAAAACTCTCTCCCAATTCCATTGCACAAGCTAAACTTCCAGGACTGAATCCTTCTACCTGAACCAAGCTAATCAAACTGTCAGAAGTCAAGAGCTTCGCTGCACAATACTTGTAAAAATCTATTACCTCGAACATATACGAAGAATTAATCATATCTTTACCAGACTAATTTGGTCCACTATCAAACTATTCCATCTATCTAATTTCCCCTCTGATTCATCATCAACTTGATATTTCTCCCTCGCCGTAGCATCACAATGCCTCAGCCCAGGAAACAAGAGACTCGAACATAAGACCACTCTGTCTAATACCCACAAACCACTGAATTCTCTCTCAAATGTTCCCAGATATACCATATTCTAGAATACTTTACTCCGAAGAGCTTCTTGCGAATCTAAACTCGTTACCTTTACTTTCTAGATACTGATACATAGAATCCCAAAATTATCATAAAAATACCACAAGTCTTCTCCTTTTTCAATGAAACACATTCTCTAACAACATACACGACTTAAGGCACCTAATTGTTACATGTAGGATCTTGAACACATTAAAATCGTTCTCGAGAGTCATTCACTCTTATTCAACTGCAATCTACCTGCCTTAATATACAGAACCACTCATGTCTTATTAACAGCTCAAGACATCCTGTTATTTTCACACATCTACAAAGCACCATATAATCTTTGTCAAAATTTTGCTTCGCTCGTGCCATCCTTGACTCAATTTCTGCAACCCGAACTGATCCGCCAGCATACCTCGAAATAAAACCAGCATAGCACATAATCATGCAATCGGCTAATCAATAGCATCCTCTTCAACTTGGCTCAAAGACATATATCAAGACACACTTAACAACTCATAACACTTTTACTCAAATAATGCCACAATGCCACAATGCCACAGTGAGATTAAACTCATCTATAAGCTTGTGAGAACACAGATCATCTAGTACTGAAATCCTCGACAAACCTTGCATTCATCCCCATATCAGCTGAGTCCACTTTCTAAGCAAACCAAATTCTCAAATTTCAAAACATGGACATCCAACCATGATATCTTCTAACATACACACAAGGTTCATACCACGCAAGAACACTCCGCAGTAGATAACCGACCTGCTTCGCCTCAATTTAGTATTTTAGCACACCTTCCACCATCATACACATAACACAACCAATTTAGTCTTCCTAAGTTTGTACTCATACCGCCACACATAGTGCACCTTGCTTACCAACTAGGAGACACGAAAATGTTCTTCATGCACCCATAATTCGAGCTACATATCAAATCACAATAGGAAACGAATCACTTAACAGTCATTTGTTATCCAACAGGCTTCTTCGTCACTACCAAAATCACATAGATACACCTTGCAACACTAACATACTCATCACATGGATATCCAATCGCCATTCCGGCTAATAAGGACTATATTGAACATATAAGTTCAAAACACTTGCTCACGCAATCAACACCTTAGTGCTCAAGCCATAGGCAAAGATCCGGCCCTCAAGTCCTCCCGACTGGCCCAACGTCAAACTCACAAAGATCACACTTCGCCCCTCGATTAGGGGAATCACAAACCATCAAGGCGCATATAATACTGAGTGCTCAAGTGTGCACACGGACGTGTGGAAGGAATTTCAAGAGTTACATCTCAAGATGAATTAAGTACGCACGATAAGAATTCCAAGAAAGTGAAGTTTTCCTAAAGGTTTTGCAGCCTCTAAGGATAAATACAGACATCTCCGTACCGATCCATGAGACTCTACTGAACCTGCTCATGACTCGCGAGACCTAGTAACCTAGGCTCTGATACCAACTTATCATGACCCGAAACCCGTAATGGTTGTGATGGCACCTCTCGAGAAGACAAGGCCAACCAACTAACTCAATTAACCTCTTTCAAATTAAATAAACATAATGAATAGCAAAATATGCCTAAATGACGTTAGCTAACAATATTTATAACCCAACACAGCCCGGCCGAGGTGTGACAAGTCACGAGCATCTAAGGAGTAGGAACACTACTATAGGGACAATAATATTTAAACAAAATAGAATTTAGAAATTTTTAAGATAAAGTGCGGTGCCGCGGACGCTGGTGGTCACTCGCTAAACCTCTACAACTTTGCCTCCACATAGCCAATATCTGCTACTAGGTGAAAAAATACCTGCAACTGCACGTGAGGTGCAAGAAGTAAAGTGAGTACGTGAAATCATTGAGTAATAAAGGTAAATAACTGCTGAGCAGTAAGAAAATACGTAAAGCAACCAACATGCTATACAGAAGCCGAGTACAATTATCTAAGAAAGTAATGAAAACTGTGAAATCTTTAGAAATGCTTTGGCTCAGTTCAAATCTCTTTTGAATTCAATGATTATGAAAATAGTTTCAAATAGTTAGTGCTCACTAGCATAGAAAATCCATCCCTCGGGCACAAATACCATAATATGACAGATAAAAGGCAAGAAGTATGCAAAATGAGCACATAAAGCTCGCCCATCAGGCAATATCTCAAACTGAAATCACGAAGCAATAGCGATACAAATAACAAAAACGGGAAACCAAGTCCCATAATACATCAACTCCCATAGACCGAAGGGTCAAGAGTCATGAGCCTCTATCGAACATGAGTGTATAAAGGTTTACAAGATACCAAGTGCGGAAAGAAAAGTCAATACAAAATCAAGACGACAGTAAGAAGGAATATCGGGTCCTGCGGACTCTGCGGCTACCTCGAATATCCACAAATGTCGCCTCGCACAGCTACTAGATCACTGCTGAGAGGTACCTGGATCTGCACACAAGGTGCATGGAGTAAAATGAGTACTGCCAGACTCAGGTGGTAATAAACAGGGGTAAGACAGCGTAGACAAGAAATCCACAATAAAGCAGTATGTAAAGTTGTAATCAAATACCCTGTAACAGAACCAATATCAACTGTACCTGTACCAACAAGTACGAGCAAAACAGTATAACAACTACGAGATGTAGCTAAATGCAATGCAATGCATGATATAACCGCTACGGCGTGTAGCCCGATCCAAATTTGGTACCCGTGCTAACTGTGGGGGTTCAGACTTCGGAGGGGCTCCTACAGCCCAAGCACAAAATCATGAATATACGCTGCGGCGCGCTGTCCGATCCACTACTAGTCAGCTAATATGCAAATGCAGCCTCGTAGGCTCAAAAGTAGATTTGAAAACATCTTTTATCATTTTTCAGTTGAAAACAGTAATGTCAAGTTCCAGAGATTGGAAATAGCATGATAACAGAAATAGCTACGGTCTGGTAGTAACTAACATGTCAATATGATAAGACAATGATAACGATCCTCGCGGGATCTAATAACTGGCTCACGGCCCACAAGTATACTCAACCGCCCAAGAAGGGGGTTCCTCGACTCAAGAGTGGCCATTATCACAATATATAATATGCAACCATCCGAGAAGGAGGTTCGACGGCTCAAGAATAGCCTAATATCATAACACGGTATCAACAAGTCGGACTAAGCCATAGTCCCCAATCACAATCGACCCCGCACTCACATGAGAGTACGTGTCTCGCTGCTATACAGCGTCACAAAGTGGTATACCGGGGTTTCGAACCCGCTGGTCATCACCCACATCTATTACTCACCTCAATACGGCGTGACGACTACTCTGCAATGCCCTTGCCACGAGAATCAAGCTCCACACGCGTAGAGTCTGATCAAATACAGTAGAAATACAACAAATTAGGCCAATGGGACGACACCCAATCAATACAACTCAATTTACATCAAAATTCCCAAAGTTGTCAAAACCCGACGTTCGGTACGCTTGTCGAAAAATTACAAAAGTCACATATTCGGAACCCTCATCTCAATACGAGTCTAAGCATATCAATTTTACCAAATTCGGACTCCATTTGCCCATTCAAAACCTTGATTTTCTAAAGTTCAAGCCTAGGGTTAAATCTTCCATGAATCACCCCAAATTCCTTCATTTTCATGATATAATTGCATAATATTATCAATACTAATCATAGTTTAAGTCCATAGTTGATTACCCGATGATTTCCCTTGAGTTTCTCTTCAAAATCGCCCAAATCGCCTCTAAAGCCGAGACCCAAATGTGTGAAATGTTTCTGAAATTTTCTAACTTCTGATACACTTAACTCACTGCGATTTTCGCTTCTGCGGACCATTTTCCGCCCCTGCGGAACCGCTTCTGCGACCAATTGGTCGCTTCTGCGAACCCAGGCCTATTTGGCCATTTCCGCTCCTGCGATACACGGACCGCTCCTGCGGGTCCGCTTCTGCGGAAATTCTTCCCCGCCCCCGCGATCCTTTCAGCCTCTGCGATCAAGAGTCCGCTCCTGCGGACTCACCTATGCGGTCAATAAATCCGCTTCTGCGGTTTTCCCCCATTTCTCTCTTGACCGCTTCTGCGGTCTCATCTTCGCGCCTGCGACGCCGCTTCAGCGGAGACGATTCCGCTTCTGCGAAGTCACTCGCCCATGCTCCCTCTTGTCCGCTCCTGCGGACTCGCTCATGCGCTCCCATTTCTGCAGGAGCGAAAACAACAGAACAGAATCACAAACCTGCAATTTTCCATGTTTTTCTCCCGTTTAGCCATCCGAAAACACCCCGAGGCCCCCGGGACCTCATCTAAACACACCAACACATCCTAATACATTATTCAAACTTGTGCCAATCCTCAAAACACGTCTAATAACATCAAAACCCATGATTCACATCGAATTCAAGCCTAAATTCCTTAAAATATTTCGCATTACACATTCCATCAAAAACACGACCAAACGACGTCCGAATGACCTGAAATTTTGCGGACATATCCAAAATCACATAACAAAGCTACTGCAACTGTCGGAATTCCATTCCGACCCCCGGATCCAAATTTCACCTACCGTTCGGATTTCGCCAAAATTCAACATTAGCCAATTCAAGCCTATTTCTACACCGGACCTCCAAATTCAATTCCGATTGCTCCCCTAAGTCACAAATCACCTCCCGGAACTAACCGAATCATCGGAATCCGATTCCGAGCCCTCTAACCAAATAGTCAACTCCGGGTTGATTTTCCTTATTCAAGTTTCCTTCAAAAAGGCTATGTGCCTCATTTTCAATCCATTTCACTCCTAACTCACCCAATAGACTCTAACACTGATATAAAAGCATAAAACATGTAATTACAACACAACGGGGTGGTAATTCCCGTGACGACGGGCCGGGTCGTCACATTCTCCCCCTCTTAAGCAAACGCTCGTCCTCGAGCGGGTCAAGAATCATACCTGAAGTCTCAAACAAGTGAGGATATCGGCTCCGCATCTCCTGCTCAACCTCCCAAGTGGCCTCCTCCACGGGTCGACCTCTCCACTGAACCTTAACCGATGCAATCTCCTTAGACCTCAATTTTCTCACCTGACGTCCCAAAATGGCAATAGGCTCCACATCATAGGATAGATCACCATCAAACTGAATGGTACTGAAGTCTAATACATGAGACGGATCTCCAATGTACTTCCGGAGCATAGACACATGGAATACTGGATGGACGCTGGATAAGCTGGGCGGCAAGGCTAACTCATATGCCACCTCTCCAACTCTCCCGAGTATCTCAAAAGGACCAATGTACCTAGGACTCAACTTTCCTTTCTTCCCAAACCTCATGACACCCTTCATAGGTGAAACCTTCAACAATACTCTGTCACCAACCATGAAAGACAACTCTCGAACTCTACGGTCCGCATAACTCTTCCGACGAGACTGTGCTGTACGAAGCCTCTCCTGGATCAACTTTGCTCTATCCAGAGCATCCTGGACTAACTCAGTCCCTATCAATCTAACCTCACCAGGCTCAAACCATCCCACAGGGGATCTACACCGTCTGCCATACAATGCCTCATACGGGGCCATCTGAATACTCGACTGATAACTGTTGTTGTAGGCAAACTCAGCAAGTGGTAGGAACTCATCCCACGAACCACCAAAGTCAATCACACAAGCTCGCAACATATCCTCCGGAATCTGAATAGTACGCTCAGACTGCCCATCTGTCTGGGGATGAAATGCTGTACTCAACTCAACCCGCGTACCCATATCTCGCTGAAATGCTCTCCAAAACTGAGAAGTGAACTGAGTACCCCTGTCGGATATGATAGACACTGGAACTCCATGCAACCGAACAATCTCTCGAATAAAGATCGCCGCCAACCGCTCCGATGAGTAGGTAGTACTAACTGGAATGAAATGAGCTGACTTGGTCAGTCTATCCACAATCACCCATACAGAATCAAACTTCCTCGCTGTCCGAGGGAGTCCAGTAACAAAGTCCATAGTGATTGTCTCCCATTTCCACTCAGGAATAAGAATGCGCTGAAATACACCACCGGGCCTCTGATGCTCATACTTAACCTGTTGACAGTTGAGGCACCATGCTACATGTCTGACAATGTCCATTTTCATCTTTCTCCACCAATAGTGTTGTTTCAAATCTTGATACATCTTCGCGGCTCCTTGATGGATAGAATACCGCGAGCTATGGGCCTCCTCCAGAATCAACTCACGAAGGCCATCAACATTGGGCACGCATATCCGTCCCTGCATCCTCAATACGCCGTCACTATCAATGGTGACATCTCTAGCATCATCATGCTGAACTCTGTCCCTAAGGACAGCCAAATGTGGATCATCATACCGGCGCTCACGAATACGATCATATAGAGATGACCGAGATACAACACAAGCCAATACCCGGCCGGGCTCCGAAATATCTAACCTCACTAGCCGATTGGCTAGCACCTGAACATCATAAGCAAATGGCCTCTCCTCAGCTGGAATATCTGCCAAGCTGCCCATACTGACCGCCTTCCGACTCAAAGCATCGGCCACCACATTGGCCTTCCCGGATGATATAGAATATTAATGTCATAATCCTTGAGAAACTCAAGCCATCTCCGCTGTCTCAAATTAAGATCCCTCTGTTTGAACAAATGCTGGAGACTACGATGATCGATATACACCTCACAAGACACACCGTACAAATAGTGCCTCCAAATCTTCAATGCATGAACAATGGCGGCTAGCTCCAAATCATGAACGGGATAGTTCTTCTCATGTGGCTTCAACTGCCGAGAAGCATAAGCAATCACCTTACCTTCCTGCATCAACACACAACCTATCCCCACTCTCGAGGCATCACAATAAACGGTATATGAACCTGAAGCTGATGGCAATACTAACACTGGAGCTGTGGTCAAAGCCGTCTTGAGCTTCTGAAAGCTCTCCTCGCACTCATCCGACCACACGAATGGTGCACCCTTCTGGGTCAATTTAGTCAATGAAGAAGCAATGGATGAAAATCCCTGAACAAACCGGCGATAATATCCCGCCAAGCCAAGAAAACTCCTAATCTTTGTAGCTAAGGACGGTCTAGGACAACTCTACACCGCCTCTATCTTCTTCGGATCAACCTGAATACCATCACGAGACACCACATGCCCCAGAAATGCTACGGACTCAAGCCAAAACTCGCACTTGGAGAATTTAGCATATAGCTTCTCCTCCCTCAATCTCTGCAACACAATACTCAAATGCTGAGCATGCTCCTCCCGACTACGGGAGTAGACTAGAATGTCATCAATGAACACAATCACAAATGAATCCAAATAAGGCCTGAACACACTGTTCATCAGATGCATAAATGCTGCTGGGGCGTTGGTCAGCCCAAAAGACATCACAAGAAACTCATAGTGACCATATCGGGTCCTGAATGCAGTCTTCATAATATCCGAGTCCCCGATCTTCAGCTGATGATAGCCCGAACGAAGATCGATCTTAGAAAACACCCTCGCACCCTGTAACTGATCAAACAAATCATCTATGCGCGGTAGAGGGTACTTGTTCTTCACCGTCACTTTGTTCAATTGCCTATAATCAATACACATTCGCATGGAACCATCTTTCTTTTTAACAAATAATACCGGCGCACCCCACGGGGACACACTAGGGCGGATGAAACCCTTATCCAGAAGCTCTTGAAGCTGCTCTTTCAGTTCTTTCAACTCAGCTGGTGCCATCCGATAAGGAGGAACGGATATGGGCTGAGTGTCCGGCACCAAGTCAATGCCAAAATCAATATCCCTATCCGGCGGCATGCCCGGCAGGAATACATCTGGGAAGTCCCTCACAACAGGTACAGAATCAATGCTAGGAGACTCGGCTCCCACATCTCTCACAAAAGCTAAGTACGATAAACACCCTTTTTCAACCATCTTCTGAGCTTTTAAGAACGAAATAACACGGCTAGGGACGAAATCGGTCGAACCCCGCCACTCAATCTGAGAAATACCAGGAATGGCCAACGTAATTGTCTTAGCATGACAGTCCAATATAGCATGGTACGGAGACAACCGGTCCATACCCAATATAACATCAAAGTCCACCATACCCAACAATAACAAATCTGCCTGGGTCTCCAGAACCCCAATAGATATAACACAGGATCTATAGACATGATCCACAACGATCGTATCACCCACGGGGGTGGATACATGAACGGGTAAATCAAGACTACCACGAGTCGCACCCAAATAATGTGTAAAATAAGAGGACACGTATGAATATGTGGACCCTGGATCAAATAGAACAGAGGCATCTCTGTGACAGAAAGAAATGATACCTGTAATCACTGCATCGGAGGCAACTGCATCACGCCTGTCAGGAAGTGCATAGAATCGCGCCTGGCCTCCACCAGATCTCTCCTCGCCCCTGGGCGACCACGAGAAGACTGACCTCCACCTCTACTAGACTGAGATGGTGCTGAAGAGGAGGGCTGATCCCTCTGCTGAGTCCTGCCCCTACGTAGTCGAGGGCACTGTCTCCTCATGTGGCCAAACTCACCACACTCATAACATGCACCTGGTGCTGGAGAAGGGGACTGAAGAGAACCCCTCGCCGTAGAAGAACCCTGGGCTGATGAAGTAGGTGCTGCACCCTGGGCTAGAAGGGCACTAAACGATGACTGACCCTGTTGAAACCCCTATCGACCACGACCATAAGAACCTCCGCTCTGCTCTGGGCGGCCTGAATGAGAAGGTCTAGATGAGCGACCTCTGCTCTGCTGGGAATGCCCTCTAGATGGAGCACCACTGAAACTGCCAGAACCACGAGGCCTCTTGGCCTCCCGCTCCTCTCTCTCTCGGCGACGATCCGCCTCAATGGAGCGTGCCATATCAACAACCTGCTCAAATGATGATGACAAAACTCTCTCTCTGGTCATAAGAATGCGGATAGAGTAGTTGAGGCCATCAATGAACCTCCTGATCCTCTCCCTATCATTAGGGATCATCCATGTGGCATGCCTAGCCAACCGTGTGAATCTAAGCTCATACTGAGTCACAGACATGTCGCCCTGAACCAACCACTCGAACTGGCGACGTAGCTCCTCACGACGAGACTAAGGTACATACTTCTCTAGGAAGAGAGTAGAAAACTGCTGCCAGGTGAGAGGTGCTGCTCCGGTAGGCCTACGCCTCTCAAACTCCTCCCACCAATCAAATGCGGGACCAGTAAACTGAAAGGTAGTGAATGAAACTCCGCTGGACTCAAGAATACCAGCTGTACGTAGCATCCTCTGGCACTTATCTAAGAAACCCTGGGCATCCTCGCCCTCACCACCACTGAAATGGGGTGGCTGGAGTGTACCAAATCTCTCTAGACGACGCTGCTCATTGTCGGGCATAACCTAAACCATATGCTCTGGAGTCGGTGCAGCTGGAGGAATAACTGTGCAACCACCTGGGCGGGGACTACCTCCGGCGTCTGAAGTCCCTGAACCAATCGGGTCAGGTGTGCGAGCTGCAGGGGTCTGCTGACTGCCCCCTGTCTGAGATGTCGCTGCAGTAGCAGTAGCTGAGACTACCCGAGCCAAACCGGAATACACCGATAATATCTGAGCAAGAATCTCCTGAAGACCAGGAATAGCAATAGATACAGTCTGGCCCTGAACTGGGGCTGCTGGAGCATCAACCACTGGGGGCTGCTCCTGAACTGATACAACAGGCGGGTCAGCTGGCACTGCCTCAGCCGCCCTACCTCTAACTCTAGCACGACCGCGCCCATGGCCTCTAACAGGTGGCAATGGAGGTCGTCCACCTCGTCCCGATGCTCGCGTTCTCGCCATCTGCGAGAGAATAGAATATAGAAGTTCAGTTCTCGGAACAACAAGATCGCACGACAGAGTTCAAGAAAAGTGAAGTGTTTCCTAAAGGTTCGCAGCCTCCCGAGGATAAGTACAGGCGTCCCCGTACCGATCCACAAGACTCTACTAACCGGCTCAAGACTCGTGAGGCCTAGTAAACCTAGGCTCTGATACCAACTTGTCACGACCCCAAATCCGGTCGTGATGGCGCCCAGCACATTGCTAAGCCAGCCTGACCAATCAATAACAATAACGGAGCTAGAAGCTCTCGTTAGCCCATTTAAGCATATCAAATCACGAAGCAACAACGATACATATAACGAAAACGGGGAACCAAGTCCCATAATACATCAACTCCCATAGACCGAAGGGTCAAGAGTCATGAGCCTCTACCGAACATGAGTGTATAAAGGTTTACAAGATACCAAGTGCGGAAAGAAAAGTCAATACAAAATCAAGAGACAGTAAGAGGGAATATCGGGTCCTGCGGACTCTGCAGCTACCTCGAATATCCACAAATGTCGCCTCGCACAGCTACTGGATCACTGCTGAGAGGTACCTGGATCTGCACACAAGGTGCGGGGAGTAAAATGAGTACTGCCAGACTCAGTGGTAATAAACAAGGGTAAGACAGCGCAGATAAAAAATCCGCAATAAAGCACTATGTAAAGCCGTAATCGAATACCCTGTCACAGAATCAATATCAACTGTACCTGTACCAATAAGTACCAGCAAAACAGTATAACAGCTAGCAGATATAGCTAAATGCAATGCAATGCATGATATGACCGCTACGGCGCGTAGCCCGATCCAATTTGGGTACCCGTGCTCATTGTGGGGGTTCAGACTCCGGAGGGGCTCCTACAGCCCAAGCACAATATCACTGCGGCGTGCAGTCCGATCCAACATATATACCGCTGCGGCGCGCAGCCCGATCCACTACCAGTCAGCTAATATGCAAATACAGCCTCGCAGGCTCAAAAGTAGTTTTGAAAACCTTTTTATCATTTTTTAGTTGTTAAACAGTAATACCAAGTTCCAGAGATTGGAAATAGCATGATAACAGAAATAGCTACGGATCGGTAGTAACTAACATGTCAATATGATAAGACAATGATAACGATCCTCGCGGGATCCAATAACCGGCTCACGGCCCACATGTATACTCAACCGCCCAAGAAGGGGGTTCCTCGGCTCAAGAGTGGCCATTATCACAATATATAATATGCAACCGTCCGAGAAGGAGGTTCGACGGCTTAAGAATAGCCTAATATCATAACACAGTATCAACAAGTCGGACTAATCTATTGTCTCCAGTTCATGATCGACCCCGCACTCTCAAGAGTGTGTGTGTCTCGCCGCTATACAGCGTCACAAAGTGGTATACCGGGGTTTCGAACCCGCCGGTCATCACCCACATCTATTACTCACCTCAATACGGCGCGACGACTACTCCGCAATGCCCTTGCCACGAGAATCAAGCTCCGCACGCGTAGAATCTGATCAAATACGGTAGAAATACAACAAATTAGGCCAATGGGACGACACCCAATCAATACAACTCAATTTACATCAAAATTCCCAAAGTTGTCAAAACCCGACTTTCGGTACGCTTATCAAAAAATCACGAAAAGTCACATATTCGGAACCCTCATCTCAATACGAGTCTAAGCATATCAATTTTACCAAATTCGGACTCCATTTGCCCATTCAAAACATTGATTTTCTAAAGTTCAAGCCTAGGGTTAAATCTTCCATGAATCACCCCAAATTCCTCCATTTTCATGATATAATTGCATAATATTATCAATACTAATCATAGTTTAAGTCCATAGTTGATTACCTGATGATTTCCCTTGAGTTTCTCTTCAAAATCGCCCAAATCGCCTCTAAAGCCGAGACCCAAATGTGTGAAATGTTTCTGAAATTTTCTAACTTCTGATACACTTAACTCACTGCGATTTTCGCTTCTGCGGGCCATTTTCCGCCCCTGCGGAACCGCTTCTGCGACCTATTGGTCGCTTCTGCGAACCCAGGCCTATTTGGCCATTTCCGCTCCTGCGATACACGGACCGCTCCTGCGGGTCCGCTTCTGCGGATAACATTCCGCCCCTGCGATCCTTTCCGCCTCTGCGATCAAGAGTCCGCTCCTGCGGACTCGCCTATGCGGTCAATAAATCCGCTTCTGCGGTTTTCCCCCATTTCTCTCTTGACCGCTTCTGCGGTCTCATCTTCGCTCCTGCGATGCCGCTTCAGCGGAGACGATTCCGCTTCTGCGAAGTCACTCGCCCCTGCGCCCTCTTGTCCGCTCCTGCGGACTCGCTCCTGCGCTCCCATTTCCGCAGGAGCGAAAACAACATAACAGAATCACAAACCTGCAATTTTCCATGTTTTTCTCCCGTTTAGCCATCCGAAAACACCCCGAGGCCCCCGGGACCTCATCTAAACACACCAACACATCCTAATACATTATTCGAACTTGTGCCAATCCTCAAAACACGTCTAATAACATCAAAACCCATGATTCACATCGAATTCAAGCCTAAATTCCTTAAAATATTCCGCATTACACATTCCATCAAAAACCCGACCAAACGACGTCCGAATGACCTGAAATTTTTGCGGACAAATCCAAAATCACATAACGAAGCTACTGCAACTGTCGAAATTCCATTCCGACTCCCGGATCAAAATCTCACCTACCGTTCGGATTTCGCCAAAATTCAACATTAGCCAATTCAAGCCTATTTCTACACCGACCTCCAAATTCAATTCTGATCGCTCCCCTAAGTCACAAATCACCTCCCGGAACTAACCAAATCATCCGAATCTGATTCCAAGCCCTCTAACTAAATAATCAACTCCGGGTTGACTTTTCATATTCAAGTTTTCTTTAAAAAGGCTAATTGCCTCATTTTCAATCCAATTCACTCCTAACTCACCCGATAGACTCTAACACCGATATAAAAGCATAAAACATGAAATTTCAACATAATGGGGTGGTAATTTCCGTGACGACGGGCCGGATCGTCACAATCTTCTTGAAGTGTACCTAACTAACCATGAGTTGATGTTGTAATAATTCTATCGAGCTCGAATTCTTAAACCCTGAACCGAAGTTCTGGGTTGCTTATCCCCAGCAGAGTCGCCAGAGCTGTCACACCTCCCTTTTTACTACCTTTTTTAGTTTTCCCGAATAAGGAGAATAAGGTATACCTCGCTAATTATAAATACCCCCGGGAAGGGATATAATAACAACGAGGAAGGAGTTTTTCCAATTTAAGGACAATCGGTTCGGGATTTTATTTAAAATTTCAGAGTCTCCACTTGGGAAAATAATGGTGTCCCAAGTCACCGGTTAATCCCGAATCCGAGGACGTTGACTCTACTTAACAGTCCGCGCAACAAGAAATCCGGTTAAGGAATTATGTTAACCGGGGAGAAGGTATTAGGCACTCCCGGATTCCGTGGTTTCAGCATGGTCGCTCAACTGTCATTTTTTATTTTACTTGATTTCACTATATGCTTTAACAATGTGTGCGTGTTTCACTTTTAATATTTTATGACTTGCGACGTCACGAAAACGTATTTCGAGTCACAATGCAACCTGTACGCCTATGACTTTTAACACGTTTCAGCTTTACCGAGATTTAAGATTTGAGTCACATTAAATGTGCACTCATATTAGGAAGGTATATTTTTAAAATCGTGCCTCATAGCATCTACGACTTGTTATTCTTTTGGAAAGACTATGGAATTTTCTAACGGCCTTCCCGAATCTATCACATTATTATCTATTTATATAGGGGTCCCACTTATTTGTTTTCATACGAGGCTCATCCCATTTGTATTTTAATAGTCCAATCCTAATAAATACTGCATTTTTTACTATTGGTTTTTCCTTAGTCATTTTAGCTATAATTTCAAAATTGGATCCAGGACTTATCATTTTATATTATACCGGGCCTGGACGTTTGGGGCTCTGATTCAGTGAACCAGTTCACTTATCTGGGTTTCAGTAACCCAGAATAAGCTGAAGTCATTTTTGAAGAGCCCAATTATAAGCCTGATTGGATCCAGGCCTGCGCTATTCTTCTGGCCCAGACCAAACGAGAGAAAGAGGGAGAAACAGAATCGAAAATTCGTGATATACACAGATACTTGAAATCAGAAGAAGAATTAACTCAATTTGTGTTTATTTCTGAAAGTGAAATAGGAATACAGAACTAACTATATCAAATCTAAATTACCATTATCTAACACTATCGAATTTGAATGACAAACTACTTTTCTTCATGTTTTTATCAACAAATTACTTAACTACTTAAACAGGATTATTATTGATTAAAAATAACAAAAGTATTACTTAACTATGTAAATGGGATTATCACTTAACATATTACTAATTATAACTCATACTCTTTTAATTGTAATTATTAACATATTCGTAATTATGACTTATATTCTTCTAATTGTAATTATCAAATGCTAATTGTATTCAATAGTAGGCTGATTGTGTAACGATTTCGATCAGTCACATGATTATTAACTACTGATTTTTAACTCATGCGATTTACAGTTGTTATTGAACTATAAAAATGAAGAAATAGGCTAAGTTAATTATTTCATTCTAATTCATGTTATTACTATGGTTATATGCATGTTATGAATCTATTTTTTAAAGCTATGTGAGTTAGTTTTAACTAATTAACCTATTTTTTAAAAACTAAGCTAAGTGATTATGGTTACTTCTACTCTAATCTATATCCTATCTATTACATTGTCTTCAACATTATCTCATGTTTCACACGTCTAAATTATACAACTATTTTCTATCAAATTACAAAGTATCTACTTGTATGACAAAAATAAAACATATAATAGTAACAGAAACAATCTTCTTTTAAAAATAAACTCATAGAATTCATTCTTCAATATCAACTGCTGATTACATGTCGAAGTAATAGCTGTGTACCTGATTCAACAGAAGAGATCTATGAGTCTAAGGATGCAAGTGAGGAAGAATAATCAATGATCACAGCAGCAGAATTGAATCAACAGAGCAAACACAACAATCACAGTTGAATCAACCACAGTCGAACAAAGCTTTCAAGTTCAGCAAATAGCAATCCAATAGCAAACTTGAAGAAACCCAATAGAACCCAGCAAATAAGAGATAATAGATGATTCCTAGTTGAGTTTCAGAACGGTGCTCGACCAAATACCCAGTAATTTACTCTTAGAATATGATATTTCACTCTTAATTTCAGAAGTTTTCTCTGAATTCTAAAAATCCAGCCCTTATTCGGGCTTAATTACAGCCTATTTATAGGTGTGAGTGGTGAAATTTTGAGGGGAAAATTCAAAAATCTTATTCCCAATTCCCTCCCCTTAATTCTTTTATTTATTACAATTTGGTACTCATTTTCAGATTCAAAATGCCTTCTAGCCCTTGCTGGAAGGTTCTAGGGGGATCTTTTGGCTTCTATTAGGGGTCTATTACTATAGTACCCTCACTTGCTAAGGTTTTTAACAATTAAGCCTTTTTATAGGGTCTATTTTACCCTTTGTTTTGTGCATTATTGCAGAAATACTAGGCCTGAATGTCTGATTTATCCCTATAGGCTCTAGTAAATCTACAATTATGCCATTTTCATTCCTTTTTATACCCCTGCTATTATCTAGTTATTACCCGACCTATCCAAGGTCTGGGTATTCAGATTTTATGTTATTTAACTGCTGGCCACTACTTAAAAGTCATTTAAGACTTAGCCAATTTTAAACCTTGATTTCTTTCAATTTTAACCTCTTTTAAGAGGTAACCTTTTATTATTGCTTATTAAGTTGAATTGCCGGACTAGCCTGCTTCTTATTTAGAATAAAGCACTTTTCAGAATTAGCCAATCCAGTGTTTGGACTTAGCTTTGCAAAATTAGTCATTCTTATTATTCAGACTTATAACATTGGCCACTTAGGTTTAGATTTAGACTTACAGAACTAGCCATTTAGACTTAAGCTTATTATTACAGAGTTGGCCACTTTCAAAATTAGCCACTCTTTAAACTATTTCAATTGTAGCCATTTTGGATTACTTTTCAATTTTAGCCAATTAAAATACTTTCAACATTAGCCTTTCATCTAATCAACTATCTATTACAGCTATAACCAATACCCTAAAGCACAATAGGACTAATTATAGTCTAAAACATGAATTCATCACAAATACAGCCTACGTATGTCAATTTGCACACATAGCCACAATCAGAAATCATTTATCATTTAATCAAAACTTAGAGAGAAATTTGATAATGGTTGAATTTCAATTAAACAACTCATAACTCAGATTCAAGCATAACTAACAAATCTAACATAAGGAAACATACCCAGAATACGTTCATGCTTAGACTTATAAGAAACCCTAAAAGGCTCAAATATACCAGTCAAGTATAGTGGACATGATTGACAACATGCTAGTGATAGCAATTTATTAGACAAGAATATCAGAAGATGAACTAGTGAAAACAAGAAACATATAAAAGTAAAATGAAGAGAAGATAGAAGATGAAGAGATTCTAACAACTAATCATGCAAATAAGACTAATTTCAACTAACAAAGAAAGCAAAATAAACACAAAAAACTGAAAAACAATCAAAACAGAAAAATAAGAGACGAGGACTTAGCTTGCAGGAACTGTCTCCTGAGCTTCCTCAATCTTTCTCTTTCCTTTCTTTTTTCCTTTCTTGTTTCTTTTTCTTTTTCTTTTCTTTTTTCCAGTTTTCAGACTTCAAAGACTTGAAGTCTTTATTTACCGATCAAACTATTTTCTTGGGTTTTTGTGGTAGAGAAGGGTGTTAGAGGACATAGGAGGTGTGTTTTGGGGTGGGTATTATTTGGTGGTTCGCCGGAGTTAGGGTTCCGGCGAATTTATTTCGAAGATTCGAGTGATTCCAGTGATATTCGAAGGAAACCCCTCATGTGGGGTTAAAGATCCCCCCATGGTGGTCAGGTGGTGTAAATATGGGAGGTTATCTCATAGATTGGTGGTCACCGGCAGTGGCCGGAGTTTCAAAAACAGGGGTTTCTCTAGGTTTTCTTTAAGGTTTCATGGTGGCTTCGTGTAAAGAAGGAAGAAGAGAAAGGTTCTAAGGTTAGGGGTAGCCGGAGACTGCCATGGGAGCCGGCCAGTCTCCATGGTCGGAGAAGAAGAAGACGAGATGAAGAAGAAAGGGGTAAGGCGACTAGGGTTTTGTATTAAATGAAATGGCCGGTCTCTGAAGAGACCAAGCCTTATATACCCTTAATTACTTGGTTGATCTTGGCCCTTGGATCATCCTTGATTAATGGCCTGGATCCAAGGATTCTGAAACGACATCGTTTGGCATTAAATGGAGATGGTTTAGTCTCCGTTAGATTACTCTAAATGGACGGCCAAGATTGCCCTGTTGAAACTGTGTCGTTTTGTTTAATTTCAGGGATTTAAAATCAACCGTTGGATTATTTACATGGACGTCCAGGATTTAATTTTATATGAAATTGGACCGGTCCGTGTTTCTCTTGGGCTGAGGTGTTTTGGGCTTGACACCTTGGCCCAATTATTGTATTTATATGTATTTTTCGTGTATTTTAATTATTTTTATGTATTTTTCTTGTTGTATTTCATTTTTCCTTTTTATATTCTTTTTCAATTATTAATTCTCTTTTAATTTCCTATTTTCTCTAATTTTTCTGGTATTTTTGACATTTTTGCTATTTTTCTTTAATTTCCGGTATATTTGTATTTTTTTTGTTTATTTTCTTTTAATTCCTTTATTTTTTGTGACTTTTTCTAATTAACCTATTTTTAATTTTTTTCTAATTTTAATTTCTAATTGTTTCAAACACACACACATACACTTTATTTCAATCAAACATATAATTGCAAACAAAAATATTATTTATTTTAATTTTGGAATTTATTTGCCTAGGGCAAAAATCACGTGCTCACACTTAAATGTACAGGCTTTGAGGTAGATGGATCCAGACATCGCTGGAGGTGCAGACTCCGGAGGGGCTCCTACTTCCCAAGTGCTATATCACTACGGTGTGTAGTCCGATCCAATATATACATACTGTGGCTTGCAGTCCGATCTATATAATATACTACTGCAGCGTGCCGTCCGATCTATATAATATACTACTACGGTGTGTAGTCCGATCCATATATAATCTTCACATCCAGGCCCTCGGCCTCCCATCTTTCAGTGTATCCTCACATTTGGCCCTCGGCCACACTCCATCAGAATATCAATCACAAGCTCCTCGGGAATTAGTAAAACATAGTCCTCAGCTTAAATTATCATTTAAAATATTATTTAAGACTCGGTTTGAGTAAAAACGGCTAAGTTGTAAAATATTGGTAAAAGATTATGATTGAGTTCAAGTAATAAGTCAAAACAGTGAGCAAAATAATGAAAATAATTCTCGAAGGGTTCAAATTATTGGGATGAAGCCCAAATACGACAATCAACCGAAACAACAGTGATAACAAATAGTTCCAGTCAAATACACAGTAATTTCATCAATCGGGATGGACCAAGTCACAATCTCCAGCGGTGCTCTGCCCCACGCTCATATCCGGCGTGCAACTCACCTTAATACAACACTATGATATGCAAATTCGGCGTTTCAAATCCTCAGGATATCATTTACAAGTATTACTCACCTCGAACCGGTGAAATCTCTAGATCGCGATGCCTTTGCCCCCCAAATCTGAATCCATGCCAAATCTAACCAAAACTAAAGCGAATACATTATAATTTGCTAAGGGAACAATACCCAATCGAAAATGACTCGAAAAACACCCAAAAATACGAAGTTGCCAAAACCCGAGCCCCGGACTCGCTTCTCGAAAAATTATGAAACTCATATTTTCAGAATCCTCGTCTCGCCACGAGTCCGTACATATAAAGTTCATAAAAATCGAAGTTTATTTGACCCCTCAAATCCAAATTTGAAATATCAAAATCTCAAGCCCTAGTTCATCAATTTTTGGCTTAATTATCATGAATTTCTAGATGGATTTCACAATAAGAATGAGTTTTAAGTTCAAAAATCTTACTTCCTATCGATTCTCCTTGAATCCCTCTTCAATTTTCTTCAAAAAGCTCTCAAAAAGATCAATAATGGAGTAAATGAGCCCCAAAATTGCGGATGAAATGTGTTCTATGCGATCGCATAGAGGAAATGGATGCTTCTCAAGCTAGCACTATGAGATCGCGGAAGGGCTGGTGCGAACGCATAGAAGAAAAAGTAAAGGTGGGGCTCTCATGCAATGCGATCGCGTAGAGAAGAATGTGATCGCATATAAGGATATCTGGACCCCCTTAAATTGCTCTATGCGATTGTAACACTTCCTATACGATCGCATAGAAGAATTCACTGACACGGACAACAACTATTTTCTGTAACTTTTCTAAGGCTAAAATCATCCCGAAACACATCCGAATCACACCCGAGCCCTCGGCAACTTCAAAAGTTCCCGTTAACCATCTGAAATCACCCCGAGGCCCCCGGGACCTCAATAAAAAATACCAACACCTCCTAAAACATCATTCAAACTTGTTCCAATCATCGACATGCATCAAACAACGCCAAGACCATCAAATTACATCGAATTCAAGCCTAAGTTCTTCTAAAACTTCCAAAACACACATTTAATCAAAAACCCAACCAAACCACGTCCGAATGACCTGAAATTTTGTAGACACATACCAAATCACCTAACGAAACTACTGCAACTCTCGGAATTCTATTCTGATCCTCGGATCAAAATCTTACCTATCAACCGTATATCGCCAAAATGTTAACTTTGCCAATTCAAGCCTAATTCTACACTGGACCTCCAAAATTACTTCTATCATAATCCTAAGTCACAAATCACTTTCTCGAAGCTAACCGAATCATCAAAAATCACATCCGAGCCCTATAACTCCTAAATCAACATCCGGTTGACTTTTCCAACTTAAGTCTTCCTTAAAGAGACTAAGTATCTGATTTCTTATCAAAACCAATCCAAAACAACTCTGACATATCACATACCAATAATGAAATACGAAGAAGCAATAAATGGGAAAAATAGAGCAGTAACACATGAGACAACGGGTTGGGTCATCACACAATTGGTCTTGAAAAAGTCAATTACACCAAAGTCACTAAAGCTACCGAGAGTTATAGAGTGAGTAGTATCCTTAACTCTTTCGGGGCAAAGCACCGCCCGGAACGAGTGAGGCCATGTGTTTCATTGACCTCCCCTGTAACTTCTTTTCCCCTGTACATTATTGTGACTTTGTTGTAGTTCCAAGGTATGGCTTTAGTATCTACCACCGGCATTTGCACCACTGGCTTTATGACCACCGGTTCCATGTATGCTCATTTCACTGTCAACAATGGCTTAGTCCCTGGCACCATAATTTTCACAGTCTCAACCACTGGATGCTTTTGCACTGGTAAATCAGCTATCGCTTTCTCCTTATCAACCTCTTTCTCCACTTTACTGTTGGCCTTTATCATCATTACCGATTGGGACGGCTTCTTGCTACTTTGTTCTTGTTCTAACTCTATCATGTGTGTCTCATGATGAATTGGTAATGGATTATGAGTAATGTTTTGAATCTCTGGAGCCTGTACCTCGATCCTCCTACTGTCAATGAGCTCTTGTATAGTAGATTTCAAGTGCCAACACTTTTCAGTGTCGTGTCTTGGTGCCCCGGAGCAATATTCACATCCTGACTAGTCAATGTTTCTGGGTGGTGGGTTTGGAAGTTTTGGCTCAATCGGGTTTAGCATTCCCAACTCTTTCGGATGATGATAGAGACTGGTATAAGACTCCCCTAGTGGGGTGAATGTTTTCTTTGTTTGGGCTCTGTTTCTCATTTCTGTATCATGATGGAAGATGGGTCTATTTGGGTTCTTGTAGGTTTTGGAAGGCGGGTAGGTGTTCTGTGTGTGGTAGACGTTTTGTGGTGTTTGGCCTCGCCATACATGTGGAGGCGGTGGATAATATTGATCATGTGGGATGGAAAAATGTGGAGTGGAGGGTGGATAATATAGTGGAGGTGGGTTGTAGGGTGCTGGTGGGTATGGTTGGTATAGACGAGGTAGGTGACGGTATGTATTTTTGGCCCCGAGACCACGGTCTACTTTCAACAACTACAACCTCCTCCTTCTTCTTTTTACCGATGGATCCCCCAGTTCTGGTTTGTATCGCCTGATTCGTGGCCTTGATAGCGAAAAAGCTCATGATTTTATTGGTTTTCAATCCCTGTTCTACGAAACTCCCCATTTTCACTACTTCATTGAAATTCTTTCCAATAGCCGACACCAGATGGCCATAGTAAGTAGGCTCTAAGGCCTGCAGAAAACAATCTACCATTTCGGTCTCCTTCATAGGCGGATCCACTCGTGCCGCTTGTTCTCTCCATCTAAAGTCGTACTCCCGAAAACTTTCTCCGGCCTTCTTCTCCATCTTGGTAAGCGACATCATGTCTGGTGTTATCTCCAAGTTGTACTGAAAGTGGTTGGCGAATGATTGAGCTAGATCGTCCCAGATGAACCATCTAGTGTGATCCTAACGTGTATACCACTCCAGCGTAGAGCCACTCAGCCTCTGACTAAAGTATGACATCAAAAGTTCATCTTTTCCCCCTACACCATGCATCTTGCTACAATAACCTCTGAGATGGGCTACAGGATCCCCGTGTCCATCGTACATGTCGAATTTAGGTAGCTTGAATCCAACCGGGAGCTGCACTTCTGGGAACAAACACAAATCTTTGTATGCTACGCTCACTTGGCCTCCTAGCCCTTGTATGTTACGGAAAGATTGTTCTAAACTCCTCATATTCCGTGCCATTTCCTCTTGTTTCAAGTTCTTGACGGGCTTTTCTTCCGTCGTCTCCATCAGTGGGGTATAGGAGTCATGCTGCCTAAACGTCGGCTCCGGCGGATAATAATGGGTGTCTTGCACATGGAACACTGGTTCACTTGACGACTTATGCAGAGCAACAGGTGGTGGTGCCACATACACCGGGGCGACTTGCGGTGGTTGAGGTAGAATTTGCTTGGACAGTGGTGGTGGTGCTTGTGAAGTGGTGGCATAGTAATGATGGTAATCCGGGTATGTGGAGGACGAGTTCATGGTAGGTGGCTCGGGGATAGGATTGGTAGGAGGGACATATGCTGGATTGGCTGGGTATGTGGGTAAAGGTTGACCCCTGGACCTAGCTTGGTACATTTCCGACATTTGTTGCTTGAGCTTATACATCTCCTCCTTCATCCCCGCAACATCCACATCATCCTCTTCTTGTACTGGGTCCATGATAGTTGGCTCAATTTCCTGAGTCACAGCCTTAGTCATAGTTTTTTATCGTGTGTTGTAATGATGATTTGCCAGAGTACCAGTTGCCAGCTGAAATCTGATTCTCATAAACAACAACACTTGTTAATAGTTAGTACATAAAGGGATAAGATGCATTGATTAAAATCACAACTTTTGCCTTTGATCATTATGCATCATCCCGGCATTTATTCCATTTTGAATCAACATCCATTTCTTATTCATTCATCTCTTTTTCTTTCTTTCTCTTTTTCCAATCATCTTTCTTTTTCTCTTTTTCTCTTTTCCTCTCTTTTTTTTCATTCTCATTCTTTTTCTTTCCTTTTTTCATTTCTTTCTTTCTTCTTTCTTTATTGATTTTCGTTCCTACATATTTGCCTATCGCTCAGACAATTG
Organism: Nicotiana noctiflora; assembly: GCA_032618575.1. NCBI lineage: Eukaryota > Viridiplantae > Streptophyta > Magnoliopsida > Solanales > Solanaceae > Nicotiana > Nicotiana noctiflora. The sequence continues at coordinate 358,990 of JASVEL010012608.1, forward strand.
ATATAAAGCGGAAAAAAGATTAGCAACAACTTCTTTGAACTTTCATTGATACTCAAAAACATTGATTTACAAAGTGATGTTGTGCTACTAATGCAAAAAGAAATACGAATACAAAATGCATGCCCTATGAGTACATTAATGCTCCTAATGCCCGCGAGACGTCGTTCGGTCTTGCCGCGGGCCTATATGCCAATCCACTTTGGAGCCTATCTAGGTCGGACATGACTTGCTTCACAAAGAACTTCACGGCTGATGCAAATGTTGCCTGGGACATATCTTCACACAATTGGCATTTTCTGGTGATGTACTGAGCAATATGGACAATTCTTTCTCGAATGACCCCTTTTTCTTGAAGTAACCTGCTGATCTGTTTGGCGCGAGCGTCTAAGGTTTGTTGGTTCTCTTTTTGTAGCTGTTGTAACTCGAACTCTAATCGAGCCATAGTCGTGTAACAATGCTCTCTTTCTTCTTCAAACTCTTTGATTATTTTATTACTTTTGACTGTGGCTGTGACGACTTTCTTTCTCAATCGAGCTACCTCAACTTCATTTCTATCTTGTAGTTGTTGAACCATTCTAGCTCTTTCCTCGGCATCCCTGGCCAGTTGCTTCCGAACCCTAACTAACTCTTTTTCTGCTTTGTCAAGATCGAAGTTGTAGTAATTCACTTTGCGCCGAAGATTTTCAATTAGCTTTTCATCTCGGGCTAAGCGAACCGGGGTCTCGGATGCAATTTTCATGTTTGCAACTTGAGCCTTTAGAATTTCATTCTCCTTTTTGAGCTGCTTCTTTTCTCCTTCGTCAGATGCTGCCTCTAAACTGCCCTCGAACTGGAGATCTTGCAACTGTTTTTCTAGCAAGCTGATCTTTGCCTTATACTCATTTTCTTTGGCCACCCAATTTCCGTATTCCTTAGACTGCTCGGCCAAATCTTGAACGTGAGGTCTTTTCAATGGTCTATCATGCTCAATACCCCGTAGATACCATGCGGCATACCCTGGCGATACTTCTCCCCGAGCTCTATTTTCCACACAAGTTTCCGCCTTCAAATTTTGACACTCATTCCAAATCTGTCGGACCTTTGCTTCCAGGAATTTCCCATCCGGACTAATCTTTATTACTTGCAAACTGAGGTCCCCATCCTTTGGTATAACTTGATATCTTCCAAGCTGTCGTAGGACCCTATACGGGGCGTAAGGCTGGATACTTTTTAAACCCACGATCAAGAAGTGTGACCCTTCCGTCGGCATGTAAATCACCTAGTCGAGGGGCAACCATCCGTATGCCCAATCGATTTGGCTATCGGTCAATGATTGTAGATATGAAATCCAACCTTTAACTCCCTCTGGTAGCTTAACCTCTTTTATTCTCGTATAGAATTCTTCGAGGCACGTTCTTTCAGATGGCCCATAGTTTGAGAACGAAGGATGATGTTATCTTGTACGAGCGAAGTGCTGGCCACCCCGGCGACCCTCGTATCAATGTGCCCATCCTTCCTAGGAAATATGATTAGCCCGAGAAACGCCACCAAAAAGGCGAATCGTCGATGTTCCTCCCATTTGGCTCGGTTGGACTTACTACAGAGTTTGTTTGTAGGGTCATTGAAACCCCCGACATGTCCATATCTACTGTAGATGAAGTTTAAGGAGCAAAACCCATTAACCAAATCCTCGTTGTGGACGTTCCGAGCAATCTTCAAAGAGTCTAGGAAGCGGTGCACCGTTATCGCTCTTGGAGCCACCGGGTATTTCTCTTTTAAGGGGGCCTCATTTTTCCCTATATAGTAAGCAACTTCTTCAAGAGTGGGAGTGAGTTCAAAGTCCGAAAAATGTAGAACGTTGTGCGCAGGATCCCAGCATGTAACAAAGTCTCGGATTATATCGCCTCGGTGAATTATGTCCATTAATCTCGTAAGGTCCTTCAGATAACATTTGACCCAATTCTGTCCTTCTTGTCCCATGTCGTTCCACCATAATCTTAGCTCCAAAGGGATTCTATTCATTAAAGTGAAGGGTTCATTCTGTATTGTGCTCATCCTGCACATTTATTAAAGCGATTTTATTTAGAAAAAGGAAAAGAATATTTTTTCAAAACAAATTTTCATTTTATAACCCTCTAAAGTTTTTATTTTGAAAAAGGAAAAAACATGACTTTCAAAGTGGCCATTTTTGCCAAAAACAGCCTTCCGGCGTCCTTTCGGAACATTCGGCTATTTCCAAAAATAGCGATCACCTCAATTATTTGAAACTAAAATATTTTTTGGTCATTTTCTAAAAGGGTGGTTGGATCCGTTCAAGGGGTTCCTACGTATCCCACCTAATGGCGAGAATCAAACCTGCGTAGTTCGGTCAGATTAATTGACCATCCAATTTAACAACAAAGCTATTTTCAAATTTGTAACAACTCTTTTGTTAATATCCCAATATCTTTTTTTTTCAGAATATTCTCTTTGTTTTCTCGGGAATTTTGCCGGTCTGCATAAAGATCCAAGACAATTAAAAATGCAACATATAATATGCTCGGTCTTTTATTACCGGGTCACCTGTCCTAGACGGACCCAACCCCTGTGTTGAGTCCCCTAAGTCAGTTATGATGCAAATAATCGTCCTAGACCTATGTTCAATGTCTTATAGTTTTCATAGAATGCTAGACCGTGTACCCGAGTGGATAACTCAGATCGAGGAGGGGGCTACGTACCGGTGACCCGCGGGGTCAATCGGCTTTGTAACTTATCCGGCCTCTGTTTCTTATTTTGGGTATGACTTAACGGAAAGGGGAGTCTCAACCAGTAAGCACATCCCGGAGGTGAAGAAGAGAAGGGTTTTCGGCACAATTTTATATATACAATCCATATAATATCAAAGCGGTAAAACACGTAGCATGTTGTTCAAAGCATATAACAAAGTCAAATAATATCGAAAACGGCAATTCTAACGAGCTCGAATTCTTAAACCCTAAAACCGAAGTTCTGGGTTACTTGTCCCGCTAGAGCTTTCACACCTCCTTTTTTACTACCCCTTTTTTTTAAAGTTCCCGATTAAGAGAATAGGGTATACCTCAATGTTCAAATACCCGGGAAGGATATAATAACGAAGAGGAAGGAGTTTTTCCAAATAAAGGACAATCGGTCCGGGACTCTATTTAATTTTCAGAGTCGCACTTGGGAAGATAATGGTGTCCCAAGTCACCGGTTAATCCCGAATCCGAGGAAATTTACTCTGTATTACAGTCCGCGAAACTAGAAATCCTGGATAAGAAATTCTGTTAACCCGGGAGAAGGTGTTAGGTACTCCCGAATTTCGTGGTTTTAGCACGGTCGCTCAACTGTTGTTCTCGGTTTTATGTGACTTATTATATGCCTTTTAACAATGTGTACACGTTTCAAGCTTTAATATTTTTACGAATTGCGACGTTGCGAAAACGTATTTCGAGTCACACCGCAACCAGTACGCCTGTGACCTTTAATACATTTCGGCTTCGCCGAGATTTATGATTTGAGTCGCACCAAGTGCACACTCGTATTAAGGAAGGTATATTTATTTAATCGTACCTAATAATCGTCTAACGAATTTTTAATCTTTGGGAAAGGTTGTGGAATATGCTATCAACCTTCCCGAATCTATTATGTATTTGTCATTTATTTATATGGGGGCCCTGCTATTTTTGTTGCCATGCGAGGATCATCCCATTCGCTTTTTTTACAGTCCAAACTTAACGTATAACAATATTTTCTACTATTGTTTTTTCCTTAATCAATTTAATTACATTATATTTCCAGAAGTGAGTCCAGGCCTCATTATTTTATTATTGCTGGGCCCGAACTCTTGGGCTTGCATTCAGCAGACTAATATGGGTATCTGGATTTCAGGAACCCAAATTATATTGAGGCTTTCATTCAGAAGCCCAATTAATATCCAAATCCAATTCAGGCCTGCGTTATACGTTAGGCCAAACCAAATGAGACAAATAGAAAGAAATAAAACTGAAAACTCACAATACATACAGGTACTTGAGATCAAAAGAATGAACTCAAATTATACTTTATTTATTAAGAGAAAACAACTGTACAAAACTAACAGTATCAATTCTAAATCACAATTATCTAATATGCATAAGACCTAATTAACAAACTGTTTTCACTTTGTTCTTCAATAGCTAATTCAAACTACTGATCCAAGTTATTTACCAGCTAAATGGCAGGATGTTATCTAACTATGTAAGACAGGGTTAAAATCGAATGATTCATTGACTCATAACTCATTGCTAACACTAATTATACCTTTGCGGGTTAGCGGAAAAAGGAGGTGTGACAATGATAACCATTCCTTATACTTAGATAGTGCTTCATTTTTTGTTGTTATAGCTATTATTAAATCTGTTTTAAAATCTAACTAACAAATGTAACATTAAACTATCTACTACAAGTTGCTTGAAACCATTGTTTCGATTCTACTGTTATAAGCCTTATTTCGAGATTCATTGGGTTAGTTTTACTGTTAGCCTATTTTAACTAGGTGATTTTAGCCACTATTACTACCTTACCTCTACTTATTACATGGTTTCATTCGTTCGTGCTTCACATGAACTACATATATACAATATTTCCTAATGAATTTCAAATTGACTATTTAACTAGATGTAAAACAGAAAACATAATGACGAAGAGCGATTAATCATCGAATCAAGGTCTTCATTTCATCAAATGACTTCAAATTACATAGCTCGAACGAGGATATGTACCTGATTCAGCAAAGAAATTCAATGAGTTCTAAGGGAAGGAGCAGGTACAGCAGTTAAGATCAACACAGGTAATGCAACAACGAACAGAGTGAATCCCAGCAAATAATTGAATCTTAACACAGCAGCCAAGGAAATACCCAACGAAATAAGCAATAGAGACCCAATGAAAATAGGAAATCCACACAGCTCTAACTGTAAGCTTCAATTAGAAAACCCGACAGCTACTATGTATGCAATGTTTTCTGAAATTTTGATCTCCAAAATCCAGCCCTTAAACAGGCTCGAAATTGGGGTATTTATAGGTGAGAGATGGTGAAAATTTTGGGGGGAAAAGCTAGAAAATAATTCTAGTTCCCTCCCCTCATTTTTACCAATTATTACACTTTAATCCCCATTTTCTCTTATGAAATGCCTTCCAGCATGTGCTGGAAGGTTCTATTTGATTCCTTTTTGGGGCTTTTACTAGTGTGCCCCTATTTGTTAGAGTTATTTACTAAGTTACCTTTTATTTAGGACCAATGTGCCCTTAGTTTTGTGCAATATTGTAGAAATCATAGGCCTAAATGTCTTAAATGTCCTTATAAGCTCTATTAAATCCACAATTATGCCATTTTCTATTCCTATTATATCCTTAATATTAACTGTTTACCCGACCTGTCCAGGTTAGGGTTATACTATTTCTAGCTATTATTTAATTCCTGGCCACTTCTAATGAATCTTTTAAGACTTGGCCAGGTCTGGACCTCAACTTATTTCAATTCTAACCCCTTTTTGTTCCATTTTCTGTAATTAGAGCTAATTTGAGGGACTAGCCTGCTTAATTATTCAGAACTATACTTGTTTAAGACTTGGCCGGTCCAAAGTTTGGACTTAGCCTTGCAGTTTTAGGTCAATTAGTGAACACAGGCTGGCTAAGACTTTGCAAGTCTAGCCAACTAGTGAACACAAGCCAATTGAGACCTTGCAAGTCTAGCCTATTAGACTTAAGTCAATTTATTACACACTTAGCCTGTTTAACACTTAGCCAGTGTTTTCAAAATTATCAGAGTTGGTCAGTTACAAGACTGGCCACTCTTTGTTATTTATTTCACTTGTGACCTTTTTTTGTAGTTTTCAATTTTAGCCAATTTTAACTATTTAAAGCATGTTTTCAAAATTAACCACTTTTCAGGTTACTACACTACTGCAGCTATAACCAATTCCACCTAAGCATACTAGGTATTAACAGTAATCAGCTAACACAAAATTGTTGCAAACATAGCCCTTTTCACACCAAATTGCATACATAGCCATGAAATCAGAGTTACTTATCATTTAACCAAAACTCAGAGAAGAGATTGAATATTGTTGAATTTCAATCAAAAGACTTATAATCCAGATTCCAAAAACACAGTATATCAATTGAACATGAAGCAGGCATAGTCAGAACTTTTCTTATGTTTAAAAGAATACTGAAACCCTAATCATGCTCAAACGTACTTGACTAAGCATAGACAGGTAGAATTTATAAAAGAAGCTTCAAAGGAAGACATGGTTTAAACAGAGAAACATGATAAAATAGAGATTTCTAGAAGATAAAGACTAATCTGAACGTGCAGTGATTCATGCGACTAAAGAAGAGAATCTAGACAGAAGACATGCTAACAACCATGAAAATGAAGAAAAGCAAATAAAGAAGACACGACTTAACAGAGAAACATAACTAAACATGGATTTTTCAAAAAGAATAAGGCTAATCTATCATGCAGTGGCTTAACAGCTAACGAAAGAAAATCTAACAGGAAACATACTAAGAATGATGAAGAAGCAAGCAAAGAGAGCAGAAAATCATAGAAAACATAAACAAAAGGGAGAAAAGGACTTAGCTTTCAGGATTTGTCTCCTGAGCTTCCTTTTCTCGTTATTTCTTTTCTTTTCTTCTTTTTCTTTTTTCCAGTTTTCTTTTCTTTTTCTTATTTTTCTGGTTTTCTTCTTTTCAGATCCAAGACTTCAGATTTGAAGTCTTTTATTTGGAGATGGGTGTTAGAGGTGAAAAGGTGAGATCTTTTGGTGGGGGTTTGTTTGAGTCGGCCGGAGTTAGGGTTCCGGCGACTTTCTTTCAAAGATTCGAGGAGATTGGGGAAGATTCGAAAGAGAAGAGTTATATGGGGGTGAAAGATCGGGAGGAGGCGGTTTGGGGTGTTATTTTGGAGGTCAGTGGCAAAGGTGGTGTTCACCGGAGAAGAACTCCGGTGGCCGGATTTTCAAGAAACTTTGGGTTTTCATGTTTTTTCTAGGTTTTCATGGGGGTTCAAGGCGGAGGAGTAGAAGAAATATGGCTTGAGGCTCAAAGGTGGCCGGAGACTGCCATGTGAGACATTCAATCTCCATAGATGGAGAAGCTTCGAGAAGGAAGAGGGGGAGAAGAAGAAGAGAAAGAGGCGGCTAGGGTTTGGGCTTGAACAAAATGGCCGGTCTCTGAGAGACCAAAGCCTTTTATACACCGGGGCGTTTGATGAATCTCTGGCCGTTAAATCAGGTGAGATCGACGGCCAGGATTAATTCTCCCTAAACGGTGTAGTTTCAATTAAAATGGGAGATTAGCTCACACCCGTTGGATTTAAAAGCATGGACGGCTCAGATGTGATCTTGAAATTTAATTAATTAATCAATTTCAGTTAAAATATCAGACGTTGGATTTGGTGTGATAAACGGCTGAGATCATTTCAATTCAAACGATTTGGACCGGGTCTTCTCTCCTGATTTGGGCCAGTGCACCTGGGCTGGTATTTTGGCCCAATTTTCTTTTCTTTGTATTTTCTTTATATCTTTCTTTGTACTTTAATTATTTTTGTGGTAATTCTTTTTTATTTCAATTTTTATTTTTTTTTTATATTATCTTCAATTATTCAATTTCCTACTTCCTCTAATTTTCTGGTATTTTTTGACATTTTTCTACTATTTTTCCTTAATTTTCGTTATTATTGCCTCTTTTCTTGTTAATTTTTATTTAAATTCTTTTATTTGAAATACTTGTATTTAACTTATTTTTTAATTTTTTAATTTTAATCTCTAATTGTTCAATCACACAAATGCATCTTATTTCAATCAAAACATGTAATTTCACACAAAAATATTATTTATTTTAATTTTAGAATTTGTTGCTTAGGGCAAAACTCACGTGCTCACAGTGATCAGTAGAGTGGTGGGTTTTGACGAGCATATCATCTATATATACCTCCATAGTTTTTCCTAAATATTCCTGAAACATTTTAGTGACTAACATTTGATAGGTTGCACCAGCATTTTTAGAACAAAAGGCATTATTTTATAATAGTAAGTCCCCCGGTGTGTGATAAAAGAAGTCATTTCTTCATCATCGGGGTGCATTTGTGACTTAGGGGAGCGATCGGAATTGAATTTGGAGGTCCGGTGTAGAAATAGGCTTGAATTGGCTAAGTTGGAATTTTGGCGAAATCCGATCGATAGGTGAGATTTTGATCCGGGAGTCGGAATGAAATTTTGATAGTTGCAATAGTTTCGTTAGGTGATTTTGGATATGTTTTACAAATTTACAGATCATTCGGACATCGTTTGGTCGGGTTTTTGATAGAATGTAGGTTTCGGAAGTTATAGTTGAAACTTAGGCTTGAATCCGCCTTGATTTGATGATTTCCTTGTTTAAGGATGTGTTTTTATGATTGGAACAAGTTTGTATCATGTTTTGGAGTAGGTTGGTGGCTTTGGTTTAGATCCCGGGGGCCTTGGGGTGAATCCGGGGGTCCAAACGGACCATTTTTGGTTAAATGAAAAGTCAGATTTTGCTGTCATTGTTGCATGTCCCTTTTGTTCATTGCAATCGTAAAAGTACTCCTGTGATCGCGTAGAAGGATTTTTGGAAGGCATCATTTTGTTCTCTGCGATCGCAGAGATGGGTATGCGATCGCATAGTTGGACGAGTTTTTTATCTGTGATCGCAGACATGGTATCGTGATCGCGTAAGGCATTTTGGGGGGCCAGTGAAACTTGTGATATGTGATCGCAAGCTTAAGGATGCGATCGCGTAGCTTAAGCTGGTTGTGCAATGCGATCGCAGGCGAGAGATCGAGATCGCATATAGTTAATTAAGTGACAGACAGACCTGTTAAGTAACATTTCATCCGCGAGGGTCTTCATTATTTCACCATTGTTGGGCAAGTTTTGAAGCTAGGGAACGTGTGATTAAGAGATTTTCACCTATATTTCGATTGGAGGTAAGTTTTATGATCTAATTACATGATTTTATCATAGAATCTTCATCTATATCACTGAAAATTGAAGGATTTAAGGTGTATCAATGGGGGATTTTTGCTCTAAGCCTAGGTTATAGAAAATCACCAATTTGGATGGGCAAATGGAGTCCGATTTTGATAAACTTTATATGTATGGACTCGTGGCGAGATACGGATTCCGAAAATGTGATTTTTGTAATTTTTCAAGAAGCGGGCCCGGGGGTCGGGTTTTGGCAACTTCGTGTTTTGGGTGTAATTCGAGTTATTTCGATTGGGTTATGTTCCTTTAGCCTATTTTGATGTATTCCTATTGGTTTTATTCATATTATGCACCCGTGGAGGCCGATTCTCGCGGCAAGGGCATTGCGGGCTAGTTTTCGAGCCGAGTCGAGGTGAGTAATGGGTATGGAGGATGACCCGAGGGTTTGAAACCGCGATATATTACTATGTGATGCTGTATTGAGGCGAGACACGTACTATACTATGAGTGCGGGGTCGATTGTGATTGGGGACTATGGCTTAGTCCAACCGTGTAGTATTATACTGTGTTGTTGGCTATAAATGAGCCGGAAAACCTCCTACTTGGATGGTTGTGGATATCTTTGGGCTGTGATCCAGTTATTTGGATCCCGTGAGGATCATTATCATTGCTTCTATGGTTATAGCATGTTATCTTGATATCAGTCCTGAGCTAAACACTATCTAAAAATGATTGCAAATTCTGATATTTCTGAACACTGATTTCTATATTTTCTGCTAAACAGATTCAAAAATTATAACTATTTGTTCATGTGAGGCTTGCATTGCATGTAGCTGGACCGATAGTGGATTGGGCTGCGTACCGCAACATATTTTACTGATATTGCGCTTGGGCTATAGGAGAGTCTGAACCCCCACAGTGAGCGCGGGTACCCAAATGGATCGGGTAACGTACCGTAGCGGTCATGTTCATGCATTTGCATTGCATTTAGATATACCCATTGTACTGTTTAGCTGTTATTGCTGATTCTGAGACTTTTAAATGTTAAAAATGGTAAAATAGATTATTATATAGCCTTGCTTAGTGCAATATTGGGAGTTCTTATCTTCACTATCTTACCCGTACTCATTACCACTGAGTTGGAAGTACTCACACTACTCCCTACACCTTGTGTGCGGATCTAGGTACATCGCAGCATGGCTGATTCCACAACTAATTCAGTGATCATTCCGGACTGTCGAGGTAGCTGCTAGCGTCCGCAGGACCTGACATTTCCTTCTATCTTCAGTTATATTAGACTTTTCTGTATTTTGTCAGATACAGTTATTCTCAGTATTACTATTATGTTCTTGGTAAAGGCTCATAGCTTATGACTCCAGATCTGTGGGAGATATTATATTGTGTTGGGCTTAATTTGCAATTTATGCAAAAGTACCGTACTTCTTTACTGTGAAATATTGCTTTTAAACAAAAATGTGAGCTGGTAACTCGGTGATGTGTGTAATTGGTCAGGCTGGCCTAACAATGTGTTGGGTGCCATCACGATCGGGTTTTGGGGTCGTGATAAATTGGTATTAGAGCCTAGGTTACTAGGCCTAATGAGTCTTGAGCGTTGTTAGTTAGACCCATGTAGAATCTCTAGCGAAGCATCTGGTCAAGAATGCCATGATGAGGACACTTCACAAGCATCCCTTTAAATCTCTCCCAAGTTTCTTGAAAGGACTCAGTAGCAGGCTGCCTGTACTGCAATATGTCATCAATTTGCTGTGCAGTCTTGTTAGGCGGATAGTACTTGTTCAAGAACTGCTTGACTAATTCTTTCTAAGTGGTGATAGAGTTGATCGGGAGCGAATTTAGCCAAGTCTGAGCTGTCCCGATTATTGAGAATAGGAACAAGATCAACTTGATAGCTTCATGAGTCACATTAGGTTGCCTTTGGGTCATGCAAATTGACCGAAAATTTTTCAAGTGTTGTTGTGGGTCTTCAATGCTTGAAACGGAGAACAATCATTTATTTAATTACATGATATAAACTTGACGGGACGGCTCGCATGGTATGTATCCAGGGACACCCTATGCTAGCGTTGTAGGGTGTTTCCTAGTCCAAGACGTGAAACATTGTTTCCAGAGTGACTCCCTTGCCAAAACAGGCAACACTATCTCTCTAGAGGTTTGTTCCACTATATTATTAAAACTCGTTAGTGTTAGTTAATTTCTTCATTGAGTTTGTTGAAGTCCTTTGTTTGCACGGTTCAATGCCTTGAATATCTTCTCGAGGTCTGAAAGTCCTTCTATTAGTTCTCCAGTCCTCGAAGAATTTCTAGGCATACACTTGCTTTCCACAAGATTTCAACCGTTAGAATTTCAATGTAACGTTAATACCCCGTCAACAACGCCAAAATTTGATCATGCTCAACTGAGTCTCACAAAAGACTATGCGGGCATTGCACATATAATCTGAGTATTATAGCCCAGAGTTGAACCACAAAGAATAAACCTACCAATTATCACTGTCGGATTTACTCAATTCATCGTATTTTCCCAAACTTTCCGATTCACAATTGTTGATTTCCTAACAACTATTACTGAAAGTAATGAATAACTGAATATTAACTAAGCTTGATGTGTAAATAATATAAAGAAGGTCTAAGGTAATGATTTCCCCCGTTGGTCTTTTCCTCGGTTGTCTATTTCTTATAATTATGATTTATCTATCTCTAACAATCATGAACTCTCCATCTATCATAATTCTTTCTCAAATAATTATAATAATCTACTAGACGTACTTTCTCAAGTTACGCTATCTAGCTAATTTCACAGTACGGTTCACTTAGATTGCACCCGGTGTTTCGTTATCTCTAATCCAATCCCTAAACCCTCGGTTATGACTCTTGTCTATACTCAGAGGCTGATGTTGTTCATACAATCACCTAAATATGCACTCTCTCTCAAGAAGATACACGATAAATAGGAACGGATAATTGAGGGTCCTTTCAACTATTCCACAATCAAAACATAGATGAACAATTAGAGATTAACAACCAAATCTATTTATATTAATAAAATAACCAAGTAATTCCCAGCGGGTTCCATCAAAACCTTAGATTAAGATTTTTAGCTACTCATGATAATGGGTAAATCAAAAACTAAAAGATTCATAATCATGAATTTCAAGAAAATAAAGAAGAAAAGAAATAAAGATGTTTTGGGTGATCTCTCACAATTGTTTTTCTTGCCAAAGTACTCTCTAATAATGTTACATGCCTCTTTTGGGAGAGTTCCAGTGTGTAAATAGGGTTTTGGGCTAAGAATTCCGGAATTTGCACTTCAGTCCCTTAAGTTCCCATCACATGCTGCGGTCCTACCGCGCCCATACTGGGACCGCGGCCAAAAGGCATCTCTGAATCTCCCCTGACATCTCATCGTGGTCCTACCGCGCCCACGCTGGGACAGCGACAGTTCATCTCCAGGCCTCGTTTGTCAACACACCACTATCCGGCCGCACCCACGCTGGGACCGCGATGTCGTCTACCTCCAGACCTCGTTTGTGTATTCAAATGGTTTACTTGGTGACTTTGATGCGATTGGCTTCTTTTTATTCCATAAGTGATACAAAACCACTCCATAACCTTCTTCTAATACATGAAACCTGAAAAATATGAAAAGCACTCATAAGAGCATTTTGTTATCACTTTTACAATAAAAACTCTATAAGAAAGTGGTTCTTTTGGGGCGTACTCAGTAAGTGCCTAGCCTAATCTCGGTTGGGTAGTGACGAGGAAGGTCAGGGCCCTACAGAGAATAAATATAATAATAAGTCTTACAACAGTATGAAATAAACAGAAATAATGAGTACAACTATGAAGTGAGACAGGTTACACAAGGCAACAATTAACATGTAGAGAATAAGATAACACAGAGTAAAACAACTCAATATCAATACCAACACCAATGATCTCCCAAGATACCGTCCTGTAGTCCTTTTCATCAACTGTCCAAGGAGCTCCCGGGATACCGTCCCGTAGTCCATCATATGAGTATATCCGAAGGATCTCCCGGGATACCATCCCGTAGTCCAACTATCAATATGCAGGGGGGGATCTATCAGGAATCGAACCCGCAGTTCCAAAGTAAATATGCAAGGGGATCTACCGGGAATCTAACCCATAGTCCCAAAGTAAATGTGCAGGGGGAGCTACCGAGAATCTAACCCGTAGTCCCAAAGTAAACAAACAAGGGAAGATATTCAGAGATGAAGCTCAGAAATAAAAGGTAACAGGTAGTTCTAATCAAACATGCTTTACGTAATGCAACCAAAGCAATTTGAGCAAATAGGCAATTTACAACAACTAAGCATACTTTTTTCTAGCTAACAGAAATCTATTATTTCAAATAAAAACACAACAGGTAAGAAAGAAACTCAATCTAAATATTTAAAGTAAAACTGAATTTTTCAACAATTAGCTCAAGTACGTGGTTGTCACCTCACGTACAAGGCATTCAATTACCGAATATCATAACTTAAGGGTAAAGGGGAAGAACACGAGGTTAGACAAGCCACTTACCTCAAACCAGCTCCAAAATCAACTCGAAACCACACTTTTGCCACGAGTATCCGACTCCAAATGGCCCAAATCTATTCAATTCAATTACATATCGTACATAACTTCTAGCAACTGATTCTATAATTCAATGCAAAGATAAAGCGCGAAATTAGGTAAAATAACCAAAATGCCCCTCAGGCCAACATCTCGAAACCGGATGAATTTAATATTTTCAGAACCCTCGTACTCTCACTAGTCTAACCATATAAATATCTCAAATCGGAGGTCAAAATCTCCCTTAAAACCCAACAACTCGGTCTATGAATTTCTACCCATTTTTACAATTTTTGATCCCAAAATTTGAATTTAAATGATAAAATTAACCATAGATTGATGGAATATAACTAGAAAGGATTAAAAAAACGTTACCCAATGATCTCCTCTTGAAAACCCTCTCAAAATCGCCCTCTCCCGAGCTCCAATTTGATTTTTCTAAATTTTGAAACTAAACCTTTAATTTCATATTTTAGACTAGTGATTTCCACTTCTGCGGCTTATACTAAAGGTTAAACTTTTGCTTTTTGCGGACTAGTGACTACTTCTGCGGGTCTCAGACTGCTTTGCGGTCTCTGTAGAAACGACACCAAGCCACTTCTATGATTCCCATGTCGCTTATGCGACACCGCTTATGCGGTTCCTATGTCGCAGAAGCGAAAATACTAGAAGAGAAAAAGTTTAGCTGCTGCAACACTTCTCCGATTTTCCCGTCAACCATTCAAAATCATCCCGAGGCCCCCGGAATCTCAACCAAAAGCACCAATAACACCTAATACCTTATTCAAACTTGTTCCAACCCTTAAACCACCTAATAAGTATTAGAAACTCGAATAAATCAAGAATTTGAGCCTAAGAACTTCAAATTTCCTCAGAACACGCTTTCGATAGAAAATCTAACCAAAACATGTCCGAATGACTTGAAAGTTTGCACACACGTCCCAAATGACATGACGGAGCTACTACAACTTTTGGAATTCCATTATGATCCTCATATCAAAAACACACTATCGGACCGGAAACTTCAAAAATTTTGACTTTCGAGATTTCAAGCCTACATTAGCTACGGACCTTCAAAACACAATCAGATCATGCTTCTAAGCCCCAAATTACCCAGCAGAGCCCACAGAACCATCAGATTTCCATTTCAATATTGTCTTCATACCTTTCTGACTACGGTCAATTTTCCAACACTTAAGCTCTCATTTATGGACTAAGTATTCCAAACGCTTTGAAACTTAAAACCGAACATCTGGGCAAATCAAAATAGCTCCTTAATTTTTGGATTTAAATAAGTATGAGCATCGTGACTTTTGAAAATCTGCTTGTGCCTCTGCTCGAGCCTCTGCTCATATCTGTTGCGACTCGTGTCTCTTTGCTAATCATCATTCTTTTACCAGCCTCCATGTCATGACATGTCATCCATCAATCACTTTAATATATATAAACTCAATTTTTTCCAATACATCAAGTACTCTTAAAAGATATTGTCACACTCGTGTGGGATCCTTCAAAATCACACTACCTTTAGAGGATCCGATATGCAATTGACAATAATTTTCTACTGTTTATGCATAATAGGTTGTAAGTGCAAAGACCCAGGTCGAAGCCTCAGAAGGCTGACCTCTCCACTGCACACGTACTGAAATTCCCCAAGACTTTTGAAAATGCTATCATATTACGGGGAACATTATAAAATACATATTTAATTTATGATTTTTATGGGGCGTAAAAAGTCTAAAATAATAATTAAAAGTGAACGTAAGGTGTTATTATTTATTCGCACCTCTGTTTTAAAAGGCAGAATTGGGACTCGCCCGGGACTCGTGAATATTTGTAAAATGCTCTTGGACTTATATGTGGGGCTTAGTTCCGTAAAACTTATGCCTATGCCACTGGGGCTTACATCCCGGATACGCCCAACACCCAAGGTACTAGGCTCGCCTAATAGAACTTTATGCAATTGTATGTAACTAACCTTGTAAATCCTCAAGTTTTCTTAACAAATCGTTGACTATTCAAAATTCTTCTTTCTTAATCATAAATTATTAAGTTGAGAGTATATTATATCAGAGTTAAAATAAAAATTATTGCATGTTATCGGCTAAGACTGTTATGATAGTAAATTTTAAAGAAATCTTTCATTTCAAAAGTATTTCTTTATTAGCTTTTGTTATGTCTTTACTATATAATAGTCCATAATTTTTTATAATTATTATTCTAAATATTATTTTTTTCACGTTTACAAGATACAATACTTATTAATTTAATATCTCAGTATTAGCTAGTAGCTATTTATAAATAATTAGTTATCATAATATTGTATGGTAAATTATGTGTTAGTTTATTAACTTGTTGAAACTTAAAAATAGATGATGCTAGAGAATCATATTTAAATTGTGAATTATGTTTTAAGATATATTCTTTTTTGAATAGAAAGTATATTAAATAAAAGTAGTATTTTAAGTAAAATATTGAATTTATATTGAAATTATTTCATGATTTATTACTCCTCAAGAGATACATATAAGATTTTATATCGGATACGTTACTTTTGATGTTTGAGTTGTAACGACGTTGCAACTAATTTGCATATTATGATATATGTCATGCTTTTCGTATTATTCATCGTCGAATTATAATTTGTAAATATTTTAAATAGATTATTTATTATTATTTTATGATTTTGATGTAATTTTTACAATTAGTTTTTATTTTATACTATCTAAAAATTCTTGAAATTAATAAAATTTAAAGATCCATAAGAATTACACCCCATGTCTCAGGGCTTACGCCTCACCTCGTCAGAGGTAAAATGCCCCGACCTTTTAAAACATTGATTCTCAAATGGGTTCACATAAATTGAAACGGATGGAGTATATTTTATTCATAAACATAAAATTTTAATTTATTATTTAATCATTAGTACGATTTGATAGCGACAATGCCCATAAATTTTTGAAGTTTCTAGTAATATGGCCAGAAATTGAGGGACTACATTCCAAAAACAAAAGAATCAAAGAATTGTAGCGCAATCACGCATGTGTGTTCATAACAGTACTTTGTTTACGTCAGGAGCATAACGTTGGAAGGCGTGTTCATTAGCTGTACACATTGGGCCCCACTTAGCGAATCAATAGGTCCGGAAATCTGGTTAGGCTCGGGACCGAGCCTAATAGATCTTCCGAGGCTGAATCTCCACGTGTTTAAATATAAGTGGCTGTAAACGAGTTATTCGATGTGTTTCATTTCAGATAATTTTATTTCCAAGTGTCATTAGTAAAATTACCCTCAAAGTCAGACCCAAGCTATTTGGATGTGGGAGAAATATATGGCATAGTACATTAGAATTTGGAAACGATGGAAGACAAAGTGAGACCCCAAGCTATTTCTTCACTAATGACATGGTTCTCGTCTCCGAAGAAATTTCTCGCAGGAGCAGAATTCCTTTGCTGGTTTATCCCCGGGAGAAAACCTATATATCTCAAGTAATATCATGTCGCCATACAATCTATCCACGCCTCAAAATTTGTCACATCTTACTAACACCATCTCAATTTTATCCTTAATTCTTAATAAAATTACTATCAAGTGTAATTTTAAAGTAGTAATTAAAAAGTTGAGGACAAATTTGTACTTTTTTCTTGCATACGAACTTCAACAACAACAACGACAACCCAGTATAAGTCCACAAATGGAATTTGGGGAGGGTAATATGTACACAAACTTTACCCCTACCCGGAGGGGTGGAAAAGTTATTTCCAGGAGACCATCGGCTCAAGAAAGCAACAAGAGAGAATATATTAGTACTATATAGACTCATAATAAAATAACATAAAATAACAAAATAACAGCAATATAAGAAATACGAAAAAAAAAAGATGGAAGGTATACTAATATCCAACAGATAAAGCCCTGCATCAGTAGCTGATCAGTAGCATCCTAAGACTAACTTCTATCTGGCTAGTCTCACTCTAGTGCGCTGTAGAAATATCCACAACTTTTCTCTAACCTACAACCTTAATGCTCGACCTCCATAATTCTTTGTCAAGGGTCATGTCCTCAGTAATCCTAAGTCGCACCATGTGCTGGGTTTGTAATTTAATAAATAATAACAAAAAGAGGTGTGAATAGAAAATGTTGGGAAAAGAAATGGAGGGATGACCCGCGATCCGATCCGGTCTAGCCCGTTTTTCTTTCCCGGATTTAAATTCGTTTTAAATTTCCCGCGAAAATTCCCAACAACCATGGCCGTTTTGAAACAGTGTCACACCTGTTCCAATAGCCATGACTATTCTGAAAGGTTGCAAACCTCTTCAGAGGGTCACACCTGTTCCAACAGCCATGACTGTTCTGAAAGGGTGCAAACCTCTTTAGAGGGTCACACCTGTTCCAACAGTCATGACTATTCTGAAAGGTTGTAAATCTCTTCAGAAACATCACCAAGTTGGCTATAAATAGACCTTCAAATCCCAGAATATTCACTTACCCAAATTTCATATAGTCTTGATCCATTAAAATTTTAATGTCTACGGTAACAAAATGGTGTCAACACTCCGGTGAGTTAAATCGTTCTATCCTGGGAGGATATATTCCATAACCTCGGGTACTTGAGGGGAATAATTTCCTTAAGAACACATTGTGTATTCAGTGGGCTTGATTTGTTTCTTTCAACGTTTCAAAAATTATTTTGAAGTTCAAATATTATTTTTCAGAATTGTGTCTACTAACTTTCTGTTTTATTTTTTAGAAAGATTATTGTTTTATTTACTTACACCAATACAGATAAATAACACAAGCTGCCCTCCATATTATATCAAATCTTGTGTATCATGAAAGAACAAAGCATATTGAGATTGACTGTCATTTTATTCTTGAGAAGGTTTAGGAGAACTTAATCTCCATTAGCTGCGGTATATATAAACATTAGTTATTTATTATGTATTGTTTATTGATTACAGTATTATTTACTGTTTTGGTTTTGCCATTAGTTGATTTCTTCTATTGTTGACAGTAAGAAATGGCAAATGAAAATGGAAATTCTTCTGCGACTGTTGGTGCAACGACGATAGCCTCGTCAAGCGGTACTGCTGTTCCTCCGGCCGAGAAACTGGGAAAATGTTTTGGAGCTAACTTCAAAGGATGGCAGCAAAGGGTGTTCATCCGGCTTACCACGCTTGGTATGCAGAAATTCACTGGTGAAGAGCCTCTAGTACCTGTTGCGAATATGCTGGACAATAAAAAGTTTATGACTGTTGAGGCGTAGAAGCAGGCAGATTTCTTTTCAAAGGCTATATCTTAAATGCTTTAGAAGATGACTTGTACAATGTGTACAGTGAATTGAATACCTCGAAAGAATTATGGGACACACTTGAGAAGAAGTACAATAAAGAAGATGCATGCTTGAAGAAGTTTGTGGTTGCCAAGTTTCTAGACTATAAAATGATAGACAACAAAACTGTGGGAACCCGAGTTCAGGAGCTTCAACTCATTTTTCACGACCTTATTGCTAAAGGTATGGTCGTGAATGAAGCATTTCAGGTAGCTGCTATGATTGAAAAATTGCCTCTTTCGTGGAGAGATTTCAAGAACTATCTGAAGCACAAACGCAAAGAAATGAAGTTGGAAGATGTTGTGATATGCCTAAAAATCGAGGAAGACAACAAAACAACCGAGAAGAAGTCTTGTGGAAATTAAATGACCATGGGAGCTAATATCATTAAAGATACTGCTGCAAAAAAGTAAGAAGAGGAAGAGGTCTTCTAGACAAACTAAGGAGAAGAACAAAAAGAAATTTAAGCGCAACTGCTACAATTGTGGAAAATTCGGTCACAAAAGCTCAAATTGTCGTCTCCCGAAAAAGGATAAGAAGAATGGACAAGCCAATATAGTGGAGAAGAATAATGAGATTGATAATCTTTACGCAATGCTTTCGAAATGCAATTTAGTTGGAAATCTGAAGGAGTGATGGATTGACTCTGGAGCCACTAGATATGTTTGTACTGTCAAAGAAGCATTTGCGACTTACTCTACTACTGGTCCAAAAGAACAAATTTTCATGGGAAATAATGCAACAGCCAAGATTAAAGGTTATGGGAACATATTCCTGAAGATCACTTCTGGCAAGGTGTTAACGCTCAACAACGTTCTTCATGTTCCTACTATTAGGAAGAATTTAGTTTCTACTTCTTTACTTGTAAAGAATGGATTCAAATGTGTATTTTTTTATGATAAAGTTGTTGTGAGCAAGAACGAAATGTATGTTGGAAAATGCTACCTCACGGAGGGCCTTTTCAAACTCAATGTAATGGTTGTTGACAGTATGAATAAAATTTCAGCTTCTTCTTATTTATGGGAGTCAAATAATTTATGGCATATTTGTTTAGGGCATGCCAATTATAAAATCTTGCAGAAATTAATTAATTTAGAAGTATTGCCTATATTTGAGTGTGATAAATCGATTTGTCAAATATGTATTGAATTAAGTTTGTAAAACATCCTTATAAGTCCGTTGAAAGGAATTCAAATCCTTTAGACTTAATTCATACTCACATTTGCGATATAAAGTCGACACCATCTCAAGGTGGAAAAATGTATTTTATTACTTTTATTGACGATTGCACTAGATATTGTTATATTTATTTGCTTAATAGTAAGGATGAAGAAATTGAAGCATTTAAGCAATACAAGAATGAAGTAGAAAATCAATTGAATAAAAAGATCAAAATGATAAGAAGTGATCAAGGTGGAGGATATGAATCTCCTTTTGCATAAATATGTTCGGAATATAGAATTATCCATCAAACTACTGCACCTTACACACCTCAATCCAAGGGAATTGCGAAAAGAAAATATCGGACATTAAAAGAAATGATGAATTCTTTATTAATAAGTTTCAGATTACCACAGAGTTTGTGGGGGAAAGCTATCCTTACAGCTAACTGAATACTCAACAGAGTACCCCATAGAAAATCGCAATATATTCCATATGAAAAATAGAAAAAAAGAAAATCCAATTTGAAATGTTTTAAAGTGTGGGGTGTCTAGCAAAGGTACAGGTTATTTTACCTAAAAGGGTTAAAATTGGACCAAAAATAGTAGATTGTGGTTTCATTGGATATGCTGCAAATAGTAAGGCATGTTGATTTTTGGTTCATAAATCCGATAATCCCGAGATTCATGTTAATACGATAATGGAATCAGATAATGCTGAATTCTTTGAAAGCATCTATCCGTATAAAATTGAAGGTGAGTCGTTAAGTGAAAGGCCTAAACAACCTCGGGAAGAACCAAAGGAAAATACTCCAAGTATAGAAGATCCATGGTGTAGCAAATGTCAAAGAACATCTACTTCCTTTGGACCAGATTTTGTGACATTCTTGCTCGAAAATGAGCCTCAAACTTTTAAAGCAGCTATGTCGTCTTCTAATTTCAGCATTTTGGAAAGAAGCAGTCAATAGTGAGGTCCAATCAATTTCGGATAACCATACATGGGAATTGGTTGATCTTCCTCAAGGAAATAAGCCTTTAGGTTCGAAACGGATCTTTAAACGGAAAATTAAAGCTGATGGCCCTATTGACAAATATAAGGCAAGACTTGTTGTCAAAGATTAAAGACAAAAGGAAGGCCTTGATTACTTTGACACTTAATGGCCAGTAACAAGGATAATATCTGTTAGGGTGTTAGTGACACTAGTGGTCGTGTATGGTCTTGAAATCCATCAAATGGATGTTAAAATAACTTTCCTAAATGGAGAATTGGAGGAAGAAATTTACATAGAACAACCTGAGGGTTTTGTGGTTCTTGATAAAGAAAAGAAAGTGTGCAAATTTATTAAGTCTCTATATAGACTTAAACAAGCACCCAAATAATGGCATACAAATTTGACCAAACAATGTTAGCAAATGGATTTAAAATCAACGAGTGTGATAAATGTGTTTACATTAAAAATACTCCAGGTCATGAAGTCATTGTTTATTTATATGTTGATGAAATATTGATAATAAGCAAAACTATGGCAAATATAAATGCTACAAAGCGCTTGTTGGCTAGCAAATTCTATGAAAGACTTAGGAGATGTTGATGTGATCTTAGGAATCAGAATTCACAAGACTTCACAAGGTCTGGCATTATCTCAGTCTCATTACATTGAAAAGGAACTTGATAAGTTCAAGTATTTGGATTTCAAAATTGCCAAGACTCTAATTGACGTGAGTTATGTACTTCAAAAGAATAAAGGTGAAAGTGTCTCACAACTGGACTATGCAAGAGTATTGGTAAATTTGATGTATATCATGAATTGTACGCGACCAGATATAGCATGTGCTATTAGCAAACTGAGTCGGTTTACAAGTAATCCCAATCAAATACATTGGATGACAACGACAACGAGTTTTGAGATATCTGAAACATGCCCAATATTATGCTTTGCATTATAACAAAAATCCTTCCGTGATCGAGGGATATGGTGATGCAAATTGGATCACCGGATCATCTAAAGTTAAATCCATGAGTGGATATGTTTTCACAATTGGGGGTGGAGCAGTATCTTGGAAATCATCCAAAAAAAGTGCATTGACCGCTCTACAGTGGATGCTGATTCGCGTTAGACATAGCCGGTGAATAAGCTGAATGGCTCTGGAATTTCTTGGAAGATATTCCATTTTGTCCCAAACCTTTGGCACCTATATGTATATATTTTGATAGTCAAGCGGCAATAGGCAGGGCAGGGAGCGTTATGTATAACAAAAAATCTCATCATATCCGACGAAGACACAATACCGTTAGACAACTACTCTCTAGTGGTGTTATCACAATTGACTACGTAAAGTCAAGAGATAACATATCGGATTCACTTACAAAAGGCCTATCTAGAGAGTCAGTTGAAAGATCATCAAAGGGAATTGGGTTAAAGGCCTAGGAAAAGTCATCATGGCGGTAACTCTACCTAGCAGACTGGAGATCTCAAGAGCTAGGTTCAAAGAGATCAAACAAAGTTATGAATGACGGTTCAACATTGTCAACTAACTCAACACATTCTCGTGATGAAGACAATGTTCAAAAACGAGGTAAAGCATTAAGGCTTTTTGATGAGTGAAAAAAAATAAAAAAAATCAAAAACGAAGAATAAAAGGATATGACCAGATAGTGTTTTTTTAGGATTACACGTTTAGGAATAACTTATGTGAGTATGAAGTGTAAGCCGCTTCAAGGAGAATAAAAGTAAAGGCCCATTCTCTAAGCACTCATGAAACCAGGCGGTGTTTATGGCTGAAACGAACACAGCCGTGAGAACCATAGATGGTTAAGGATTGATTATGTGACTTATGTTGTCTAGGTATACAACAAAGCTCGATGGTTCAAAGATATCAAATTTACCGATTGACCGAGTATATCCGATATAAGTTTACTACATAAAGTTCAAAGGGAAAACCTACTTATCCAGAGGCAATAAATTCTTGCTTGTAAAACACACACACGTCCGTGCATTCCTTTTTGAGTTTATAGCAATTCCCCATTCATGTGGGGATTGTTGGGTTTATTATTTAATATATAATAACAAAAGAGGTGTGAATAAAAAATGGTGGGAAAAGAAATGGAGGGATGACCCGCAACCCGATCCAGTCTAGTGCATTTTTCTTTTCCAGATTAATTTAAAATTTGTTTAAAGTTTCCCGCAAAAATTTCCAACAGCCATGACTGTTCTGAAAGGTTACAAACCTCTTCATAGGGTCACACCTGTTCCAATAGCCATGAATGTTCAGAAATGTTGCAAACCTCTTTAGAGGGTCACACCGGTTCCAACAGTCATGGCTATTCTGGAAGGTTTCTGTCACGACCCTAGTTCACCAATCATAAATATGTCATGACGGCAGAAACCTCTTAAAAAATATCACCAATTTGGCTATAAATAGACCTTCAAATCCCAGAATATCTACTTACAAAAATTTCTGATTATCTTCTTCTTCTTCTTCTTCTTCTGCACTAAAATTCCAGCGTGTTTTGCTGCCATCGAGTGGTTCGCTGATCACCATTTTTGGTACCAACACTCCGATGAGTTAAATCATTCTATCCTGGGAGGATATATTCCATAACCTCGGTTACTTGAGGGGAATAATTTCCTTAAGGACATACTGTGTATTCAGTGGGCTAAATTTGTTCCTTCAACGTTTCAAAAATTATTTTGAAGTTCGAATATTATTTTTCAAAATTGTTTCTACTAACTTTCTATTTTATCTTTACACTCTCCTATCAAGGGTCATGCCCTCGATTAGCTTAAGCCGCGCCATGTCCCGCCTGATCATCTCTTCTCAATACTTTTTTTGGCCTACCTTTACCCTTCCTCTTACTCGTCAAGGCCAATCTCTCACACCTCGTGACTGGTGCATCAGTGCTCATCTTCCGAATGTGCCCGACCCATTTAAGTCTTGCTTCTAGCATTTTGTCCTCCATGAGGGCCATGCCCACCTTCTCTCGAATATCTTCATTCGTAATATTATCCATCACTGTATACATGCACATCCACCTCAACATCCGCATCTCTGCTACTTTCATCTTCTGGATGTTTGAGTTCTTAACCGGCCAACACTCGGTCTCATACAACATGACAGGCCTAACCAATGCTCTATAAATCTTACCATTTAGTAACAGTGGTACTTTCTTGTCACACAGGACTCCCGTCGCTAACCTCCACTTCATCCACCCTACCCCTATACGGTGTGTGACATCCTCGTCGATCTCCCCGGTCCCCTGAATAACTGACCCGAGGTACTTGAAACTACCCCTCTTAGAGATGACTTGAGAGTCAAGCCTCACTTACACTTCCACTTCTGTCGGCTCGGCCCCAAATTTGCACTCGAGGTATTCCGTCTTCGTCCTACTCAACCTGAAACCTTTTGATTCAAGGGCATGTCTCCAAAGCTCTAGCCTCTCGTTGACGCCGTATCGTGTCCTGTCAATTAGGACTATGTCATCAACAAATAGCATGCATTGTGGCACCCCCTCCCCCTTAAATATGATGTGTTATGGCATCCATCACCACGACAAATAGGAAAGGGCTGAATGCAGACCCTTGGTGTAACCCCGTAACAACCGAAAAATGCTCGGAGTCGCCTCCTACTGTCCTAACCCGAGTCTTAGCTCCATCATATATATTTTTAATCACCCTAATGTAAGCAATCGGGACCCCTTAAACTCTAAGCAGCTCCATAAGACCTCCATAGGAACCCTGTCGTACGCTTTCTCAAGATCGACTTGCATATAAACTTCATAATATCCAATTGTTGTTAAGTCATGTATTTTTTTCTTTAATATGTGGCTTTTATTATCTATTATTTGACTTAGTGTAAATATTCGCCGCGAATAAATATTCAATTCATCATTTTATAATTGTGTTATTTCCTTTTCCACACGATGCCACACTCTTGGAAGTTGGAACTACAAACCTTACCAAATAATTCCTCAAAATGACAGAAATTTATCTCTCCGAACAGAAGGGAAAAAAAAATATTCCTTTCAGTCCACAAGTGACTAAATTGATTTGGGCACACTCATTAAGAAAATAATAATTTTAAGACAAAAATAATTAGTATGATTAAATTACCCGTAATTAAATGTTACAGCATTTAAAGTTATAGACTTTTTAGGGATATATATAAGGATAATTTAAAAAAAACAAATTAATTATTTTTTAAATGAATATTTAATTTGGATCAAAATAAATTGATCAATTATTATGGACTAGAAAAAAAAATTTAATTGCATTTAGTGGCAGAAAAGATGTTTGATATTCCATCATTTGAAGCCGAAACCCAGATTTTTCCCTCACATGAAACTTGTTTTCTTCATTATTTTATCTACTTTTATACACCAAAGCATTAATGTGCTACACGTTAAACATTCTCTCTCTTCTATTCCAAATTTTATTTATCTTACGAAGTTATGTTTTCCTTTGATTTTGACTTATTTGCGTCGGATGTTTACATCAGATTTATAAATATACGATATTTACATACAAGCTTTTCTTATTTAATCATGGTTAATTAATATAGTTACATGATTAAATCACTTAATCATGTCAGTTGAAGTTGTTTGGTATTTAAACAAAAGGCGCTAGTAAATTTTTATTAAAAATTTATTTCTACATCTCCAATACTAACGGTTTCATAAAATTAAAGGTGAATTGGCCAGTTCAAAGATATACATTAATTAAACCTTCCTGGGGTTGTTAGAATATTGATTGTTAGTTTAAGTGGATCTGATACTTTTTTATGGCAAAATTTAATTAATTACTACGAAAAAATCAACATGAAAGAGTCGACAACGTGTGTGAAGAGTGATTTTATTTTGTGTCACTCACAACTTAAGTTATTTGTGTGATATATATATATTTTTATCTTATATAGTTGTGAACCCAAATCTTATACATTTCGATTCACAAAAATTTAGAACTCACATAATTGTGAGACAAAATAAAGGACATTACACAACTAATATCAGTTATGTAATGCATAAAATAAAATATTTCGTGTGTGAACGCTTAATTAATGTCCACACACTAAAAGAATGAATTATTTGTTGTAAAACAATGCACTTACACTTTAAAATATGAAATAAATGGATTTAATCTATTTCTCAACGTAGAGTGTGATAGAATAATGGATCCCCCTCCCCTCCCTAAAAAGGTGTAAATAGCACCAATTTTTTCGACTGATAACAAAATAGTCAGCGTTTGCAAGGTTATTAAAAATTATTATTATTATTATTTTGGTAAAATACAAAAGTTCCAACGTAATAAACGGAATTATGGAGCTCATGCATATAAACCTTCAGTATATTCTGTTGGAACTCCAGCACAAAGAAAGTTCTAGCATAATATGTTGGATTATGAAGCTCCTACATATAAACTTTCCGCATATTATGTTGGCATTCCAACACATTATGAAATTCCAGCATATTATGTTGGAAGCTCATAGTAAAAATTTAAACTCCAACATATTGTGCTAGAATATTTCTAATTTTTTAAAAGTATTTTTGTTCAAATTTTATCTTTACATTAAAAAATAGTTAAATTTTAATTACTTTTGAAAATATGGCTATTTTTGATATCATATTCCAATTCTAAGAATAGAAAAATAATTGATCGAAAATACTTTTATCATTAAGATATTAATAAGTAATTTTATAAAACTTTTCGTTTCTAAATGTGCACCACTTTTTAGATTAAGGGACAACTAACATTTATAAACATTTTTTTTGCCATCATGATATGAAAAAAAATTAGTTTATAAATATTATTTCATTGAATTCCTCAATATTCAAAAAAAAAAATTAAAATTCTGATAAAAATTAGTATGACTTGATTTGACTCCAATTGTTTTGTCAAATTGATTCTCATACGAGTGCGAAATGAATTAAGAGAGAAAGAGCATAATGAGAGGAAGTTTAGCAGTCTAGCACAAATTAATTCTATCACTTTTCTAACGTACCAAAAAAACAAACAAATTCTATCTTCAGTCAATGGCCTAGTTCTGCTGTCTATATACTGCCCCTAGATCGTTAGAAATATGTGTCAACTGTTTAAAAAAAGCTTCTTTATAGGTACCTTTTTATTTTCCTGTAATTAAAGTAAAAGAGAAAAATTTGGAACCTATTTTTTTTTCTATTTAGGAAAAATGACATTCTATAGTCATTCTAAAATAATAACCGATAATATATATATTCTTAAATGATTATATTTGGGCTTCTCCTAGAATAAAATTTCATATGGTGTTTTTTCTTTTACAACACTAGAAGGCATCCTATTAATAAAATGTATGGCAATTAGAATAGATTCACCCCAATATGATATAGATAGCTTGGATTGGAACATTAAACCTCTTTCGATCTCTAAGAGGTGTCTATGCTTCCTCTCAACAATCCAATTATGTTGAGGAATTGCTACACAAGACAATTGGTGCAGAATTCCTTTTGAAGAAAGCAAAGTTGCCTCTTGTGACCTTTTCCCAACTCTAGTGCATTGTTAGATCTTATCATTCTGATTTTCACCTTGAATTGCCTTTCAACCATAGACAAAAAAGATTTAAGCATAAGAAAAGCATTGTATTTTTTTGCACTTTATTAAAATGTCCATGTTCATCTACTATAGTAAGAAAATACCTGAAACCATTGTAAGTATTTGACTTATAAGGTCCCCATATGTCTACATATATAAGTTCAAAACTATGCTTGGACTTTATGTTTCTGATAGAAAAAGAATTCGCGGTTTGCTTAGTCTTAAGACAAACATCAGAAATAAACTCAGAATTTGACTTACAATAAAGAAAATCTAAATGTTTCATTGCTGAAAATAGGAGATGTTCAATCTTACATACCAGTGTTTAACATCATGAGCAACATTAACTTGAACTAGACTAGAAAAAGAAACGGACTTTAAAATGGAATTTCTTCCTTTTGGAATTGAAACTACATTACTACCGAATATACACTTAGACTTAAGACTACTTGGTTCTAATAATTTGAGTCCTTCTCTAACTTCAACAAAAGCTTGTGGACTCTTTATTAAAAGGCTCTGTAATACACACCCAATAGATGTGATAGGACATCATACTTGAACTTCACAAAACCTATGAACTGACAATAAATTATACTTGAATTCTGGAACATGTAACACATTATTTGGGATATGACCAGGCAGAATAGAGATACTCATATGAATAACAATCACCTTGAAAGAGTTAGGTAAACTGATATTCAAAGGTAAAGAAGTAGAGTTAGAAATAGGAAGAGTTAGGATCAAAACACATATGCTTTGAGGCACTTGAATCAATGATCCAAGTGTCTAATTTTAGACTAGTAAACACTAAATCCAAGTATTTTAGAATAGTACCAGTAACTGCATATGCATCGATTCATGTATTTCCTACATGCGCAAACTCTACATACTTATACATGTGCATCATTTATGCAATTTGTTCTTTGCTGAGTTGCTGTCCAAAATTACTATTGTTGAGCTCAGTTCTTTTTCTTGTGTGAATTCTCATGTTCCTCATGTGTTAGTACAATAATTTCCTTAATTTGATTCCAATAACCTTTTTGATTGGTGAACTCGAAATCTTCTGGAAATCCAATAATTCTGTAGCAATCCTCTTCTGCATGTCCTGTTTTTTCACAATAAGTACTAGACACATTTGGATTATACTTCTTTTTCCCTTTAAATTTCTGTCGAGGCTTAACAAACTCTTGTCCTAAGTTGTTATATTTGGGTGCAATGGTTGTGGTTGCTACTCTTTGTGTTTGGTTTATGAGTTTCTCATAATTCTTCCTCTGTCATGTGAGCATAAAAGCTGCAAACTCAGCTAGAAGCTATGCATTATGCTGCTTGTCCTCTCCAGCTGCCATGAATAATACTGATTGGGAGTAAAAAAGTGCATTTTCATAAACTTCTCTTTGATTTTCATCTTTCAAGAGAAATGAATAAGCAATATCCATGCTAGATAAATGATTTATCATGGGGATATTTCCTTTTGTTGTGCATAAATATCATATAATCCAATTAGGAATTGGATCAAACTCGGATCCTGAAGAGACTTAGTCAACTTTGTCTTCCCTTCACAAACACAAACACATGAACAATATATGTTAACATTCAAAACATATGATTCATCCCATAATCATTTGAGCGTAGTGAAGTATCCCGCAATATTATTGTTTTCCTGTACTAATCCGATAACTCCTTATGTAGATGATAAAGCTTGGCTCCTTTTGATCTCCCAAATCTCTGCTCCAGGTTGTCCTAATGCTCTTTTACAGTTTTGGAGTATATCACACTATCTGTAATATCCTTGAGAGAGCATTTAAGATCCAAGAGATGACCATGTCCTTCGCTCAACTCCATTGTTCATGTTCTGGAGATTTCAGATATGGAGATTGACAGGGTCCACCTTCCACCATGGGTATCTTCTTCTATCAAACACAATGTTGACTAGAGCCAATCCAGGTGAATCTGAATTGTTGAGATGATAAGGGTGATTGACATCATAGCTGACTGGGTTAGCAACATTGCTCGTATCACCAGTAGATATCAGGGTTGTTTCAAGCATTTTAGGTTGCTAATTTTGATGATGAATCTGATGTAAAAGGATTAGATGGTTGGACTGCTAGATCGAGCTTATTGCTCTGATACCATGTACGAAATTAAAGAAGAAACCTTAATTGAAAGATTTTCTATGTATCTTATTCATTGCTAGTACATGTATTTATATACACCTGCATCTGAAAAAAATAGAATAGCAAAGGAAAAAGACTATGTACAGTTGTACTACTCTGATTTATGTAGCAGAAATATTCGATTCCTACAACTAATTATATTCCTTCATATTAGTCACGTGAGGGAAGGAAGCTTCTAGTATTAAAGTATCTGATGGTGCATAATTGATTTATCATAAATTATCCAAGGGTTGTGACCCGTCCACGTGTCCTAAACATTGAGCTAAGTATAACATGAGTTATATCGAACTCATCATTTGATCGGAACGGACACGACTTCTAGGTCTTCTTCTTCTTCTTCATACTTCTTCTCTATCTCTAAACAAATCTCCATGGATCTTAGAATTAGGATGAGTTTCTTTTTCTCAACACTAATTAATACATGTCATGAGAAACGATGTGAATGCGACTTCATGAAAGTGATATTGATATTTATCCCTTTCACTCAATTATTATTCAAATAAAAAATGAGTGATCGATGTTTGCATCATTACGGTGAACGAAACTTGTGAAATTTATGTTGTCGCTTTTAGCTCTTTGTTTGATAAATGATTACCACTTAGAGCTAGCAACATTATTATTGGAATTAGCAGCTAACTCGATGCTTATTTTTGGATGTGACCAAAAAAGGTGCTACTGAACTAAGCAAAATACAAATAATTCCTAAATATCGGAACTAATTAAACTTTTATACACAGTACAAAAAAAATTGAGAAATTTTTAGAAATCACTACTGTTTAGTGGCTATTAACTTCCTATAGTTGCCATATACATAATTACTTCCTACAACTACCATTCAATTATTACAATAGTTTATTCGTTTTGTTGTATTTTGTTGTATTCATGAATACAACAGCAAAAAATGCCTAAAATCAGGGTAGTCCAGTGACATGTATTCGCGCCATGTATTCATCATTACAACAACAAAAAGCGCCTAAAATCAGGACAGTTCAGCTGAACGCGTATGTATTCACATGTATTCGTGCTGCTGTATTCATAAATACAGCAGTAAAAAGAGCTTAAAATCAGGGATGTCCAATTGTACGCGCATGTATTCACATATATTCGCGCCATGTATTCATGAATACAACAACAAAAAATGCCTAAAATCAGGGCAGTTCAGCTATACGCGCTTGTATTCACATGTATTCGCGTTGTTGTATTTATGAATACAACAGTAAAAAGCCTAAACTCATGGCAGTCCAGTTGTACACGCATGTATTCACATATATTTGTGTCATGTATTCATGAATATAATAATGACAATCACCTTAAAAATAGGTATGTCAAGCTATCTAGAGGGAGGAAATAATATATAGCGTATTTTATGCCTTATTTCATGCATCAATATTTGTATATATCACAAATACTTATTTTGCTATAAAATATAAAGGTACCCATAGAAAATAATATTTTAAAATAATTTTAGTTTATAATAAATAGAATATATAGCTTTGCTACAGAAGTAAAATTTCCAAAAAAAAATATTATGTAAAAGTAGTGGCGGAGCTAAGTGTATTAATAGGGTTCAATTAAATTCCTTTAGTCTGAGCTCTTAAATTCCTTATTATGTAAATAAAGCAAAACTAAATTTTGTGAATCCTTTTGATAGGCAACTGTATTCATTCATTGTGCAAGTTTTGTTTTAATTTTCTTATTAATTCGCCACAATGTCACAAATAAATATGCAATTCATATAATAAATTGAAATACACCTTAATAGCATAAAACCGTTTGACACTATAACAATTGGTTGGTTATATTGGAATAATTAATACTTAAAATCTTACTTAAGATAATACAATACATCGCTTCGTTGACTGTATAAGAAAATAACTGTGGCATAATTAATGTAGATCATTTGATTGGTGATATTAAAATAATACCCGAATTAAATTATGCGATTATCTATTTATTATTTTATACATAATAGAATATAAAATACAAATATGTATTAGTAATATAGGGATTCAACTATTTACCGACAAAAATAATTTTTAAATAAATAATCATGTATAACTTGCAGTGTTAATCACCGCATAAATAATTTTTATAGTACAATTCATTTTGCATGATATAAATTACATAAGATAACAAATTGAGCCGAGTAGATTAATTCAATTACTGCATTATCCTACCAAATAGGTGGAAATCCAAAACACAAGAAAGGTGGATGTTCAATTTATCAACAAGGGTTGTGGTTAATGCTAATTTATAAATAGCATAATATGCTAGCAGTTTATACGCAGGAGCTCCAACGTTCAATATATTATGCTGAAACTTTTCGTGTGCTGAAGTTCCAACATAGTATGCTGGAATTTTATATGCAAGAGCTCCATAATCCAATATATTATACTCGAACTTTTTATGTTTCAGCAAAATAATAACTATTTTTAATGACTTTATAAATGATGGTTGTTTTTCAATTACCAATCCTAAAAATGGCTAGCTTGTATTATTTTTACGGTAAGTACTCTTTCATCCTTAATAAGATATTTTGGGTTCGAGCATTGTATATATAGTTACTTTGTTAAGGAGTGCTTTACCCGTATGAAATTTTCAGGGGCAAATCTAATAGCCCGTTTGGACATACAGATCTTTTTACTTTTTTCTGAACTCAATATTTGGCTATAAAATTTTTAATTTTTACTTGAAGATGTATTCAGAAATTTTTCGAAAATTTAAAAACATTAAAAAAAGTGATTTTTCAAAATTTTCACCCATATCACGCACAAAACTTCAAAAACAACCTAAAATTATATTCGTATCCAAGAATAATTTTAATTTTAAAAAATTATTTTTTGAAATAGTACAATTTTAATGTCCAAATGGCCATTAAATTGAATTGGCCTAGTGGGAATCAAAAAGAATTTAAAAAAAAAAAAAACTACTCATATCCTATCAATATAAGTAGGGAAGTAGTATTAAATTGAGACAGAGAAAAGAAAGGTAGAAGATATAAACGAGGGTGCGTTGTAGCGTGACTGTCAAATCTACATATTCTCTCTCTCTCTGTTTCTCTCTCTCTTTAGGGAGATTCGATTCAATCGCCGATCATTTCGGCTTTTCCAATCTATGTCTACTGCCTCTCTTCCCTAACTATAATGTTCTCAGATTTTCAAGGTACGTTCCCAATTCAGCTTTATATATATAAATAAATGTTTAATTATACACCGTCTGTTTATTCTTTCTCTTTTCTCTTTGTTTTGAGTGTGAGAGGGAATATTTTCTTAACTTTTTGAAGTGTGGTAGGTTGTTAAATCTGTATCGAGTCTTCGTTTTTGTTAGCTTTCAGTCCCTCAATTATTATTTCTATGTTATTTTTCTGAATTTGTGTTGAGGGAGAATTTTCAATGAAGTTTGAGACTTTGTTTTTTTAGTACAGTCCTTTCCCCAAATATTTGTTGTTTTTTAATTCAAATTTTGGGAATTTTAGCTTCTGCAACTTTGAAACACTTCTCTGCAAAAATTCCAAATTTGAATTCTGTTTGTTTCTTCTTTATGGTTTGTGATATGTCTGTGTTTTTTAAAATGCTAATGTTTTGTTTTCACCTTATTTCTCTCTCAAGCCCCCACGCCCCCCCCCCCCGCGTGTGGGGGTATGAGGGTAGGTGGGTGGTTATAGTGAGTCTCTCTGTGCATTTTCTTGAAAAGAATACTAATATGAGAGTTATGGCCAAATCTGCACTGCAAAAATAGACTGGTCATTTCTGGGTCTGGAGATTCTTCTTTCAAATACTCTGAGCTTAGTTAGGTCCTTTAGCTGAGGGGGAGTATACAAACAGTACGCACTAAAAAGTTTCCCTTTTATGGAAAATAGGATCTGCTTTTTTTCATCTCATCATACCTAAAATAATACATAATAATAATGATATTAATAATTGTATACTCCATTTTTCTTGAATCTATCTATCCTTGTTAAAAAGTAGAACCCATGGGGTGAAAAACTAAGAAATCATGATTTCAATTTCAGAATGTTGTCTGTTTTGTACAACTTGTTCTTAAAAAAATCATATAAAAGAACACTTACCATGTTTTGTCTTTTGGGGCTCGTTTGACAAGTTATGCTAAGACAAGTTATGCCGAGATTAGTTATATTGTGATTCGGGTACTAGTTTAATCCCAACATTAGTAACCAAATAAGCAATAAGGCTGTACTGAATTTTCTATCTCAAGATTATATTTCCTTATCCATCAAAGGGGTAGAGCCAGAGTGTTCAATAATTTTAGTGCAAACATTGTATTTGTGTGAAAAAACTCATTGAATTTGTACAATTTATTAATGTAGAATCCAGTAACTTAATAGGATTTGAATCTTGAACCCCTTTATTTCTTTTCCTAATTATTGTCTTTTATTTTTGTGGTCCTTTTATTTGGGATCTACTTTTGCAGAACCTGTTTTGAATTGAAAAGAGGATTCTTCTTCACCAACTAAGGACCAACAAAAAAAAAAAAAAAAGGAATTATGGAGGGAGATACATTTTCAGGCTTAGGTAATGGTACTCAAGTAGATGGAAAAGTTTTTCAGACATTTCAGAAGAGTTTTGTACAAGTGCAGAACATATTGGATCAAAATAGGTTACTAATCAATGAGATTAATCAGAATCATGAGTCCAAGATTCCTGATAATTTGAGCAGAAATGTTGGTTTAATCAGAGAGCTTAACAATAATATCAGAAGAGTTGTTGATCTTTATGCTGATCTTTCTTGTAATTTCACAAAATCAGTTGATGCTTCATCTGAAGGAGATTCAAGTGGTGTTTTGAGATCAGATGGAAAAGCTAATCACAAGAGAAGCAAGCCTCATGTTTAAAAGGAAAAAAAAAAGGATTAAAAAGTTAAGTCCTTTTTTAATCCTTTTTCTTGATTCTTTTATCATTGTGGAAACAAGAAAATCCCCCAAATTGTCTGAGGTAGAAGAAGATAAATTAATGATTAGATAATAGTATAACCTTTTTTATTTTATTTTTTAATTTTCCTGTAGTTGTACTTTATTTAGTACGTTATTCAAAAATAATGACCCCCAAGAAATGTGTCCTTTTGTTAATGTTCATCTGCAGATCTAATTGAAGAAAAAAAAATGTTTGTATGTTGTTTATCTTGTTGGTAAATTCTTGATCACAACAGTTCAAAATCAAATGAGCTGTTGTTTGTTTCTATTTTATTGTTTCTTTTTGAATGAGCACAAATATATTGTTTTTGTTAAAGGGGATGTTGTGTAAATGTTTTAACTTTTAAGTTTGTCAAAAGTCTAATGATATATATATTTTTTGTATCGGTCTTTACAGATTTATCCCATCATTCTCTTCTATAATAAAGTTTCTTCCATACCACTTTTTGCTAAACTCCTTTTGTTCCTTTTGCTCAAAGACAGATTTCTTTTTCATATTATTTGGGTGGTGAAAACTGCAACTAGTGGCAGACACTGTTTTAAGTCCTCCAATAAATCAAAGCCCTTTTATGTTTTATTTTTATTTATTTACTTATAATTGTTTGTATTGGAGTTAGCTTGCTAGTACCTTAATTAATTTCATGAGAGGATACACAAGTATCAAGTAATTCTGTCCACCAAGGCTTGGACATATGGGAAGAAATAACCTAATATATTTTTGCGGAGGCGGATTCAAGCTTTCAAGCTTTTGAATTCAGGATTCTAATCGTTTTAAGTAACAGAGTTCTAAATTAATAATTCATACATATTCAATGAATTTTCTAAAACAAATATATGGTTCGAAACAAAGTTACTAGGTACGATCGAACCCGCTCCTGACACTCTAGCTCCGTCCCTGAAGTTTGAATCTGAGACTTCATGATTTTTCAATCACTTCATTGATCAATAGGATATACCCCTGGATGCAAATCAAAGCTCTTTTGAGCCCGCAGAATGTAAAATTTCTCGAGAGGAGAAGTTTTCCTTTAAATGAGTCATTCACGCCTTGCTAATCTGAATTAGTCGGACCAATAAATTTTGGATATCATATGAATAAACTAACAAAACTATTCCATATATCTTTTTTTTTCCCCTCAATTTATGAATATCTTTTTTGGGGAAAGTTATTATTGGTGATTTTCATGTGGAGAAAGAGAACAAAGGAAAAAGGGCGTAGTTTGATTGAAACATACATTTCTGCAAAGATGCTCTAAGACATTTTGGGGAGAGAAAAGCAGCTTTCAGATTAGATTTTTTTAGTTCCCAGTCACACAGCACCACAAGATAGGAATCTCAGACAAGAAATGAGGGGTCTTTGACCAAAGTTTTAGTAAATATTTTCCACCCCATTTATTTATGTTTAATGTTTGTTTCATCCAACGATAGTCTTATGGATAGTATTGATAGGGAAATAAATGAATAAATAATTCAATTGGTGGAATTTAAATATTACAAAAATAGAATTAAAAAAAGAAGTTTGGGTATTTCTAAGGGACAGACATATGTGAATAGTGATTCCCAACAATACAGACAAAGGGCCCCAAATGGCTTTCTTTTGAGATAGAACTGAACTGAACTTCAAAATGCTTATCTACTTAGGTTTCTTTCTCTTTTGCAAATTGCAATAAAGGCGCTTTTATTATTAGCTTCCATTTGATCCCACAAACATGTCCTGCCTCATCGCCGGCGAAATCATAAAATTATATTAAAAAAATTAATATTCTAAATCGCTTTTGCTATTTTGTCAATTTTTTCTTTTATTTCAAAAAGAATTAATAATTTAAATATAATAAAAATTCATTTTTATACTGTATATTTTTCAACAAAAAATATTCAATTAATCTTCTTCTCTTCAACTTAGCTTCGCTTCTGCCTATCGTCCACTCAACTATCCCCTTTTTAGTATCCCTTTGAGAAAATAAGAGTACAATTGATTAATATGTACAATAAATATTTTATTATAAAATATACATATTTATGTGTAATAATAAGTTTTAAATAAGTATTTTATCAATTGGTTTGCTTGATTGCTTGTCTTATTTACCGTTTTCTTAGTGGGTGGTTTATGTCTGGTCCTTTCGGGTCGCCTGATCTGGACTGATGACGCTTCGTAACGGCTTGTCTGGAGTCCAGCGGCTCTTTAAGGCTTCGATGTATTCCATTGTCGGTTATTTTTTTATACGTAAAATTAAAATCAATCCAAATTTAATTAATTTTTAAAATTCAAAATTAAAATCAAATCAAAATAAAAAATTGTCGGTTTGTTGATCCTCCATTAGATTCAATGTTTTTTCCAATTTGATTAAGAGTGTCAAATTAGCGGGTTGAATTGGACAGTAACACATCAAATTTGATATCAGCCTCACATTGTTCCGTGGGAATGTAATTGGATTCCATTAGATCAAAAGCCTAATAGTTTGTGAGTGCTAACTTCAGATCAATTAAGCGTAGATATCGAGCTAACCTTCAATCATACAAAGAAGAGTAAAAATTAGCTGGTTGAATACGTGTTCAAGGAAAACATCATTGATGCCCTGAAAATATGACATAAAAAGACAAAGACAATGCAAATATAGACAATTGGTTTTGTTGGTGGACCCTCTGAATATGGGATTCTAATTTCTGATGTGAGAAAAGAAAGTTGTGGTCAATACTGGTGATACACTAAAATTATTTTCATGTAACATACTATATTATTGATTCGAGTTGTGGAACGATTAATGTGTGCATTAGAGTATGTTGCCTATATTACGCCCTCTTGAGATACAACTCTTTTTTCGGACCGTGCGAGAATGTGCGATACTTCTTGTATCGAGCTGCTTGAGT
Source organism: Nicotiana noctiflora (assembly GCA_032618575.1). Classification (NCBI taxonomy): domain Eukaryota; kingdom Viridiplantae; phylum Streptophyta; class Magnoliopsida; order Solanales; family Solanaceae; genus Nicotiana; species Nicotiana noctiflora. The sequence continues at coordinate 396,580 of JASVEL010012608.1, forward strand.
CATGAGGCGGAACCTTGATTTAAGTTCTATGAGTTCAATAATCACTTATTAGATTTTTAAAATTATGAATTCATACTACTATTATTGTTATTTGAGGATCCCAATGTTGTAAGACAGATTAGATCTTTTCTAATACAAGCTCTATCTTTCTCTCTCTACCTCTTATTCTCTGGAACACTCAATCTATCAAAAGCAACAAGATATATAATTCACGTTTCTATGTCTTATTATTTTCGATTACGATTTACCTTTGATCTATTTTTTTATTGTATTTACTTGCAAAAAATTTGTTAACTTTCGAGTAAAATAATTTGGCGCCGTCTGTGGGAATTTCGGCAATCGAAATCATAGTTTGCACCTAGAATATAAAAAACAAACCATTTTCCTTCACACTCTACTGAAATAAAAAAATGGCAGAAAATGACGTAAGATTGAAAGCAATAGTAGGTGTCACGGCCAAACTCATTGCCCCCTCAACGAGGCCGGTAGAGAAAATATCTTGAGCACAACATCTGACAGCACTCAAGAGGGCGAAATCTAATCCTCTCCATCTGAAGATCTGACGATCTTGCATGAAAAGGGAGCTTTCACGCCTGTAGTCAAAGAAACACCACCCCCGGTGGTCAAGAAGCTAGTGGAAGAATGGCTGATGAACACCCAAGGCAGCTTGCTCGAAAAACCGCCCAAATCAATATTAAGAACCCGTTGACGACAGAAATCGCTACCACCAACGAACACGATACTATACATACAAACAACCACACCAATGACCAAACCAGCAATGGCACACTTGCAGCCATCCCTAAAAAAGTGGAGGAAATGGAGAATGAAAACAAGGCACTTTGGGATCAAATGAAAGAGCTTCAGGAAAGAGTAGACAAAATTCTCAGCGCTCCTAAGTTACTAACGAATCGCGACATGGGAAGATTCATCGAACAACCATATAGCGAAGAAGTTGCACCTCACCTGATCCCGAAAACCTTCAAAATACGGCCTTACTTAAGGATATATGACGGGACGACAAACCCCGAAGACCACCTGATCCACTATGTGACTGCTGTGAAGGGTAACGATCTGTCAAAGGAACAAGTACCATCCGTACTACTAAAAAGGTTTGGAGAAATGTTAACGGGAGGGGGGGCATTAACATGGTACTCGCAGCTACCATCTAGAACGATATCAATATTTAAAGAAATGGTGGATAAGTTCGCCACCGCCCATGCAGGAGAAAAGAAAGCAGAGTCCAGGCTCAATGATATCTTCGCCATCCAACAAACCGGAGGTGAGGGACTCAGGGACTTCCTGGCCAGATTCAACAGAGTAAGGATGAGCCTACCAAACGTATCGGAAGGCATGGCAGTCGCAGCTTTCCAAAACGGGTTGAGCAGAGATAGTTTAAGAGCAACCAAAAAGCTACTAAGCCGACTCATGAAATATTCCCCACCACATAGGAGGAAATACCCAATGCTTACTATGCTGAGGTATGAGCAGATGAGGATGATCTCAACGGACCAAACCAGCAGCTCACGACAATACAGTCAGAAGCAAGGGATCGACGCAGCGAGGGCCAACAGGAACAACCCTCGCACTTTAATAAAGAAAGGCATCAGCCTTACCTCAAATCCTCACATCCACCACCGCCAAGACACACAAAAGCACTACAACAACATGTCGCCCCACTTCGTAACGAAAGAGGTATGCCCCCTTTATTATCTGCCCATAACTGTTGCGTGTCTCTGTTAGAAATAGTGTATGCACTGGAGAAGCTGGGCACCAAAGTACAATGGTCACAGAAAATGAAATCAGACCCCGCCACAAGGAAGTCAAACTTCCCGTGCGAGTTCCACCAGGAACGAGGGCACAAAACCGAAGATTGCATAGGGCTATGGTAGGAGGTAGTCAGAATGCTGAACCGAGGATACTTGAGGGAGCTTCTCAGTGATATAAGGAAAAGATCAACTTCGCACGAGGGCGGGAACAACCTCAAGGGCCGCCAAAGCCACCTTTGCCAGCATGCACCATCAACATGATCATCGGAGGAGGCGACGATTCAGCAATCAACCATGTAAAGTTCACCACCTCACACAAACTTAAACGAGCAATCACCCACGAACGGTATGACGACTTCTAAGAAAGTATCACCTTCGATAAATCTGATGCCGACGGTTTGTCTTTTCCTCATTATGATGATTTGGTCATAACTTTACATATTGATGACACGGATGTTAAGAGAATCATGGTTGATGATGGATGCGGCTCTTGTATTCATCCAAGAGTCCTCGCACAGATGAGGCTCGAAGATAGGATAATACCACGCTGCATAACACTAATAGGTTTTAACAATGCAATAGAACGAACCTCCGGGGAGGTATCATTGCCGATTTTAGCAAGAGGATTTATACTGGAAACCACTTTCCACGTTATGAACCAATAAATAACCTACAACGCCATCATAGGACACCCATGGATACACGCCATATGGGCAGTCCCCTCAAGCTTCTATCAAGTGATCAAGTTTCCCACCCCTTGGGGAGTATTTAGCATTTGGGGTGAGCCGCACACGAGTAAAAGTGCTACCGAATCACTAAAGACTGCTGAAACACCAAACAGTTGAAAGGAGCAAGTGCGGAGGCATATAAATCAGCCGTGTTGGGGACTAAGGTCAACCCGACAATAGAAGCCATCAAAGATCTGGATATTGTAGAAGCCTGCAAAGCAACGATCGAGGACCTCGACCCAGTACAAATGGACAGCACCGACCACACAAAGAAAGCCTACATCAGACACAACCTCTGTGACCCAAGTAAGTACCATGAATTGCTGAGTAACCATGCGGATCTATTTGCTTTTTCTCATTAAGATATGCTGGGGATACCAAAAGACGTCACCAACCACAAGCTGAACGTCGAACCACTATATCCACCCGTGCGACAACTTAGAAGAAAGTTCAATGCCGCAATCAATGAGGCCATCAGTGAAGAGGTAGATAAGCTACTGGCCAACGGGTCCATAAGGGAATCAAAATATCCCCAATGGGTCGCCAATTTCATGATGGTCAAAAAGAAAAATGTGAAATAGAGGATGTGCGTTGATTTCACCGACCTTAACAAAGCATGCCCGAAGGACTCGTTCCCATTACCTTACATCGACTAGTTGATCGATGCCACATCGGGACATGAGCTGCTAAGATTCTTAGATGCCTACTCCGGCTACAACCAAATCATGATGGTCGAGGAGGACCAAGAAAAGACAACATTCATCACCCACCAGGGGACATATTGCTATAAGGTGATGCCCTTCTAACTCAAAAACGCAGGGGCGATGTATCAGAGACTGGTTACCAGAATGTTCAAGGAACAACTTGGCAAGACCACAGAGGTCTTCATCGACAATATGCTGGTAAAATCGACAAATGAAGAAGACCACCTCGACCATTTGAAAAGAAGCCTTCGAGATACTACGATAGTATGGGATGAAGTTGAACCCACAAAAGTGCGCCTTCGGCGTGGCCTCAAGAAAATTCATGGTTTCCTCATATCACAACGAGGAATCGAAGTCAACCTAGATCAAATCAAAGCAATTGACTCAATACATAAAGCACTGACCAGCAAGAAATAGGTGTAGAAGTTGATGTGGCGAATAGCCTCCTTGTTGAGGTTCATTTCATGATCCTCTGTAGGTACCATAAAATTTTTAACGTATTGAGAAAAGATCACGAACTACAATGGAAATAGGAATGCACCGAGGCTTTGAAAAAATTAAAAGAATACCTGTCTTCGCCACCATTACTAGTTAAAGCAAACCCTAGTGAACCCTTGTTAGTATACCTGGTGGTGTCCGAAGTCGTTGTCAGCGCAGTCATGGTCCGTGAAAACAAAGGTACGCAATCTCCTATTTACTATATTAGCAAAACCATAGTGGACGCCAAAATACAGTATCCACACCCCGAGAAGCTTGACATAGCACTGGTCGTAGCTTCACGAAAGCTTACATCTTACTTTCAGTGCCATCCCATAAAAGTTATAATGACTTTCCCCCTGAGAAGCATCCTACATAAGCTCGAGTTTTTGGGCAGGCTCACCAAATGGGCTACAGAGCTCAGCGAGCATGACATATCCTATCACCCAAGAAATGCCATCAAGTAGTAGGTACTTGCAGATTTTGTCACCGATTTTAGAACAGAGATTCTGCCGGAAGCAGAACTAGAGGCCATTCACGTCACTCCTAATGCCGACCTCTGGACCCTCTACATTGATGGCACTTCCAACGCCTCATGATCGGGATTGGGACTCGTACTCGAGGTCCCTATGGGTGAAATAATTCGTTAGTCCATACAATGCCCCGAGATGACTAACAACGAGGCCGAGTACGAGGCTATGATTGCAGGTATGAAGTTAGCCATCAAGTAAGGAGCTCGACAACTCATTCTCTATTGCGGTTCTCAACTCGTGGTGAACCAGGTCACCAGGACTTACCAGATCAAGGAACAGAGACTGCAAAAATATCAGTCAAAAATTCACAAATTGATACTAGAGTTCGACGAGTGCCGCCTGGAATAAATCTTGAGGGCGCAGAACGTCGAAGCAGACGGCCTAGCCAAATTAGCTGCAGCCACCAAAAACATCAACAAGGGAAATATAGTCGCCTTACTCCATTCAACCATAGATCACACTGAGGTACTCTTCTTAAATATAACTTGGGACTAGCACAACCAGTTTATCTCCTATATATAGGATGGGACACTCCCATTCGACAAAAAAACAGCCAAAAAGCTCCAAGTACAGGCCACCCAATATTGCCTAATAAATCACGATCTGTACAAAAGAACGTTTGACGGACCCCTCGCTAAGTGCTTGGGGCCGCACCAAACAAGGCGGTTACTCGAAGAGGTACACGAGGGCCATTGTGGCGCACATACCGGCAATTGCGCTCTCATCTATTACATCATCTGAGCCGGTTACTACTGGCCCATAATAAAACAGGAGGCAACAAAATATGTTCGTAGGTGCGAACAATGCCAAAAGTATGCCCCCATGATACATCAACCGGGAGAGCCCTAAACTCAGTAACATCACCTTGAGCCTTCATCAAATAGGGAATGGACATAATCGCCCCCCTGCCATCAGGGAGAGGAAAGGTACAATTTCTATTAGTTTTGACTGACAATTTCTCCAAGTGGGTAGAAGTAGGAGCGTACGCTCAAATACGCGAACAAGAAGTCATCTCCTTCATATGGAAAAAAATCATATGCCGCTTCGGCATCCCAAAGAAATCAGCTGCAACAACGGCCCCCAATTTATCGGCAAAATGATAACAGAGTTCTTTGACAAATGGAACATCAAGCGGATACTCTCCATGCCATATCACCCTTCCGCCAGCGACCAAGCAGAATCCTCCAACAAAACAATATTGAACATACTAAAGAAGAAACTCGAAGAGGCCAAAGGGCTCTTGCCAGAATTACTACCAGAGGTACTTTGGTCATACCAGACAATGCCTAAATCCAGCATAGGAGAAACACCGTACTCGTTGGTCTATGGAACCGACGCGATTATAACAGTCAAAATCAAAGAACCAAGCATGAGATATTCACACACCAGCAGAGTAGACAATGACATGGGTAGGATTCAGGACCTCGACGAGGCCGAAGAACGAAGAGATATGGCCCACATAAGAATGATGGCTCAAAAGCAATAGGTCGAAAGGATTACAACAAAAAAGCCATAATACGACAACTCAAAGTAGGAGATTACGTCCTCAAAGCCAAAACTTTGGCATCAAAAGACTCGTGCGAAGGGAAACTAGGCACTAATTGGAGCGTGCCATATAAAATCATAGCAGATGCAGGCAAAGCCTAGTTGGAAACAATGGAAGGAAAAACACTAGAGAAAAACTGGAACGTCGCCTACCTCAAATACTTTCATTTTTAAAGGGTGTCTCCCCAGTCGTACTCTTTTTCCCTTACCCGAGTTTTATCCCAATTGGGTTTTCTCGGGGAGAATTTTAACGAGGCGGCGAAGGGGACACTCGGGGTTGTATGGAGGTAGATTTATCATACCGGCTATTCGACGCGTATCTTCAGTCAGATATAATAAAGGGACTATCCTAGTTGAGTCTCTATTATGTAAGCGGCTAAGGCCACCTTCTCCATTATGTAAGCGGCTAAGGCCACCTTCTCCATTATGTAGGCGGCTAAGGTCACTTTCTCCCTTTGGGTCGTCACACCTTCTCCATTTTGTAAGTGGCAGAGGCCATACCCAATGATCGTTGACCCCCCTCGATGACGATAGGTAAAACTCCAACGACAGTTGAAGTTACATACTATGGGCCAAAGGCCATTGCCAATGATCGTCGACCCTGCTCGACGATGACAGATAACACTCCAACGAAAGTTGAAGTTACATCATATAGGCCAAAGGCCATCGCTAATGATCGTCGTCCCCGCTCGATGACGACAGATAACACTACAACGATAGTTGAAGCTACATCCTATGGGCCAAAGGCCATCGTCAACCCCGCTCGACGACGACAGATAACACTTCAATGACAGTTGAAGTTACATCCTATGGGCCAAAGGCCACTTCTAATGATCGTCGGTATCGTTCGATGATGACGGATAACACTTTAATGATAGTGGAAGTTACATACTATGGGCCAAAGGCCATCGCCAATGATCATCGACCATGCTTGACGACGAGGGATAAATCTTAAACAAAAGTTAAAATTACATCCCACGGGCCAAAAGCTGTCACAACCGATGCGCTGGCCAAGCTCGACGATGACAAACAATGTATAAACAAAGAACACCACAAAAGAATTGCAACAATAGTATAACTCTTTCATTATGACAAAAATGATATACATTCAGTCTCATGAAGGACTCCCATTACATTCCAAAAAGAAAAAAAGGCAAAACCTATACAAGTCCTAAGGAGCCTCGCCAGCTTTACCATCGTCATCCGCTCGCTCTCTTTCTCGACCATTTCCACCGAGGTGATAAATCTCATTAAATCTTGGGTCAGATTTGAGCCGGTTGACATCCTCCAAAGTGTAACCCTCTCGGTTAGGAGAGTCGGAGCTGTACCCACAAGCTACACGAGCGGCACGAGCCTCGTGCCACTGCTCTTGGACTTCCTCCTCAGAGGCACGTTCCACAACAAGAAGTTTTTTATACATGTCCAATTTGGCCTCCACATATATCCATATCTCATGTGCATCTTGGGCCGCATCCCCGGGCCGTGGCGGGCAATACGCTTGAGGACATCGATCTCAGCCACCTTAGCTTCGAGCTCGGATGTCAAAGCTGCTACCTATCGATGAAGATCGGTTACCTCTGCCGCTACTCCACAGATCAGCTCCAACTCCTCCTCCCTCAGTTTTAGGAGCAATTCCAGCTCGCTATTACGAGCCACCGCCTTCCCCAACTCCTTATCCGTTTTCTCCAGCTCCGTCGCCCTGCGGCTTAATTGTGCCTCCTTCTATTCGAGGCCTTCCCAGAACACCTAGAATTTTAGATCTTGCCGGAAAAGATCCGCCTCCACTTGATGCTTGGAGTGATACCGTTTATACCTCTTTACCATATTATCAAAAATGGTCACCTTCTTCTGCTCACGACGCCTTCTCTCTATTTCCAAAACCAGGGTCTAAAAAAGAATATATATATATATATATATATATGTATGTGAGTTTATGTGAGTTTATACACATCAAAAGCATCAAAATCAATTTAAGAACACAGAAGTTACCTGTAACACCATACCAGCAACCATCTGAGCCAGCTCTGTATCGCTGACAGGACATGGGCAGCACAGTACGACCATCTCCAGCGCAGCCTGCTCGCTATGCTGTTACAAGCTGTAAGCCCCTTGAATCACGATACAGCAGCCAGATTCGTCTGCTGTCATCTCCAAACGTGCAGGGTTTTTCGCCATCTCACTCACATTCCCGCGGGCGAGCTCAGCAGTTGGTCCCCCAGCTTCACCACCAACAAGGGGCGACGAGCCACCCTCAGCAACACGAGTAGAGTTGGTACGAATATAGAACTTATCTGGTTGGCCGACCTCCCCGAACGGATGGCTTTGGCCATAAAGACGAGAATAGTTGTTTGGCGAGGCACGTCACTTTATTCATCACCCGTCTCCACCGCCTTACCCGTTATGAGCCTCCTCCTTTTTCTCTCCTCAGGCTCATCACTCGTCCGCAAGTTGCGGAGACGATGTTGACAGCCTCACCTCACTAGAAGCCACCTCCGTAGGAGCAGCCTCTTGTAAAGAGGCTATGGTCACCCCTTCCCTAATAGATGCATAAAGTATCTCCTGTGTATTCTGACCAACATCTGATCGGGAGGAGGTGGACACCGTCACCCTCCTCTTTGGAGCACTTCGACCTGGCAACAAAAGTGATTTAGCTGACGAAGTTTGAGAAAGCGACTAACTAAAGTCGAAGAAATACCTGAAGGGCTCGCATGGCCATAACGTTCAATGAATTCCACTCACGTACGAATCTCTTTTGCGAGAGGCAGCAAACCGGATACCCACTGCTTAATATCGGTTATGAACTGCAGAGTGTGAGCTATTGCTACAATATAACAGAAAAATCATAAGGATGATGTAATCAAAATTGCTAAAGTCACGTACAATAAATGACTCGATGGATAGGAATACTTACGTCTCGAATTCCACCTCTCAGGGAATCCGACGGGATTGGATACCAGGTGTTCCGTCCCGATGAAGAAGCATCTATGCTAGTAGCCCGGTTAGGCCGATCGTCAGTTTGCACGACCAACCCCTCCGGGCCACAATTTTTTTGAATGCAGCATGGTACCCCTCAGGTAGCTGGCTCTGAATAGCTGCAAAAGGTGGTGGATAGAGACCTCCAACCTAGCCAGTTCCGCGTATGTTGACACTACCCTACACACCTCTAGGGTATACGGTGTGAGTTGGGTGGGACACATGTTGTAGAAACGGCAGAGTTCTTCTGCCAATGGAAGAATGAGGAGGCCATAGCCGATCACGAAGGGATATTTGTAGAACGTATATTACCGCAACTATGGGTGTTCACATAATCCTCTCCCGCTAGAACCATCTCCACGTGAGCGGGTATATCATACGACGTGCGAAGAAGGCCTAAATCAGTTTGTTTTAACTCAGATTTCTCCCAAGGTTGTTCGGGAGAATCCCGTTGAAAGTCTCTCATAACAAGGAGTTGCTTTGGAAGTACGTTATTTACAGTAAGAAGGGTGAGATCCTCCTCTTTCTCTCCCTTATTGCCGCCGGACGGAGGTAGTATGTGAGATGATTTATTATTATGAGCCCCCGGAGTGTTATCCCATTTAGATTTTGTCATGATTTTCGATTGAGAAGTGATGTACTACACAACCACAAGTGTACTTTCACGGAAGCGGTGGGTTTCGTAGAAAGGAAGTATTTTCTTGAAATAGCCGGAAAACTTTTGCAAATGATCTAAAGCTAGGTTAAATTAAACCTTTTTCCTATTTATAGGGATGGGTAGCATTGAAATCGAAGAGGCAAGACCCAAACAGATGCAGGAAACCAAGAATCAGAACATCTTTTGTACTTCCTCGGAAACACACGTAATGATGACGCCTGCATATGTTGACATCATTTCAGGGAACGGCTTGTGCGCCAATATATCAACAGATTCAAGTGGTGGCCCCTTCACGTTGTCGTCTCCAAACATGATCAAAATTTGCCCAGTACAAGGTTTATGGTTCCGTCCATCGGTGACACACTTCATTACGTCACCAATGAATAGAGGGACTAACTGTATAGGGTCAAATTCTGTCCACTGCGGTAGCAATGACCCATGACTAAGCAATAGTTGAAGTGAGGGTACGACCTCCAAATGTCGGAGCGAAAACGTGCTCTTAAGTCTCGTCGTCCCCTCGAAGACACGTGACCTACCCCTGTATTATTTTATTATTTCGAGGGGGTTCTCCTGTTATATAAAGGAAGATCCCAATGTTGTAAAGCAGATCAGATCTTTTTTAATACAAGCTCTCTCTCTCCCTCTCTCTCTTTCTCTCTCTACCTCTTATTCTCTGGAGCACTCAATCTATCAAAAATAATAAGATATATAATTCACGTTTCTAGGTCTTATTATTTTCGATTACGATTTACCTGTGATATATTTTTATTGTATTTAATTGCAAAGTATTTATTAACTTTGGAGTCAAACAACGTCCTCTTGAGGTACATCTCTTTTTTGGACCGTGGGAGAATGTGGGTTACTTCGTGTACCGAGCTTTGAGTCACGAGGCAGAGCCATGATTTAATCTTGATGTTATTTGTTTTAACCTAGATGAAAATTATTTTCATGTAACATAGATGTTATTGATTCGAGTTGTGGAACGATTAATGTGTGCATTAGAGTATGTTGCCTATATTACGCCCTCTTGAGATACAACTCTTTTTTCGGACCGTGCGAGAATGTGCGATACTTCTTGTATCGAGCTGCTTGAGTCATGAGGCGGAACCTTGATTTAAGTTCTATGAGTTCAATAATCACTTATTAGATTTTTAAAATTATGAATTCATACTACTATTATTGTTATTTTAGAGATATTTTTCACACAAATTTTTACTTCATATTTAAATTACTGGATTCAGATGAAATGAGTGACATAACATTACATTTGCTCATGGTTTGTTACTTCCACAAATATTGAAGCACACACTTTTGTGGTTCTATTTTGTTCATTCTTGAACAATAATAGTATGTTTTTCACATTTTCCTTTGTTTGTATCCTAACTGAGATCTATCTTATCATCATTTCGTGTGTTGATGTGTAAGAAACTCTAATCATAGTCATCCACCATTAGTATTTTCATTGGTATACTTTAGTTTTGTCATAACTATTGAATCATTGATAATTTAAAATTTTGTGTTTATAATTTATTTTAATAGTCCAATAAAAGCTAATAACGATATTATGACCAGATTTAATTTATGAATAATAAGTTATAAAATCAGTATTTTAAAAATGACATAGATTAATTTACCGGCTTTTATTACAATCATATTAAGATCACAATTTGAAAAGAGACTTTGTCTGGTAATATAAAACTTGGGGACGAGAATAATACTATTTCAAACATTCTAGTTTCTCCGAGGATGACAATAAAAACCATTCAAATAAGAAAGTTAAATGTCCTTTTTTTTTTTTTTCTCTCTCTTCTCTTTCCCCTTAATTTCCTTAAAATAATAATGTCCGAAACTTTTCTAATGTTTTTTTTTAACAAAAAATACATTTTTACTACTAACTATGTTTTAATCTAAATACCCAATTCTCAGTATTATACTGTGAGTTATTTTACGTAGTGAATTACTTTAATAGAAATCTAGTTGTTAAAGTAATTTACGTACAACAAATTATTAAAAAATTATTTGTTAAGGAATTCACAGTATAATATTGCGAAGTACTTAAACGCAGTACTATACTGCGAATTCCTTATTAATTTGGCATCACCAATAATTAACTAACATAACAATAATTCAAACACACAAAAAATATGATATTATATTGTATCCTATGCTCGGACTTGCCTTATTTAAAGGCGTTTCAATTTTATGAAAATTCCTCAATACAATTTCAAACTTCCGTTCATACTTCTCTCTTCTTCTTATCAATCATTTTTTATAATGTCTGAAGAGCCAAAAATAAGGTTTTCATTATTATCGGGGTTGAGGTTGTGCTGGAAAATAACTCTGTGAGGTATAGCTCACCTCTACAGTGTCATGTTAAATTGCCGATTATTATAGAGTATGATAAATTAGTTTCGTTGTTATGTAAAAATAATGAGTATTGGAGCATGAGGGGCGAGATATAATCTCTTGTGACTCCACATGTGTGACTCCGCAGGGGTTTGCTTATTATTCTGAGTTTAACATCGAGGATGATGAACTCTTAGAGATTTTTTTGCGGATTCCGGATGAATACAGGAAATTTATTGTGACGACCCAACCCGTTGTCTCATGTGTTATTGCTCCGTTTCCCCCATTTCATGCTTATTCTTGTTTTGTTATCGGTATGTGGCATGTTAAAGTTGATTCAGATCGATTTTCAAGTCTCTTTAAGGAAGGCTTGTTTTGGAAAAGTTACCCGGACGTCGACTTATGAGTTCGACGGTTCAGATGTGATTTTTGGTGATTCAGTTAGCTTCGAAAAGTGATTTGTGACTTAGGAGTATGATCGAAATTGATTTTGGAGGTCCGACGTAGAATTAGGCTTGACTTGGCGAGTTAGTATTTTGGCGAATTCATTTGAAGGGAGAGATTTTGATCAGAGAGTCGGAATGGAATTCCGAGAGTTACTGTATGTTCGTTCGGTAATTTTGGATATGTGTGCAAAATTTTAGGTTAATCGGAGGTAATTTGGTTGGATTTTTGAACGAATGTGTGTTTCAGAAGTTTTGAAGAAGCTTAAGCTTGAAGCTGATGTGATTTAATGGTTTTAATGTTGTTTGATGTATTTTGATGATTGGAGCAAGTTTGAATAACGTTTTAGGATGGGTTGGTGCTTTTTTTGAGGTCCTGGGGGTCTCGGGGTGAGTTTGAATGGTTAAACGGGGAGTTTTGAGAGTTTGCATATTACTGTAGGTTGTTGCATCTGGTATTCTCGCTTCAGCGGGTTTTGGACCGCATAAACGGAGGCGCTGAAGCGGGTATGTCATCGCGGGAGCGGTCCAGGGGTTGGTAATGTAGATCCGCAAAAGCGGACCCCCCTTCGCATCAGCGGGTCTGTAGAAGCGTAAAGTTAGCCGCATAAACGATTTCGTCAATTTAAGTGAATATCCGCAAAAGCGGGATTTTGGCCGCAGAAGCAGTCCCGCATAAGCGGAAACGGGACCGCAGAAGCAAAAACTGGACTATTAAGAAGGGTTTTTATTTAATATTTCATCCGTGAGCTTGGGATATTTTCCATCATTGTTGGGTGATCTTGAGAGCTTTTGGCGAGAATTTAAGGGAGTTTTGACCGGGAATCAATTGGAGGTATATCCCTTGTCTTAAATACATGAGATTATGATAGATTGAACATGGAAATTGGTTGAAATTCATCAAAAAGGGGTAAAGCTAGGGCTTGGATTTTTGATATTTTAAATTGGAATTTGATAGGTCATTTGAGCTCGGATTTTGAAGTTCTTGGTATGTATGGACTCGTGGTGAGACGCGAAATCCGGTAATGTAGGTTTTGTGGTTTTTTGAGAAGTGTTGCTATTCGAGATTTTTGCTATTTTTCGATTGTTTTCGATTGGGTATTGTTCCATTGGCAGATTGTGATGTATTTGCTCTAATTTTTGTTAGATTCGATGTGCGTGGAGGCCGATTTGAGGGGCAATGGCGCCGCGAGCTAAAAATTTCACCGGTTCGAAGTGATTAATGATTGTAAATGATATCCTGAGGGTTTGAAACCCTGGATTTGCACCCATAGTGCTATATTAAGGTGACTTGCACGCCGGATAGAGAGCGTGGGGTAGAGCACCGTTGGGGATTGTGACTTGGTCCGCCCCAGTTATTGATTTTACCGCGTATTTCACTATGACTTGTTGTTTTCACTATGATTTGGGCTTATTGCCATACTTGGGGCTTATTGCCGACTGTTTGAACTTTTTGTGAGCTTCCATAACTGTTTTCCACACTACTTGAAATATTGTTTGAACTCTGTCCATTTGAATTACACTATTTTATGAACTTAGCTATATTTATACTCAATCTTGAGTTTTTAACTGATATTTGAACTATCATTTGAGCTGAGCATTGATGTTTTGCTGATGCTCGAGGGTCTTGTGACTATTTTCGGACTGATTGAGGCCGCGTGACATATATGAGGAGGCTTTCAGGCCTCGAACGATATGTGAGGAGGCTTTCAGGCCTCGATTGATATGTGAGGAGGCTTTTGCAGGCCTCGAGTGCATTGTAAGTAGGCTTTCAGGCCTCGTATTCATATGTACAGGCTTTCAGGTCTTATTATAATAGCGCTTGGGCTGTATGAGACCCTCCAGAGTTTGCACACCCACAGTGAGCGTGGGTACCCATCTAGGGCGGTTAAATTTTTGACAGTGGTAATAATGACACTGTTATACGTATCTTGGTCAGGTAATAATGACTGACCAGTCAGGTAACAATGACTGACCAGTGGTAACAATGGCACTATAATACGCGTTTTGGTCAGGTAACAATGGCGACCGGCCAGGTAACAATGACTGACCAGGAACAAAAATCATTGCTCGAGGGGCGAACTTTGATGTGCTCATCTTGCATATTACTTGTCTTTTTACCTGTTATACTGTGGTAATTGTGCCCGAGGGGCGAATTTTTCTGTGCTTATCTGCACTAACTATTTTGAAATCGATTTCGTAATTATTGAAAAACCACTTTCAAAAGAAATTTGAACTGAGCCAAGGTATTATAAAGATATCACAAATTTCACTATTTTTCTGTGCTTATCAACACTAATTGTTTTTTATTCATTCTTATTTAATTACTTTGAAAGAGACGAATTGGGTTAGTTGGATGGCCTTGTCTTCACGGGAGATGCCATCACGACCAGTGCAGGTTTTGGGGTCGTGACAAGTTGGTATTAGAGCCTAGGTTACTAGATCTCACGAGTCATGAGTAAGTTAAGTAGAGTCTCGTGGATCGTTACGGAGACGTATGTATTTATCCTCGAGAGGCCGCATAACCTTTAGGAAAACTTCACATTCTTGGAATTCTTATCGTGCTCACTTGATTCAGCTTGTGATATAACTCTTGAAATTTCTTCCACACGTCTGTATGTGCATATGAGCACTCAACATTGTATGTGCCTTGATGGCTCGTGATTCCCCTATCATGGGGAGAGAGGTAATCTCCGTGAGTTCATGTTGGGCCAGTCTAGAGGACTTGAGGCTGAATCTTTGCCTATGGCTTAAGCACGGAGGTGCTGATTGTGTGAGCAAGTGTTTTGAACTAATATGTTTAGTATTGTTTTTATTAGCCGGAATGAAGGTTGGGTATCCATGTGACGAGTATATTGGTACTGCGAGATGTACCTATGTGATCTTGGTAGTGATGAAGGAGTCTGCTGGATAATAGATGAACTGTTAAGTGTACAATTCTAATGGTGATTTGATGTGTAGCCCGAATTATGGGCGCGTGAGGAATATCTCCATGTCTCCTAGTTGGGAAGTGGAGTGCATTACATATGGTGGTATGAGTTGAAACTCAGGAAGACTAAATGACTGTGTTATGTGTATGACGGTGGAAGGTGTGCTGAAACACTAAATTGAGGCGCAACTAGTGGGTTATATCTTGCAGAGCATTCTTAAGTGGTATGATCCTTATGTGTATGTTAGAATATCTCGTGTGTTATTGAAGGGTACGTGTAGTAATTTGCAAATTTTGGGTTGCTCCAGAGGGTGGACTCAACTGATGTGGGGTTGAATGCGAGATTTGTAGAGGATTACAGTACTAGATGATATGTGTTTTCACAAACTTGTATATGATTTGAGTTTAATCTCACTATGGCATTGTGACATCATTAGAGTAAAAGTTTTATGAGTTGTTGAGTGTGTCTTGATATATGGCTTCGAGCCAAGTTGGGGAGGTTGCTGATGATTAGGTGATTGCACGGTTATGTGCTATGTTGGTTCCGTCTCGAGCTATGCTGAAGAATCAGTTCTAGTTGAAGAAATTGAGTCGAGAATGGCAGGAGTGAAGCAAAATTTTGACAAAGGTTATATTATGTTCCACATGGTATAAGAATTACAGAATGTCTAGAGTTGTTGTTGGTAAAGAATGATCGGTGCATAGAGCAGGAAGTTGCTTGGTGGTATTAGGATAAGAGTCTCATTTTACGGTATTGGAGTGCCAATAAAGCACGAGTGGTTCTATTCATTAAGTCAGGTAATTTGCAGTTGAATAAGAGTGAATGACTTTCGAGAATGGTTTTAATGTGTTCAAGATTCTACATGTAACACTCAAGTGTTTTAAGGTGGTAGATGTGACTAAAGACAGTGATTTCAATACAACAGGTCATGACTTGTGGTATTTTATGTTAATTATAGGATTCTATGTATCAGTACCAGAAAAGTAAGAGCAACGAATTCAGATCTTCAGGAAGTTCTTCAGAGTAAAGTATTCTGGAATGTGGTATTTTTGGTTACAGTTGAGAGAGTATTCAGTGGCCTATGGGTCTTAGATAGCGTGGTCTTATGTTCAAGTCTCATGTGGTAAGCCTGGATTAAGGCATTGTAATGCTACAGCGAGAGAGAAATATCAAGTGGATGATAAATCAAAAGGGAAATTAGATAAATGGAATAGCTTGATAGTAGACCGAATCGGTATGGTAAAGATATGATTAATTCTTCATATGTATTCGAGGTAATGAGCTTTTACAAGTATTGTATAAGAAGGCTCTTGAGTTCAACAACTTGCTTAGTTTTGTTTGGATAGAAGGATTCAGTCTTGGAAGTTTAGCTTGTGCAATGGAATTGTGAGAGAGTTCTTGATGAGTTTTACCGTGGTTTGGAGACGTATATATTGTCTATGGGCATGCGAAGCATGGAATGTGTAATGATTTTTCTTCTAGATGAGACCAATAGAAAGCTCTTGACTAGATGAGTACGTAGATGTTTGTAGTTAGGAAGGGAGATAGAGTTCTCATGTCATACTAGTGTGTTACGACATATGCGATATGTTGTGGAGGATTGGGATTCGTGTGTTTAAGGTTACGGTTCAGTTTATAATAGAAGGTTATTAAATTCTTAAGCAGCACAAACAGCTGTAGGTGATTAAAGAATCGATCTTCAGATGATTAAGAAAAATGGTATTGCCAATCATAGTGATTCTACGGGGAATATGTTTCAGTAAAAGGGCAATGTGATGTATACTTATAATACTTTGGCAATATTGCGATATTTTTCTTATAGGATCGACTACGGATATCTGAGTTTGTTTGATGGATCAAGGGAATTTTAGAATATCTTTCGTGGAATGATTGGGTAATTGAGGTGCGATATGTATTCGTACGGCACAATTTGGGACCAAGTATAGTGATTCGTAGGCTATATGGAGTTGGGGACTGGGAGTCTCGTGTTCAGGCTATGTAGTTGTGGATCGTGTGTATTGGTATATTTAGTGGCTATTGGGAATTGAAGGCCCGAGTGGATCTTTCTTTGCTTGGTATATTAGATTTTTGGATATGATATTGGGGTATAGACTGGCTGTCTCAGTGTTGGGTTATTCTAGGCTACTATACAATGGGCTATATCGAAAATACCACAAGTTGTGCGGCAAGGTGCATCAGATTATGTTCTAGTAGAGTGGTTGGTATTCTAAGGATCAACGTACGGTTATGAAGGATTGCTTTTCTTAATTGGCCTTCGTAGTGGATGTTAGTGCAGAGGTTTCTACCATTGATTCAGTTTCGGTATTGAGGGTCTTTTTTGGGTGAGTTTCTTGTGATCGGGCATGTCACCGAGAGAGATTGTGGATTTCGTTATTTATTTGGTATTGGGCACTGTATCGTACGGCTCTGGAAGAAGTTATAGTTTTGGAAGGAGCAACTACAAGCTTCTTGATATTGAGTTTGTTGGCAGGCCGACGTGGCTGCGTATGTAGCTTGAGTTAGCTTGGTTGGCCCAAAATTGTATTATTGAGGGATATGTTGATTCAAATTATTATTGAGCTCGTTAGTTATCTGGGGAGATCTATGAGTTGATTTTTCTGTGCTGTGAGGCATTACGATTTATTGGATATGGGCACATGTGGTGCAGTTCTATTGAGGATTCATGGAGAAAGTCAAACGAGAAGATTAACTGAGTGTTGCTCGATAAATGGAGTATTGGTTATGATATATCGGGTTGCGTGTCATATGTTATTTGATCACCTTGGATGTAATGAATTACTTTGGTTTCAGACATCAAATTATGCGTAGCTGTCAATTTTGAGCATGGCGACTAGGTGTTTCATGTGTAACAGTGTTTGGATAGGATAGCGCATTGTGGCGATGCCACGTGGAGTTATGACCTCTCGAGGAAGATTCAGGTACTCTATTTCTATGATGTGAGATGGGGTCTCAACTTTGTGTTGTAATGGTACTGATGAACTTGAGGTACAACTCTTTCGTTTGAGTAATTTGTCATGATTTGAGTATGTTCATACCTTTTTTTATTGGTGCGTGTATTATGCAAGTTGTGGCCTGTATTTTGGTGTCATATCACTAGAGTGGTGTGTAGGATTTGAGGTGATCGTTGGAGTCCTTAATAAATATGAACAGATTGGATCGTAGCTTGTTAGAAGGATAATATTGAGGCTTGGCCCGAAAATCTATTGTGATATTAGTCAAAGGGAAGTGACTTCATGAATGGTCACAGTCTATCGCATGTTTCATTTATCGTTGGCAGTATATTTTAAGACTTTAGCTAACAAGAGGTTCTCTGTAGGTATTTGGTTATTGTGGGCAATTGCTACAGATAGAAGTTATCATTTTGAGTATTCAGGTTGTGTAGTATATCATGTGATTGCACCTGAGGTTGCATGTATGGGTTATTGCAGTTGGTTCGAGATTATTCTAAGTATAGATGTGAGGTTATGATCTTGTGTATAATTTCGGAAAGTGCAATCTAGTTCTACGGTTTTTGGTTTAGATGGATTGTGAAATTTCAGCTATATTGTGTTATCGGACCTATGCGAGATAGGGTGACGAGGGATCACCCCAGGTATATGCTTGGTAAGGTCACTCAACTATTGGGTTGCTTCTAGTACAACTCTGGGTACGCTCGAGGATGAGTGTTTGTATAATTTGGGGAGGATGTGATGACCTCACCCGTTCTCATATGTTATTGCTTCATTTCCCCTATTTCATGCTTCTTCATGTTTCGTTATCGGTATGTGGTATGTTAGAGTTAATTTAGATCTGTTTTGATAAGGAAAAGATACACTTAGTCTCTTTAAGGAAGGCTTGTTTTGGAAAAGTCAACCGGATGTTGACTTATATATTAGGAAGGTTCGGATGTGATTTCCGGTGACTCGGTTAGCTTCAGGAAGTGAATTGTGACTTAAGAGTGCGATCGAAATTGATTTTGGAGGTCTGGTGTAGAATTAGGCTTGAATTGGCGAAGTTAGTATTTTGGCGAATTCTGGTTGAAAGGTAAGATTTTGATCCGAGGGTCGTAATGGAATTTTGAGAGTTGTTGTAGTTTCGTTAGGTGATTTTGGATGTGTGTACAAAATTTTAGGTTATTCAGAGGTGATTTGGTTGGGTTTTGAATGAATGCGTGTTTCAGAAGTTTTGAAGAAGCTTAGGCTTGAATCCGATGTGATTTAATTGTTATAGCGGTATTTGATGTGTTTTAACGAATGGAGCAAGTTTGGATAACATTTTAGGATGGGTTGGTACTTTTGGTTGAGGTCCTAGGGGTCTCGGGGTAAGTTCAGATGGTTGAACGGGGAGTTTTGTGAGTTTGCATATTGCTGTAGGTTGGTGCATCTGGTATTCTCGCTTCTGCGGGGTTTGGACCGGAGAAATGGAGGCGCTGAAGCAGATATGTCATCGCAGGAGCGGTCTAGGGGTTGGTAATGTGGATCCGCAGAAGCGGACCCTTCGTCGCATCAGCGGGTCCGCAGAAGCATTAAGTTAGCTGCATAAGCAATTTCGGCAATTTAAGTGAATATCTGCAAAAGCGGGATTTTGGCCGCAGAAGCGGTCCCGCATAAGCGGAAGCGGGCCTGCAGAAGCAAAAACTGGATTGTTTAGAAGGGTTTTTATTTAATATTTCATCCTCGAGCTTGGGATATTTTCCACCATTGTTGGGCGACCTTGAGAGCTTTGGCGAGAATTTAAAGGAGTTTTGACTGGGAATCTATTAGAGGTAAGTCCCTTGGCTTAAATACACGAGATTATGATAGATTTAACATGGAAATTGGTTGCAATTCACCAAAAAGGGGTATAGTTAGGGCTTGAGTTTTTGATATTTCAAATTGGAATTTGATAGGTCATTTGAGCTTGGATTTGGGAGTTCTTGGTATGTATGGACTAGTGGTGAGATGAGGAATCCGGTAATGTACGTTTTGTAATTTTTCCAAAAGTGGCGCAAGGCTCGAGTTTTGCTAGTTTCAAGATTTTTTCTATTTTTCAATTGTTTTTGATTGGGTATTATTCCATTGGCATATTGTGATAAATTCGCTCTGATTTTGGTTAGATTTTGACGCGCGTGGAGGCCGATTTGAGGGGAAAAGGCAACGAAAGCTAGAAATTTTACCAATTCGAGGTGAGTAATGATTGTAAATGATATCTTGAGGGTTTGAAACCCCGGATTTGCACCCATAGTGCTATATTTAGGTGACTTGCACGCCAAATAGAGAGCGTGTGTTAGAGCACCATTGGGCATTGCGACTTGGCCCATCTTTGTTGTTGGTTTTACCGCGTAATTGACTGAAGACTTGTTGTTTTTACTATGATTTGGGCTTATTGACATACTTGGGGCTTTTTGCCGACTGTTTGAACTCTTTGTGAGCTATCATCACTATTTTCCTCACTACTTGAAATATTGTTTAAACTCACTCCATTCATTACACTGTTTTATGAACTTAGCTATATTTATACTCAACCTTGATTTTTTAACTGATATTTGAACTATCATTTCAGCTGAGCATTGCTATTTTACCGATGCCCGAGGGGCTTGTGACTATTTTCGGACTGATTGAGGCCGTTGGCCATATGTGAGGAGGCTTTCAGGCCTCGAGTGATATGTGAGGAGGCTTTCAGGCCAAGAGTGACATGTGAGGAGGCTTTTAAGCCTCGAGTGCATTGTGAGCAGGTTTACAGGCCTTATATTGATATGTACAGGTTTTAAGGCCTTATTATGATAGCGCTTGGGCTGTAGGAGCCCCTCTGGAGTCTGCAAACCCACAATGAGCGCGAGTACCCATCTAGAGCGGTTAAATTTTAGATAGTGGTAACAATGATGATGTTACAAGTGTTTTGGTCAGGTAACAATCATTGACCAGTCAGGTAACAATGATTGACTAGTTTTTGGAGATTTGTGAAGGAGATTAACGAGGGATTCAAGGGGGAACGTTTGGAGGTAAGTTTCTTGGACTCAAAACTCGTTTTTATTGTGAAATCTATCTAGGAAATCATTTAATTTTTGCTAAAATGGAGGAATAGGGCTTGAAATTTTCAGATATTTAAATTGGGATTTGAAGGTCATTTAAGCTCGGATTTGGGAGTTCTTGGTATGTACGGACTTGTAGCGAGACGATGAATCCGATAATGTAAGTTTCATAATTTTTCGAGAAGCGGGCCTGGGGCTCGGGTTTTCCTAGTTTCGAGGTTCTTGCTATAATACGATTGTTTTTGATTGGGTATTGTCCCATTTTTATATTGTGATGTATTCGCTCTATTTTGGGCTAGACTCGACGCACGGAGAGGCTAATTTGAGGGGAAAAGGCGTCACAGGTTGGAGATTTTGCCGGTTCGAGGTGAGTAATACTTGTGAATGATATTCCGAGAGTTTGAAACCCCAGATTTGCACATCATAGTGCTCTATTGTGCTGACTTGCACGCCAGGTATGTGCGTGAGTTAGAGGATCGTTGGAGATTGTGACTTGGTCTGTCTCGGCTGTGGATTTTACTACGATTGACTGAAACTTGCTTGATGCTATCTTGAGTTGGGCTGATTGCCATATTTTGGGATTAGTGCCGGTTATTTAAACCATGTAAGGGTTATTATCACAGTTTTCATAACACTTAGCATATTAAATAATTTCAGTTCTAAGTTAAACACTGTTTCAAAATACGGAGTCATATTGCTAAAGTTTAAAGGCTCAAATTGCATTTTGCTGATATTTTGATTTGAAAAGCTATTACTTGACATTGCCCGAGTGGCTCATCTACATGTTCTGGACTGAGGATGGATCAAGCTGTACGCCGCAGCAATGCTATGATGATATTGCGCTTGGGTTGTAGGAGCACCGCAGTGGTAGATTATACGGATCGGACTGCACGCCGCAGTGATATATTATGTGGATCAGACTGCATGCCACAGTATTATAGCGCTTGGGCTGTAGGAGCTCCTCCGGAGTCTGTACACACCCCAGTGAGCGCGGCTACCCAAATGGATCGGGCTGCGCGCCGTAGCGATCATGTGCATTGCATTGCAGTCATGCAGTCGTTCCTGTTTGTACTATGTGGCATGACATTAGCACTCACATATCATTGACATACATGCTATTACTTGCCTTGTTGACCAGATACCCTGGTGTTATATGTCAAGGAGTGTTGTGTCCACTGGGCTGACTTATGTGCCAACTTGCACTATCTCATGTAGCATTCATATACTTGATTGTTGGAAAGGGATTTTTGTAAAAGAGAATTTTAACTGAGCTTGAGATTTTCTAAAGCATTTTCACAGTGTTACGATTTTTCTCAAAGCATTTTGGAGTACTCATACGTGTTTTCTTATCGCATAGATATTATTCGCTCTTATTACGACTAAGTTGGAAGTACTCACTTTACTCCCTGCACCTCGCGTGCAGTTGCAGGTATTGTTCACCCGGTAGTGGGTTAATAGCGGATTGAAGGTATTGCTATCGTAGCTAAGCAAGGCGACCGCTGGCGTTCGCGGCATCGAGTTTCTTCTTCTTGATTTCCAGATTTTACTCTATGTATACTAGACTTTGAAATTTAATAAAGATCCTCCTAGATGCTCGTGACTTGTGACACCCCTGTCGGGCTGAATTAGGCTATAATGTTGTTAATTAATGTTCTTTAAGTTGCATTTTCTATCTATTTCTACTTAGTAAGTTTTAAACGAATTGGGTTAGTTGGTTGGCCTTGTCTTCATGAGAGGCACCATCACGACTGGGTATGAAGGTTGGGTCGTGACAAGTTGGTATTAAAGCCTAGGTTACTAGGTATAACGAGTCATGATCAGGTTTAGTAGAGTCTCGCGGATCGGTACGAAGACGTCTATATTTATCCTCGATAGGCTGTAGAACCTTTTGGAAAACTTTCCATTCTTGGAATTCTTATCGTGCGTACTTGATTAGGCTTGAGATATAACTCTTGAAATTCCTTCCACACGTCTGTATGCGCACATGTGCGCTCAGTAGTATATGTGCCTTGATGTCTTATGATTCCCCGATCGAGGGGCGAGAGCTAATCCTTGTGAGTATGTCGGGCCAGCCTAGAGGACTTGATGCCAGATCTTTGCCTATGGCTTGAGCACCAAGGTGCTGATTGTGTGAGCAACTGTTTTGAACTTATATGTTCAGTATTGTCCTTATTAGCCAGAATGGCGGTTTGGTATTCATGTGATAAGTATGTTGTACTGCAAGATGTATTTATATGACTTGGTAGTGACGAAGAAGTCTGTGGGATAATAGATGAACTTTTAAGTGATTCCTTTCCTATTATGATCTATTGTGTAGCCCCGAGTTATGGGCGCGTGAAGAATTTTTCGTCTCTCCTAGTTGGGAAGTAAAGTGCAATACATGTGGCGGTATGAGTTCAGACTCAGGAAGAGATTGCTGTGTTATGTGTATGTCGGTGGAATGTGTGCTGAAATACCGAACTAAGGCAAAATGGGTGGGTTATCTCCTGTGGAGTGTTCGTGAGTGGTATGATCCTTATGTGTACGTTAGAAGATCTCATGTGTTGAAATCTGAAAATTTGGGTCGCTTAAGATAGTGGACTCAACTGTGGTAGAGATGAATGCGAGATGTGTGGAGGATTACGGTACTAGTTGATCAGTGTTTTCATAAAATTGTAGATGACTTGAGTTTAATCTAACTATAATATTTTGGTTTCATTAGAGTAAAAGTACTAAGCATTATTGAGCGTGTCCTGGTATATGGCTTCGAGCGAAGTTGGGGAAGCTGCTATTGATTAGATGATTGCACAGTTATGTGCTATGTTGGTTCTATCTCGAGGTATGTTGGTAGGTCAGTTCTGATCGCAGAAATTGAGCCGAGGATGGCACATGTGAAGGAAAATTTTGATAGAGGTTATATGGTACTTCGTAGATGTGAGAAAATACTAGGATGTCTTGAACTGTTATTGATAAAGAATTCTCAGTGTATGGAGAGGGAAGATGGTTGTTTGTATTGGAACCGAATTATATCCTGCAGTGTTAGAGTGCTAATAAGGAACGAGTGGTTCTATC
Organism: Nicotiana noctiflora; assembly: GCA_032618575.1. Classification (NCBI taxonomy): domain Eukaryota; kingdom Viridiplantae; phylum Streptophyta; class Magnoliopsida; order Solanales; family Solanaceae; genus Nicotiana; species Nicotiana noctiflora. The sequence continues at coordinate 420,747 of JASVEL010012608.1, forward strand.
CGTTAAGTCAGGTAATTTACAGTTGTATGAGAGTGAATGACTCTTGAGAATGGTTTTATTGTGTTCAAGAATTTGCATGTAATAATCAGGTGTCTTAAAGTTGTTTATGTGGCTAGAGACTGTGTTTTCATTAGAAAATATGAAGACTTGTGACATTTTATGTTAATTATGGGATTCTATGTATCCGTATCTGGAAGGTAATGGTAATGAATTCAGATTCGCAAGAAGTTCTTCAAAGTAAAGTATTCTGGAATGTGGTATTTCTGGGAAACGTTTGAGAGGGTATTCAGTGGCTTATGGGTCTTAGACAATATGGTCTCATGCTCGAGTCTCGTATGGTAAATCAAATTAATGATGAATCAGGAAGGAAATTGGATAAATGGAATGATTAATAATAAACCAAATCGGTATGGTAACGATATGATTAATTCTTTGAATGTGTTCGAGGTAATGAGCCTTACAGGTATTGTGCAGCAAAGCTCTTGAGTGCTGGCAGTTTTCTTAGCTTGGTTTGTGTAGAAGGATTCAGTCCTGGCAGTTTAGCTTGTGCAATGGAATTGGGAGAGAGTTGTTGTTGAGTCTTTATCGTGATTTGGAGATGTATATATCTTTCTTATGGGCATGTGAAGCATGGAAAAAGTGTAGTTATTTCTCCTCTAGAAGGGATTGATGGAGAGTTTTTGACTAGGGGAATACATAGATGTTTGTGGTTAGGAAAAAGGGAGATGGAGTTCTCATGTATCCTAGTGTGTTATGGTATACGCGGTATGGTATAGAGAATTGAGATTTGTGTGTTCAAGGTTTTGGTTCAGTTCATAATGGGAAGTCATTAAATTCTTAAGTAGCACGGGCAACGACAGGTGAGTAAAGAATCGATCTTCAGATGATTAAGGAGATGGTATTGTTATTCTAGTGGTTTGATGGGGTTATATGTTCAGTAAAAATGGTAAGGTGATGTAAACTGATGATACTTCAGTAGTATTGCGATATTTTCTTGTTCGATCGGCTGTAGATATTGAGCTTGTTGATGGCGCAGGGAAATTTTAGAATATCTCTCGTGGAATGAATGGATACTTGATGTGTGATATGTATTCGTACGACGAAGTGTGGGATTAGGTATAGTGATTCATGTGTTATATGGAGTTGGAGACTAGAAGTTCTCGTGATCTGACTATGTAGTGGTTGTAGATCGTGTGTATCGGCGCTGTTTAGATTATTGGAAATTGGAGGTTCGAGTGGATCTTTCTTTGCTTGGTATGTTAGATTTTGGTTATGATATTAGATTGCAGAGTGGTTGTCTCAGTGTTGGGTTGTCTAGACTATTGTGTTATGTGTTTTGTTAGAAAATGCCACAGGTTGCATGGCAAGGTACATGGGATTATGTTATAGTAGAGTGGTTGGTATTCCAAGGATCATCGTACGGTTAGGAAGGATTGGTTTTCTTAATTGGGCCTTCGTGGTGGATGTTAGTGTAGAGGATTCTACCATTGATTCAGTTCTGATATTAAAGGACTTCTCTGATGCATTTCTTATGGCCGGGTATGTCACCGGGTGAGATTGTGGATTTTGGTATTTATTTGGTACCGGGCACCGTATCGTATGGCTCTGGCAGAAGTTATAATAGTGGGAGGATTAGCTTCAAGATTCTTGGTGTTGAGTCCATTGCTAGGCCAATGTGGCTATGTATTTAGCTCGTGTTAGCTTGGTTTGTCCCGAGTCGTATTGTTGAAGGATACGTTGATTCAATTGTTCTTGAATTGGTTGGTGATTAGGGGAGATCTATGAGTTTCTTTCTGTGCTATGAGGCGTTATGATTGGTTGGATATGGGCACATGTGGCGCAGTTCTATTAAGGATTCATAGAAGAAGTCGAGCGGGAAGAGTGAGCGAGTGTTGCTTGGTATATGGAGTATTGGTTATGACCTTTCAAGGCATATTCATATGTTCTATTCTATGATGCGATATGGGGTCTCAGCCTTGTGTTGTAATGGTATTGATGAGCTTGAGGTACGACTCTTTCGTTTGAGTTATTTGTCATGATTTGAGTGTATTACGCAAGTTGTGGCATAGGACTGTATTGAGGTGCCATATCACCAGAGTGGTGCGTTGGAGTCGAAGTGATCATTTGAGTCATTAATGAGTATGAACAAATTTGATTTTAGCTTGTTAGAAAAGTAATATCGAGGTTTGGCTCGGAAATCTATTGTAGTATAAGTCAAAAAAGGAAATGGATTCATGAATGGTTGGTTTGAGAGATGGTTTCAGACTCATTCAGTGTGATCAGAATCGGCTTGAAGTCGATGGAATAAGACTTTAGCTAATAAAAAGGGTTTTCTATCTATATTTGATTGTCGTAGGCAGCTGTGACGAACGGAAGTTATCGCTGCATGTGTATGAGTTATGTAGTATATCATGTGATTAAAGCCAAGGTAGACGTGAGGTTCTGATTTGGTGTATGATTTTGGGAAGTGCAATGTGGTTTATGGTTTAGATGAACTGTGAAATTCCAGTTATATTGTATTATCGGACCTATGTGAGATAGGGTGACGTGGGATCACCCCGAGTATATGCTTGGTATGTTCATTCAATTATTGGGTTGCTTCTAGTACATCTTTGGGTACGCTCGAGGACGAGCGTTTGTTTAAGTTGGGGAGGATGTGATGACCCAACCCTTCGTCTTATGTGTTACTGCTCTGTTTTTCCCGTTTATTGCTTCTTCATGTTTTGTTATCAGTGTTTGGTGTGTTATAATTGATTTGGGTTGGTTTTGGTAGAAAATGAGAAACTTAGTCTCTTTAAGGAAGACTTATTTTGGAAAAGTCAACTGGAAGTTGACTATGTGGTTAGAGGGCTCGAAATCGAATTCTGATAATTTGGTTAGTTCCGGAAGGTGATTTGTGACTTAGGAGTACGATCGGAATTGAATTTGGAGGTCCGATGTAGAAATAGGCTTGAATTGGCTAAGTTGAAATTTTGGCGGAATCCGATCGATAGGTGAGATTTTGATCCGGGAGTCGGAATGGAATTCCGACAGTTGCAGTAGCTTCGTTAGGTGATTTTTGATATGTGTGCAAAATTTAAGGTCATTCGGATGTCGTTTGGTTGGGTTTTTGATTGAAAGTGTATTTCGGACGTTTTAAAAGAACTTAGGCTTGAATCTGATGAGAATTGATGATTTTGGTGTTGTTAGATGTGTTTTGATGATTGGAACAAGTTTGAATGAGGTTTTAGGATGTGTTGGTGCTTTTGGTTGAAGTCCCGAGGGGCCTCTGGTGAGTTTCGAGGTGGTTTCGGATCATTTCTAGGCCATTTTTAACTGCTGGTTTCTATCTGCATCAGTGTTCAATGCGATCTCGGACAATGGGTCACGATCACGGTGAGTAAAATGTGAGAAACAAGTTAATGAATCGCGATCGCGTAGAATGCTTCGCGCTCGCGAAGAAGGAAATTTCTGTTGCATTGATCCTACTTCGGAAGCTCTCATTTCGTTTTATCTACAAGGAATTTAGAGGTGATGTAAAAATAAAAGTTGTAGCCCATTGTGTCTAGTTTTCCGAAAGCTAAAGAAATTAAGATTTGGACATATCTGTGAAAGGTTATGGACGTTACACTATAGGCTATCCGAGAAGGATCTCTAATACACATGAATGAATTTGGAAGCTTCTATCTCGCAATGTATGAGGATTCAAGAAATGAGGAACAAATGAAAGTTATAGACCTATTTATCTAGTTTCCATAACATGAAACCATTTGTCATTCGGACTTGTGTGCAAAACGTTATGACCATTATACTGAAGGCTGTTCGGAGGACCTAGAATTGTTTATCGCGGTCGCGTAGGGTTGACCGCGATCCCGAAAGAGTAAATATTGGGCTGGAAAATTGTCCTCCGCAATCGCGAAGAGTAAAATACCTGGGCAGAATATTTTAAAACACATCAGTCGTGATTTTGGGCTCATTTTACACCCATAGTTGCTCATTTTTGTAGACTTTTGAAGGATATTAACGAGGTATTCAAGGGGGAACGTTTGGAAGTAAGTTTCTTGGACTCAAAACTCATTTTTATTATGAAATCCATCCATTAATTCTCTGAAATTGAGTACAAAAATTGAAGAAATTAGGGTTTGGTTTTTGCTATGTAAATTTAGAATTTGATGGCCCATTTGAACTCCGATTTTGTTGAACTTTATATGTACGGACTCGTGAGAAGATGAGGAATTCGGTAATGTGAGTTTTGTAATTTTTCGAGAAGTTGGCCTGGGGCTCGGTTTTTGCTAGTTTCGGGGTTTTTGCTATAATTCGATTATTTTCGATTGGGTATTATCCCATTTGTATATTGTGATATATTCGCTCTATTTTTTGCTAGTTTCGATGCACGTGGAGGCCGATTTGAGGGGCAAAGGCATCACGGGCTTGAGATTTTGCCGGTTCGAGGTGAGTAATACTTGGGAATGATATCACGAGGGTTTGAAACCCCGTGTTTGCACATCTTAGTATTGTATTATGCTGACTTGCACGCTAGGTATGAGCGTGGGGTAGAGCACCATTGGAAATTGTGACTTGATCCACCCCAGTTGTGGATTTTACTGCGAAATTGACTGAAACTTGCTTGATGCTATCTTGAATTGGGTTGATTGCCATGTTTTAGGCTTAGTGCAAATTATTTGAACCTTGTATGGGTTATTATCACGGTTTTTATGACACTTAGCATATTAAATGATTTCAGTCCTGAGTTAAACACCATTTTTGAATTGAGCAGTCATATTGCTAAAGTTTAAAAGCTCAAATTGCATTTTTCTGATATTTTGTTTTGAAAAGCTATTACTTGACATTGCCAGAGTGGCTCATTTGCATGTTCTGGACTAAAATAAGGATCGGGCTGCACGCCTCAATAATGTACATATATATATATATATATATGTGTGTGTGTGTGTGTGTATGGATCAGACTGCACACCGTAGTGATATATTATATGGATCGGACCACGTTGTAGTGATATATTATGTGGATTGGACTGAACGCCGCAGTATTATAGCACTTGGGCTGTAGGTGCCCCTACGGAGTCTGTACATACCCTCAATGAGCGCGGGTACCCTAATGGATCGGGCTACGCGCCACATCAGTCATGTGTATTGCATTTCATTCATGCATTCATTCCTGTTTGTACTACGTGGCATGACGTTTAGCACTCACATATCATTGACATACATGCTATTATTTGCCTTGTTGGCCAGATATCTGGTGTTATATGTTAAGGAGTGATGTGCCCAAAGAGCTGACTTACGTGCCGACTTGCACTATCTGATATAGCATTCATATGCTTGGTTTGGAAAAAGGATTTTTCACAGTATTAAGATTTTCTCAAAGGGATTGTACTGTCTTGTATAGCATTTTGGTGTGCCCATACGTGTTTTCTTATCGCTCAGTTATTATTCTCTCTTATTACCACCGAGTTGGAAGTACTCACTTTACTCCCTGCACCCTGTGTGCAGTTGCAGGTATTGTTCACCCGTTAGCGGGTTATTAGCGGATTGAAGGTATTGCTATCGTAGATAGGCAAGGTGATCGCTGGCGTTCACAGCACCGAGTTTCTTCTTCTTGATTTCCAAATTTTACTTTATGTATTATAGACTTTGAAATTGTAATAAAGATCCTCCTCGATGCTCGTGACTTGTGACACTCCGGTCGGGCTGAGTTAGGCTATAATGTTGTTAATTAATGTTCTTTAAGTTGCATTTTCCATCTATTTCTATTTAGTAAGTTTTAAACGAATTGAGTTAGTTGTCTAGCCTTGTCTTCACGAGAGGCGCCATCACGACCGGGTATGGAGATTGGGTCATGACATATTATTTACCTTTATTACTCACTGAGTTGGAGTACCCACTTTAATCCCTGCACCTCGCATGTAGTTGCAGGTTTTTATGCACCGGGTAGCAGGTACTGGCTGTATGAAGGCCGAGTTGTAGAGGTTTTACCAAGGTGACTGCAAGCATTCGCAACACCCCTGTCCTTCCATGTTATTCATGCATCTTGTTCATTGTATTTCTAGACTATATAATGGAGACTTCTTTCTTATAGATGCTCGTGACTTTTGACACCCCGGTCGGACTGTGTTAGGTTGTAGATTTTTTTTTTGATAATTAATGTCATTAAGCCGCATTTTTCTATTGATTCTTGTTTAATTACTTTGAAAGAGACAAATTGGATTAGTTGGCTGGCCTTGTCTTCACGAGGGGCGCTATCACGACTACTGCGAGTTGTGGGGTCATGACATTTATAGTAATAACATTATTGGAAATGTACGTCAAGGTGGATGGCATTCTCAATAATGAGGGCGTGCATAGTAGGGATAACCCCCAGTCATCGGGTGGTTATTCTGGAGAAGTTTTTGCCGGACAGATTGTTGATGAAAGAGCTTGCCTTGATTTAAACTTTTCACCACCAGCAAATGAGCAGCAACAAAATAATTTTTCGACTTTATATAATCTACAAGACAACTGCTAAACTTCAATTTTACTATGCTTTAGCGATATTTATTTTATGTTTTAATTGGATTTGTATTAACACTTATATTTTTCATAGCGGGTACTGTCCGAATATGAATTTTACAAGTTATGACCCCGTCACTAGTTGGAATATGCATAGTTCTGGAGTATTGGAGTACGATGGTCCATCCGGGAGTCATCACCAACAAGCAAATATCCATCATGAAATGTCAAGACAATGTGACTTGTAAGTAAAGTGATATATCTATATCAAAAGTATTTATATAGTTGGGTAACTTATCATTTTGTTCTTTTTGGGCAGTGAAAACGAGCTTCTTGATGTTCCTGATCTCACACAATTGCCCATAGATAACGTATTGACTCATGATTTAGCTGATGCGTAGAGTCAGAAAGATGATAGTGATTATGACAATAATGCGGATAAGTTTGGGGATGACACACCCTTCCATGATGAGGGTGACGATGAGGAGGCAGTGAATGTTGAACCTGAGCTAACGAGGGAGCATGTTCCTCCACCTCCCGTTAGACAAAGAGTGTACGAGTCCCACGCGCCATTCCATGAGCGGAATATTCCCTACCTTGATAATTTTCCAAGTATGACCAACGTGGATGACCTCACAAGGGATGATGACAAAATTCAGTCATCGATGTGGGATGTCTAGACCAGCTGTTCTGACAAAGGTCATGTATTCCCCGATAAAGATCACCTAATAAGGGCTGTAAAAATCTACAGTATAAGAGAGTGATGTGAGATGACGGTAAATGAGTCAACTACGGAGGTATACAAGGCTGTATGCCATAGGTTATAGGTTGTCACTGGTTGTTGCGTGCCAGCAAGAAGAAATCAGGTTTGTGAAAAATGGGTAAATTTATTAGCGAGCACATATGTGAAATGGACACATTCAATAAGAATCACTTCAAGTTGGTTATGGACTTGATTTCTCTTGTCTTGATTCCATATTTGGTAGTGTCCATTATGTTCAAGATTAAAGAGTATATTACAGCTGTCCATCAGGAGTATGGTTGTACTATAACCAAAAGAAAGGCATATATCGGTCGCAAGCGTGCCTTTGAACTTATTTATGGCGACTTGGATATATCTTTTACAAATCTGCTCAGGTACATGGCCGCATTGCAACATTTTAACCCCAGCATTGTTGTTGAATGGAGGCGTGAGCAGAGTTCGGACAGACCCGAATATATTTTTAACTATGTGTTCTGGTCAATTAAAGTAGTAATTGATGATTTCGTGCAATGTCGTTCTATAATTTCCATAGACGGTACACATGTCTATGGAAAGTATGTTATTAAGCTTTTGATTGCAGTTGCATTTGATGCCAATGGACAAATATTTCCACTAGCGTTTGCCATATGTGCCAACAAAAGCGAAGAGAAGTGGATGCTTTTTTTGAACCACTTGAAGCAGCACGTTGTCAAACAATGTTCAGGTATTTGTCTAATATCTGATTAGCATAGTGGTATTTTAAGTTTTGTACGTCACTTTCCTAATGGCAGGAAATATATGCATATCGTTGTTACTATGTGAGGCACCTGTAGGCCAATTTCCATAAGAGTGGTTGGGGCATTGCCACCCGAATGACATAACCAAAAAAAACTCATAATGCTCATACCGAGTGCGGAAAGCTGTCTTGGGGACACCAGATGCCCTAATTCTCAACTAATGGTAGCCAGATCTCAAGTCAACCCTCGAAATACCTTGGTACCCTGACGCTGATTAAATAAATCATCAATCCTCGGCAATGGATACTTATTCTTGATTTCAACCTTGTTCATCTACCGATAACGAATACACATATGCATTGACCAATCATTTTTTTAACAAACAACACCGGTGCACCCCAAGGCAAAACACTAGGTCTAATGAAACCTTTCTCAAACAAGTCTTGCAAGTTCTCCTTCAACTTTCAACTCAGGAGAAGCCATACGATATGGTGGAATAGAAATGGGCTGAGTGCCCGACAACAACTCAATAGCAAAGTCAATATCTCTGTCGGGCGGCATGCCCGGCAAGTCTGAAGGGAAAACCTCTGGAAACTCCTGAACAACGGGCATAGAATCAATAGAGGGGACCTCAGCACTAGAATCACGAATATAATCCAAATAGGCCAAATACCCCTTCTCGACAATACGTCGAGCTTTCACATACGAGATAACACTGCGGGTAGAATGAACCAGAGTCCCTCTCCACTCTAAACGAGGCAAACCCGGTAAATCTAAGGTCACAGTCTTGGCATGATATTCCAAGATAACGTGGTAAGGTGATAACCCATCCATCAACAATATAACACCGAAATCATCCATGCCCAGAAGAAGCAAATCTACGTGCGTCTCAAGACCTCCATTAAACACTATACATGTCCACCATAATAGAATCACCCACTGGCATAGAAACATGAATAGAGGCACTCAAAGAATCACTAGCCATGACCAGATACGACGCAATGTGGAGAAATTTCTACAGAAATAGCTGCGTGAACTGCTCCCTAGTCGAAGCTGGCGATCCGTCTAGTCTAGCCAAGAAATAATCTCTCCACCAAGTCTTGGCGGATCCAGACAAGCAAAAAATAGAAAAATCGACCCCATTGGTCTCAACTATCCCCATGTTTTTGAGAATATTATGGCAACCGTGTTGATAATTCTTGGGGATCCTCGGTAGATGCACCGCTGAATGTAGTAGTGAAGAGTTTGGTGAAACTTATCCAACCTCCACAAAGCCTTCAAAGATGTAGCTGATCTATCACTAGTCTGTGTTGTTTCTCAACTGAAGAAGCGGTACATGACCTCGCCATTCGCAAAAGGACAAGAGTAGAGGTTTCAATTTAGTATTGAGAGAACAAAATCGCATGACAGGAAAGAATAGAAGTGAAACTTTTCCTAACTCTGTAGCCTCTAGGGAATAAATACTGACGTCTCCACACTGATCCCTTAAACTCTACTAAGCTTGTTTGTGAAATGTGAGACCCATGTAACGTAGAGCCCTGATACCATCTTATCACGATCCAGATTCCATCATCGGAAGTCATGATGGCGCCTACTAGTACTAGCTAGACAAGCCAACTAATTTCACAAGTTACCCCTTTTACTCATTTTATATCCATTAGCAAATTTTAATAACAACAACAACAACAACAATAATAATAATAATAATAATAATAATAATAATAACATTTAAACAATTGAATTTAACATAAGCGGAAGAAAACAACCAACTTTCGTAACATAAATCTCTAGTGCAACTGTTTGAGTCTCGACTACCCATAACAGGTGTCACAGTTTCACAGACGGACTAAGAATACTACTAATAAAGATCTGAAGGAATTAAATACAACACTATCTTTAGAAATATATGTAAGATACAGGAAAGTAGATAGAAGAAGTCGCCAAGGCCTTCGGACGCCTGCATGACTACCTCGGGTCGCCTGATGAGAAAAAATCAGCAATCTAACCACAGTACGAAGTCTACAACACTAGGGTCTACTTAAAAGAGTGTAGAGTGTAGTATCAGCACAATCTACCCCATGTGCTGGTAAGTGCCTAGCCTAACCCCGACGAAGTAGTGACGAGGCTAGGACCAGACTACCAAATATACCTGTGCAGGTGTATAATATACATCGGAAAGTAAAGTAGAAATAAACAAATAAAAATGGATGGGAAACATGCGACGGGAAATAACAAATAAAGCAGAATCTCAAGAGAATTGTCAAGAAGCCAAAAATACAACTTCTAACAAGGATAAGGAAAATAAAGGCAGATTTCACTTTCGGTTCACAACTCGTTGTAGGCGTGCAACCCGATCCCATTTCTCATATTTTGTGGCAGATATACCACTCACTCCCATTTTATTATATCTTGTGGTAGGCGTACCACCTGCTTCCATTTCATTAAATCTCATGATAGGTCTACCACCCGCTCCAATTTCATTAAATATCATGGTACCCGCTCCCATTTAATTATATCAACAGTTCTTCCAAATGAAATTTACTCCAACAAACTCATCATTTAATACAAATTCATAAGACAACAAGTAAATAATAATTAAGATTCACAGAGGAAAATATATAATGACAAGTAGAAATTAATTATGGACTTTAAGGAGCAATTAGGCTATTTAATATTTAGTATACTAAATGTCAAGTAGCAATTAGGTTTACAACATAAATTAAAGGCGTAATGTTGTGCAAGGATACCTTGATCCAATAATAACAAGTGACACAATAAAGGAAAATGTCAACATAAGAATCACAGTAATAGTGAAATAAGACAATTAATGCACTTGAACTGATAACAACAAGAAATCATAACAAACGGAAATAAGTGCACTACATCACCATTTACGCTTTAACACTCGCTCACCAAAATAATACACGGCATCAACCTTCGTGCTTTACACTCTTTATCACCAAGCAACAATTACAAAGCAATTAGGGCAAGAGAATCAAAGACATCACCATAAAGTCAAGTAACAACACGAAATCAATAAAATAAACGTAAGAACAACACAACTCAATTATCAGCAAGAATCAGGGAAATCAAAGACAAGTGCACGACATTCACCCTTCATGCTTTTACTCTTGTCCTCACCATAAGAATAAATATAATAGGCACAGAATGGTATATCGTGCGGCACGACATCACCCTTCGTGCTTTACACTCTTTCCTCACCATGAAATCGATATAATAGGCACGAAATGGTACATCGTGCGGCACGGCATCACCTATCGTGCTTTAAAAATTTTCCTCACAAAACAAATAATGCACGACATCACCCTTCGTACTTTATCACTCTTCCTCACCCAAACAAAATCACAATAATGGAGCGAGGGAATAAACAAGATTATAATGGAAATCTTGGCAAGGGATAAACAATTAAACCATTAAATCCCAACAAGGGAACAACATCAACAATATCAACTTCCCGGCAAGGGAGATAACCAAATAAACAGGGGAACAATTTAATAACTCTTTCTCTTTTCACTTTTACTTCACAACTCGGTTTACCACTAGAGCCAATGCTCCAAAGGGTTCAATCAACTCACTTACTTTCAGGAATTCGTAAAATAACTTGAGCCATTGCTCCACGATGTACAAAAGTCACAATTACTTCTTTAACTTCTCACAACAAATAAAAATCACTTATAAAGCATAGATTGTTCAACGCAATTTTGAAAATCACATTATAAGACCCACAATCATGCTAGACACCAATGTATAGATACTCGTTACCATACCTATACGTCGTACTCAGCAATAATCACGTACCAAATAGGACTCGACTCCTAATCCCTCATGCTAAGTTTAGACCAAACACTTACCTTGATGCCTTGAACACAACTCAAGTCTCAATTATAGCTTTACCTCTTGATTCCGCCGTCAATTCACTCGTATCTAATCACAAATTACTTAATTACATCAATAAACGCTAGATAAATCAACCCCAATGCATGAAAATGAGTTTTTCAAAGTTTTACCAAAAAAGTAAAAAATTGCCCCCAAGCCCACGTGGTCAAAACCCGCGGTTCGAACCAAAACCTGATTACCCATTCCAAAAACACAAATATATAATTTGTTTTGAAATCGGACCTCAAATTGAGGTCCAAATCCCCAAATTTAAAAAATCTAGATTCTACCGAAAATATCCTACTTCCCCCGTGAAAATCTTTGAATCTAGGTTGAAATCATGTTAAAAGATGTCAATGAATGAAATAAATGTGTAAAAACTAACTTACAATTCATCCGGAAGAAGACTTGTTCTTGGAAAATCGCCCAAAAAAGTTGTGTTTTGAAAAAGATGTGAAAAATGACTTAAAATCGGCTAAGTATAGAAAAATAAGTCTTAGCTATGGGAAATGCAAACATGGGTATGCAATTGCGAACCCCGACCTGCTGATCTGGTAATTGCGAAGACATGGTTCGCAAATGCGAACCCTTGAGAAATAATAGACCTTCGCATTTGCGACATGAAGGTCGCATTTGCGACAACAGGGTAATCACATTTGCGATGACAATCATTTCATTTGCGAGAAGGGATGGCCTGGGCCTACTATTCAATTGCGAAAGGCCACTCGTATTTGCGAGCCAGGCTTCGAAAATGCGAAGCCTGCAGGCCTGCTATGCTCAGCTGTAACTTCTGTAATTTTTCTTAAGTTCAAACCTTCCCGATTCACATCTGAAATACACCCAAGCCCTTGGAGCTCCTAACCAAACACACATACTAACTCAATAACAGCATACAGACTTATCCGTGTGATCAAATTGCCAAAATAACACCATTATCAACAAATTAAACCTCAAAATCAAAGCATTTTTCTCAAACTTCATCAAGTATCATATTTAGCAATTTATGTCTGAATCACGTCAAACGACGTTTGGTTTTCACCAAATTTTATAGAAACATCTTAAATCATATATAAGGCATGTACCTGGCACCGGAACTAAAATACGAGCCCAATACCAACATGTTCTAATAAAATTTCATTTCAGATTTCTTTAAACAATTTCAGAAATCAATTTATTTTGAAATTGATTTCTCGGGCTCGGGACCTCGAAATTCAATTCCAGGCATACGCCCAAGTCCCATATTTTCTTACGGACCGTTGGGTCTGGATCCGTTTACCCAAAAAGTTGACCAAAGTCAAATTAATTCATTTTATAGTCAAAACTTATTATTTTTCATAGAGTTTCTCATTTAAGATTTTTGGCTACGCGCCCGGACTGTGCACGTAAATTGAAGTAACTCTAAATGAGATTTTCAAAGCCTCGGAGTCATAGAATTTAATTTAAAATTGATGATCATTTGGGTCATCACAACACGCTATATTTTTACAATGGTTTTAGCTTTTGTGTTAAAGTGAAACATAAGAAATAGAGTTGGAGGGCCAAAATTACTACTAGAAATCCAAAAACAATCGACCACAAAAAGCAACCAAAGTTGGTCGCTTACAGGTCAAAAAAGACCAGAAAGCGACCAAACAAGGCTGGTCGATATTTTGTTGGTCCATTTATCTTAGGGACCAAAGTTGGTCGCTACTTAGCGACCAACTTTGATCGCTAAGGTAAAAGAACCAAATATTCCGGGTAAACAATATACCGACCAACTTTGGTCACTCGATTATTTTACTAATATAAATTTAACGACCAAAGTTGGTATCTATTGTTAAATTATGTTTTTTTATTTATTATTAATCAAAATATATCGACCAACTTTGGTCTGTAAACAAAATATTATATTTTAAAATCTCAAAAATAGAGACCAACTTTGGTCTGTAAATAAAATATTATATTTTAAAATCTGAAAAATAGAGACGACCAACATTGGTCGCTAATTTCAAGAATTTAATTATTTTTTAAACATAAGCGACCACAATTGGTCGCTATTTTCCAGAAAATATATTTTTTGGAAAAGACTAGCGATCAAAGTTGGTTGCTTTTTGAGAAATCTGGGTTAGTTAGCGACTAACCTTGGTCGCTATTGCCTGGACAATTAATTTTTTAAATGGAAAAGCGACCAACAAACGACCAAAGTTTGTCACTTTTCCGGGTATAATTCTTGCAGAAACTGTTTGTCCCTATTACAAGAAACAACAACAACAAAACCAACAACCACACAGCAACAATAACAACAACACAACAACAATAATACTAAACCAACAAAGTATAAAGTTCAATAGAACTAACACATTAAGCTAACCAAACAAAGTTAAATGTTATTACAAGACCATTCGAAAACCGATTCTGTTTGTCTAGTTCAAAGTGTATAAAAGTCAAACTTTATTTTGTACATCATTATCATCACCGTCCGAGGAACTTTTATCACCAAGATTGTATCTAGAAGGGTGTACTTGTCGAGGACGGGAAGAACGATCACGAGGAGGATGAGAGGAATGACCACTCGAAGGACGGGAGGAATGAGCACGGGGAAGGCGAGCATCTGGCGATGACTCACGAGACCGGGGAATCAGAAAAACGCCAGAATCTAGGAGAGATTTAAGCTGCTCTTGCAGGACTTGGCACTGAGCTTGCATGCCAATGTACTGAGCATCTCTAAGCTTTTCTTTTTCCTTGGCCGCTTCTAGCTTGGATGTGATCTTTGTCAGAGTCTCCCGCATAGCGCAGAGTCTCTCGCCATCAAGTAGCTCGATTTGTGAGGAAGTCCCCATTCCTTGCATTCCACGCTTATAGCAATGGAATTTCTTAGTAGGAAGCCCGTATACCTTCCCCCATTTTGGACCGCCAGCAGCCTCTGTCTATATTCTTTCAGCATCCTCGTCTGTAGGTTGGATTGGCTCTCCCGACTCATTAGGTGGCTGACCGCGTATGAATTCCTCCAGTTCAGCTGTGAAGTGACCTTATAAGAAAAATTACATTGAATTAGTATTTCAAATTTATATAAAGTAAATCAAAATACTTAATGAAAAGTAAAAACTTTCATGTACAGTCAAGGCTCGGCCCGCGACACACCTTTCTTGATCCGTCTCTTTCTTCTTCTTCTTTACAATATGAGTCTCCTTGAATAACTCATCTTGGTTCATCGAACGCCCCAACTTCTTTTTCTAAAAACACATAAATTTTAGTTAATAAACAGAATAGATATACTTTGAAAATTAAAATAAATTAAGCAATTACATACCATTCTTCTTTTTATTGTCCCTAGGCTGATCGCACCTCTAGTGTACAAGGATCCTCCCTTCTCAGATACGCGAGCTTTCTTTCCTTTTTCGCTCTTCTCTAAGAACTTTGCGGTAAGTCATTGCCTTTGCAAATCCTCCCATAAATTCTGAAGCAACCAGTCAAGCTTCTGGTTCAACTTTCTAGTTTTGGAGAAACAATGCTACAACCGCTTGCGAGCTTTGAGATGAAAATTTACAGAGGTGTTCCCATACACACTTGCTCTGCATTTCAAAAGTAAGTATATACAAAAATATTATAAATATAAATAATTATACTGCTTAAAAGAACATTTATACCTTAAATTCATTGAAAATTTGCTCCTTCAGCGAGAATGGGAATTCACTCCAAGTCGGATGAGGACCATCATAAAGATTTTTGGTGGCTTTGGTGATTATCCTCATAGTAACATTACTAGGGATGAACCTGCAATTTAATAGAAAAAATACATTAATATCTTAGTAAAACATATACAATACAATAAATGTAAAAATAACAAATAACTCTTACCCATCACCCTTAGGGACTATGATGATCTTGCCATATTGATCATAATTCACCTTTTCATCATCATCAGAATCACCGTACGAAGAATGTATATCATAGGCATGTGTGGAAGGTATATAGGGGTCAAAACTAGTATCTCGCGGGCAAAGGCCTGAAATAGATGGTGTCCTTAATGAAGATGGTTGCGATCCCTGTGACTGCGACATAGTTGTATGGACCACAAGTGGCTGTGACACTGATAGTTGTGAACCGAGTGGCTGTGACACTGATGGATGTTATCCATGTGGATCTAACATGTATCGATGCAATCCATGCGATGCAAATGGCTGTGATCCACATGGTCGTGAGGCAGGTGGATTGTATGTCGGACGTATAGTCCTATGGCTTAGTGATGAAAAACCTGGTGTCTGCACGAAGGTGTAGGGCTCGTGATGCTGTGGCAACTCTAAATAGCCCTGGGGTGAAGGCAAAGGCATAGGCATAGGCATAGTCATCTCTGAAGAGGGTGGAAAAGATTGAGTATTATCTTGTACCCTCGTTTTTGGTTTCCTAGCCTTTTCTCGACCCTAAGAACCAGTAGGGTCATTGTTACCTCGACCCTTGCCTGTCATCTGTATAATATAATACATATTTAGATTGAAACATGTAAAGAAACTAGCTATAAATGAGAGTTATTAAAGAACCCAACTTTTTAAAGCTCATCGATGTATTGTTCCTCGTCCGAGAATTCTTCTTCCTCACTAGTTTGAGCTTTATCGGTTGATTCTTCTTCCTCGTTTTCTATAATTCTTACTTCATTTATATCAGCTTCTTCCAATATGTGTTCAGGATATTCCAAATCATTTTCTAAAACTTCCTCCACTATTTGGTGAACACTAGAGATATCGTTTTGATATTCAACATCTAACATATTCCCGACTTCCATCCTACAAATAGTATTAGTTTTTATTATAACCCACCAATCGGACTTATTCCGCCGTAATGGTTAAGGAGCATAATACACTTTTCTAACATTATGTGCAATTATGAAAGGATCATAATGATCATACTCCCTCGTATGATTAACCTCAATTATATCGTATTGATTGTGTACTCTTATACCTCTTGTTGGATTTGGGTCAAACCACTTGCATCTAAAGAGATAAATTCTTAAATAGCCAACCTGTATATTCTAGTTCTATTATTTCTTTGAGCACACCATAATAATCAATATCTCCAACTTGGTTGCCATCACCACCTTGAACCTACACCCCACTGTTGTTGCTATTTTTATTTTTAGAGCAATCTTATGTAAGAAACTTATAACCATTCACAACGTACTTAAGACATTTTTGTGACCTCAAGCCCAGGTCCCCAAGATATATCTTTCAAAAATTGATTTACACCATTATTTGGATTATTTACCTACATATTGTTAAAAAAAATTCATAAGTTAGCATAACTTCCAAACATTGTTTACCTACATAGTGTTAGAATATTTTAAGGATAAACTTACAAATTGTTTGAACCACGTATCAAATCTCGTATATACAGCATCATGGCCAAATTGACCCACGAAGTGACTGTGACACATCAAATATTTTTGGTAGTTGCATTGACATGTAATCATAGTAATTTTTATATTTTGATAACTATTAAATCAATACTTACTTGTGAAATGGTACAACTTCGGAATAATTTAGCAACGCATGAAGTGTATCTGACTTGAACTCCATATCAATCAAACTTCTCTTTCTAACATATTTAGAACATCGGCCTGGTTCATTGAATATGGACATAGGCGAATATAATGGATCATTCACACATTCGACCGTGTGCCAATTGGGCCTATTCCTAGCAGATGGCACATTACTCCCAAAATAGTAAGAATAAAAATGAGCAGTTTTCTTTGCAAGATAAGCTTCGCATACCTCTGCTTATCAAATTGTTTGCATTTGCCAATTTTCCTATGTAATTTCAGGTTAGCCAAGAACATTCAAATAAAATAGAAAATTACGTCAAACTTATAATATACCTCTCAAAGGGATACATCCATCTGCATTGAACAAGTCCTCCAAGTCGTGCCTCGTGTACAAGGTGGATTGAAAGGTGTTCCATCATATCAAAAAAACCAAATGGAAATATTTTTCCATCTTAATAGAAGTTACACAAATGTTCTGATCCATCCGGAGTAGGTTTTCTTCCCTTAATGTGTAAGAACACATGTCTTTGAAAAACAAACTAATCTATGTGATGGGTTTCTAGATCTTTCAGGAAAACCATAAAATGCAATAGGCACTAAGGTCTCCATGAAAACATGACAGTCGTGACTTTTCAAATGGCTCAACTTTCCTACCTCCATATCAACTTTTTTCCCAAGATTCGACGCATAACCCTCATACATCTTCAATTTTGTTACCCAATTAAAAAATTTCCATCTTTCCTCCAAAGTGAATGTATAACTTGCTTTGGTCTTGAACACTGTACCATTGTTTGTTGTCTGCAAGTATAATTCAGGCCGCTTGCAATATTCTTATAAGTCCATTCTAGCCTTCGAATTGTCCTTTGTCTTACCTTTAACATCCATCACTGTGTTGAAACAATTGTCAAAATAATTCTTCTCAATATGCATGACATAAAGGTTGTGATGGAGAAGATTATCCTTCCGATAAGTCAACTCCCAAAATATACTCTGTTTCGTCCAGTTATGAGTAACGCTGTATCCGAGGAATTTATAAGGTGGAGCTTCAGTAACTTTACTGAAGTTCTGGACCCTATCCCAAATTTCCTCACCTGAAAGTGTCATAGGTGGAGAATCATATTCCATTTTATTCTTTTTGAATGCATTTGCATCCTTCTAAACTCATGATAAGGACGCAAGAGTTGACGATGACAATCAAACCATAATTACTTTCGGCCATATTTCAAAGTGAACGCTTTACTATTTTCCATGCAGTAAGGACAAGCTAGCTTCCCATCAGTCATCCACCCAGACAATATTCCATATGTAGGAAAATTGTTAATTGTCCATATTAAATTAGCACGCAAATTGAAATTCTGCTTGGTTGATATGTCATATATTTCAATACCATCGCACCACAATTATTTTAGCTCATCAATCAAAGGTTTCAAATATACATCAATCAAACTTTTTGTATTACGTAGATCGGAGATAATATAATTTAAGAATATATATGGACTAGTCATACACAACTCGGGTGGTATATTATAAGGTGTAAGAAAGACATACCAACATGAATATGGTGTCGCAGGTACAGAAAGAGGCGTGAAGCCATCCGCACACAGACCTAACCGAATGTTTCTTGGTTCACCAACAGAATCTGGATATGTCCTAACAAAGTGCTTCCAAGATTCTCATCTAAAGGATGACACATAATACCAGGTGGTCTTCTATTTTCAAAGTGACATCTCATATGAGGAGCAGAACGCATCGATGCATATAACCTCTTTAACCTAGGTATAAGAGGTAAATAATGCATCGACTTGATAGCGACCATATTCCCGCTGGAAAGCCTCTTCAAAACGAGGTTTTTCGCAAAATTTACAACATTCTAAAGCTGCATCATCTTTATGATATAACATGCAACCATCTTCACAACAATCAATTCTCATTGACGAAAGTCCTAACTTAGAAACTAATCTCTTTGCCTTATAGAAATCACTAGGTAATTTGATATCAGTGTCAACTAGTTCACTCATAAGTTCAATATAATAGTCCATGACTGCTTGAGAAATATTCCAATCAGATTTGATACTTAGTAATCTAATTGCAACAGACAACTCAGAGTGCGGACTTCCATTACATAGTCGATGACTAGCTTCCTCTAACTATTCATAAAAATATTTTGCGACATCATTAGGAGTTTGTTCAAAATTTTAATTAGGCTCACCCCCTATGTGCATCCCAAAAGCATATGCAACCATATCATAAATTCTAGAGTCATGATTTGTATTCTCCACCGACCTACTACTTTCACCCACAACCATGTTATAAAATATCCCATGGCTACCATCGATCTCTCCATGATTAGTCCACACAAAGTAATTTTCCATAAACCCCTTCCTATAAAGATGATGCTTAACTTTCGCCAGTTTTCCAAACTTCATACAGTCGCACCTAACACGCGGGCACCTAATTACTCCTTCAGTTAGGTATGGTGGAAGTGACATTACATGTCTAATAAAGTCATCCACCCCTTCTACAAGATCCTCCCGCAACCCTTGCCACTTAAGATAATTCCTATTGTGCATCCAAGTACGATGTTCCATCTATACAAATAAAACAAGAATAAATTAATTTAGTTAATTTTAATTCATAATTTATACATTAAGTAATTTAAATTTATTAATTTGAGTTCTATTAAGAACCATAAGTTCATAATTTAAGATAGTTTATAATTTCTACCTTAAGTTCATAATTTATACATTAAATATGTTTATATTCATTAGTTTGAGTTCTATTAAGAACCATAAGTTCATAATTTAAGGTAGTTCATAATTCTTACCTTAAGTTCATAATTTATATATTAAATAATTTAAATTTCTTAATTTGAGTTATATTAAGAACCATAAGTTCATAATTTAAGGTAGTTCATAATTTCTACCTTAAGTTCATAATTTATACATTAAATAATTTAAATTCATTAACGAGTTCTATTAAGAATCATAAGTTCATAATTTAAGGTAGTTCATAAATTCTACCTTAAGTTTATAATTTATACATTAAATAATTTAAGTTTATTAATTTGAGTTTTATACATTAATTCTAAATCTAGTGTAGTTCAAACCAAAAAATCTAATACTAAATAGACAAAAACTATAAATATTACATAAAATTATATAGCAAAAAATTAAAATGAAAAAGCTAATAAGATAGACTATTAATGTAACGACCCGACCGGTTGTTTTGAGTACTAGCGCTCCGTTCTTCAGTTGGAGGCCATGAACAGCTTCATTTCAGGTATTATGACTTGTATGCGTTGTCAGAATTTAACTTCGGGAAAGTTTATGTGGGAAGAGAATTCTCATTTCGGAAGCTCAAAGTTGAAAGAATAAACTAGGATTGGAATTTTGAGTAAACAACCTCGGAATCAGGATCTGAAGGTTCCAGCAGGTTTAAATGATGATTTTGGACTTGGGCATATGCCCGGATTGATTTTTGGATAACCCGGGAGCATTTTGGCGCCTATTGTAGAAGTTAGCATTTTAAAAGGAATTTATTAAGTTTGACTTGAAGAAAATTTCAATGTTATCGATGTCTGTTTGGGATTCCGAGATTGGGAATAGCTCTGTAAGGTGATTTTGGAGTTGGGAGCGCAATCGGAAGTGAATTCGGAGGTCTGCATACCATTTTGAAGCCCTTGGCTAAAGATAGAGAGTTGAAGGTTTTTGGAAAGTTTGTCCGGGGGGTGGACTTTTTGATATTAGGTTCGGAATCAAATTCCAGAAGTTGGAGTAGGTCCGTAATGTCAATTATGATTTGCGTGCAAAATTTGGGGTCAATCGAACGTTATTTGATAGATTTAAACATCGAAAATAGAAGTTGGAAAGTTGAAAGTTTGTGAAGCTTGAATTGAGGTGTAATTCGTGATTTTGGTGTTGTTTGATATGATTTGAAGCCTCGAGCAAGTCTGTAATATGTTTTGGGTTTGGTTGGTATTATTGGTTGGGATCCCGGGGGCCTCGGGTGGATTCCGGGTGGTTATCGGATCGAAATTTTGAAATTTGGAACGCTGGAGGATTTCTGCTTCTGTCATAACCGCCGAAGGGGAAGGGGCCAGGCCCAAGGAAAATCGTAGAAGCGGCCCACGGACCGCAGAAGCGGTTCCGCTTAAGCGCCCCCCAAACCGCAAAAGCGGTCAGACCCCTCGAGTGAAAATTCCGCAGAATCGGAAATGACAGAAGGCATGAGCATGATTTAAGTCGTGATTTGGTTCATTTCTCTCATATTTCCATGGCTTGGGGCAATTTTGGAGAGCTTCAAGGAGGGATTTTTGTCGTCAATGTTAAGGTAAGTTATCCCCATTACTTTTAACTTAAATACATCAATTACATATGGATTTAAGTATGGAATTAGTGTAAATATTGGGGTTTTGGTTGGAAACCTACAAATATTGGGGTATGGAATTAGCCACGATTTTGAGTATGGAATTAGGAGAAAAATCATATATTTAAGTTCCTACGATGGTAACCTTTAACTTCGAGAAATCTTGGATTTCGGGCATGTGGGGCCGAGGGCATTTTGGTCATTACACTAAGCAGAGTTAGGAACTTGTATAATCTTAATTTTTAACAAGTAATTGAGTATATTCTCATTAGTTTATCGTTAATTGGCTAGTTTTGGTGCATTGTGTGTTGGTTCAAACCTTTGGAAGGATGTAGAATACCGATTGCGAGTCTTCGGAGCGAGGTGAGTCTCCTTTCTAATTCTGTGAGGGGAAATTACCCCATATGTGAGTAAAATGGTTATGTGCTCCTGTTTGCGGGGCCTACACATGCACGAGGTGACAAGAGTCCGTGCGTAGCTACTATTATGCTATTGTCTGCGTAGTTAGGACTCAAAGTATGTATACTTGGATTTACTGTGAACGCATTGGTAGATTGATTCGCTTAACTCACATCGAATTAGTAAGAAAATTTCTAAAAGAATTAAACTTCATTTCTGAAATTGTTAAGGGAGAATTGGTTTTATTTGAATAAATATTTTCCTGATAAGTTCTTATGTGACTGATTGAGTATGTACTTTATGTGTGCCTGCGTCACTTGAATGATTCGCGAACAGGATAATGTGTTTAAATATGGAATGGGCCGAACGCCTTGGTGATAATAGATGCATCTATGGTTCGTGCTGCTCGACCCTCGGCAACGCACAATTTACATTCTGTTGGAGCGGTTCGTCGACCTCGGCGTGATTTGCGCATGTTTATCTGTTATTTTACAACTGCAAATGTGGAATTGGCCCTACGTGGCTTGATATAAACTGATAAGATAATAAAATATAGACTTTGGAAGCCCTTGGTTTATTGTTGAAGGTGCTTACCTATTTTCATGGCTTCACAATTAGAACTTTTATGAAAATCTATGATTATTCTCACACTTATAGTATAGTGTTGATTAACCTCTAGTGAGTGTCGAAGTTGGCCATCTCGTCTCTACCCCTTCGGGATTAGGCGGGATACTCACCGAGTACACGTTGATTACGTACTCATACTACATTTCTGTGCATTTTTGTTACACAGGTACATATACACTTCTAGCAGCCTACTGGCGTAGCAACATGGATAACCCTACAACTAGGTGAGTTGTAACTTGTGAGACAATCCGCATTTAGTGTAGTTCTGTTATGTACTTTAATTATTTATTTCCTATCCACTGTATTCCGGATAGATATTACATTTTATTTCACTTATCAGTAGTCGCTCATGCACTTGTGACACTGGGTTCTAAGATGGTTTTTGAAAGATTTGATTTAATTGTTATTGTCGATTTGAATTGAAGCAAAACCCTCTTATTTATGAAAAATGGAAGGAAATTTCCGGAATTTAATGTATTTTAAAGGAGGATTTTTAAATCGGTAATTTAATTGACTTACTTGATAGCGGTGTCCGGCGACATCACGATCCTTAGTAGATTTTGAATCGAGTCATGATTAAGTCTAGTAGAGTCACGCGGATCGGTATGGAGACGTCTGTACTTATCCTCGGGAGGCTACAAGACTGTTAGGAGTACTTCTATTCTTGATTTCCTTATCGTACGGTTCGATTCCTTTGAGGCTTATTCCCTTGATTCCTTTCCACTCAATCTTACGTGAGCGCTTGCTATAAATCGAAAGTGGAAGGTTTGTTATGGCACTACAAATGTGGTGCGGGATGATATTCCCGGTATAGTTAATTGGGCTATTATAGTCACATTATAGAGGGATAATATATTGTTTCAGCTTAGTGACAGAACGTCTAAGAGCCTTGAAGCTAGGCACAAGTTGCCGTGATGTTTATGAGCAATTATTCTGTGGCGTTGTTGTAATGGTAGAATATTGCCCATGTGTCGGGGTAGTGAATGAATTGAAGGGAGGTTTACCTAGTGTGTAATCAAAGGGATTCAGTATTTTATCCCCGACAGGGGGAGGTCAAGCGAACTTAGGGTGGTTAGATGTGGACTAGTGGAAGTAATGAAGCATGGTAATCGCAAACGTGCAGGAGTTCTCTTCTTTATTGGGGTACGGTTGTCCTAATTAGATGTATTAAGTTGTTGATGTTATAATCTGCTATGTTTTGCTTTATGGCAAGATATTGTGAAATACTATTAAAGATGCAACCGTCAGATATTGCGGATTGCGGTGGTTTAGGATTTAATCAGTGTTTTATTGTCGATGGTTTGATAAAGATGACCATCAGAAGAGTTTAAGCCAGTAGCGATTTGTGGGTTCAAGTTCTCTAAAGATGGATTTATATTAAAGTAACAACTGAGCAACAAGAGATGAAAAAAGACATGTGAAAAGTGTGCGGCGGAGTTTAAACATCTAAAAGGTCAGGCTGAGGAAGCACAGGTCGAGCACTTAATTAAAGAAGTAAGTTTGCCCAAAGTGGGAGAGCAGCGGAGTTGTGTGGGGGCTTGGTAATGAAAGAACTATGCACCTTAAGGGAGTCTGGAACAACTTGAGAATATTAGTGTTTGGTTATCGGCGCTTTTAGATCTAATTTAAAGTGGGGATTTCAGTAAAGGTAAGTGGAAGTTGGTAGAATAACTCGAAGCATAGTGTTGTTATGCGGCAGGAGATTGTGTATGATGGAAATGAGCCGCTTGGAGTGAAGAAAGACATAGCATGACTTTGAAGCGAAAGGATGTTGTCGCACATTTAATGGATGTCCACGAGGGGTAAATGGACTCATACAACTGTAGAGTGAGGTCGAAATCAGGATGGGTTATTGGTATCATAGTGATGGTACCTCATGCAGCCGGGGAAATTATTGTGTGAATGGTGTTAATGATTTGGGTTTCTACGGTAAGATATCGAGAATGCCAGCAGTTGTTGGTGCGGAGGTGGATGATGATTCAAAATATGAGTGATGGGGATTTACATGAGAATTTCGAGAATTTGTGGTGGATAGTTGCACAAGGTTTCGTCAACAAGAGATTAAGAATAATGGTGAACTCCATAGTATTGTAATAATGGCTTCAAGCTAAGTGGGAGAGTCCCACCGCTTATGATTTGGACTTCATGGTTAGATACTTACGAAGTTCCTGGTTAATAGCATACTGAGGTATTGTCTCAACTATGGAAAACTACTATAAGTAGTGAAGATGTTCTATGGTTGGCCTTATGACCTCATATTCGAACTTGGTAAAAGGATTCGGGATGTGTTCCTTGTATGGAAGCGAGTTTTAAAGGGAGTAATTCTGCTAGGTGCCTCGTCGAGAGGGTACTCCTGTGTTATGAGATCTATGTAGCCGATTATATTTGGGACCCAATCAGAGCGGGCGACTCTTAGTAATGGTCCTAGTGAATTCAAGAGGAAAAGTGTGGTACCTAATAATGTCGAGTTTATAGGCATAATTAAGGATCAAGCCTGGAAAGTAGCTTATTAGAAATGGCACAAAATGTTTCGTGATGTTTGGCCTGTGATGTAGCAATTGGGAAGTACGAAATGGTTCGTAGGGGTTGAGACATCATGGTCTCGTGGTTCAAGGGATGAGTATAGATGGAGCGTGTTATGTGTTGAAGAGAATTGGTACTATTTCCAAGCACTCAAGTATAAATTTGAAGGAAATGGGTTGATTAGCCATAGTTGAATTTGGCATGATGGGATTTGTGATCGGTTCATTCAGCGTGATCAATTTGTGTGTATGGTTTGTAGCGTTATGTATCACGCTTGTCACCCGTCGCAATTGATGTTATTCAGAAGCCTTCTATTTATAAGGCTCGTTGTGTAGAAGCAGATTACAGAAAGGGATATGGTGGCTTGGACCACTACTTGCAGAGTTGCATATTTTACGGTTATGGGAAATTTACCTGTGTATTGCTATGGTTCTCCTGTAGTGAGTATAGTGCAAGTTCTTATATGACGAAGTGTTAAGATATAAATGATTTCAGAGTTATGATGAAAAATCATGTTCTATCGTATATTGGCATGTTGGGTGCAGTGAGTAGCGTGGAAAATTCAAAGTGAGGATCAAGATTGCAGTTTGGTGTCGATGAGGATGTCACGTGCTCGGATGAGCAAGGAAATGGTTGAATATTTAGAGTAAATTGGAATTGGATTCAGAGTCACCTGAGGTCGATGTTTTGTGAAAAAGGCTTTGTATCCTAATTAAGGATTCTTGATCGTTTTCCAGCGTTGGTGCGACCGATGGTCGGAATGAGCAGACTTGATATTCATTTCAGAAGATTGTGGGAGTGTGTCCCATGGAAATATTGTATAAGTGTGGCAAGTAATCACATGATTGGCTAGAGATTTGAATCCGGTAAAGGGATGGGGGTAATATCATTGATTTGAGAAATTATGCGTGGATGGCACTTTATTTACTAGCTTATGAACTGAGGAGGTTGCTCTGCTTATGATGGTTGTTCTTAGGTGTTATGAGGAAGAGTGGGTTACTATAGACCTTTGAAAGGTTATTAGCCAACTTGGTGCAATCAGAAATCAGCTTGAGATCAGTGGATTGATTTATATATGAACATGGATTTATATCAGGCCAGTCATGTTTGTTTCAGCGGGCGTTCCTTATGGAGGAACAGTCAGGTTATTATTTTTGTCATCAGCTATCCCAGGTAATGATGTATTGCGTCGTATGAGTTGTGAGATAGCTCGGTAAATTTTCATGTGATAAGATTCCGCGTAGCGATGATGTTATGTGAGCAGAATGGCTCCTGAGATTCAGATTGTATATCGCACCTTAGTTTTGCTTAAGTTTTGTATCCTATAGCGATATGTGTTTTCTCACAGATGGTATTATGCACTTAACATGCATGCGATCAAAATTCAATATTTTTATTGTAATGAGCAAATTTAGCTTGAAGTGCAATCTCCTTATATGAGATCTATGTGTGGATCAGGTGGCACGCCGCCATTGATATATTATTTGGATCGGGTTGCTTGCCACAATAGTGTGATGTCGAGTCTAATTTTCTATATGTTATTCCTTTGTGTGTTTTGTTTCCTATCTGTGAGGAAAGTCCGTATTAGTGCAGGGAATGGTAATTCCTTCCAGAGTTTGTTTTTCTTTAGAATTTCATTCGAGTCGGTGGCCTATTGGCGCATGGTAGCATCATATGAAATTTTAATAATTTCTGGTGTGGCTTATTTCCTGAGAAGTTGTATCGGATGGGACGAGATCCCTTGATCTAGGATTCTATGCAATCTAGCTATATGAGGCATGTTATGGAAATAAGACCATTATTGGGTTCAGAATGACGTAAAGGCCTTGCCAAAAGTGTAGACCTAATGTTTTGTTGACTCGACAATGGATTTTTTATGAAGGTACATCTCTTCCGTCATGGCGATATGGTAAAGGTTAGAGTAAGGCCTGTATATGTCATGGGATGCAACGGGAGCATCGGATTAGTAGAACTTTAGCTAAGTCGATTAGAGAATATTAATGTGATCCTGTGGATTTAGTATTGCAAGGTAAGAATTCGGCGAAGTTATGTCGTAAAGTTCGAGTGTGGCGTGTAGTGATTAATATGGTGATCGTACGTTGGAAGCAGGCCTAGCATTGGATTCCAGATTTTGCAATCGGGTTCTAAGGCTTATTTGCTTGAATAAAAGGGAACAGAATTTATCGAGCTTATGTGCTTAGCTAAATGGTGGTAGCACGGGAAGGTGCGGGAGGTGCTAAATAGGATGATTTCAGACTACTCCAGTATAGTTCTCAGCACGTTCGAGAACGAACGTATGTTTAAGTGGGAGAGAATGTAACGACCCGACCGTTCGTTTTGAGTACTAGTGCTCCGTGGAGGCCATGAACAACTTCATTTCGGGTATTATGACTTGTTTGCACGGTCGAAATCTAAATTCAAGGGAAGTTCGAAGTTTATTTGGGAAGAGAATTCTCATTTAGGAACCTCAAAGCTAAAAGAATGAACTAGGATTGGAATTTTGAGTAAACAACCTCGAAATCGGGATCTGAAGGTTCCACCAGGTTCGTATGATGATTTTGGATTTGGGCATATGCCCGGATTGGGTTTTGGATAACCGGGATCATTTTGGGCGCCTATTGTGGAATTTAGCATTTTAAAAGGAATTACTTAAGTTTGACTTGAAGTGAATTTCAGTGTTATCGATGTCCATTTGGGATTCCGAGATTGGAAATAGCTCCATATGGTGATTCTAGAGTTGGGAGCGCGATCGGAAGTGAATTCGGAGGTCCATAGTCCATTTTGAAGCCATTTGGCTAAAGATAGAGAGTTGAAGGTTTTTGTAAAGTTTGACCGGGGGTTGACTTTTTGATATCGGGGTCGGAATCGAATGCTAGAAGTTGGAGCAGGTCTGTAATGTCAATTATGATTTGCGTGCGAAATTTGGGGTCAATCGGACGTGATTTGATAGATTTAAACATAGGAAATAGAAGTTGAAAAGTTCAAAGTTCATGAAGCTTGAATTGAGGTGTAATTCCCGATTTTGATGTTGGTTGACATGATTTGAATTCTTGAGCAAGTTCGTAATGTGTTTTAGGATTGGTTGGTATGATTGGTTGGGGTCCCGGGGGCCTCCGGTGGATTTATAGTGGTTAACAGATCGAAAATGGTATTTTGAGAAGGATTAAGGATTGATGCTTTTGTCATAACCGCATCTGCGATTCTTGGACCGCGGATGCGGTTCTCCCTTCGCAGAAGCGGCCCATGCCATGAACCGTTGATGTGTCTCCCAAGCAGCAGAAGGCAGAAGCGACTCAGGGATAGTAGAAGCGGTTCCGCTTAAGCGCCCCCAGATCGCAGAAGCGGTCAGACCCCTCAAGACCAAAACCGCAGGAGCGGTTAGAAAGTCGCAGAAGCAACAACCGCATAAGCGGTGAAAATTTCGCAGAAGCGAAAATGACTTAAGGCGGGAGCATGATTTAAGTCGTGATGTGGTTCATTTCTCTCATATTTTCATGCCTTGGGGAAAATTTGGAGAGCTTCAAGGAGGGAATTTTTGTCGTCAATGTTAAGGTAAGTTATCCCTATTACTTTTGAGTTAAATACATCTATTACATATGGATTTAAGCATGGAAATTAGTGTAAATATTGGGGTTTTGGTTAGAAACTTAGAAAATTATAATCTTGGATTTTAGCCACGATTTTGAATATGGAATTAGGAGAAAAATCTTATATTTGAGTTCCTAAGGTCATGGGTAACCTTTATCTTCGAGAAATTTTGGATTACGGGCACGTGGGCCTAAGGGCATTTTGGTTATTTCACTAAACAAATTCGAAAACTTGTATAATCTGAACTGTTAACAAGTATGTGAGTATATTCTCATTAGTTTATCGTTAATTGGCTAGTTTTGGTGTATTGTGCGTTGGTTCAAGCCTTCGGAAGGATGTAGAATGCCGATTGCGAGTCTTTGAAGTGAGGTGAGTCTCCTTTCTAATTCTGTGAGAGGAAATTTCCCCATAGGTGAGTAAAATGGTTATGTGTTCCTGGTTGTGGGGGCTACGCACGCACGAGGTGACGAGAGTTCGTGCGTAGCTACTATTATGCTATTATCCGGGTAGTTAGGACTCAAAGTATGTATACTTGGATTTACTGTGAACGCATTGGTAGATTGATTCGCTTAACTCACATCGAATTAGTAAGAAAATTTCTAAAAGAATTAAACTTCATTTCTGAAATTGTTAAGGGAGAATTGGTTTTATTTGAATAAATATTTTCCTGATAAGTTCTTATGTGACTGATTGAGTATGTACTTTATGTGTGCCTGCGTCACTTGAATGATTCGCGAACAGGATATGTGTTTAAATATGGAATGGGCCGAACACCTTGTTGATAAAAGATGCATCTATGGTTCGTGTCGCTCGACCCTCGGCAATGCACAATTTACATTCTGTTGGAGTAGGTCGTCGACCTCGGCGTGATTTGCGCATGTCTGTCTGTTATTTAATAATTGCAAATGTGAAATTGGCCCTACGTGGCTGGATATAAACTAATAAGATAATAAAGGATAAACTTTGGAAGCCTTTGATTTATTGTTGAAGGTGCTTACCTATTTTCCGGGCTTCACAATTAGAATTATTATATAAATCTATGATTATTCTCACATTTATAGAGTATTGATAATTGACCTCTAGTAAGTGTCGAAGTTGGCCATCTCGTCTCTACCCCTTCGGGATTAGGCTCGATACTCACTGAGTACACATTAATTATGTACTCATACTACACTTCTGTGTATTTTTGTTGCACAAGTACATATACATTTCTAGCAGCCTACTAGCGTAGCAGCATGGATAACCTTGGGACTAGGTGAGCTGCAACTTGCGAGACGACCCGCAGCTTGTGTAGTTTCCTTCTGTACTTTAATTATTTATTTCATGTCCACTATATTCCGGACAAAGGTTGCATTTTATTTCACTTATCAGTAGTCTCTCATGCACTTGTGACACCGAATTTTGGGATGATTTTGAAAGATTTGATTTAATTGTCATTGTCGATTTGCATTGAAGTAAAAACCACTTATTTATGAAAAATGAAAGGAAATTTTCAGAATTTAATATATTTTAAAGGATAATTTTTAAATTGGGAATTTAATTGGCTTGTCTAACTGCGGTGTCCGGCGCTATCACGATCCTTAGTGGTTATTTTGGGTCGTGACAACTAGCCTTGAACAACAATGGCAGTGGTGGCGCGGACAGTCGTGATAGCGAACAGTGGTGGCGGTGGTAGCGCGATAAGAATGGTGGCGCGGGGCAGTGGTGGAATTGAGATGGGGAGGGGATAGTATTGAGAGAGGGTTTAGAAAATTTTGGAAAGAAAATAAGAGAATATGAAGGGGAACCCGTTTTTTACTCGAAATTTACAAAAAGCTATCAATGTTGGTCGCTATTTTGGTAGCTAAGTAAGTTTTGGCTGTTTGACCAGAGTAGCGACCAACGTTGGTCGCTATTTCCAAAAAAAATTTAAAAACTTTTTTTTCATATATATATATATATATATATATATATATATATGAAGCTCGGAATATAAGGTCGGGTTCTTTTAGGTATTGATACACTTGTAAATCGATTTATGATTGGTGAACTAGGGTCGTGACATGTATATATATTAAAAGCAAAATATCTCAACTTATATCAATTAATATGTTATAATTGATTCATCGACTTTTAACCTACTCGGGCTCAATCTCAAAATATATTACTTATGGATAAATGATTACTTACTCTCTGCCACAAGTCGTGTTGGTCCTAAAAAGTGCTATTAATATCCCAATTTCTGTTTCATTGTTATAATTCATTCTCTTCCTGTTGTCCCACGGAAACAATTTGTTCTTTTTGAGGTAATATTTGGTTCCATATTTCCTCAATGCAATTATTGATGAGTCAATAAGTCTTTTCAATTTGATTTATTAGACGCTCTTATAGTTTATAAGTTATAACTCCATCCTTTTTCTTATCTCAAACAACAACTAGTAGTAAACTAGGAAAAAGAAAAAAGAGGGTACGGAGTTGCCAACAAGGATTATGGTAGAGTGATAAGTTTTCTTTCATTTTTAATCAAAAATTTTCAATTCGAGTCTTGATCTAAAGTCGCATTTATTAAGAAGCGTTTTACTCCTCAATATTGAATTTTTTGGTGCAACTCCAAATTTTGTCATGCTCCAATGAGGAAAACGATTATTGCTTTAAGTCAATTTGTTGTCGTTGAAAGCCCAATCAAATAATCTAAACGAGAAAATCATATCTTCAATGCTCATCACTTCAATAAAGGCATTGAAGTCAGGAGGCCGACCTCCAAGTTTTTTCTAATGGATCCGCAATTTCATTAAAGTTCCCCCTACTAACCACGGGAAGTTAATGCAAGTCGATAGGTTCTTCAATCATCGAGTACACTATCGACTTCTCACACTTATCATGACAAAAAACTAGGAAAAGAAACCATTATCAATACTAATAAATAAACTTAGAGGTCTTATTCCATCATACAGCATCTTGAAAATAAGCAATTGTAAATTTGGGTTGGCTATTTTTTTTTGTTGGTTTTAATATCCCATTCAATAATTTGAAGAGAAAACAAAGAAAAGAAAGTTAAAAACAATGCTTTTTAAGGACTAAAGATCTTCACAACTACGCAAAGCATAGAGGAGAAGTCAAGTCTAATAAGTTTTGTGATAAAAGAGGATGAAACTACTAAACACCTCTTTTTAGAACGGTTGTTTTAGAGGTGGAGAATGTGACGACCCAAAGGGTCATCACCTGTTTCCCTCACTTGTTCCGTACTTTCGAGGCCTTGAAAACCTCATTCTATGTTGCCTCGATTTACGTGCACAATCCGAGCATGTAGCCGGAAAGATTTTGTGATAGAAAATATGAATTCTATGAGAAATTTGGATAAAAATGATATTAATATTGATATGGTTGACTTCGGTCAACATTTTTGGTAAACGGATCCGGACCCGAGATTGGATGGTCCCGAGAGGTCCGTAGAAAAATATGGGACTTGGACATGTGTCCGGAGTCGAATTCTGAGGCCTAGAGCCCAAGTTATGAATTTTTATGTGAAATTGTTTTTGATGCAATTATTAAAGGAAATAAATTAATAGACCTTGGTATCGGGCTCGTATTTTGGTTCCGACGCCCGGTACAAGTCTTAAATATTATATATGTGATTTCTGTAAAGTTTGATGACATTTGGATGTCGTTTGAGATGTTTTGGACCTTGAGTCCCAAGTTTGAAAGTTTTGAAAACTAAAGGAATGAAAATCATGCATTTGAGGCTTGAATTGATGAAAACGAGGTGATATTGGCGATGTGATCGCATGAACAAGTTCATAATGTGTTTTTGAGGTTATGTGCATATTTGGTTTGGAGCCCCGAGGGCTCGGGTGAACTTTGGATAGGCCACGAAGTCAATTTTTCATGTTAGAAGTTGTTGTCTGCAACTGGTCTGCAGAGTTCGCAAATGCGAACAATAGTTCGAAGTTGCTGTCTGCAACTGGTCTGCAGAGTTCGCAAATGCGAACAATAGTTCGCAAATGCGAACTCCCCCTATTGTGCCTGAGTTCGCAAATGCGAACAGTAGTTCGCAAATGCGAACTTGACCCTTCTGTACCTGTGCTCGCAAATGCGAGCCATAGTTCGCAAATGCGAACTGGCCACTATTCCGCCTTGGTTCGCAAATGCGAACAATAGTTCGCAAATGCGAACCTCCCCATATTTAGCCTGTGTTCGCAATTGCGAACAATAGTTCGCAAATGCGAACTTCCCAGTTTTGCCTTGGCTTCGCAAATGCGAAGAAATGTTCGCAAATGCGAACTTCCCACCCTTAGCTTATTTTTCAAACTCCGGAAATTGGTCGGGGTTCGCAATTGCGAACCCATGTTCGCAAATGCGAACACAGAGACCTGAAAAACACGAATTTCAATCATTTCTTCATTTTTCACAAAACCAAAACGCCCATTTGCGACTCTTCAAGGATTTCTTCTTCATCAAAACGATTGTAAGTCACTTTTTACTTAATTCTTTCAATTCCTAACATCATTAAACATGTTTTTCATTAGAAATCAAATGTTTTCATGGTAAAATTCTTGTTTTTGTTAGAAAATAGGGTTTTTCATAAATTGGGGAATTGGACCTCGAATTGAGGTCCGATTTTGAAACAAATCATATATATGAACTCGTGGGGGAATGGGTAACCGGATTTTAGTCATAACCCCGAATTCCGACCATGTGGGCCCGGGGTTGAAATTCACTATTCCGGGCAGAATGTTGTAAAAGTTGTATTTGGTCTTAAGAACTAGTTTGTTGAGTAAAATTGATGATATTAAATCAATTGTGTATAGATACGGTTGAATTGGAGCCAAATTGAAAGAAAAGACATATCCACGGATTGAATTGTTCATAAGCACTCGAGGTAAGTGTTTGTTCTATCCTAGCTTGAGGGAATAGGATTATGTGTTATGTGTTATGTGATCGAGTGCGGTGTATGGGCTGTGGTGACGAGCTTCCATACACTGGCGTCTAGTATGACCGTGAGTCGTTGGAAAATGACTATTTTGAGATATATTACAGATGAATTGTTATTGTTCTCCCTTGTCGGGACTTGTTGTGAAGATAATTATTGATTGCCCTTGATGGGACGATTTATGAATTGTTGTTTCTTTCTCTGCCCTTAGCTGTGATTGTTATTTGGGTGAGGAAGAGTGATAATGCACGAAGGGTGATGCCGTGCCATGTTTATTTATTTATGCACGAAGGTTAATGCCGTGCCATGTTTATTTATTGATTATGCACGAAGGATCATGCCGTGCCCTGTTATTGAACCATGTACGAAGGATCATGCCGTACCATGGATGTGAGGATGAGAGTAAAAGCACGAAGGGTGATGCCGTGTACTTTATTTGCTTATTTGGTGAGGATGAGAGTAAAAGCACGAAGGGTGATGCCGTGCAACTGTCTGCTATTTCTTCAATTGATATTACTTGTGTTTACATTACACTTTGTTTTTCCTTGTGAAATTATTAATTGTGGTTAATTGTTGAATTCTTTAAGATATTCCTTATTGTGTTAATACTTGATTATTTCTTGTTATTTTGTGGTACACATATATATATATATTGAATTGCACAGGTTTATGTGGGTGTCTGGTCCTAGGCTTGTCACTACTTCGCCGGGATAGGCCAGGCACTTACCAGCACATGGGGTCGGTTGTGCTGATGCTACACTTCTGTGCGCTTTTGCACAGGTCCAGGTTACGATCAGGAGCAGCAGCAGCAGCAGTAAATAGATTGCGTGGGAGTTGATCATATTTGAGACCGAGGTAGCTTGCAGACGTCCGCAGGCCCGGCGTCTCTTTCTTTATTTATGTTAATAGCTGTAGTCTCATTGTTCCGAGACAAACAGAATTATGTTATATTTCTTTCAGACTTTTATGTGTAGTATTCCATAGTAGTTTGTGAGTTGGTGACTCCACGTCTTGGGTAGAGGATTTCAGTATGATTTTCACTATTTCGATAAAGTATTCCGCATTTATTTAATTAAAATTGTGTTAAAAACAGGATAGTATGAATACGGTGGCTTGCCTAGCTACCACGAGTAGGCGCCATCACGATCCCGATGTTGGGGGAAAATCCGGGTCGTGACAAGTTGGTATCAGAGCTCTAGGTTACATAGGTCTCACCACTCACGAACAAGCTTAGTAGAGTTTGAGAGGTAGGTACGGAGACGTCCGTGCTTGTCCTCCCGAGTCTATTGAGTTAGGAAAGAGTCTCTCATTTGTTCTTTCTTATCGTGCGAATTTGTTCTTCAAAGTGTTAAGTTAAATTTCCACTCTTGTCTTCCCACGAATGGCGTGATCACGTACCGCTTATCCAGCCGAACAATGGCACGGGCTGGTGATAGATCAACTATTCCTTCAAAAGTTTTACGGAGGACAGATAGGTTTCACCAAAGTCTTCGCTGCCACCTTCAGCGGTGCATCTTTTGAGAACCCACGAGATTGTGCTTGACAGTTCTTATGAGGAATTACAGAACGTGGGAATAGTCGAATGCGAGGAGTTCATTTTACTGTGCTACGGAAGGCACACAGAAGTAGTGGGAAGATAATGTATTTACCACACAAGTTATGGTCCCAACGGAAGACGCAATTATATCGGGAGATCACCTAATAAATCGTGTTGGGTTTCAACGGACCTTGACGTCCGGTCGATGTGTTGGAGTTGTGAAGGACAACTATGATGAGTTATTGGAATGTATATATATGGTATGGAAAGATCCTCCAAATAATTTATACATAGTTAAGGTTGGTTCTTTTCATGGGGTAAGGATCGCCCCCAGAGAATGACGAAGAGTATATGAGTAAATGGGGTAGCTCAGCAGTGTTAAGAATTGGCCGTCAATGTTTGTGACAAGCCTACGAAGAGGGCAAGCCGGCCAACGCAACGCTATCTACTAAACTCTATTTTAAGAAAATGTTCCGAAGACGTCACCCCGAGATTCTCTGCAATATGTAGTATGTGTGATCCGAACGGTTGTACCAAGTCACAATGACTGTGTTCGAATATATATTGTCATGAGCAATAAGTTAACTGATCCTTCAAGGAATTGCTGTGAATGTGGAATATTGGAGAAATACAATTTTAGGAAAGCACTCGGGCTACACGCTCCATTGCAGTTAATAATTATCCTACATGGCCAGCCAGATGTAGAGGTTATGATGTTAGAGGTGGAGGTGAAAATCCTAGAGGTGGAGACCCGACCATTGATATAATTTTTATGATATGAGGGAGGTCACTACACCAAATGTGGTCATCACACGTATAATTCAGATTGTTATAGACAGAATAATTTTTCCCTTAATTTGATTTGGTTTTTGAAAGAAAATTTAGGCGAGTCTGTTTAACATGCTCCATTCATGAGCGAGCATCGTAATCATACTACTTAGGGAAATACTCCCGTTGAGATATTACATGAGGATAGACATCCCTATTATTAGGTGTTAGTCACTAAAATATCCATGAGGCTAAGAGTGACTTTATATTACTTATTACAGTGGGTTTTGATATAATTTTCGGGATAACTAATTTTAATCGTTAATTGTGTGCCCTATCAGTATGAGGGTTCATTTTATGTCGTGATTATCTTTGACGGACAATTATTGAAAGGAAGAAAGAAATGAAATGAAAAATTTCAGATTATATGATGTGCAAGCACTGTGATTCAGAGTTGAGGATGAGATCCTCCAATTTTTTGGCATAATGTGAAATATTTCAAAGCCGAGCTTCAAGCTGCGGTGGATATCATATGAGGACTGGGTCCTGGTAGTAAGAGTTTATGTTTTTTTAAAATTCTTCTTTTATGAATTAATACTTTCGTATCGCATTCGTAGATAAGAGTCATGTCCGTTAGGACTATTTGACAATTCTTGTATAGTTTCTACTCATATTAGCCATTTCTATTTTGAAACCATTGAGCTTAGCCTTTGAGACGAGCACCAGGTAAGGATAAATATGACGCATTAATTCGGGAAAATAATCACGAGGTCACCATACCCCATCCTGAGTAAAGTGGGATTTGTAGAATAAGGTATTTGATAACAGGGTTAATTGACAATGTTGTAATTTAAGAATTTGCGGCGATTATTCACGCATTGAAGATCTAGAGGCATTAATTGTATGGTGTAGTATGTGAAGTATACACCGATCATAAGAGTCTTCGGTATTTGTTTAAACAAAAGAGTTGAATTTGAGGCAGAGAAGGTGGCTGGAATTGCGGAAAGATTATGATGTCACCTTTTTATATCATCAGGGAAAAAGCAAACGTGGTGGCTGACGCTTTGAGTAGGAAGTCAGCCAGTATGGGCAGTCTTGTTTATATTCCAGTCAGTCAGAGACCATTAGCTCTAGATGTCCGGGCCTTAGCCAACCGGTTCGTGAGATTAGACATTTCTGAGCCTAGCAGGGTGTTAGCCTGCACGGTCGCTCGTTCTTCTTTATTAGAGCGTATCCGTGAGAGGCAATTTGATGATCCTCATTTGCGTGAGTTGAGGGATACAGTACAGCGGGGAGGTGCCACACAGGTAAATCTAGATGATGATGGGGTATTGAAATTGCGGGGTCGAGTTTGTGTGCCCAATGTCGAAGGGATTCGAGAGTTGATCTTAGCGGAGGCCCACAGTTCGCGGTATTCTATTCACCCAGGCGCCGCGAAGATGTACCAGGACTTACGGCAACACTATTGGTGGCGCAGAATGAAGAAAGATATCGTTGCGTATGTCGCTCGGTGTCTAAATTGTCAGCAGGTGAAATATGAGCACCGGAGACCTGGTGGTGTATTCCGGAGGATTGAAATTCCCGAGTGGAAATGGGAGCGGATCATAATGGACTTCGTTACTGGACTTCCTTTGACTCGGAGGAAATTTGATGCTATTTGGGTCATTGTTGATAGACTGACCAAATCAGCACACTTTATTCCAGTATCTGTCTCCTACTCGTCGGAGAGGTTAGCGGAGGTTTACATTAGGGAGATTGTTCGTCTCCATGGGGTGCCGGTATCTATTATCTCTGATCGGGGTACGCAGTTTACCTCGCGGTTCTGGAGAGCGGTCCAGCGGGAGTTAGGCACTCAGGTTCAGTTGAGTACAGCATTTCATCCTCAGACGGATGGCCAGTCCGAGAGGACTATTCAGATTCTAGAGGACATGCTTCGAGCCTGTGTTATTGATTTCGGAGGCTCGTGGGATCAGTTTCTACCATTAGCAGAGTTCGCCTACAATAACAGTTACCAATCTAGCATCCAGATGGCTCCGTATGAGGCATTGTATGGTAGGCGATGTCGATCACCGGTTGGATGGTTTGAACCGGGAGAGGCTCGGTTGTTGGGTACAGACTTAGTTCAGGAGGCCTTGGATAAGGTCAAGACTATTCAGGAGAGATTGCGTTCAGCTCAGTCTAGGCAAAAGACTTATGCGGATCGTAAGGTTCGAGATGTAGATTTCATGGTTGGTGAACGAGTATTGCTCCGGGTGTCGCCTATGAAGGGCGTGATGAGGTTTGGGAAGAAGGGCAAGCTCGGCCCTAGGTATATTGGCCCATTTGAGATTCTAGACAGAGTGGGAGGGGTGGCTTACAGATTAGCTTTGCCGCCTAGCTTATCAGCCGTGCATCCAGTTTTTCATGTATCTATGCTTCGGAGATACCACGGCGATCCCACACATGTGTTAGACTTCGGTATTGTCCAATTGGACAATGATCTATCCTACGAGGAGGAGCCGGTGGCTATTCTAGACCGGCAGGTTCGACAGCTGAGGTCGAAGAGTTATCCTTCTGTGCGTGTTCAGTGGAGAGGTCAGCCTCCTGAGGCATCGACCTGGGAGTCCGAGTCTGATATGCGGAGCCGTTACCCACACTTGTTTCCTGACTCGGTACTTCTTTCTTTTGTCCGTTCGAGGACGAACGGTTGTTTTAGAGGTGGAGATTGTGACGACCCAAAGGGTCATCACTTATTTTATTAATAATTTCGAGCTTCTGAGGCCTTGAAAACCTCATTCTATGTTGCCTCGATTTACGTGCACAATCCGAGCATGTAGCCGGAAAGATTTTGTGATAGAAAATATGAATTCTATGAGAAATTTGGATAAAAATGATATTAATATTGATATGGTTGACTTCGGTCAACATTTTTGGTAAACGGATCCGGACTCGAGATTGGATGGTCCCGAGAGGTCCGTAGAAAAATATGGGACTTGGACATGCGTCCGGAGTCGAATTCTGAGGCCTAGAGCCCAAGTTATGAATTTTTATGTGAAATTGTTTTTGATGCAATTATTAAAGGAAATGAATTAATAGACCTTGGTATCGGGCTCGTATTTTGGTTCCGACGCCCGGTACAAGTCTTAAATATTATATATGTGATTTCCTGTAAAGTTTGATGACATTTGGATGTCGTTTGAGATGTTTTGGACCTTGAGTCCCAAGTTTGAAAGTTTTGAAAACTAAAGGAATGAAAATCATGCATTTGAGGCTTGAATTGATGAAAACGAGGTGATATTGGCGATGTGATCGCATGAACAAGTTCATA
This sequence comes from Nicotiana noctiflora, assembly GCA_032618575.1. NCBI lineage: Eukaryota > Viridiplantae > Streptophyta > Magnoliopsida > Solanales > Solanaceae > Nicotiana > Nicotiana noctiflora. Next base: position 460,146 of record JASVEL010012608.1, read on the forward strand.
ATGTGTTTTTGAGGTTATGTGCATATTTGGTTTGGAGCCCCGAGGGCTCGGGTGAACTTTGGATAGGCCACGAAGTCAATTTTTCATGTTAGAAGTTGCTTCTGCAACTGGTCTGCAGAGTTCGCAAATGCGAACTCCCCACTATTCTGCAGTCCCCACTATTCTGCAGAGTTCGCAAATGCGAACAATAGTTCGCAAATGCGAACTCCCCCTATTGTGCCTGAGTTCGCAAATGCGAACAGTAGTTCGCAAATGCGAACTTGACCCTTCTGTACCTGTGCTCGCAAATGCGAGCCATAGTTCGCAAATGCGAACTGGCCACTATTCCGCCTTGGTTCGCAAATGCGAACAATAGTTCGCAAATGCGAACCTCCCCATATTTAGCCTGTGTTCGCAATTGCGAACAATAGTTCGCAAATGCGAACTTCCCAATTTTGCCTTGGCTTCGCAAATGCGAAGAAATGTTCGCAAATGCGAACTTCCCACCCTTAGCTTATTTTTCAAACTCCGGAAATTGGTCGGGGTTCGCAATTGCGAACCCATGTTCGCAAATGCGAACACAGAGACCTGAAAAACACGAATTTCAGTCATTTCTTCATTTTTCACAAAACCAAAACGCCCATTTGCGACTCTTCAAGGATTTCTTCTTCATCAAAACGATTGTAAGTCACTTTTTACTTAATTCTTTCAATTCCTAACATCATTAAACATGTTTTTCATTAGAAATCAAATGTTTTCATGGTAAAATTCTTGTTTTTGTTAGAAAATAGGGTTTTTCATAAATTGGGGAATTGGACCTCGAATTGAGGTCCGATTTTGAAACAAATCATATATATGAACTCGTGGGGGAATGGGTAACCGGATTTTAGTCATAACCCCGAATTCCGACCATGTGGGCCCGGGGTTGAAATTCACTATTCCGGGCAGAATGTTGTAAAAGTTGTATTTGGTCTTAAGAACTAGTTTGTTGAGTAAAATTGATGATATTAAATCAATTGTGTATAGATACGGTTGAATTGGAGCCAAATTGAAAGAAAAGACATATCCACGGATTGAATTGTTCATAAGCACTCGAGGTAAGTGTTTGTTCTATCCTAGCTTGAGGGAATAGGATTATGTGTTATGTGTTATGTGATCGAGTGCGGTGTATGGGCTGTGGTGACGAGCATCCATACACTGGCGTCTAGTATGACCGTGAGTCATTGAAAAATAATATTTTTAGATATATTACAGGTGAATCGTTATTGTTCTCCCTTGTTGGGACTTGTTGTGAAGATAATTATTGATTGCCCTTGATGGGACGATATATGAATTGTTGTTTCTTTCTCTGCCCTTAGCTGTGATTGTTATTTGGGTGAGGAAGAGTGATAATGCACGAAGGGTGATGCCGTGCCATGTTTATTTATTTATGCACGAAGGTTAATGCCGTGCCATGTTTATTTATTGATTATGCACGAAGGATCATGCCGTGCCCCTGTTATTGAACCATGTACGAAGGATCATGCCGTACCATGGATGTGAGGATGAGAGTAAAAGCACGAAGGGTGATGCCGTGTACTTTATTTGCTTATTTGGTGAGGATGAGAGTAAAAGCACGAAGGGTGATGCCGTGCAACTGTCTGCTATTTCTTCCAATTGATATTACTTGTGTTTACATTACACTTTGTTTTTCCTTGTGAAATTATTAATTGTGGTTAATTGTTGAATTCTTTAAGATATTCCTTATTGTGTTAATACTTGATTATTTCTTGTTATTTTGTGGTACACATATATATATATATTGAATTGCACAGGTTATGTGGGTGTCTGGTCCTAGGCTTGTCACTACTTCGCCGGGATAGGCCAGGCACTTACCAGCACATGGGGTCGGTTGTGCTGATGCTACACTTCTGTGCGTTTTTGCACAGGGAATATGGTGACTGATCAACTAGCTAAGAAGGGGCATCTTTTTGAAAGAAATACTGGGCCTATAATTTTGGAAACAGTTCCTTTTTTTGTTGTGTTATGTTTTGAAGCTGATAGGCCAGTCAGTCATTTTAATATTACTAACTGTCATGATGATAATACTACTAGGAATACCATGACAGATGTAATTATAACTACTACTAGTTCTACGATTTATAATAGAATGTTATATATGCATCAATCCTCTGTACACAAAACTTAATTCTTAATAGTATTATCTTTGTTTACCAAAAAACAAAAGTCTAATAAGGATTTATACACTGAGAATGAATAATTCTTACACTTTTGTTGTGTTATAACGGTTATAATGGGTTAGCTATTTATTGCAATCTTAGGTTACTTAACAACTTGTTTCGATGGTTGTTACCCATTGTATTGTATCGTATTGGTACTTTAAATACGATGTTTGTTTTGATTATTACTTAAATTTTATTGTATCGCATCGTTAAATCTATCATTACATAATGAAGAAATGTGTCACTTTATGTAACAACCAATTTAGTGTGGTCACGTGGTTACCTTGTCCTTTTCTCTCAATCTCACCCTTTATTATTATTAAATAATTTTATTTTATCATTTACCCTACCTTTTTTATATAATAATTTTACCTTGTATCATAATTTTTCTTTATAATATTACTAGTTTATTCTTCGTATTGCTGGTGTGTGATATCATGAAACGATGACAAACTATACAATCTATTCAAATATTATTTTTATCAAACAATAGAATACATTACAATACGGTACAATACGATACATTATGAAACGATACGCAACAATCATCCAAATAAACTATAAACCAATATTACTATAAACATTTATATTAATTACACGCACCATTTTAAACTTTAATATGTTTACCAATTACGTTAGGAATTAATCCTGTTTTAGTGAGGTAATCATAAGGGGGGATATAACATTAGAAAATTAGAGAAAATCAAGAGGGGCCAGTTTTGTGTTGGTCCAAGAATGCAAGCCATGACAAACTAAACATGCTTTAAATATTAAACATTACATGTGAAGTGGGAATCTGCTTTTTCTTCACTTATTTGTCCCATGCAGTTCCAGCAAATAAATAAGAAAAAACCTACCCTCATCCCCTGACCCTTAGGTTATTATTACGAGTTCACGTAAATTCGATAGCTTCATTTACTGATTATGGTTAATGCGTTTCTATCTATTTTCTGTTGATGATACTAATATATTATCTTATCTCGTCTTTTTTGTTTTTTTGAGTCGATGGTCAATCGAAATAACCTTTCTACTCTATCGGAGTAGGGATAAAGTCTGCGTACACGTTATCTTCCTCAGACCCACTTATAAAATTTTGCCGAATCGTTGTTATAGCTCAGCTATTTTTGTTCGTATTCTATATTTATATAATAAAATTATTAAATATTTATATTTAAATATAATATTAATTATTATTGGGTATTAACTTGAAGTGAATGTAATCGACAACCTTCAAAACTTACACCACCAATATAAACACCTCAGCTCCACCAATTTTCTATTTCCCTTTTGTTTGAAGTTCTCTTTACACCTTATAGTTAAAAAGATTAAAATATTATAGTAGATATGTTATGGTAGTAGATTAACTGCCTACATCACTTAATTAGTTGGATCCAGTTATATTTGTCTCACTATAAATATACTAACATATTAGATTGATCATTTCCCATGCTTCTATTGACTAATTATAGCTTACTAATTAAAATAATAGCCATGATAAAAGGGATTATTTTATGTGGATAATGTACCACAAATCCGCACGACAAATAATATTCCATTCAATTAAACAAAAGCCCAAAAAGATTAAAATTTTATTTTATTGCTAACTTTTCTATGCTTTTCTCCAAAATCAAGCTTTCTTTCCATTATATTATTATAAAGTTTTGGTATAAGATGTTTTTTTTTTAAAACAAAAGCCATGTGTCAGATTATGAGCGTTGAAATTTCTGAGAGCTTTCATATTTGAAATGCATTATACTTTACAGGATTTCGCTTAGGATATGTGATGACACAAAGGTTCACTGTCTATTTTTTCTCTTTTTTGCGCTTTTGAGGTCATGAAAATTTCATTTTCAGTCACCTCGATTTACGTGCACAGTCCGAGTGCGTAACCGGAAATCTTAAATATGAATTTTGTGTGAAAATGATGAGTTTTGATATTAATACGATTAAAGTTAACTTTGGTCAATATTTTGGGTAAACGGACCCGGACCCATGATTGAACGGTCCCGGAGGGTTCGTAAAAATATATGGGACTCGGTCGTATGCCCGGAATTGAAATCTAAGGTATCGAGCCCGAGAAATAAATTTTTAAAAGAAAATATTTTTCCAAATTTATTTGAAAATTTGAAATGAAAATGGATTAGAAAGTATTGGTATCGGGCCCGTATTTTGGTTCCGTCGGCCGGTACAGGTCTTATATATGGTTTAAGCGCTTCCTGTGAAATTTGGTTGAAATAGGACGTAATTTGACGTGTTTCCGGACCTAAATATCTAAAAATAATAGTTTATGAAGTTTGATGAAAAAGTGATGATTTTGAGATTTGATTCCTCATTTTTTATATTATCTTGGTGATTTAATCGCACGGTTAAGTACGTAAGATGTTGTTGAGTTAGTGTGTGTGATTGGTTAGGATCCCCGAGGGCTCAGGAGTGTTTTCGGAGGTGTTCGGAGTAAGTTTGGACTTAGCAGATTTTCTATAATTTTTATACAGGGATTTTCTTCATTGTGTTCGCACTAGCCCTCTAGCGTTCACATAGCTTTACTCCATTCCTCCTTCGCGTTTGCGTTCTGGCCATCGCGATCGCGAAACTTTGCCGATTCCTTCCACGCGTTCGTGTGTCTCCTCACGTGTTTGCGTAGGCCCAAATCCCAGACCCCAGACATTTACTCTACGCGTTCGCAGCCCCCTGTCGCAAACGCGAAGCTTCCCAGCCCCCCTTCTTCACAAACGCGACCCCCATGTCACGAACGCATAGAACTAAAACGCCCAGTTATATTTTAAGTTTCTAGAATCAGAGCAACGGGTTTCATTCAAATTTCTCACGAACTCTCTTCTCCCCAAAGCTTTAGGGATTCATTGAAGCCCATATTCTTCAAGACCACTTGGCTAAGTAAATTTTTGCTCATTTCCTTTGTTTTCCTCAATTAATTTCTAAGCCTAAATCATGTAATCTCATGGTAAGAATTGGGGGAAAATGATGGCTTTTTTATTTTCTTTGATTTAGACCTCGTTTTGGGGTCGAATTTGGAAACAAATTGTATATTCGGGCTCGTGGGGGAATGGGTGACCTGGAATTCGTTCGAACCTCGTGTTTTGACCAAGCGAGCCCGGGGTCGATTTTTGGAATTTTGGGAAGAAAGATTAGAAATTCATATTTAGGCATTGGGATTAGTTTGTTTAGCTATTATTAATTTTGTAAAGTAATTATTTCATAGATTTGATTGAGATGGAGCCGAATTCGAAAGGGAAGGCGGTCGTGGTGGATTGATTTAGCTGTGGAAGTTGAGGTAAATGTTCGGTCTAACTTTGGCTTGAAATAGGAGTTGAGTCTTGTTTGCTACTTGCTAATTTTTGAGTACGGTGTATAGACAGGGTGACGAGTATCTATACACTAGTGTCTAGCATGACCGTGAGTCCTTGTATTGTATTTATTCCTATCTTGTTATGGAAAGAAAATATGAAATTGTATTTATTCCTATCTTGTTATGGAAAGAAAATATGAATTGTAAACTCTTTGGAGCGTTGTATCGAATGATAAAGTAAATCATAGAGTAAGAAATGAAAGAAAGAGAAAGAGATGTGGTTATTCCCTTGTCGAGCTATTTTTGTATATTAATTATCTCCCTCGTCGGGATGTGAAAGTTATTGTTGTTGTTCCCTTATCGGGATTTAACTGTTTACTTGTGTTCTCCCTTGCCGGAATTTCTATTATTGTTTGACTATCTCATTGCCCCATTGGTTGTGATTGTTACCCGGGTGAGAAAGAGTGATAAAGCACGGAGGTTGATGTAAATGCACGAAGAAACATTCTGTGCCATGATTTGATTATTAATGCAGTGAAGGAACATTCCGTGCCATGAATTGATTACTAATGCACGAAGGGTCATTCTGTGCCATGATATGAGTGTTTATGTGAGGAAAAGCACGAAGGTTGATGTTGTGCACTTTATTTAATTGTTTTGGTGAGAAAGAGAGGGAAAGCACGAAGGATGGTATCGTACAATTGTTGTTTATCTACTCTTGTTGATATTGTAGTTGTACCGTTTCATTCCTTATTTATTAATTTTGCATTTTAAACCGTTATAGCCCTACAACATGCTCCCACTCCCTCTTGACTGGTTAATTTCTATATTCTTTTCTATTGCAAATATATGTATTGAACTGCATAGGTTTGTTTGGTAGTCCGGTCTAGCCTCGTCACTACTTCGTCGGGGTTAGGCCAGGCACTTACCAGCACATGGGGTCGGTTGTGCTGATGCTACACTTCTGTGCTCTTTTGCACAGATCACGGTACCAAGCAGCTTTTGGACCAGAGCGGTAGTTGATTGGGAGTTGAGTCTAGTCCAGGGACAATCGAGGTAGCCTTGCTAACGTCCGCAGGCTGGAGTGCCTTCCTATGTTATTTAGCTTGTTATCATTTGTACCGAAGCAGATAGTTTTATGTTTCATTCAAAACTTGTATTTAGTATTCTCTAGACGTTCGTGAATATTGTGACACCGGCCTTGGGTAGAGAATCTTGTTAAACTTCCGCATTTCTTTCAGTTAAATATATTTGGGACTTCTACTTTGTCATATTATGTTTATTAATTATAAAAAAGGAAAAGGTGTTTAAATGAAAAGTAGTTAAGTTTGGCTTGCCTAGCTCCTATTAGTAGGCTCCATCACGACCCACGAGGGTGTGAAATCTGGGTAGTAACTAGTTAGTATTAGAAAGGGTATTCAGGTGGACCCGAAGAAGATTGAGGCAGTCAAGATCTGGCCTAGACCAGCATCAGCTACAGAGATTCGGAGCTTAGAGTTAGGTAATGCTTCACTTTTGTTCTTTCTTATCGTGTGATTCTGTTTCTCAAATACTGATTGTCTTTCTACTCTGTTCTTTCATAGATGGCGAGAACACGTTCTTCCTCTTCTACGGCGCAGCAGCTCGAGCCCCCAGAGCAGCTCCTACGAGGGGCAGAGGCCAAGCCCGTGCCAGAGGCCGAGGCAGGGGTAGAGATCAACCCCGAGCAGCAGTTTTAGAAGAGGAGCCTCATATTAACTGTGATGATGAGGTTCCAGCCCTTGCAGCTCCAGTGGGCCCAGCTCAGGTCCCGGGAGGGGTCATGGTCACCCCAGATCTTCATGACGCCTTTGTTAGGTTGGTCAGCTTTATTGAGAGCGTCTCTCGAGTAGGTTTGCTTCCAGTAGCACCAGCCACTTCTCAGGCTAGAGGAGGAGTTCAGACTCCTGCTACATATACTCCGAAGAAGGTAGCTCCCCAAGCTCAGGTTCCAGTGGTTCACCAACTGTGGTAGTTCAGCCGGGTATTGTGACTCAGACTGGCGATGGAGAGGCTATGTTCGCAGATTCTTTGTGGAGGCTGGATAGATTCACCAAGCTCTTCACCACCATATTCAGCGGTGCTTCTTCAAAGGACCCCCAAGATTTCTTATATAGCTTCCTTGAGGTTCTTTGGACTATGGGTATTGTGGAGACCAATGTGGTCAACTTTGCCACCTTTCGTCTAGAGGATCCGCCAAGACTTGGTGGAGGGACTATTGTGTATTTAGACTAGCTGGATCGCCATTATTAACTTGGGACCGGTTTGCGGAGTTGTTTTTAGAGAGGCTCTTCGCAGGTAGTTCGAGCACCTCCAGCAGGGCACTAGGACAATCACGCAATATGAGACTAGATTTGTGGATTTGGCATGGCATGGAGTTGTGATACTCCCTTCAGAGCTGGAGAGGCTCCGCAGGTTCATCAATGGATTGATTCAGTCGATCCGTCTTCAGATGGCTATGGGAGTTAGTAGTGACATATCCTTTCTATAGGAAGCTAATGCAGCCTGCATAGTTGAGATGGCTCTTGCACGGGGAGGTGGTCACGGGTCAGATAAGAGGCCCCGTCATGCAGGTAGATTCAGTGGTACCTCATTTGGTGATGGAGATTCTTATAGTAGAAGCCATCCACCGAGGTCCTTTCAGTCAGCCCTACAAGTCTCACATGGTACTTTAGGTGGTCGTGGTTCTCGGTCGCATTATTCTGACAAGCATCTCTTCAGTTCCCCATCAGCGCCTATCAGTACATCACTACTCCGTTATTCTTCACAGCCGAGGGCTTGTTTTATGTGTGGCGATATGAGGGACATTGCAAGGTATTGCCGGACCACATTGTCAGATTTTGCCCTCGAGTTTCGGGCAATTCCCAACAACAGGTCCTCGCCCCATAATTCGGGCACTAGGTGATCCACAGGCCGCCTAGCTAGCTAGAGGCAGGGGTAGAGGTCATAGAGGCGGAGGTAGAGATCATAGAGGTGGAGCTCGGACCACCAGAGGTAGAGGCGCCCCAGCAGCCGACCGTTCAAGAGACATGGTTCAGGGAGGTGGGGCCCAGCCCCAGTGTTATGCTTTGCCAGCCAGCTCAGAGACTGAGTCTTCAGATATTGTTATTACAGGTACTATTCTGGTCTTTGATAGGGATGCTTCAGTGCTATTTGACACTGGGTCTACGTATTCATATGCGTCGTCCTATTTTTTACCCTACCTGGCTATGCAAGTCTAAACAACAGTTTCCTAATTATCTACACTGGTGGGTGATTCTATAGTGGTCGACCGAGTGCATTGTTCCTGTGTGGTAGTGTTTGAGGGTCTTGAGACCCGTGTTGATTTATTGCTCTTAGATATGGTAAATTTTGACGTTATATTAGGGATGGATTGATTGTCACCGTATCATGCTATCTTAGATTGTCACGCCAAGACCGTGACCTTGGCTTTGCCGGATTTCCCCCGTTTGGAGTGGAGAGGGACCCCATGACATACCACCCGCTGAGTTATTTCATATGTGAAGGCTCGATGCATGGTCGAAAAGGTGTGTTTAGCTTATCTGGTGTATGTTCGCGACTCCAGCACAGAGGTTCCTTCTATTGACTCAGTCCCTATTGTTCAGAAGTTTCTAGAGGTTTTTCCTTTAGACCTGCCGGGTATGCCACCCGACGGGGATATTGATTTTTGCATAGATCTGGCCACAAGCACGCAGCCCATTTCCATTTCGCCGTACCGCACGGCCCCGCTAGAGTTGAAAAAGTTAAAGGACCAGTTGCAAGATTTGCTAGAGAAGGGTTTTATCAGGCCTGGTGTTTCTCCTTAGGGTGCGTCGGTGTTATTTGTGAAGAAAAAGGATGGATCGATGAGGATGTGCATTGATTACCGACGATTGAACAAGGTGACAACAAAGAACAAGTATCCACTACCGAGGATTGATGATTTGTTTGACTAACATTAGAGAGTAAAGGTGTTTTCAAAGATAGACTTGAGATCTAGCTAGCATCAGCTGAGGATTAGGGTGTCTGGTGTCCCTAAGATAGCGTTCTGCACTCGGTATGGGCATTATGAGTTTTTGGTCATGTCATTTCGGTTGGCCAATGCCCCTACAGCATTTATGGAGTTGATGAACCGAGTGTTCGGAACTTACTTGGATCTGTTCGTGATAGTTTTTATTGATGATATTTTGGTGTACTCCCACAGCTAGCAGGAGCACAAGCAGCCCCTCAAAGTGGTTCTTCAGACTCTGAAGGATAGTCAGTTGTATGCTAAGTTCTCAAAGTGCGAGTTCTAGTTGAGTTCGGTTGCATTTTTGGGTCATATTTTATCAGCAGAGAAGGTATTCAGGTGGACCCAAATAATATTGAATCAGTCAATAACTGGCCTCGACCAGCATCAACTACAGAGATTCGGTGTTTCTTGGGGTTAGCAGGCTACTACCGTCGATTTATCGAAGAGTTTTCATCTATTGCAGCCCCGATGACCAGATTGACCCAGAAGGGTGCCTAGTTCAGATGGTTGGATGAGTGTGAGGAAAGCTTTTAGAAGTTCAAGATAGATCTGACCACGACACTGGTATTGGTTTTGCCTATATGTCCAGGGCCTTATATAGTCTATTGTGATGCTTCCCATATTAGGCTTGGTGCAATATTGATGCAGGATGGTAGAGTCATTGCCTATGCTTCGAGGCAGCTGAAAATCCACAAAAAGAATTATCCGATTCATGATCTAAAGTTGGCAGCCATTGTTCATTCTTTGAAGAGTTGGAGGCATTATCTATATGGTGTGACGTGTGAGGTGTACACTAATCACAAGAGTCTTCAGTACTTGCTCAAGCAGAAAGAGTTGAATTTGAGGCACATGAGGTGGTTGGAGTTGTTGAAAGATTATGATGTTACTATTTTGTACCACCTGGGGAGAGCCAATGTGGTGGCCGATGCATTGAGTAGGAAGTCCGCCGGCATGGGTAGTCTTGCTTATATTCCGGTCAGTCAAAGATCACTTGCTTTGGATATTCAAGCCTTGGCCACGTGCGGAGGAGAAGCCTTGACGCCCCAGTTAGGAGGTGCGAGCGGTTGGCCTTGTCAGGTATGACGAGAGGTAGAGAGTGGCCTAAAAAATATTGGGGAGAGGTGATCAGGCGGGATATGGTGCAACTCCAGCTCATCAAGAACATGACCTTAGATAGGAAGGTTGGAGGGCGAACATTAGGGTCGTAGGTTAGTAGGTATTTGAGCGTTTCTCTTCCCCGTTGAGGGTGTTAGGCTAGTTCGTAGTGTGTTGCTTTAGATTGTTAGTGGTACTGTTCTGCTCCGATTGCCTAGTACCCTTCCATTGTTCTAATTATCGATATTGCCTCATGGTGGTTTATTTCAAAGAATTGAACTTCCCGAATAGAAGTAGGAGCGGATCACTATGGACTTTGTTACCGGCCTTTCGATGACTCGGAAGAAGTTTGACACTGTTTGGGGTTATTGTTAATGGATTGACCAAGTCAGCGCATTTTTTTCGGTCGCCACCACCTATTCGTCCGAGAGATTAGCTGGAATTTATATCAGGGAGATTGTTCGCCTTCATGGTGTGCCTATCTCTATCATTTCAAGTCGAGGTACGCAGTTTACCTCGCATTTCTGGAAGGCGGTTCAACAAGAGTTGGGCATCCAATGTCCAGCTAAGTACAACCTTTCATCCCAGACGGCCGATCAGTCCAAAAGGACAATTCAGATATTAGAGGATATGTTTCGAGCCTGTGTTATCAATTTTGGAGGTTCGTGGGGTCAGTTCCTGCCCTTGGCAGAGTGTGCTTATAATAACAACTATCAATCAAGCATTCAGATAGCTCCTTATAAAGCCTTGTATGGTAGGCGGTTCATTCTCCGGTTGGATGGTTTAAGCCGGGAGAGGCTCGGTTGTTGGGTACAGATTTAGTTCAGGAGGCCTTAGATAAGGTCAAGATCATTCGGGATAGGCTTCGTATAGCTCAGTCCAAGCAAAAGAGCTATGAAGATTGTAAGGTTCAAGATATAGCTTTCATGCTTGGTGAGCGAGTATTGCTCCGAGTGTCGCCTACGAAGGGCGTGATGAGATTTGGGAAGAAGGGCAAGCTTAGCCCTAGGTTCATTGGCCATTTGTGATTCTTGATCGTGTGAGATAGATAACTTATAGTCTTGCCTTGCTTCCTAGCTTGTCAGCCGTGCATCTAGTTTTGTTCATATATCCATGATTCAAAGGTATCACAACAATCCAGCCCACGTGTTAGATTTCAGCACTGTCCAGTTGGACAAGGATCTGTCTTATGAGGAGGAGCCGGTAGCTATTCTAGACCGGCATGTTCAACAGTTGACGTTAAAGAGTTTTCCTTTAGTGCGTGTTTACTGGGGAGGTTAGCCTCCTAAGGCATCGACCTGGGAGTTCGAGTCTGATATGTGAAGAGACATTACCCTCATCTGTTTCCTGACTCATGTACTTCTTTCTTTTTTCCGTTCCAGGATGAACGATTGTTTTAGAGGTGGAGAATGTGACAACCCAAAGGGTCATCACCATATTTCTCCCTTTTCCACGCTTCCAAGGCCTTGAAAACCTCACTTTTAGTTGCCTCGATTTGCATGCACCGTCTGTGCGCGAAGCCAAAAAACTTTTATGATGTGAATTCTGTGAAACATTTGAATAATTTTGATATTAATATAATTAAAGTTGATTTTGGTCAATATTTTTTGTAAACGGATTCGGACCCAAGATTGGACGGTCCTGGAAGGTCCATAGAAAAATATGGGACTCGGGCATGTGCCCAAAGTCGAATTCCAAGGTCTATAGCCCGCGAAAAGAATTTTTAAAAGAAATTATTTTTTTAGAATTTATTTAGAAATTTGAAATGAAAATGGATTAAAAAGTAATGGTATCGGGCCTGTATTTTGGTTGCGGCGCCCGATACAGGTCTTATATGTGGTTTAAGCGCTTCTTGTGAAATTTGGTTGAAATCGAACGTCATTTGACGTGTTTCGGACCTAAAACTCTATGTTTGAAAGTTTATAAGTTTAATGAAAAAGTGGTGATTTTGAGATTCGATTCCTCGTTTATGATGTTATTTTGGTGATTTGATCGCACGGTTAAGTTTGTAGGATGTTGTTAGGTTAGTGTGTGTGTTTGGTTAGGGGCCCCGAGGGCTCGGGAGTATTTTCGGAGATGTTCGGGGTAAAAACATAGCATATTTTCTTTAGATTTTGCAGACGAATTTGGTCTTCGCGACCGCGGCCCTAGGCATGAGTTCGTAGTGGCTTGTGATCCCCTTCATCGCGTTCGTGTTCCGGCCATCGCGATCGCGTACTTCAATGCCCAGTCTTTATCGCGTTCGCGTCCCTACGCACGTGTTCGCATAGGCTAATCTGGGACCCCCCAGCCTTTCCTTCTCCCCCCCCCCCCCGTCGCGAAGGTGATTCTTCCCAGCCCCCTTCTTCGTGAACGCGACCCCCACGTCACAAACGCATAGAACAAAAACCCCCAGTTATATTTTTTAAGTTTCCAGAATCAGAACATACGGGTTTCATTCAAATTTCTCATGAAATCTCTTCTCCCCCAAGCTCTAGGGTTCCATTGAGGCCCCAATTCTTCAAGACCACTTGGGTAAGTAAATTCCCCCTTATTTCCTTCATTTTTCTTAATTAATTAGTGGGTTTCTAAGCCTAAATCATGTAATCTTGGGTTGAAATTTGAGAAAATAGGTAGAGTTAGGGCTTTTCTCTTTGATTTAGACCTCATTTTGGGGTCGAATTTAGAAACAAATTATATATTCGGGCTCGTGGAGGAATGGGTGATATGAAACTGGATCTAACTCCATGTTTCGACCAAGCGGGCCCCGATTTTTGAAATTTTGGGAAGAAAGCTTAGAAAATTATATTTAGGCATTGTGTTTGATTTGTTTAGCCTATATTAATGTTATAAAGTCATTATTTCATAGATTTGATTGAGATGGAGCCGAATTCGAAAGGGAAGGCGGTCGTGGTGGATTGATTTAGCTGTGGAAGTTGAGGTAAATGTTCGGTCTAACTTTGGCTTGAAATAGGAGTTGAGTCTTGTTTGCTACTTGCTAATTTTTGAGTACGGTGTATAGACAGGGTGACGAGTATCTATACACTAGTGTCTAGCATGACCGTGAGTCCTTGTATTGTATTTATTCCTATCTTGTTATGGAAAGAAAATATGAATTGTAAACTCTTTGGAGCGTTGTATCGAATGATAAAGTAAATCATAGAGTAAGAAATGAAAGAAAGAGAAAGAGATGTGGTTATTCCCTTGTCGAGCTATTTTTGTATATTAATTATCTCCCTCGTCGGGATGTGAAAGTTATTGTTGTTGTTCCCTTATCGGGATTTAACTGTTTACTTGTGTTCTCCCTTGCCGGAATTTCTATTATTGTTTGACTATCTCATTGCCCCATTGGTTGTGATTGTTACCCGGGTGAGAAAGAGTGATTAATGCACGAAGTAACATTCCATGCCATGATATGAATACTAATACACAAAGGAACATTCCGTGCCATGATATGATTACTAATGCACGAAGGAACATTCTGCGCCATGAGATAGTTACTAATGAATGACAGAACATTCTGTGCCATGATATGAATACTAATGCACGAAGGAACATTCCGTGCCATTATATGATTATTTTGGTGAGGATGAGAGTAAAACACGAAGGATGGTGCCATGCAATTGTCGTTTGCCTACTCTCGTTGATATTGTAGTTGTACCGTTTTATTCCTTATTGATTGATTTTATATTCTAAACTGTTACAGTCCCTACAGCATGCTTCCCTCCCTCTTGACTGGTTAATTTTTGTATTCTTTTCTATTGCAAATATATGTATTGAACTGCACAGGTTTGTTTAGTCTGATCTAGCCTCGTCACTACTTTGCCGGGGTTAGGCCAGGCATTTATCGGTACATGGGGTCGATTGTGCTGATGCTACACTCTGTGCATGATTTTAGAGCCGGAGCAGTGTTTGGATAGCAGCAGTAGTTGATTGGGAGCTGACTTCAGTCCAGGGATATTCGAGGTAGCCTTGTTGACGTCCGCAGGCTCGGAGTCCCTTTCTATTTTATTCAGCTTGTTATCATCTTGTACCGAAGCAAATCGTTTTATGTTTCATTCAAACCTTGTATTTAGTATTCTCTAGACATTCGTGAGTATTGTAACCCCAGTCTTAGGTAGAGAATTTTGTTAAACTTCCGCATTCTTTCAGTTAATTATATATTGAGACTTCCGCTTTATCATATTATGTTTTATTTTTATTAAATGGCCGATAATTACTAACAGAAGTAAATTAAGTTAGCTTGCCTAGCTCCTATTAGTAGGCACCATCACGACTCTCGGGGGTGAGAAAACCCGGATCGTAACAACCTAAATTAAGTTCCATAACGTAACTAATTAAGTGGCGAGTTAAGTGAACAAGCCTATAGTAGATTATAATGCAAGAATTGTAAGACGGTGAATTACATGATCAATACAATATTTGTCTACGAATTTGTCATCATATTATTATTATCTGGATATGATGTGTATCATTTAGAACATGTCATTGATTTTAATCTGGATAAAAATTCATTTCTAATATTACCCTTGTCACGACCCAAAACCTTAATCTGTCATGATAGCACCTATCGATGGTACTAGGCAAGACGATTTTCAAAATACTTCAATATTCCATAAAAGATAAACCAAAAGCTTTTTAATAATATAATTTTCATAAAAACAAGAGTTAAACTCAAAATATAATGCGCAAAGATAGTCCCAAACATCGAGATATCACCAAGTCGTGAGCAACTAGACTTCCATTATAGGAAAATAGTGTTTACAATACTCTGTGTCTAAATGTCAATGCAGCAAAAAAAAATAGCAAAGAAGGAGAATAAGAAATGCGAACGCCTGCAGCTACCTCATAAATCTACGGTAGTCGGCCACGCATGAGTTCACTGTTCTCCGTGACCGGACACAAGTGGATCTGTACATTTAAGTGTAATGAGTAATGTAAGTACTTCCAACTTAGTAAGTAACAAAAACAAATAAGGAGTTGAGAAGCAGTGACGAGCTATACAAGTGCAATTCATTTAATATATTTCAGCAAAGAATAGACACAAAGTGATTTTTTACTTCATTCAAGCATTGGATCTCCTGTCTCATCTCGATTAAGAGGGGTCATGCACTTTCAAATCCGGCATTTTAAGTCAAATCATATACAGCTTCAAGTTCAAATAGACCAGATATAAAATCTTCCAGGAATTTCACGGCAGTGATAGATATCAACTAAGTACAATAGAAAATGAAAGCAAGTACAGCCTCTTAGGGGAACAATCACTCAACTCATCTCAACAGCTCAATCGCTCGGCTCTCAGCCCTCAGTACTAACACTCAATAGGTACTTGCGCTCATAGGGGGTGTACAGGCTCCGGAGAGGCTCCTAGTGCTACGCGGATAACTCATGTAATGCACGGACAACTCACGCACTAACATATCATATCAGGATTTGCACGGCCAGCTGTGCTGCACATATAACTCACGTGCTATAATATCAATATCTCACTATCAAGCACTAGGCCTCATTCAGGCATCGACCTCCCTAGTCTCTAGGGCTCTCAGAATTCATATAAATCAGCCCAAAAAGAGATAATTACATGTATCAATAAATAATAAGAAGAGATAGAGGTATGGTACGCAAGTAAAATCATGAGTGAGTACAAGACAATAAATAGCAGCTAATTCAACGACTACACGACCTCAACAGTTCCCAAACAGTAATTCATATGGCCTAAGCATGATTTTTAACATGAATTGTTGTCAAACTTCCATAAAATAGAGGGAACATGTAGTTAATCGTAAGCTATTTGACATTACGGTCTCACACAATGGACCAAGTCAGAATCCCTTTGGTGCATGCCTACACACCCGTCATCTAGCATGTGAGTCACCTCCAAATAGCTACACGACACAATAACCTGGGGTTTTATACCCTGAGGACCAGATTTATAACTGTTATATACCTTAATTCGAGTGAAAATCTACTCTAAAATATCTTTGCCTCGCGATTCGGCCACCGAATGTCTCGAATCTATCCATAATCAGTACATACAATTAATATAGACTAATGAGATCAATCCAAACGAAAACTACTAACTTAGACCCAAAAATTCGAAATTGGCTCAACTTGGTCCCCGAGCCTACATCTTTAAATCCGATAAAAATCACAAAACCCGAAAGCCCATGCACTCACGAGTCTAACCATACTAAATTTATCAAAATCTGATACTATTTGGTCATTCAATCTCCGAAAACACTCTCAAATTCTCAATCCCTAACTCCCAAATTTTACTTCACAATCTCACTAATTAGGTGTAAATTAGTGGGAGAACACCATTTGAAGATAAAAAAGCACAAGGAACTTACCTCAATGATCACTTCGAAATCCCTCTTAAAATCCCCAAAGTCGGAGCTAAAAAATGATAAAAATGGAAAAATAATCTCAAAGTCTTTTATTTATATGTTTTGCCCAGACTTTTTCGTATATGCGGGCTCCGCGTTTGTGGTAAAAGTGTTGTTTCTACGGAAGTCACTTGAATTCCTAAGGGTCACACATGCTCCCTCTTGTCTGCATCTATGCTACCGTAGGTGTGTGAACTCCTTCGCACATGCGACCCCTGACCTTCCCGACCTTTCCCGCACATTCGACCTTCTTCTCTGCTTCTGCGGGCTCACACATGTGATTGAAATTACGCAGGTGCGATTACAAAAACTCAGTCCAAACTTTAGCAGTCTTCAAACTTCAAAGTTTGTTCCGTTAACCATCCGAAGTCTACCCGAGGCTCTCGGAACCTCAACCAAATATAAGAACAAGTCTTATAATTCGATACGAACTTAGTCGAATCCTCAAATCACCTCTTACAACATTGAAAACACTAATTACACGCAGATTCAAGCCTAACAAACTTTGAAATTTTCAAATTAGGAGAAAAAACGTCAAAACATATCAATTCACGTCCAATTGATCCTAAATTTTGCACACATGTCATAAATGACCCATGGACGTAGTCGAACTTCTTGAAATCCAATCTGACGATATCAAAGTCTTCTCCCGATCAAATTATCCAAAATCCCAACTTCCGCCAATTCAAGCCTAACTCTACTACGAACCTCCAAATTACAATCTGTGCGCTCCTAAGTCCAAAAGTACCTAATGGAGCTAATAGAACCATAAAGATTCAAATCCGAGGTCGTTTACACATAAGTCAATTCCCGGTCAATTTTTACAGCTTAAGCTTCCAAATAAGAAACTGAGGCCCCGTTTGGCCATGAGTTTTGCCAAAACAAATTTAGGAATTACCTTTAAAACTCATGTTTTGCCATAAATTTTACCCATATTTAGGTCAAATCCCAAATCCCAAATCCCAAAATCAGCTCTGGTTTTGGGCCAAAATTTCAAAACTTGAGAATTATATACATGTTTTTCCAAAATAAAGTTAGAAAATATGTTTTGAAAATGTATGTCCATACACATTTTTATCTTCAAATCAAACTTCACCCAAATCAGGTTTTTCAAAATAAATTTGGATCTATGGCCAAACGCTAGCTAAGCAATTCCTTCCGAAATCACTTCGGACCCGAACCAACTAACTCGGTAAGTCATAATACAACTGTAAAACACAAATGAAACAAAAAAAGGGGAAACGAGACTATAACTCTCAAAACGATCGGTTGGATTGTTACAACGTTGACCTTTAAAATACTGTAATATCCAAACTAAATTTGGTTTTAATGTTAGTGATAAAGTTAGCATAATATCGTTGAAGGTTGTATAATATAAACAAGATATTGAAGAAAAAAATAAAATGAGTTATGCTACAATATGAAATAAGTAAAATGTTTGACCCAAAAACTATCGGTTACTTTTTGAGTTAGGGACAATCAAAGATTATAAGAGGGTAAATCGGAATCAATGGTAATATATTCAAGGACAGATCTATCATTCGTATGCAAATTGTTCTAGTAAAATCGCAAGAGAACTTATTGAAGTGTTAAAGCTAGCCAACAATAGAGAGATGAGATAGAGAGAGAATGATAGATAGAGGTTGTATTATTAATGAATAATAAAACTTGTCTTACAAATGAGGGAGGCCTTTCCTTATATAGAAGGAAGGCCCCCTCGCCAACATATTACTTTATGTCAGAACTATTGTTATTACAAAAACGGAAGTAGGCGAAGGAGACGTGACAGATAGGATGCCTAGATGGGCGAGTTAGTTAATACGCCTTTATAGTCGGAGGCATACCATTTCTCGTCGTATGGGCGTAGAGGAATATATACTCGATATCTGTGGCCGTATAGGGAGATATACTTGACTCGCATTAATCTTGTTAGATTCGACCTCATAAATAAACCTTGCACTCATCTTTCAAATACATAAGGTTTCATTGCAGGCACTTATGTTACGACCTGTCCCGTCGTCATGGGAATTACCATCCCGTTATGTTGTAATTACATGTTTTATGCTTTTATATCAGTGTTAGAGTGTTCAATATATTGATAATATAAAAATATTCTCGATGTTATAAATAGAATTCTATTTATGGTGAATGTTGATATTTAGAAAGATTTTAGGGTTTATTACTTAGTGGCTAAGTCACCATTTTCCTATAAATAGAGGATTTTATTCCATTGTAATTAATTCTATTCCATTAGAATTCTTTCCCTACTTTTCTCTACAATACTCTTCTTCTTCTTTTATTGTTTTATAATATGTTATCAGTACGAGACTCTAACCAATTGAGTAGAAGCTTTGGTAATGAGCATAATCATTATCAATTATTCCATGAACTTCCGTCATGTTTAAATCCTGGATTTAAGGTAAGTATTTTACCGTATTTTTCTCTTCTATTCTATATTCTGATTTTAAATACAAGCAAACAATTTTTTTTGATGATAACTCTAATGGAATTAGTAAAAAATTATAACCACTCGAAGTGGTAAAATTTCTATGTCTTGCTATGATCAAAGTCATGTATGATCGCGAGCACAAGAAGTGAAAACTCGTTCTATTGAATTTGCTTCATTCACATTCCCTTAAGAGAATGTGATAGCAATACGTGATAAGTCTAAAGAAGACAAAATTATTACCGTGAAGGTATCAATGGATGTGGACGTGGCAATAGATGAAATTATAATCGTCATCATTGTGATAATGAAAATAATAAGAATTCTCAAAATAATTCATCACTATGTGAATGTAATATTTGTCATCGATTTGACATGAGATTTCGTAAAGCACATATAGATGATTATGGTTCATTCATGATGTAAATGTGACAACATCTAATTTATGAATACATATTCATTCTTGGAAAAATATGAACATGTTAGTGGTAGTGAATATACCACACTCACCTCTAGAAGGAGGTTTGAGATGCTACAAGAAAATAATGTCATTATTATGGCATGAATGATCATTGGTCATGTACATATTGTATGCCAAAATATTTTGGCAATTTGATTATTAAAGTACAACAATAATACAAGAAATATATCTTGCATATAATTTTGACCATAACCATAATGGTATAACTTTCTCCTTAAAAGAGATATTCACCATATGAATGTTGATGAATATGTGGTAGTACCAAATTAATTGAGAACTCTCGAAGAGCCAATTATAACTATTTGGAGAAACATAATTGATTACCAATAAGGTATTGTGTTGTAGAAGTCTCAAAGAAACTTATTCAGTTTTCAAAGTATACGCGAAAGCAGTTGGTTATATTGAAACTATAAATAAAGAAAAGATTTAATATCCTCTATTACTACAACTTGTAGTGGGATAATATGTATGTAAAAAGCTACCCGCTTTATTCTCCAGTTTGTACTATACAAAGAAAAGAATACCATACTAAAGTGGATGTTTATTGATATAAAAACCAATATCATAATAAACTTGGATTTTATTGATAATTGCACATGTTATGGTGTAAACCTGAAGTTTATCAATATTGATCATTTATTCAGTTGGCGTAATCGGTTTAACCATATCAATTTAAGTACGATGTGCAAAAATAAAAAAGAATTCACATGGGTAATTTAAACAACTAGAAATTTCTTTACGAATTATCTTATGTTGTTTGTTCTCATTAATTAATAGATCAACTAAAATTGGGATTGAATCACATGAATGCTGAAAATATCAAAGGTGAATATTGGCCCATTCACCTGCCATGTATACCACATAAGATGCATCTATGAGATTATTAATCCGGAACATGGTGTTTGCGAGGTAACTTGCTCAATAATTTGATTTAGAGCATAATTTATTCAAGATATTTCATCTTAATAAGTTAGTTTTCAAGATTTGTGACGACCCAAAGAGTCAGTACTTGTTTTCCTCACTTGTTCCGCACTTCCGAGGCCTTGAAAAACTCATTCTATGTTGCTTCAATTTACGTGCATGATCCGGGCATGTAGCCGGAAAGATTTTGTGATAGAATATATGAATTCTATGAGAAATTTGAAGAAAAATGATATTAATATTGATATAGTTGACTTCGGTCAACATTTTTGGTAAACGGACCCGGACCCGAGATCGGACGGTCCCGGAAGGTCCGTAGGAAAATATGGGACTCGGGCATGCGTCCGGAGTCGAATTCCGAGGCCTAGAGCCCAAGATATGAATTTATCTGAGAAATTGTTTTTGCTGTAATTATTAAAGGAAAAGGAATTAAATGACCTTGGTATCGGGCTCGTATTTTGGTTCCGACGCCCGGCACAAGTCTTAAATATTATATATGTGCTTTCTGCAAAGTTTGGTGACATTTGGATGTCGTTTGATGTGTTTTGAACCTTGAGTTCCAAATTTGAAAGTTATGAAACTAAAAGAAAGATAAATCATGAACTTGAGGCTTGAATTGATGAAAACGATGTTATATTGGCGATGTGATCGCACGAGCAAGTTTGTAATATATTTTTGATGTTGTGTACATGTTTGGTTTGGAGCCCGGGGGGCTCGGGTAAAGATTTGATAGGCCATTGGTTCAAATTCTGAAATTTTACACAGCTGGTTTTTCACCGAGCTGGTATCTTCGCAAATGCGAAGATTTTCTCGCAATTGCGATAAGTCCCAGATTAGCCTTGGTTCGCAAATGCGAAGCTAGACTTCGCAAATGCGAAGTTGGCAGGGGTGTGCAGTGGTTCGCAAATGCGAACTTCACCTCGCAAATGCGAGGCCTTCAATGATTCGCCTGGCTTCGCAAATGCGAAGCTATCATCGCAAATGCGAAGGCCTCTTTGACCTGCGATACCCGCAGCTGTGCAATATTATACTTAAACGAATTTCTCAGCTCATTCTTCATTCTTTCAAAAACCCACACACTACACACGAACCCTCAAGAGCAATTTCACTCCAAAGCAATTGTAAGTCACTTTTTACTTAATTCTTTCAATTCCTAACAACATTAGACATGTTTTTCAATAGAAATCAAAGGTTTTCATGGTAGAAATTCTTGTTTTTGGGTAGAACATAGGGTTTTCATGAATTGGGGGATTGGACCTCGAATTGAGGTCCGATTTTGAAACAAATCATATATTTGAACTCAGGAGGGAATGGGTAACCGGATTTTGGTCCAAACCCCGAGTTTCGACCACGTGGGGCTAGGGGCATTTTGGGAAATTTTGGGGTAAACTTTGAGAAAACCATTTTTAAGCATTCAAACTAAGTTATTTAGTATTTATTAATGTAATGGAATCAATTGTGACTAGATTCGAGCTAGTTGAAAGCGGAAATTCGGGGAAAAGCTATAGTTGAAGGATAATTTAGACTTCAAGGCTAGAGGTAAGTGTTTGTTCTATCCTAGCTTGAGAGAATAGGATTATGTGCTATGTGCTGTCTGATCGAGTGTGGTGTATAGGCTGTGGTGACGAGCATCCATACACTGGAGTCTAGCATGATTGTGAGTCGTTGTTGATACTTGTTGTGAGATATTTTAAAGATGAATTGTTGAACCCTTGCCGGGTTGTGGAATTGTACATTATTTTCCCTTGCCGGGACTTTGTTGTGATGATTATTGATTGCCCTTGCCTGGATTTTGTTGTGATGATTATTGTGTCCCTTGCCGGGACGGTTCATGATTTATTGTTTTCATTCTCTGCCCTTAATTGTGATTGTTATTTGGGTAAGGAAGAGTGATAATGCACGAAGGGTGATGCCGTGCCTTGATTTGTTGATTATGCACGAAGGTTAATGCCGTGCCTTATTATTGATTATGCACGAAGGTTAATGTCGTGCCTTGTTATTGATTATGCACGAATGATCATGTCGTGCCTTGTGATATTGATTATGCACGAAGGGTAATGTCGTGCTTTGTTATTGAACCATGCACGAAGGATCATGACGTGCCATGGATGTGAGGATGAGTGTAAAAGCACGAAGGGTGATGTCGTGCACTTTTAATTGCTTATTTGGTGAGGATGAGAGTAAAAGCACGAAGGGTGATGCCGTGCAACTATTTGTTATTCCTTGTTTGATATTAATTGTTTCCATTATACTCTGTTTTCCATTGTTGACTTAATAATTGTTGTTATCTATTGAGCTTCCCTCTTATGATATTTCTTGTTGGATTTGTTTACTTGATATCTCTTGTTATCTTGTGGTGTACATATGTATATAGAACTGCACAGGTTTATGTGGGTGTTTGGTCCTAGGCTTGTCACTACTTCGCCGGGATAGGCCAGGCACTTACCACACATGGGGTCGGATTGTGCTGATACTGCACTTCTGTGCATTTTTGCACAGGTCCAGGTTTTGATCAGGAGCAGCAGCAGTAGAGCCTTGCGTGGGAGTTGAGCATTTCGAGACCGAGGTAGCTTGCAGGCGTCCGCAGGCCCGGCGTCTCTTCCACTTATTTATATTATTTGTTGTAGTCTCATTGTTCCGAGACAAATAGATTTATGTTATTTTCCTTCAGACCTTTATGTGTAGTATTCAGTTGTAGTTCATGAGTTGGTGACTCCACATCTTGGGAAGAGGATTTCCGTAGTGTCTTGCTTTAGTATTACTTATCTCTATTTTGAAAGTCTTCCGCACTTATTTAATTAATGTTATTGTTCTTGATGATAAAAATGAGTATGAAATAATGATATAAACAGGATAATGTTGAATGTAGTGGCTTGCCTAGCTACCACGAGTAGGTGCCATCACGATCCCGATGTCGGGGGAAAATCCGGGTCGTGACAAGTTGGTATCAGAGCTCTAGGTTACATAGGTCTCACCACTCACGAACAAGCTTAGTAGAGTTTGAGGGGTAGGTACGGAGACATCTGTACTTGTCGTGTGATTTGTTCCTCAAGAGTCTATTGAGTTAGGAAAGAGTCTCTCATTTATTCCTTCTTGTCGTGTGATTTGTTCCTCAAATACTGATTGAATCTCTACTATGTCCTTTCGCAGATGGTGAGGACACGCCCTTCTTCGTCCGCTGATCAGCAGCCTGAGCCCTAGGCAACGCCCGTGAGGGGCAGGGGCCAAGGCCGTATCGGAGGCCGTGGTAGGGGCAGAGCTCAGGCCCAGGCAGCATTACAGAGGTGGAGCCCCATGTTGTGGTTGGTGAGGAGGTTCCAGCCCCAGCAGCTCCAGTGGGCCCAGCTCAGGTCCTAGGGGAGGCCTTATTTACCCCGGATCTTTGGGAGGCTCTGGTCAGAATAACGGGTTTTATGGATAGTGTTGCTAGAGGGGGCTTATTACCAGCTGCACCATCCGCTTCTCAGGCTGTATGAGGGGTCCAAACTCCTGCTGCACGTACTCCGGAGCCAGTAGCTCCCCACCCTCAGGCACCAGTGGTTCAGCCAGTTGTGGCCACTCAGTCAAGTACCACAACTCAGGCAGGGGATGAAGCGGCCATGACTTCTGATTCTCTATGGAGACTTGATCGGTTCTCCAAGCTGTTTACCACTACATTCAGCGGTGCCACATCAGAGGATCCTCAGGATTTCTTATTCAATTTCCATGAGATTCTCAAGACTATAGGGATCGTGGAGTCAAATGGAGTTGACTTCTATACATTCAGGCTTTCAGGATCCGCCAAGACTTGGTGGAGGGATTATTGCTTATCTAGACCAGCAGGGTCTCCAGCTTTAACATGGGATCAGTTCGCAGAGTTATTCTTGGAGAAGTTTCTCCCCATCACTCAGGGGGAAGCACTTCGTAGGCAGTTTGAGAGCCTCCAGCAGGGCTCCATGATAGTTACATAGTATAAGACAAGATTTGTTGACTTAGCACGCCATGCAGAGATTCATTCATGGATTAAGAGGGTCCGCAGGTTCATAGATGGGCTTAATCAGCCGATTAGACTTCGGATGGCTATGGGAGTGGGGAGTGATATATCCTTTCAGGAGGCAGCTAATGCAACACATAGAGTTGAGATGGCTCTTGCTCGGGGAGGTGGTTATCCTTCAGACAAGAGGCCTCGTCATTCCGGCAGATTTAGTGGTTCTTCTTCTGGAGGCAAGGAATCTTTTGATAGGGGCCAGTCTTCCAGACCATTTCATTCCGCCCTCCAGGCTTCACAGGGTGGACCAAGTGATCGTGGGTTTCGTGAATAGTAATCAGATCAGCCTCCCATTAGTGCTCAGCCTCTTCAGACTGTTTGTGGGGGCCATTCGGGTCGTCAGGGCCAGCAGCCCCATCGGCCTAAATGTTGCTACGGTTGTGGTGACCCAGGTCATCTTGTCAGGTTTTTCCCTCGAGCGACGGGCAATACTCAGCAGCGGGGCCCTCGTCCCATGATTCAGGCCCCGGCCTGCCCAGCTAGCCAGAGGCGAGGGTAAGATCGTAGAGGTGGAGGTTGAGACCGTAGAGGTGGAGATCGTCCAGCCAGAGGTAGAGGTCGGCCAGTGGATGACCGTCCCAGAGATGTAGCTCGGAGGGGAGGTGCTGATCCCCGATTTTATGCCTTACCAGCTAGGCCAGAGGCAGAGGCATTAGATTATGTGATTACAGGTACTATTCTTGTTTGTGACAGAGGTGCTTCAGTATTATTTGACCCTAGGTCTACATATTCATATGTGTCTTCCTACTTTGCACCGTATTTGGCCTTGCCTAGCTATGCTCTAGATATTCCAGTTTATGTGTCTACACCAGTGGGTGACTCTATAGTAGTCGACCGGGTGCATCGTTCGTGCGTAGTCATATTTGGGGGTCTTGAGACCCGTGTTGATCTGTTACTATTAGACATGGTGGATTTCGATGTCATATTGGGGATGGACTGGTTGTCCCTATACCATGCTATTCTTGATTGCCATGCTAAGACGGTGACCTTAGCCTTGCTAGAATCACCCCAACTAGAGTGGAAAGGTACCTCAAGCCACTCCGTTCGCACTGTTATTTCCTATGTTAAGGCTCGACGCATGGTCGAGAAGGGGTGTCTAGCTTATCCGGCTTATGTTCGTGATTCCAGCGCAGAAGTTCCTTCTATTGAATCAGTCCCTATTGTACGGGAGTTTCCTGAGGTTTTTCTTTCAGACCTGCCGGGCATGCCACCCGACAGGGATATTGATTTCTGTATTGATCTAGCACCGGGCACTCAGCCCATCTGTATTCCACCCTATCCTATGGCCCCGCCGGAGTTAAAAGATTTAAAAGAGTTAAAAGATCAGTTACAAGACCTTCTTGAGAAGGGCTTTATCAGGCCTAGTGTTTTCCCCATGGGGAGCACCTGTGTTGTTTGTGAAGAAGAAGGATGGCTCGATGCGGATGTGTATTGATTACCGGCAATTGAACAAAGTGATGATAAAGAACAAGTATCCACTGCCGAGGATTGATGATTTGTTTGACCAGCTCCAGGGAGCAAGGGTGTTCTCAAAAATAGACTTGAGGTTAGGCTACCATCGGCTGAAGATTAGGGCGGCTGACATTCCTAGGACAGCCTTTCGCACAAGATATGGGCATTATGAGTTCTTGGTTATGTCCTTCGGGTTGACCAATGCCCCAGCAGCATTCATGGAGTTGATGAATCGGGTATTCAGGCCTTACTTAGATCCGTTCATGATAGTCTTTATAGATGACATCCTGGTGTACTCCCGCAGCCAGGAAGAGCACGAGCAGCACCTCAGAGTGGTTCTTCAGACTCTGAAGGATAATCGGCTATATGCCAAATTTTCAAAATGTGAGTTTTTGTTGAGTTCGGTGGCATTTCTGGGTCATATTATATCAGTGGAAGGTATTCAGGTAGACCCAAAGAAGATTGAGGCAGTCCAGAATTGGCCTCGACCAGCTTCAGTGACTGAGATCCAGAGTTTCTTGGGGTTAGCAGGTTACTACCGTCGATTTGCAGAGGGGTTTTCTACTATTGCAGCCCCGATGACCAGGTTGACCCAGAAGGGTGCCAAGTTCCTGTGGTAAGATGAGTGTAAGGCGAGCTTTCAGAAGCTCAAGACAGCCTTGACTATAGCACCAGTGCTGATATTACCTACGCGTGCAGGGCCTTACACAGTTTACTGTGATGCATCCCGTACGGGTCTTGGAGCGGTATTGATGCAGGATAGTAAGGTTATTGCTTACGCTTCGAGACAGTTGAAAATACATGAGAAGAATTATCTGGTTCATGATCTTGAGCTAGCAGCAGTGGTTCATGCTTTAAAAATGTGGAGGCATTATCTATATGGTGTGGCGTGTGAGATGTACATGGATCATAAAAGCCTACAGTACTTATTCAAGTAAAAGGAGTTGAATTTACGATAGCGGAGATGGTTAGAGTTGATGAAGGACTATGATGTTACTATCCTATATCACCGAGGTAAGGCCAATGTGGTGGCCGATGCATTAAGTAGAAAGTCTGCCAGCATGGGTAGTCTCGCATACATTCATTCATTCCGGTCAGTCAGAGACCATTTGTTCTACATGTCCAGGCCTTAGCCAACCAGTTTGTGAGACTAGACATTTCTGAGCCCAGTAGAGTTTTAGCCTGCACGGTCGCTCGTTCATCTCTATTAGAGCGGATTCGTGAGAGGCAATTTGATGATCCTCATTTGCGTGACTTGAGAGATACCGTACAACGGGGAGGTGCCACGAAGGTAACTCTAGGTGATGACGGAGTATTGAGATTGCAGGGTCGAGTTTGTGTGCCCAATGTTGAGGGGATTCGAGAGTTGATCTTAGCGGAGGCCCACAGTTCATGGTATTCTATTCACCCGAGCACCGCGAAGATGTATCAGGATTTACGGCAGCACTATTGGTGGCGCAGGATGAAGAAAGACATCATTGCGTATGTCGCTCGGTGTCTAAATTGTCAGCAGGTGAAATATGAGCACCAGAGGCCTGGTGGTGTATTCTAGAGAATCGAGATTCCCGAGTGGAAATGGGAGAAGATCACTATGGCCTTTGTTACTAGGCTTCCGGTGACTCGGAGGAAATTTGATGCTATTTGGGTCATTGTTGATAGGCTGACCAAGTCAGCACACTTCATTCCAGTATCTGTCTCATACTCATCGGAGAGGTTAGCAGAGATTTACATTAGGGAGATTATTCGTCTTCATGGGGTGCCGGTGTCTATTATCTCGGATCGGGGTACGTAGTTTACCTCGCGGTTCTGGAGAGCGGTCCAGCAAGAGTTAGGCACCCAGGTTCAGTTGAGTACAGCTTTTCATCCTCAGACGGACGGCCAGTCCGAGAGGACTATTCAGATTCTGGAGGACATGCTCCGAGCCTGTGTCAATGATTTTGGAGGCTCGCGGGACCAATTTATGCCATTAGCGGAGTTCGCCTACAATAACGGCTACCAGCCTAGCATTCATATGGCCCCGTATGAGGCGTTGTATGGTAGGCAATGTCGATCTCCAGTCGGATGGTTTGAGCCGGGATAGGCTCGGTTGTTGGGTACAGACTTAGTTTAGGAGGCCTTGGACAAGGTCAAGACTATCCAGGAGAGATTGTGTTCAGCTCAGTCCAGGCAGAAGACTTATGCGGATCGTAAGGTTCGAGATGTAGATTTCATGGTTGGCGAACGAGTATTGCTCCGAGTGTCGCCTATGAAGGGCGTGATGAGGTTCGGGAAGAAGGGAAAGCTTAGCCCTAGGTATATTGGTCCATTTGAGATTCTAGACAGAGTGGGAGGGGTGGCTTACAGATTAGCTTTGCCGCCTAGCTTATCAGCCGTGCATCCAGTTTTTCATGTATCTATGCTTCGGAGGTACCACGGCGATCCCACATATGTGTTAGACTTCAGTACTGTCCAATTGGACAATGATTTATCCTACGAGGAGGAGTCGGTGGCCATTCTAGACCGACAGGTTCAACAGTTGAGGTCGAAGAGTTATCCTTCTATGCTTGTTTAGTGGAGAGGTCAGCCTCCTGAGGCATCGACTTGGGAGTCCGAGTCTGATATGCGGAGCCGTTACCCACATATGTTCCCCGACTCAGGTACTTCCTTCTCTTGTCCGTTCGAGGATGAACGGTTGTTTTAGAGGTGGAGGATGTGACGACCCGAAGGGTCATCACCTATTTTTCTTATCTGTTTCGTGCTTCCGAGGCCTTGAAAACCTTATTTTATATTGCCTTGATTTACGTGCGCAGTTCGGGTGCTAGTCGGGAAACGTTTTGTGTAGAATATGTGAATTCTATGGAAGAAATTTGATATTAATATTGATATAGTTAACTTCGGTCAACATTTTTGGCAAACGGACCCGGACTCGAGATCGGACGGTCCCGGAAGGTCCGTAGGAAAATATGGGACTCGGGCATGTGTCCAGAGTCGAATTCCGAGGCCTAGAGCCTAATTTATGGATTTTTCTGTTAAATTGTTTTTGCTGTAATTATTAAAGGAAGATGAATTAAATGACCTTGGTATCGGGCTCGTATTTTGGTTTCGACGCCCGGCACAAGTCTTAAATATTATATATGTGTTTTCTGCAAAGTTTGGTGACATTTGGATGTCGTTTGATGTGTTTTGAACCTTGAGTTCCAAATTTGAAAGTTATGAAACAAAAAGGGTGATAATCATGAACTTGAGGCTTGATTTGATGAAAACGATGTTATATTGGCGATGTGATCGCACGAGCAAGTTTGTAATATGTTTTTGATGTTGTGTACATGTTTGGTTTGGAGCCCGGGGGGCTCGGGTAAAGATTTGATAGGCCGTTGGTTCAATTTCTGAAATTTTACACAGCTGGTTTTTCACCCAGTTGGTATCTTCGCAAATGCGAAGATTTTCTTGCAATTGCGAGGAGTCCCAGATTAGCCTTGGTTCGCAAATGCGAACTAGACTTCGCAAATGCGAAGTTGGCAGGGGTGTGCAGTGGTTCGCAAATGCGAACTTCACCTCGCAAATGCGAGGCCTTCAATGATTCGCCTGGCTTCGCAAATGCGAAGCTATCATCGCAAATGCGAAAGCCCTAGTAACCCAGCCTTGTTCGCAAATGTGAACATAATGTCGCAAATGCGATGCTGATAGACCCCAGACCTGATGCGTTTGCAATTGCGAACAAATGTTCACAATTGCAATATCCGCAGCTGTGCAATTTTATACTTAAACGAATTTTTCAGTTCATTCTTCATTCTTTCAAAAACCCACACACCACACACGAACCCTCAAGAGCAATTTCACTCCAAAGCAATTGTAAGTCACTTTTTACTTAATTCTTTCAATTCCTAACAACATTAAACATGTTTTTCAAGAGAAATAAAAGGTTTTCATGGTAGAAATTCTTGTTTTTGGGTAGAACCTAGGGTTTTCATGAATTGGGGAATTGGACCTCGAATTGAGGTCCGATTTTGAAATAAATCATATATTTGAACTCGTGAGGGAATGGATAACTGGATTTTGGTCCGAACCCTGAGTTCCAACCGCGTGGGGCCAGGGGCGTTTTGGGAAATTTTGGGGTAAACTTTGAGAAAACCATTTTTAAGCATTCAAACTAAGTTATTTAGTATTTATTAATGTAATGGAATCAATTGTGACTAGATTCGAGCTAGTTGAAAGCGGAAATTCGGGGAAAAGCTATAGTTGAAGGATAATTTGGACTTCAAGGCTAGAGGTAAGTGTTTGTTCTATCCTAGCTTGAGGGAATAAGATTGTGTGTTATGTGCTATGTGATCGAGTGCGGTGTATGGGCTGTGGTGACGAGAATCCATACATTGGCGTCTAGAATGACCGTGAGTCATTGTTGATACTTGTTGTGAGATATTTTAAAGATGAATTGTTGAACCCTTGCCGGGTTGTGGAATTGTACATTGTTTTCCCTTGCCGGGACTTATTGTGGAATTGTATATTGTTTTCCCTTGCCGGGACTTTGTTGTGATGATTATTGTGTCCCTTGCCGGGACGGTTCATGATTTATTATTTTCATTATCTGCCCTTAACTGTGATTGTTATTTGGGTGAGGAAGAGTGATAATGCATGAAGGGTGATGTCGTGCCTTGTTTTACTGATATTGCACGAAGGATAATGTCGTGCCTTAATTTACTGTTATTGCATGAAGGATAATGTCGTGCCTTGTTATTGATTATGCACGAAGGATCATGTTGTGCCTTGTGATATTGATTATGCACGAAGGGTAATGTCGTGCCTTGTTATTGAACCATGCACGAAGGATCATGTCGTGCCATGGATGTGAGGATGAGAGTAAAAGCACGAAGGGTGATGCCGTGCACTTGTCGTTCCATGGATGTGAGGATGAGAGTAAAAGCACGAAGGGTGATGTCGTGCAACTATTTGCTATTCCTTGTTTGATATTAATTGTTTCCATTATACTCTGTTTCCATTATTGACTTAATAACTGTTGTTAACTATTGAGCTTCCCTCTTATGATATTTCTTATTGATTTTGTTACTTGATTATTTCTCATTATCATGTGGTGTACATATGTATATAGAACTGCACAGGTTTATGTGGGTGTCTGGTCCTAGGCTTGTCACTACTTCACCGGGATAGGTCAGGCACTTACCAGCACATGGGGTCGGATTGTGCTGATACTGCACTTCTTTGCATTTTTGCACAGGTCCAGGTTTTGATCAGGAGCAGCAGTAGTAGATCCTTGCGTGGGAGTTGAGAATTTCGAGACCGAGGTAGCTTGCAGGCGTCCGCAGGCCCGGCGTCTCTTCCACTTATTTATATTATTTGCTGTAGTCTCATTGTTCCGAGACAAACAGATTTATGTTATTTTCCTTCAGACCTTTATGTGTAGTATTCAGTAGTAGTTCGTGAGTTGGTGACTCCACGTCTTGGGTAGAGGATTTCAGCAGTGTTTTACTTTAGTATTACTTATCTCTATTTTGAAAGTTTTCTGCACTTATTTAATCAATGTTATTGTTCTTGATGATAAAAATGAGTATGAAATAATGATAAAATCAGGTTAAATTTGAATGTAGTAGCTTGCCTAGCTACCACGAGTAGGCGCCATCACGATCCTGATGTTGGTTAAACATCACAGTTTGGTTTAAAAAATAATTTATTGATTGCCTCCACTTAATAACTAAATAATTGCTTATGAGAACAAAATTTGTATATCAGTTTGATATACGTTATATACGAAAGTATATTATTTTCTCCCCTCACAAGTGGTTCAGGGTCAGGAACCAAATAATTTCATCTTATTATCATTGATGTGCGATGTATATTTTAATTAACACCATAACGCTCAAAGATGAATTCCCATAATTGAGGAAGCAAGTTAGTTTTTCTAAAATGAGGGGGAGACATGATAAACAACTGACAAAAAGTTATGTGGAATGAATTATCATGTGTACATCTAGATGCTCGAATAAAATAATATGAACTTGAAGTTCATAAAAGGATAATTCATTTGCAATATATTGCAAAGCATGTCGAACGCATTTGCTGATCCAAAGAAAATTTCTATATTCTCATTGAAAATGCTCCTATTAAGTCCTAGAAGGACAAAATCTGTAGCACGCAAAGTCTATGGTACAATCAATTTCAAATAAACTTCTTGATAAAGAAGGTGAGCAAATGATCAAAATGATCATAATAAAGGAGGCAAGTGATCTAGAAGATCCCATGACATAACACTTCATAATATCTCATGTGAGATTCAGGTACCTCAATATATGAATGAAGAGATCTCTATGTTATGTTACTATGAAAATATATTGAAACTGATATAAAATCTTTGTCGACGTCAACCTTCAAGAAGCTAGTGCACAAGATTGGGATGCGAAGGCTCAAAGATGTGAATTGAAGTAGAATTAATTTCATATGAAAGACATGTTGTTTTGGACCTACAGTTCAAACACTTGAAAGTATAAAGTCAATGATATGTGCAATCAGTTTTGGATATATTATTTGTCTAGCATGACATGAAAAATTGATATGCATCCAATTAAAGTTTATTATATGGCTTATATGACTTAACTTATATGACAATCCATGAAGGATTTAAGTTGCTTGAAGCATATACAATTCTTGATATTGAAGTACTACTTCCTCAGTGCAATTTGTGCACAAATGTGTCTTGCTATAACTATAGGCATGATAATACGATAGCAAGAGTTTTCACCTCTATGTGAAGATATGGAACTGATGATTCCAACAAGATCATATGAAGACAATACATCTATTAAGGATGATGATTTCAAGGTGAAACAAATTCTTTCAAGTTAATATGGCTGATTTGTTTATCAAATCTCTACCAAAGATCTTTTGAAGATGGTGCACAAGATTGGAATGCAAATACTTAAAGATGTAAATTGATGCTCTCATCATGGGGAGTTAATACGCGTTATACTCTTTTTCCCTTATAAGGTTTTGTCCCACTGGTTTTCCTTACAAGGTTTTTAACGAGGCAACCAAAAGGCGTATTATTAGATATGCATTTTTCCTTCTCTAGAATTTTTTCCCACTGGGTTTTATTTTAGTTAAGATTTTAACGAGACACATTATCTGTTGAACATATATTCAGGGGGAGTATTATAAATAGAATTTAATTTATGGTGAATGTCTATATTGAGAGAGTCTAGAGTTTATTACTTTGTGGCTAAGTCACATTCTCCATATAAATAAAGGGTTATATTCCATTGTAATTTATCTCTAATCAATAAGAATTCTCTCCCTATTTTTCTCTGCAATACTCTTCTTTTTCTTTTATTGTTTTATAACAAGTTTGTTACTATTCTTCGTATTAATTTTGTTGTATGAGTACCTTATTTAAATCCAATCAAAGTCGAACATTCTAATTTCTAACATGTCTTTTAAATACTGCAAAATACCGAATGAAATACAGTGTCTAGATTGACAAAATATTCACTTACGGCTACATATCTGACATTGTAATTTATCCGGTTCAAGATTTCCAACTTCATCCTTCATAACAATTTGAAATCGCAACAAAAAATGATATGCACTTGATTAATGCATAAAATTAAAAAATACTGCCATTGTAGATGCATATTGACATTTCTAATACTAACCATATATAAGTTAGGGGCGGCAATTTGAGCTTAAACCCGCCCAGAGATTAATGGATTGAGCTATAAGCTTATTAGCTTATGAGTTAATTTGGGTTGGGCCAAGTACGGCCCATGTGTTCTGGCATTCGAACTTTCGTACCATTAAAATCTACAAATAATAAAATTGTTTTTCTTGCAAAGGTTCATTGAATAGGGAGCTTTACATATATGTCTAATTTTTAAAAACATAATACATATTTCTAGCAGCTAACTTAGTATATCAATATTAGCCATAAAATATTTTCTTATATAACAGATCCAACCAAAACTGAAACCCTAATTATATGCCTAAAATCGTGCGACTTATTTACTTAAGGATTTGTTCCTTATTTATCTCCTAAGCATGTGTTCTTTAATCCCTTACCCAATTTATTCCGTAATTTATATTTTTTTGGTTTATGTTTTTTGTTTATGTTTGAATATTTAAATCTTTAATGCTAGTATATACTAGGTTTTATGAGGTAGATATTTTACAAATATATTAAATATATAAACTAGATATATGCACAAGTTTTTAATTAGAAAAAACATTTATGGTATATTCTAGTATAAATATTTTATATCTTACACATAGCATGAGTATACCAATAATTGTATACTATTTAACATAATTTAAAATTGTTGAATTTAACAAATATATCTTACACATAATTTGCAAGTATGATACATGTAATAGTACTTAAATAATTTTGTCACTTTTTTGTATGTTATACGGTGAAAATTTCTTTGAGTATATAATTTTATAAGTCTTGATTACACCATGCGTATGTATTTTATACATATTTAAGTTGAAGTAAATAACATTTAATACACATAGGAGTATTATATAAGGTAAAATACCAGATCCTAGATCCTAGGTTATAACAAATACACTATATATATTTAGGGTATATATGCTCAAATCATAAATATACATCAAATAAACTATTTGATACACTGTAAAAATACATAACATACGCATCAAATACATTTTAGTACACAATAAAAATACATAAGATATTGGTTAGTTGTGCATCAATATCGAAAAATTCCCAACTCCATGAGACTTTCAAATGCCTTGTTTTGAAAAGGAATAATCTAGAAACCTTCGCATGATCTCTACAATTTGAGAAAAAAAAACGAAAAGGGAAGAATTTTTGGGTTCATAATGGTAGAGAAATTAGTGGATAAATAATTTCTATATTTTTGAGATTTTAGTTGAATATGGGTAACTTTTAAGCTCTAACAAATGATCCCTTAAATCATGGGTCAGTTTTATAAAATACAAATCTAATGATAACGTATTATGTTTAAAATATGCGTATATATAAATGAATTTGCTCATATATGGTATAAATAGGAAAAAAAGATATTTTTATGCAAGATGAACATGATTCAAAAATATGAGTTAAGTTGAACAGATTGGATTGTGACCCATTGTTTAGCCCATCTCAGTCCAAGTATACTTTGGGCTGCATTAGGCAATGATCCATTTATTAACCTAATCCATTTCGACCCGCCCAAATTCAGCCCAACCAGCCCATTTGACACCAAAATTTGTCTGCGGTCCAAAATTGGCCCTTAAAATTTTAATAGCCCATGTTTTGATTCACTTTCAAAAAATGGCCATTCGGCCTAAACATATTGCATATACTAGCCGAACATAATAAGTATGACAACACAAGTGCTTGTAGTTCAGTGGGTGGAGCGCTTATTTCCTAAGCAGATGGTCGTAGGTTCTCGACCCCTACCTAGCGCAATGGAGAAATTTGTGTATCATTGGTGTACATTGAGCATATCTCAACTGCGCTTGTGTATCTAAAGTGTATATATTTGTGTATCCCAAATATAACTTGTACCGTAAATGTATAATCTGTCTAAAAATGTATAAAAATTGTGTATAATGTGTATTTTCTAATATTTTGGAGTGTATCATGTATTTTTGTATAGTGACAGTCGTTTTGTATATATTTTGTATAGTAACATCTATTTTGTATATTTTTTGTATAGTGACAATCTATTTTGTATATTTTTTGTATAGTTACATCTATTTTATATATTTGTTGTACAGTGACAATCTATTTTGTATAATACCAATTGGTTCATCAAGTTTGGTCTTCAATAAGCTGATTGTTGGTTGTTGGAAGTTATTTTGGAATCTACTGCACTATCAATTGTTATTCCTGGATTTTGACTTGGAATTTGGTGAGATTTGCTGAAACTGCACCTGTTATTGTGTTGCCGCTTTGCTGACTTCTATTTCTTCATATTTGTTCCAATTTCCAGGTATTTGCCTAACCTTCAATGGCCAAAAGCTAAGGAAATATGTAATTGAAGTTTCGTCCGGCGGAATTCCCACCGACAGTAATTTCGTCGGAGGGATTGAGAAAACAAACGGCATTATATGTTTGATAAATTTACATTTGGATATAATACTTAACAATTATAAGAAAATCAAACAATGGTAGTCGGAGGAGAAGGATGTTGTCCGACTATGGATCTGCTACGATCGGAACCAATGCAATTGGTGCAATTGATCATCCCGATGGAATCCGCTATTTAAGAACGAAATCTCAACTGTATCAAGCTGATTGTAGGCAACAATTGTGCAAAAACTTTGAATTTCAGCGTGAATTTTTGGGAGCTCTTCTCTAGGTTTAAACTTCATAAACCCTACAATGTTTTTCAGAAAATGAATAATTGGGCGGCTTTTATAGTGTTTGGAGGTTGAAGATCTCATACTGAAACCGTGAATTTAGGATAGAAAATCGTTTTCTCCTTCTTTCCTTTTCGTTTCCGTTGAATCGTATAAGTTGCAGCTTTTTCAATTGCTAGCATTTGTTATTTTTTGAGGTTATTACTTGTAAGTGGTTATTTTATTAACCTAATCCATTTCGACCCGCCCAAATTCAGCCCAACCAGCCCATTTGACACCAAAATTTGTCTGCGGTCCAAAATTGGCCAAAAAAATGTGGAGTGCTTGCTAGATGAATGGTCTGTAGAAGTAATAAATTTCCACCGGCAGATCTTGGTTTCAAGAGACATTGTTCTTTTTCTTTTGTTCTATTTTTATCATTAACAAGAATCTATTAGGTCATATAAAGTTCATCAATATTGATCGAAAATTCATTTCAACATAGTTTTCTCTTAAGTTATATCTAGTGTGTATGAAAGAAATTCTACCTATGAGACTGAATATTTTGTTTAAAAAAACTACAGAAACAATATATTACATACTCAGCTACTATATGACTGGGTATTTTGTAAGAGTGAAAAAAAGATTAGGCTTATCCACAGTGGCGGAGGCAGGATATATACAAAGGGTGTTCAAAAAATTGGATTGCAACTCACAAGAATCGAACCTACGATCTTCTGCACATTTTGAACACCCTTGACTATTGAGACAAACGTTTGCCTTGTATCAAGGGTGTTCAAAACTTAATATATAAATATAAAAAATAGATTTTGCCTTATATACACCGTATAATTTTTCGACGAAGGGTGTTCCGGTGAACACCCTTGCGCCCCCTGCCTCCGCCCCTGTGGCCCTTTACCAAGTTGAGGAAGAAGATATATTTCTAAGCTGATATTATTTTTCGGTCGGAAAATTTTCATAAATCACTATCTTTTAGTGGTAATTAGTTATTTGTTTAAAAAAACTACAGAAACAATATATTACATACTCAGCTACTATATGACTGGGTATTTTGTAAGAGTGAAAATCCACAGCTTATTACGCCACACATACCAGCGGAGCTTAAATTCTGCTAAACATAAGTATAGGGATAAAGAGAACCGGGCTTTAATCTTACGGCTTGTTTGGATGGTTGTTCCTCGTGGTATCATATTGTATTGTTATCCCAAAATAATGTTTATTTTGATTGTTTCATTAAAATTAGTTGTACTGTTTTGTTAAATCCATTGTTCGGAACAATGAAAAATCCCCTTTTTTTAAACAACCGATTTGATATGCTGGGACCGTTTCCTATTTTTGTTTCCAATTATGCCCTAACTTATTACTGCACAATTCTATTTTATCCTTTGCCTTTTTTTTTTCCATTTTAAATCCAAATCTCCAACTTCTAACCTACTTTATTTTTTTTCCAGTACTTTTGCCGCCAACGTTAAAGGTGTTTTGCCGCCTTCTATTTTACTTTTTCTCCTAATTTGCTTTTAACTCAATTCTAATTAGTTGTGCCCCTTTGTTTTGCATTCTTCTGTTCTGTTTTCTTAATGTGTTCTGCTTCTTCTGTTTGTAAATTCAATATTTAAATAATTAAGGGTATTTTAGTACTTTTATCAGTTACAGTACAGTACGATACAGTCAAACCAAACAATAAAATATTATTTAATAATAATAAACAATACAATCTATTCAAATATGGTATTCATAAAATGATATTGTAGAATACGATACAGTACAATACATTATAAAACGACGAGGACAATTATCCAAACAAATTATTATGCTTATACGGTAAATCACTTTCGGACTGCTGCTGAATTATCAAATTTGATTTAAAATTGTCCTCCGTCTATCTATTGGGCTAAATATAACAATCTCGTTAAGGTTTTGGCTCACAACTGCCCTTACAGTTAAAAACCCATGTCAGATTAAAAATTAATATTATTTTTAATGACATGACATTATCATATTGGTTAATTTAAAACCCATCCCAATATGTCTAACCCGCCCATTCTACCCGATCCATCAGATCATAACCCATTAAACTCTCTAACCCATCAATGATTTCTAAACCCATTGTAAAAATTTCTAATTCCTCGATGATCAGTTAACTATTCCTCCAATTAGGGGTGTACAAAGAAAATCGATAAATTGCACCAAACCGGTAATCCGAGTCAAACCGGGAAAAAAACCCGATCATGGGTTGGTTTGACTTGGTTTGATGTTGGAAAAAATAACCCGACCATAATTGGTTTGGTTTGGTTTTAACTAAAAAAAGTCAAACCGAAACCAAACCAACCCGATATTACATTTATTCAATTTTTACAAATATTTTATATATATAAATATTTATTTTTAATTCCTAAATATTCCTAAAACTTTTTTACTGTTTTATCTTTAAACATATTGTTTCAAGTTTGGAATTAACATTCTTGAATGGTCCAATAAATTTTATAGTTCATAAAGGTAGTAATTCAAATAAACTTCACATCAATACTAATGCTAACTAAGAAAATTCAATTCAACACTAGAAATGACAATAGTGTGGATATCTATTTTTCAGTTTTGCATTGTTTATATTGAAAATGCATAACTTAGTTTATCTTTTTCTTTAGTGCTTAGTTGTGTAACTAATATAATTATAGTTGTACTTACTTTAGCATGACTTATATAGTACTTTTAGATTATGTTAATATTTATTATGGCTTATTACTTAGTAATATTTTCTTTATGTATTTTAGTATTTTTGTTATTTAATATTTTAGTACAATGCTACGATTCATCTCATATTATTGTATTATTTTCTTGAAAAATACATTATATTGTTGTATCCTTGTAGGACTAGAGAAATATATGGAGCACAAGTTATATGTTGTGGTATGAAGACTTATCGGGAAAAAAAAGCCGAAAACCTTAAAACCCACCCCAAATATGTCTAACCCATCCATTCTACCCGACCCATCAGACCATTACCCATTAAACTCTCTAACCCATTGTTAAGATTTCTATTTTCTTGATGATCAGATAACCATTCCTCCAATAGTTAAGATTTCTCCGCTATGTATAAGATTTCTATGAATCAGTTTTCTTGTTTTCAGTTTTTGTTAAGCACGTAACAGAAGATTTCACCAAATTAGATCTTCCATTGTGCTTCTTTGGTTCATTAAATTAACGATGGATTAGAGAGTTTAATGGGTTATGGTCTGATAGGTCAGGTAGAATGGATGGGTTAGATATATTTGGGGTGGGTTTTAAATCAACCAATAGGGTAATGCCACATCATTAAAAAATAATATTAATATTTAATCCGATATGGGCTATTCACTATAAGGGCAGCTATGAGCCAAACTCTTAACGTGAAGATTATATTTAGCCCAATATATAGATGAAGGACAATTTTAGATCAAATATAATAATTTAGGGACAGGGCTGACCCTTTTCCGTATTACTTTTACACAAGTATAGTACACATGTTTCGAGGAAAAAAAATGAATGTAGAATTATCAATTTACCCTTAATTAATTCATATTTGCAAAAGTGTCCCTGTTCGTGCACCCCTAACTCCCACTTTTATCGTAGTAATAATATAACATTCCACCTTTTGTTCCAAATGCTATACGTGTTACATATAATCTTTCCCTCTTCTTACTCCATTATATTCCGATTAAGATTGTGCGGAAATAACATCAAGTAACCACTTTTTTAGTATGTTGTTTAAAATATATTTATAGTTTACAATGTATTTAAAGATAGTCAACTTCACTCAAACTTCAGGGCATGATGTCCTAGAATTTAAACATCAAAATTCAAACTTCAAGACATCTTGTCCGAAAGTTCGAAAATTGTATTTAGAAGTTCGAATCTTTGTCTTGAATTTCAAATTAAAAGCTCAAAAATGTAGGACACTTAGTCCTAATTTCAAATTAGCAGCTCAAAAATTCAGGACACGGTCCTGAATTTGGAAATTCAGGATACTTAGTCTCGAAGTTTGTATGAATTTGCTAATATTTAATATATTATAAAATTTTGGGTATATTTTAAAAGTGATCTTAAAAGTGACTATTGTTGCAGCTCGCTCGATTTGAATCACCGGTCAAATATTCTTGATTATAATTGTTGGGCTTGTCTCTGCTTGCCAATTATGCTACATGATTATTTGTAGGTATTTGAAGGCTTGCCATATGTGCTCCCTCAGCCTCCAAATGCCTTTGACAATTTGATCATATTCTTGGACCTCATTCAAAAGTAGCTCGCGCTTTAGTAAAAATTGAATGGGGCGCCTTATTTGGTCGCCCCTTTTTAACATGTACCCGCTTTTTTTTATGTTTGTACCCGCACCCATTTTTTTATTCAAAGACTTTTAAAAGGATGATTTAACCCTTCTTTATTAAAAGAATACTTTCTCTCCATGTATACGCCAATCTACTGTCTCTGTCTCTCTCTCCCGTTCTTCGCATATTTTATTTGTTCTTCTCTGAAATTAAATAATTTTCATCATTCTTCTTGATTTTTCAATTGTTTATTCCCCAATAACATTACGTATAATCACATGTACATCGTATTAACTTTTTGGGTTTTATTTCAGAATTATTTTTATATTTAATTTCTATTTTTTTTGTTGATTTCATCTTAGATGAATCGTTTCCCCTTTTTCTTTATATGATAAAATAGTTACCTAGGGTTTACCTTGATAGGTGCATTAGTTCTCTATGTTTTACTTTTACAATTGTGTTTTTTCGGTTTTTTGTACGTGTGTTTGTATTTTTGATGAAAATTCTATAAATTCTTCAGTGAGTTTTGGAGATGTCTAAAAATTTTATAATTTTGAGAGTTAAATAGATGATGCTATTAAAGTGTGGAGTTTATAATACTTCAAGGATAACTTAATTCTAGGAGCTGAAGTTTTGTTTTGTGTTTTGTGTTTTCGTTATATTTTTTTATAAACTTCAGCATTATTTGGAGTCGAATTTGTGTTCTATTTTTGTAAAATTATAACATATTTTTGCTGAAATTTTTATTTTGTAACTGGTGAAATTCGGCATTCTAGGAGCTGAAATTTTATTTTGTATTTGCTGAATTTCAGCATTTAGAAGCTAAAGTTTTTGTTTTATGTTTGTTGAACTTCGGCCTTCTTAGAGCTGAAGTTTTAACTGATTGTTTTGAAAATGTTGCAACGTTATTGATGGCACCCAGTCCCCACGACTAGGTAAGCCTAACACATTGCGGAATATACAAGCTATGAACACTTAAATAAGAGACAGTGGAAAAATAGCATAAAAAGATATGTAATCCGTGCCGCTTGGCACATACATTCGTCAACACACTGAATAAAACGCTACCAAGATCCGGAATCCCACGGGTAACACGGACTAAAAGAGAATATACAACTGTGGCTCTATGTGTAAAGAGTATCTAACAACGAAATGAAGGAAAAATGTCAACTAATACTATCAGAATAGAAGGAAAGCCTCCGGATCCGCGGACGTAGCAGATCATACCTCGAGGTCTCCCAAAAAGCTGCGGAATCACCTAGTACGAGCCGGTCCTGATGTACCTGGATCTGCACAACAAAAGTGTGCAGAAGAGTAGCATGAGTACACCACGGCGGTACTCAGTAAGTGCCAAGCCTAACCTCGATGGAGTAGTGACGAGGAAGGTCAAGGCCCTACTGAGAAAAACAGTAATATAATGATGATATCAATAATAAACAGTTTAAATGATAATTATTCGGAAATAACAACAATAAATGATTACGGCAACCGTCTACAATTAAAACTAACAACAAGTAACAAACTCAATTAACAAGTCCGGGACTAGTGGGAATTGAACCTACAGTCCCATCAACAGTACCCCTGGATCTCCGGGAATCGAACCCGCAGCCCATGTCTCAATAAAACCTCAGGATCTCCGGGAATCGAACCCGCAGTCCACATCTCAATAATATATCAATAGCTCAGGATCTCCAGGAATCGAACCCGCAGTCCATATCTCAATAACATCGGGATCTGTGGGAATTGAACCCACAGTCCCATTGACAGTACCCATGGGTCTCCGGGAATCGAACCCGAAGCCCATGTCTCAGTAAATCTCAGGATCTCCGGGAATCGAACCCGCATTCCACATCTCAATAAATCTCGGGATCTCCGGGAATCAAACCCGCAGTCCATATCTCAATAAATCTCAGGATCTCCGGGAATCGAACCCGCAGTCTACATTTCAATAAATCTCAGGATCTCCGGGAATCACAGCAAGTAAAGGAATACACAAAGAGAATATATTATGCTAACTATAACTTCACCGATAAATAGTGCCAATAATTATCAAGAAATTCAAGTAAGACAATTAGGCAACTAAACCGTTAAATACTACCTAATCATGCTTTTCTAACTACTACCGGGTAAGAATATCGAATTAACAACTAAAAGCAGGAATATCACTCGTCGAACATTTTAAATAAAGTATGTGTTCAACAACCAGCGCATGTACACGCCCGTCACCTCGCGTACACGGCATTTAAACTATCACATAATATCCTAGGGGTGAAAGTTCCCCCACACGAGGTTAGACAAGCCACTTACCTCGACTCCGGTACAAAACCGCTATGAAACAACTCTCTTGCCGCGAATGTCGGCCTCCACGGGTGTAGAATCTGATAAAAATCAATAGAATCACATCAAAATAGGCCACTTGGGCATTACCCAATCAAATTAACTCAAAATACACCAAAACCCACAAGTTGCCAAAACCCGACTTCCGGTATGCTTATCGAAAAATCACAAAAGTTATATATTCGGGTTCCTTATCTCAATACGAGTCTAGGCATATAAAATTTACCAAAATCGGACTCTATTTGCCCACTCAAATCAGTGTTTTTCTTCAATTTAGGCCTAGGGCTCAAACCCACCTTTAATCTTCCATTTACAGAATTTTAACCAAGGATTTCATGTTAAAATGATGTAATTAAGCCACAAAACTTACCTCCGACAAATCCCCAATGAATTCCCAGCAATTCCCGTGAGTTTCTCTCTCTAGAACTCAAAAATGGCGTTTTGGGGTATCAAACCCGCGACTGGTTCTGTTCTGTAATTAAACTCACTGCCATCCTATTTTCTTCATCGCTTCGCGACGCCTCTCACGCGAACGCGATGCCTTACCCCAGTCCTTCATCGCGAACGCGACGTGAAGTCACACGTCCGCGAAGGTCATCTTCCCAGCCCCCGGACTTTTACTCTACGCGAACGTGTCCCAGTCCACGCGAACGCGATGCCCTGCCTTTTCCTCTTACGCGTTCGCGACCTTAACCCCACGCGAACGCGATGCGTTCCAACTCCCTCATACACGAATGCGATACCATCCATCGCGAACGCGATGGTCACCCGGCCCCAGCCTACGCGAACGCGGCATAGCCCTCGCGAACGCGAATGCTAAAATTTCGCCCAGTGATCTGCAATTTACAGCAGATCATTTCTTGCTTCCAAATTGCCGGATGATGGTCCGGATTCACCCCGAGGCCCCCGGGACCCCAACAAAAACCACCAACA
Organism: Nicotiana noctiflora; assembly: GCA_032618575.1. NCBI lineage: Eukaryota > Viridiplantae > Streptophyta > Magnoliopsida > Solanales > Solanaceae > Nicotiana > Nicotiana noctiflora. Next base: position 504,332 of record JASVEL010012608.1, read on the forward strand.
TACCCCAAAACACGATACGAACTTGTTCCAATCATAAAAACACCATCCTAAACATCAAAATCACCAATTACACACGGATTCAAGCCTAAGTTTCTTAAAACTTTCCGAATTGCACATTCGATCAAAAACCCGACCAAACGACGTCCGAATGACCTGAAAATTTGCGGACATATCCAAAATCACATAACGAAGCTACAGAAATTGTCGGAATTCCATTTCGACCCCCGGATCAAAATCTCACCTATCGTTCGGATTCGCCAAAATTTCAAACTTCGGCATTTCAAGCCTAATTGAGCTACGGGCCTCCAAAATACATTCCGGACGCGCTCCCCACCCCGAAATCACCTAACGGAGCTGATGGAACCATCGGATTTCCGTTCCGAGATCGTCTTAACACTGTTCCGGCTACAGACCATTTTCTAACTTTAAAGCTCTCATTTAGGGACTAAGTGTCCCAAAATGCTCCAAATTTCAGAACCGACTCTCCCAGCAAACCACAATAGCAGAAATGAACTTAGGGGAACAGTTAAATTGGGGATTGGGGCGTAATTTTCTAAAATGACCGGCCGGGTCGTTACATCTTCCCACCCTTAAAGATCCGTTATTCCTCGAACGAGTATAGAAAACATACCCGGAGTAGTGAAAAGATGAGGGTACTGGCCGCACATATCCTGCTCAGTCTCCCAAGTCGCCTCCTCGACCGGCTGGCCCCGCCACTGAACCTTTACCGAAGCGATGTTCTTTGACCTTAGCTTTCTGACTTGCCTGTCTAGAATGGCTACTGGCTCCTCAACATAAGACAGATCCTTGTCTGGCTGAACAGATGTGAAATCCAACACATGCGACGGGTCACCATGGTATCTCGGAGCATGGAGACATGAAATACGGGGTGAACTCCGGCTAGGCTGGGAGGTAAGGCCAACTCATAAGCAACCTCCCCAACACGCCTCAAAATCTCAAAAGAGCCAATAAATCTAGGACTCGGCTTCCCTTTCTTCCCAAACCTCATAACGCCCTTCATGGGCGAGACTCGAAGTAGAACCCGCTCGCCAACCATAAAAGCCACATCGCGAACCTTCTTGTCCGTATAACTCTTCTGTCTAGACTGGGCTGCACGAAGTCTGTCCTGAATCACCTTGACCTTGTCCATAGCATCCTGAACCATATCAGTACCTAGCAACCTGGCCTCGCCCGGCTCAAACCAACCCACGGGAGACCTGCACCTCCTACCATATAGGGCCTCATACGGTGCCATCTGAATACTAGACTGGTAGCTGTTGTTATAAGCAAACTCCGCCAGTGGCAAGAAGTGATCCCATGAACCTCCAAACTCAATCACGCACGCACGGAGCATATCCTCCAAAATATGAATAGTACGCTCGGACTGCCCATCAGTCTGGGGGTGAAATGATGTGCTCAGCTCCACCCGAGTACCTAACTCCTGCTGTACAGCTCTCCAGAACCGTGAAGTGAAGTGAGTGCCTCTATCTGAAATGATGGAAACTGGAATACCATGCAGCCGAACTATCTCTCTGATGTAGATCTCCACCAGTCGCTCCGATAAATAAGTAGTGCTCACCGGTATGAAATGGGCGGACTTGGTCAGCCGATCCATAATAACCTAAATGGAATCAAACTTCCTAACAGTCCGTGGAAGTCCGGATACAAAGTCCATGGTGATGCGCTCCCATTTCCACTCTGGAATCTCAATCTGCTGCATCAATCCACCCGGACGCTGATGCTCATACTTCACCTGCTGGCAGTTGAGGCATCTAGAAACATAGTCAACTATATCCCTCTTCATCCGCCTCCACCAGTAATGCTGTTTCAAGTCCTGATACATCTTCGCGGCACCCGGATGGATGGAATACCGCGAACTATGGGCCTCTGCTAGAATCGGCTCTCGAAGATCATCTACATTGGGCACACAGATACGCCCCTGCATCCTCATAACTCCATCATCCCCGATGGTAACATCTCGAGCATCACCACGCCGAACTCTATCCTGAAGGACAAGCAAATGAGGGTCGTCGAACCGACGCTCCCTGATGCGGTCAAATAGAGAAGACCGAGAAACCACACAAGCTAGAACCCGGCTGGGCTCCGAAAGATCCGGTCTAACAAACTGCCTGGCCAAAGCCTGAACATCCATCGCCATAGGCCTCTCCGAAGCTGGTAGATATGCTAAACTCCCCAAACTCTCTACCCGACGACTCAAGGCATCGGCAACCACATTAGCCTTGCCCGGATGATAGAGAATAGTAATATTATAGTCCTTCAGTAGCTCCAATCATCTCCTCTGATGCATATTCAAGTCCTTCTGCTTAAGCAAGTGCTGCAAGCTCCGGTGATTAGTGTAGATCTCACAAGGAACCCCATACAAGTAATGACGCCAAATCTTCAAGGTGTGAACAATGGAAGCTAGCTCCAAATCATGAACATGGTAATTCTTCTCATGCACCTTCAGCTGTCTCGACGCGTAGGCAATCACCCTACCGTCCCGCATCAATACCGCACCGAGTCCAACTCGTGAGGCATCACAATATACGGTATAGGACCCCGTACCTGTAGGCAACATCAATATAGGGGCCGAAGTCAAAGCTGTCTTGAGCTTCTGAAAGCTCGCCTCACACTCGTCTGTCCACCGAAAAGGGGCACCCTTTTGGGTCAATCTAGTCATAGGTGCTGCAATCGAAGAGAACCCTCTACGAAACGACGGTAATAGCCCGCCAAACCAAGGAAACTGCGAATCTCAGTAGCGGAGGAGGGTCTGGGCCAACTCCGCACGGCCTCCACCTTCCTCGGATCTACTCGAATACCATCACTCGACACCACGTGGCCCAAAAATGCCATTGAACTCAACCAGAATTCACATTTAGAGAACTTGGCATAAAGTTGCTTCTCCCTCAGAATCTGAAGCACTATCCTCAAATGCTGCTCGTGCTCTTCCCGGCTCCGGGAATATACTAGAATATCATCAATGAAGACAATCACGAACGAGTCCAGATAAGGCCTGAACACACTGTGCATCAAATGCATAAAGGCTGCTGGGGCATTAGTCAGCCCAAAAGACATCACGAGGAACTCATAGTGACCATACCGGGTCCTGAAGGCAGTCTTCGGGATATCTGGCTCCCGAATCTTCAGCTGGTGATACCCAGAGCGCAAATCAATCTTAGAAAACACATGTACGCCCTGTAGCTGGTCAAATAAATCATCAATACGGGGCAAAGGATACCGGTTCTTCACTGTAACCTTGTTCAGCTGACGATAGTCAATACACATACGCATAGAACCGTCCTTTTTCTTCACAAACAATACAGGAGCACCCCAAGGCGAAACACTGGGTCGAATGAAACCCTTGCCCAATAACTCCTGTAACTGATCCTTCAACTCCTTCAACTCGGGAGGAGCCATACGGTACGGTGGAATAGAAATGGGTTGAGTGCCCGGCAACAAGTCAATAGCAAAATCAATATCTCTGTCGGCCGGCATGCCCGGAAGATCAGTTGGAAATACATCAGCAAAGTCACGTACCACATGAACAGAATCAATAGAGGGAGTGTCAATACTGACGTCCCGCACATAGGCTAGATAAGCAGCACACCCCTTCTCAACCATACGCTGAGCTCTGAGAAAAGAAATAACACGGCTGGGGGTGTGATCTAGGGTACCACTCCACTCAATACGTGGAATGCCCGGCATAGCCAGCGTCACGGTCTTGGCGTGACAATCAAGAATAGCATAATGGGGCGACAACCAGTCCATGCCCAGAATAATATCAAAATCGACCATCCCGAGCAACAATAGATCCGCTCTGGTCTCAAAATCACAAATGGTAACCAAACACGACCGATATACACGGTCCACGGCCAAAGAATCACCCACCGGAGTGGAAACATAAATGGGGGCACTCAAAGAATCCCGAGGCATACCCAGATGAGAAGCAAAGTAAGAGGACACATATGAAAAAGTGGAACCAGGGTCGAATAGAACCGATGCCTCCCTGTGACTAACTAGAATAATACCTATGATAACAGAATCAGATGCAACAGCCGCAACGCGATCGGGAATAGCATAGAATCTGGCCTGTCCCCCCTCTCGAGGGCGGCTTCTGGAACCCTGACCCCCGCCCCTGGCTGGCTAGGCAGGTGGAGTGGCAGTTGTCGCTGGAATGATAGCCTGCTGGCCCTGAGAACCACGCTGATGCTGTGATGACTGATAAGGGGCTCCTCTCCTGCATATGGGGCACTCCCTAACCAGATAGCGAGTATCCCCACACTCAAAACAAGCTTTGGGAGGACGCGGTGGCTGAGATCGACCGGCCTCACCCCCACTAGTCTGACCCCTGGAAATACCCCGCGCAGGAGGTACACTAGAAACTGGGGGAGCATAATAAGGCTCCTGAGGTGCTGGAAGAGCTGGAGTACTACCGGCTGCGGGCAATGCTGAGTGAACTGGACGACCGGAATAACCCCTGCCAAAACGATCGGCTGCTGAAGTGCGGGCACCAGAGAAATGGCCCGACTCACGAGACCTCTTGGCCTCTCTATCTCCCCACTTTCTAGGGAGCATACTCTCAATCCTCCTGGCAATGCTCACGGCCTGCTGATAAGATATATCCGTCTCCAACTCTCCGGCCATGCTGGATCGGATCGGCGGAATCAGGCCCTCAATAAATCTCCGCACCCTCTCCCAGACCGTGGCTACCAAAGCCGGTGCATGCCTGGCTAGACGGGTAAAACTGATAGCATACTCCGATACTGACATGGAGCCCTGTCGCAACCGCTCAAACTCCGAGCGCCAAGAATCCCTAAGGCTCTAAGGAACAAACTCTCTCAAAAATAGATCTGAAAACTGCGTCCGGGTCAATGAAGCGGACTCCTCTAGACTATCCAACTCATACGTGCGCCACCAATCATAAGCGGCCCCGCGAAGCTGAAAAGCAGTGAAGGAAACCCCGCCGGTCTCCACAATCCCCATAGTACGAAGAATACGATGACACTCCTCCGGAAAACCCAATGCATCATCTGAAGCCAACCCACTGAACACCGGAGGGTCATATTTCTCGAACCTCTCCAATCTATGTTGCTCGTCCTCGAGGCAGCTGGTCCACCTCCGGGCTGTGCTGGGGCGGCAGGAGGCATAACCAAAACATCTGGAACCTGTCCCACTGGCACACGCTGCTCCGGTGTAACGGCTGCGGGAGTCTGGGCCCCTCCCCCGGCCTGGGATGTAGCTGCAACGAGAGGAAGCAGTCCTGCCTGAGCTAGAGTGGTATACATACTCATGAACTGGGCCAGGGTCTCCTGTAGTGCTGGAGTAGTAGCAGTTGTAGTCGGTGTACCAGGTGCCTGCGCTCCAACCTGGTCTACCTGTGGCACCTCAGCGGCGGCGCACGCGGGTGCTGTGGCTGCACCTCGGGCACGTCCTCATCCTCTACATCGGCCCCGGCCTCTGACGGCGGCAACAGGGGGCGCGGGTACCTGATCGTCGCGAGTAGCTCGTGTCCTCACCATCTGCGAGAGAATAGAAAGCAATAGTTTAGATTTTGATGCCAAAAATGTCGCACGACAAGGAATCCAAAAGAGATGAAGAGTTTCCTAAACAGTCACATAGCCTCTCGTAGATAAATACAGACGTCTCTGTATCGATCAGCAAGACTCTAAGTAACCGGTCTGTGTCCCGTGACTCCTATGAACCTAGGTTGTGGTGGGAGGAGTGTCACGACCCTAGTTCACCAATCGTGAACATGTCGTGATGGCACCCAGCCCCCACGACTAGGTAAACCTAACACATTGCGTAATATACAAGCTATGAACACTTAAATAAGAGACAACGGAAAAATAGCATAAAAAGATATGTAATCCGTGCCGCTTGGCACATACATTCGTCAACACACTGAATAAAACGCAGGGGGAAACACTAGGCCTGATAAAGCCCTTTTCTAGAAGGTCTTGCAACCGATCTTTTAACTCCTTTAACTTCGGCGGGGCCATACGATAGGGTGGAATAGAGATGGGCTGAGTGCCCGGTGCCAGATCAATACAAAAATTAATATCCCTATCGGGTTGCATCCCGGCAGGTCTGAAGGGAAAACCTCGAGAAACTCCCGTACAATAGGAACTGAATCAATAGAAGGAATTTCCGCGTTGGAATCACGAACATATGCCAAATAAGCTAGACACCCCTTCTCGACCATGCGTCGAGCCTTAACATATGAAATAACATTGCGAACGGAGTGGCTTGGGGTCCCTCTCCACTCTAGTCGGGGTGATTCTGGCAAGGCCAAGGTCACCGTCTTGGCATGACAATCTAGGATAGCATGATACGGGGACAACCAATCCATCCCCAATATGACATTGAAATCCACCATGTCTAATAGCAATAAATCAACATGGGTCTCAAGACCCTCGAATATAACCATGCACGAACGATGCACCCGGTCGACTACCCTGGAGTCACCCACTGGCGTAGACACATAAACAAGAATGTCCAGGGCATAGCTAGGCACGGCCGGGCATGGTGAAAAGTAGGAAGACACATATGAATATGTAGACCCAGGGTCAAATAGTACTGAGGAATCTCTATCGCAAACCAGAATGGTACCTGTGATCACAACATCTGACACCTCTGCCTCTGGCCTACCTGCTAAAGCATAAAATCGGGGACCGGCACCTCCCCTCTGAGCTATGTCTCTGGGACGATCATCCACTAACTGACCTCTACCTCTGGCGGGACGGTCTCCACCTCTACGGTCTCGACCTCCACCTCTACGATTTCTACCCCCGCCCTTGGATGGCTGGGCAGGCTGTGGATCAGCTGGGGCCTGAATTATGGGGCGAGCACCCCGTTGCTGAGTGTTGCTCGCTGCTCGAGGGCAAAATCTAACGAGATGAACTGATTTACCGCAACCATAACAACACTTTGGCTGCTGGGACTGTTGTCCCTGATGGCCTGAATGGCCCCCACAAACACTCTGAAGAGGCTAAACACTGATGGGAGGCTGATCTGAATACTACTCACAAAAACCACGATCTCTTGGACCACCCTGCGAAGCCTGAAGAGCTGACTGAAAAGGCCCGGAGGACTGGCCCCTATCATAAGAATCCCTGCTTCCAAATGAAGTACCACTAAATCTGCCGGAATGACGAGGCCTCTTGTCCGAAGCATGACTACCTCTCAGAGTAAGGGCCATATCAACTATTTGGGCTGCATTAGCCGCCTCCCGAAAAGATATGTCACTACCAACTCCCATATCCATCCGAAATCGGATTGGCTGAATTAACCGATCAATGAACATGCGAACCCTCACCCGATCTGAGGGGAGTATCACAACTGCATGATGTGCCCGATCCACAAACCTCATCTCATACTCGGTAACGGTAATAGAACCTTGCTGGAGGCGCTCAAACTACCTCCGAAGTGCCTCCCGCTGAGTAACTACCAGAAACGTCTCCAAAAATAACTCTACAAACTGGTCCCATGTCAAATCTAGGGACCCTGCTGGTCGAGTCAAATATAAATCTCTCCACCAAGTCTTAGCGGATCCTGCAAGCCTGAAAGTGCAAAAATCAACCCCGTTGGATTCCACTATTCCCAAAGTCTTGAGAATCTCATAGAAACTAAATAAGAAGTCCCGGGGATCCTCTGATGGGGCACCGCTAAAAGTGGTGGTAAAAAGCTTGGAGAAACGATCAAGTCTCCATATAGCATCAGAAGTCATGGCCGCTCCATCTCCGGTCTGAGCTGTAGTGTCTGATTGAGTGGCCATTGCTGGCTGAATTGCTAGTGCCTGAGGCTGGGGAGCTACTGGCTCTGTAGTACGTGCAACAGGAGTCTGGACCCCTCCTCCAGCCTGAGAACTGGCTGGTGCAACTGGTAATAAACCTACTCTGGTGACACTGTTCATAAAACCCGCTATTCTAACCAGAGCCTCCTGATGATCCGGGGTAAATAGGACCTCCTATGGGACCTGAGCTGGGTCTACTGGAGCTGCTAGGGCTGGAAACTCCTCACCAATCTCAACATAAGGCTCCACCTCCGGAACCGCTGCCTGGGGTTGAGCTCTGCCCCTACCACGGCCTCCGACACGGCCTCGGCCCCTGCCCCTCGCGGGAGCTGCCTGGGGCTCAGGCTGCTGATCAACGGATGAAGAAGCGCGTGTCCTCACCATCTGCGAAAGGACAGAGTAGAAATTCAATCAGTATTTGAGGAACAATCGTACGAGAAGAAGGAACAAATGAGATACTTTTCCTAACTCAATAGACTCTGGAGGACAAGTACAGACGTCCCCGGACCTACCACTCAAACTCTACTAAGCTTGTTCGTGAGTTGTGAGACCTATGTAACCTAGGGCTCTGATACCAACTTGTCATGACCCATATCCCTCACAATCGGGATCGTGATGGCGCCTACTCGTGGTAGCTAGGCAAGTCAATTCACTCACCATCTTCCTGTTTATACAACCATGTTGTTCTCATATTTAATAGCAAGAATAAATGCTCATATTTTTAAATGCGGAAGTCTTTCGAATAAAAGATGAATAATAGTGTAAAGTAATTGACATAAATCCTCTACCCAATATGTGGAGTCACAAACTCACGACTACTAAGGAATAACTACACATAATGGTCTGAAAGAAAATAAATAATAACTGTTTGTCTCGGAAAAATGAGACCACAACAATAATAAAAGCAAATAGAAGAGACGACGGGACTGCGGACACCTGCAAGCTACCTCGGTCTCGGAAGAACGGTAATCCCGCTAGTGTACTACTGCTGCTGCTCCTGCTCAAAACCTGGATCTGTGCAAAAACGCACAGAAGTGTAGTATCAGCACAATCCGACCCCATGTGCTGGTAAGTGCCTGGCCTATCTCGGCGGAGTAGTCACAAGCTTAGGACCAGACACTCACATAAACCTGCGCAGTTCTATATATGTATGTACCATAGAGTAACAGAGATATAGAGCAACACAACTAACAAAGGAGGGAACATGCCGGGGGAGCACAATCAGAAACACATATTAAACCAGTAAGGTAAAAACAGAGTGTAGCAAAAATAGTTATCACAAAACAAGAAATTGAAATGGTTGCACGGCATCACCCTTCGTGCTTTTACTCTCATCCTCACCAAATAAGCAGATAAAAGTGCACGGCATCACCCTTCGTGCTTTTACTCTCATCCTTACACCCATGACATGACATAATCCTTCGTGCATGGTTTAAGTAACAACGGTACGGAATGTCCCTTCGTGCATAAATAATAAACATGGCACGGAATGATCCTTCGTGCATAAATTAAGTAACAACGGCACGAATGTTCCTTCGTGCATAAACAGTAAAACAAGGCACGAAATGATCCTTTGTGCGAACATAAGTAAAAATGGCACGGCATCACCCTTCGTGCATTATCACTCTTCCTCACCCAAATAACAATCACAGTCAATGGGAAAAATAATGAAACAAGTAATATGTACCGTCCCGGCAAGGGAAACAATAATCATAACAATATCCCGGCAAGGGAACAACATCGACAACACAACAAAGTCCCGGCAAGGGAAATAATAATCAACCTTCACAACCCAGCGAGGGCTCAAGAATATGACTTAGGAATATTCCACATTAACTCACAACATGTGTCAACAAACGACTCACGATCATGCTAGACGCCGGTTTATAGATGCCCGTCACCACGCCTATATACCGCACTCGATCACATAGCAATTAGCAATTATTACACTCAATCATATTCCCTCAAGCTAGGATAGATCAAACACTTACCTCAAAGCCTTGAAGTCCAATTAACCTTCAACTATCGCTTTACCTTGAAATTCAACCTTCAACTCGCGCGAATCTAATCACAATTGGTTCAATTACTTTAATAAATACTATACAAATTGGGTTTGGATGCATAAAAATGGTTTTCTCAAAGTTTTACTCAAAATTTCCCAAAACACCCCCAGGCCCACGTGGTCGAAACTCGGGGTTCCGACAAAAATCCGGTTACCAATTTCCTCACGAGTTCAATTATATGATTTGTTTCGAAATCGGACCTCAAATCGAGGTCCAATTCCCCAATTTATGAAAAACCTAGGTTCTACCCAAAAACAACAATTTCAACCATAAAAACCTTTGATTTCTCATGGAAAATATGTTTAATGATGTTAGGAATTGAAAGAGTTGAGTAAATATTGACTTACAAGTGATTTGGAGTAATATTGCTCTTCGAAAATCGTTTGTGGTGTTTTGGGTTTTGAAAGAATGGTTAAAAAGGGATTTAAAATCGTTTAAGTATAAATTGCACAGCTGCGGATATGGGAATTGCGAACATATGTTCGCAATTGCGAACATAGCAGGTCCTGGGCTGCGAACATCGCATTTGCAAGAAAATTGTTCGCATTTGCGAACATAGGCCAATTCTGGCCACTTCGCATTTGCGAAGCTTCGTTCGCATTTGCGATCCTGGGGCTTTTCTGAGCTACTTCGCATTTGCGAAGGTTTATTCGCATTTGCGAACCAGGCCAATTTTGGGCCACTTCGCATTTGCGAAGTTTTGTTCGCATTTGCGAACTAAGGCTGTTTTTGGGACATCTCGCAAGTGCAAGCATTTCTTCGCAATTGCGAAGATATCAGCAAGGGAAAAATACCAGCTGTGTTATTTTTCAAAATTTGCTCTAACGGCCTATCAAATCTTTACCCGAGCCCTCGGGCTCCAAACCAAACATGCACACAACCTCAAAAACATACCACGAACTTGTTCGCGCTATGAAATCGCCAATATAACATCATTTTCATAGAATTAAGCCTAAAATTCATGTTTTCTTCTTCTAACTTCATAAACTTTCAAATTTGGAACTCATGTTTCAAAACACATCAAACGACGTTCAATTTCCGTCAAACTTTGTAAGAAGTACTTAAATAATATATAAGACTTGTTCCGGGCGTCGGAACCAAAATACGAGCCCGCTACCATGGTCTTTTAATCAATTTTTATTTCCATTTTCCTTAATAATTCAGAAAAACAATTTAACAGAAAAATTCATATCTTGGGCTCTAGGCCTCGGAATTCGACTCCGGACGCATGCCCGAGTCCCATATTTTCCTACGGACCTTCCGGGATCGTCCGATCTCGGTTCCGAGTCCGTTTACCAAAAAGGTTGACCGAAGTCAACTATATCAATATTAATATCAAATTTCTTCAAATTTTCCATAGAATTCACATATTCTAACACAAAAATTTTCCGGCTACGTACCCGGACTACGCACGTAAATTGAGGCAATATAAAATAAGATTTTCAAGGCCTCAAAAGTGCGGAACAGATGAGGAAAGCAGATGATGACCTTTTGGGTCGTCACAATTGGGCTCAGATTAAATTTTGTTTATGTTTTTCATTTCTGTTTCTATTATTTTATTTTGTTCAGAATTGTTTTATTACTACAGTTTAATAATGTCACGACCCAATTTCACCTCAAGTCGTAATGGTGCCGAACACCGTTGTCGGGCAAGCCAATGCAAAAATATTAATAAATTCCCACTTTTACTTACTAAAAACAGTTACGACATTTTCTTAATTAGAAACTAAAGCATGCAACAATAATCAACATTCAGAAATAGTTATACATCCTAAAAGAGTAGTCTACTAATGTGCGTGCCAAGACTTGGTGTCATAAATGCGTGGGCAACTAATATAATATACAAAAGACTAATACTACCCTATTGTATGAAATATAATAGACAACCAAAAGTAAAGAAAAGACTCCATCGGGCTGTTGAACGGCATAGGAAGGGAGCATCTCACCTTCGAATCTCGGGCCGGATCAAGAGTATGCACCAGCATGATAACGAGATGTACCTGCCTCAGATCCTGTACAACTAAGTACATAAGTATAGTATGAGTACCGAGTAAGTATCCTGTCTAATCTTGAAAAAGTAGAGATGAGAGTTCGACTTGACGCTTACTAGGGTAAAATAATATGAGATTATAGCATGAAGCAACAAGCCCTTAACTAGGTGATATCACAATTAGCCAATTTCATTTCAAGGCACGTAAAAAAGTTCCATCCACAGCAATATACCAATCAACAAGCATACGCAAGTAGTGCCGAGATCGTACGGCCCAGTCCAAAATAAAAATAATGTGTGCACTGTTGGAGGGTCGAATGATATGAACCATAAATGTATTTATTTCACCGCTCACAAATCATACATGCGACACGGTTAAATATATATTTAAACACATCAACAGGTAAACAAGAATAGACATCAAGAGAGCAAGCACACACAAAGTATCAACCGCCCCATTAAAAAGGGCAAGAATATAGTGTCCATTTTGTTAGATTCGTAAATCATATTCAACTTGATTTAAGAAGTCTCGAAGTAATCATAGAGTTACAAGAACATCACAGAAAACATGCTTTAGGGTCCTAAACTACCCGGACTTAAGCATAATAGTAGCTACGCACGGACTCTCATCACCAAGCGTGTACGTAGTCCCCGCATTTAGTGACAAATTATCCAATTATTATACCTATGGGGATAATTCCCTCTTAAAAGGTTAGATAGGAGACTCACCTTGCTCTAAAGTGCACTTCCAATACCAAGAATGAGTTCGAACTCTCAATTTGGAGCTGAACGATCCAAAACTCAATATGCTATATGGAAATCCCCTCTCAAGAGCTCCAAAGTCGCTCAATACCTGAGTGCCAAAATGGTTTAAAATAGCTGGAGCTCGTATTGAATGAAGCTTGCTGCTTCAGCGATTTTTGCATCTGCGTCAGGGGACCGCATCTGCGGTCCCGCTTCTGCGAGAAGGAGGCCGCATCTGCAGAACTATTCAAATGGACTGAGACCACTTCGCAGTCTTGGAGCCGCTTTAGTGCTACCGCTTCTGCAGTTTGGCCTGGCCAGCCGTGGGCCACATCTGTAAGGCCTCGACCACTATTGTGGTCTCGCACCTGCGGTTGACCAATCGTAGGTGCGGTTATGAAAACAACTGAAGCTTCAGCACTTCTCTAATTTTCCAACTTCACTCGAGCCTTATCTGATTGACGCTCAGGGCTCCCGGGCCCCGCTCGAGTATACCGACAAGTCAAAAATCTTGAAACGCACTTGCTCAAACCTTCAAATCGTGCAAAACAACGTTAAATCCAAGAATCACCCCCTAAAACCAATTGAATCAAACTTATGAACTTCAAGTTCTCATTCACTTCCAACGAGCCGAAACGCACTTAAACTACTCAGATTGACACAAAATTTTGAGGGCAAGTCTTAAATGCTATATTGAACCTGTACTGGGCTCTGAAACCAACATACGAGTCCAATACCAATGTGATCAATCATTATTTAGTTTCTCTTAATCCTTGAAATTTTAGTTTTAACAATTCTAATAAAATTTATTACTCATACAAGGGACCTCGGAATTCGATTCCAGGCATACGCCCAAGCCCCATATTTTTCCACAGACCCTCCGGAACCGTCAAATCACAAATTTGGGTCCGTTTGCTAGAAATGTTGACCAAAATCAAACTTGGCCTAGAAAAACTTAAGGATTCAAGTGAGATTATATCAACCCAAACCCTTCCATATTCTGAACCAACCACCCCCCCAAGTCGTAAGTTAGTTAAAGCAAGAGCGGAAGTTTTATTTAGGGGAACGGGGTTCTAAAAAGTAAAATGACCAGTTGGGCTGTTACATTCTCCACATCTTAAACAAACATTCGTCCTCAAACAGACATAGAAAAGTACATGAGGTGCCGAATAAGTGTGGATATCTACTCTGCATGTCCTCATCGGAATCTCAGGTTGCCTCCTCGACTGGTTGCCCCTTCACTGGACCTTCACTGCTGAAATACTCTTGAATCTTAACTGTCCATCTTGTTTATTAACAATAGCAACTAGCTCATCTTCATAACCCAAACTCTTATCTAGCTGAATAGTACTGAAGTCCAACACTTGGGATAAGTTAGCATGAAACCTCCGAAGCATAGACACATGGAAAACTAGATGGACTCCTTATAAGCTGGGAGGTAAAGAAAGCTCATATTCCACCTCCCCAACTCGCTTCAACACCTCAAATGAGCCAATAAACCTTGGGCTCAACTTGCCCTTCTTCTCGAACCTCATGACACCGTTCAACGGTGAGACTTTCAAGAGAACCTTCTCGCCGACCATGAATGATAGATCACGCGCCATCTGATTTGCGTAACTCTTCTCTCAAGATTGCGCCGTGCAAAGTCTTTCCTGAATTAGCTTCACCTTATCCAAGGTATCTTTCACCATATTTGTACCATATAACTTAGCCTCTCCGTGCTCAAACCACCGGATCGGAGAATGACATCGCGGATCGTATAAAGCCTCATATAGGTCCATCTCAATGTTGGACTGATAACTATTATTGTAAGCAAATTCAACCAAAGGCAGGAACTGATCCCACTTTTCTCCAAAGTCAATCACATATGCCCTAAGCATATCCTCCAAAATCTGAACTGTCCGCTCTGACTGCCCGTCAGTCTGAGGGTGAAATGTTGTATTGAGCTCCACGCGGGTCCCCAACTCACTCTAAAAGGCTTTCCAAAAATGGGATGCAAATTGGGGGCCTCAATCTAATATGATGGAAATAGGCACACTGTGCAACCGGACTATCTCCCGAATGTAAATCCGAGAAAGCCTCTCTGAAGAGTAAGTAGTTACAACCGGAATAAAGTGAGCCGACTTGGTCAACCTACCAATAATGACCCACACTACATCAAACTTTCGCAAGGTCCGCGGCAATCCTACTATGAAGTCCATAGTGATGCGCTCCCATTTCCACGACCTCTGGTGCTCAAACTTGACCTGCTAGCAATTTAAACACTTCGCCACATATTGCGCGATGTCCTTCTTCATCCATCTCCACTAATAATGCTACCTCAGGTCATGCTACATCTTCGTAGCACCTGGGTGTATAGAGTATCACGAACTTTATGCCTCCGCAAGAATCCTCTCCCTTAAGCCATCGACATTAGGAACACATAGGCAACCCTGGAGTTGCAGACAACATCCTCTCCAATAGAAACCTCCTTTGTACTACCCTACAACATCGTCTCTCTGACAACTGCCAAATAAGGATCATCGAACTGCCGGGCCTTGATCTCCAACAATAATAAAGATTAGGCAATAACACACGCAAGGACTCGACTGGGCTCTGAAATATCCAACCTCACAAGTCTGTTAGCTAAGGACTGAATGTCCAAAGCTAGTGGCCTCTCCTCTGCTGGAATGAATGCCATGCTACCCATACTTTATACTTTCCTGCTTAAGGCATCTGCGACACATTTGCCTTGTTCGGATGATAAAGAATGGTAATGTCATAATCCTTTAGTCACTCAAGCCATTTACGTTGCCTTAAATTGAGATCCTTCTGCTTGAATAGATGCTGCAAGATGCAATGATCAGTATAAACCTCACATGACGCCACACACAGATAATGTCTCTATAGAGCATGGACAATTGTTGCCAACTCTAGATCATGCATATGATAATGTTCTCATGAATATTTGTTGACAGGAGTCATATGCAATAACTCTCCCCTTCTGCATCAATACACAACCCAAGCCAATGCGTGAAGCATCGCAATATACCGTATACATCCCTGAATCGGAAGGCAACACAATAACTTGTACGGTAGTCAAAAATATCTTGAGCTTCTGAAAGCTTGCCTCATAATCATCGGACCAATAGAAAGGAGCACTCTTTTGGGTCAATATGGTAAGAGGTGATGCAAAAGATGGAAAGCGCTGCACGAATCGCCTGTAATAACCTGCTAACCCCAGGAAACTCCTGATCTCGAACACTGAAGTAGGACGTGCCCAACTCTGAATTGCCTCAATCTTCTTAGGATCCACTTTAATACCCTCTCCTGACACAATATGCCCTAAGAATGCCACTGACTTTAGCTAGAATGTGCTCACACTTGGAGAACTTAGCATATAGATTTTGCTCTTGCAAGGTCTGGAGCGCTACTCTTAAATGTTGCACGTGCTCCCCCAGGCTACGGGAGTATATCAAGATGTCGTCAATGAATACAATGACAAATGAATCAATATAAGGCATGAGCAGTCTGTTCATCAAGTCCAGAGCTGTTGGGGCATTAGTCAAGTCAAAGTACATCACCAGAAACTCATAATGGCCATATCTCGTCTGAAATGCAGTCTTCGGAACATCCGAGTCTCGAATCTTCAACTGATGATACCATGACCTCGGGTCGATCTTAGAAAACATCCTAGCACCCTGCAGCTGGTCGAACAAATCATCAATGCATGGCAACGGGTACTTATTCTTGATGGTAACCTTGCTCAAATGGCGGTAGTCAATGCATATCCGCACAGTTTGATCAATGCCAACCATGTACTACTATAGAGTAGCAAGAGAGGTCGAAACAGTTTTTACCCGAGAAGGTCGGGATCGATTTTCATAGGGATCTATAGATTGGAATTGAGTTTATATCTAAAGTAGAGTTGCATAATTATTCCTAATTGCACTTATAAACATTTTTTTGGTTTTGATATTACTTCTAAATTTATACTACTAATATGCTAAATTAAGTTAAGAGAAGACTATTGAAGATTGTCTAATTAGTTAAAAGGGCACTAGGGGAGTGACTTTTACCTAGGTGGATATTTGACGGGTTCTAATATCTAAGGCTAGGTTGTCATATTTGGTAATTACGATATAACCATTACACGATTCTACTCACTCTATACCTCTCGGTAGTTCGAGTGATTTTGCCCCAATTGACTTTCTCAAGATCAATTGGGTATGATCATTTGTTCAAGCAATTTAGGTTCAAGTCAGATATTACGATCTCTCGGTTTAACCCTTTAATTGGGGCTATCAATTCTCTTGAGTACGTCCCAATTCCTTATTAGACTAATTTTATAGACTTAGGCTCTCTTCTCAAGAAGAGCCCAAGTCAACTAAGCAAAAACTAGTGTTTGCAACCACTAATTCAACAATAAAATTATAAATTAGTCCAAATATCAAACACCCATAGACATTCAAACCTTAGAACACAAGACCTATCAATTACCCACACTAGGAGTGAGCCACAACCTTAGCTACTGGGTCTAGCTACTTATGCAAAGAAATAGATGAAGATAAACCCATAATATTAAATTACTAATTAAAACTTAAAGATTCAATGGTAAAACTATTGTAAAATTACTCCGAATGGTAATAGAACACTATTCACGAGTGCAACTCAGCTTTAAAATCTAGCTGATGATCTAAAAATGGGAAAAGAAACTATTTATACTAGGCCAACAAATTTGGACAAAAATACCCCTATGGGGCTAGTGCGGACAGCACAAAATCGAGTGCGACCGCACTAAGGCTCTTGGCTGAAATTTTTGATCTCTAAACTTGGCCACCGCGGACCACACAAAATGCACTACGGCCGCGATGTCTCCTGTTGCGGTCCACACAAAATGAACGTAGACCGCATTGGCAATAATCCTCCAACTTGACAATTCTCTAAAGTTGAGATTTGCGGACTGCACAGAATCGAGTGAGGCCATAATGAAGTCAATGCGGACTGCACAGTATGGAGTACGGTCGTATTACTTGGCTTCCTGAAATGAGCACTCTCTGAATCTCTTCTTTGCGGACCACACAAAATGGAGTGTGGTCACATTGCTTTGCTGCCTGAGATGATTACTCTCTGAACCTCTTCTTTGTGGATCGCATAGAATGGAGTGCGACCGCACTGGTCCTGTTTTACTGAGCTTGGACTTGTTCTTGGTACTTGTGCAGGTTTCACTCCTTTTTAAGTAGGTTTTGACAAATTGTCACTTTGTTGATCAAACCCTGCAATCAGGTACAACACGTAAGACTTTGGGAATATTTTGTACACATTTCTAATCAAAACTCAAGTAAGAAGGAGTGTAATGCATCATAATCCTTAGTTATCAACTATGCCAAACTTAGGCTTTTGCTTGTCCTCTAGAATAAGACCCACCCTTTAAGAGTAAATCCAAGATGGGAGATTTATGGTGTCCCAAGTCACCGGTTAAATCCCGAATCGAGGAAAAGAATGACTCTATTTAACAGTCCGCGAACCAGAAATCCGGATGAGGAATTCTATTAACCCGGGAGAAGGTATTAGGCATTCCCGAATTCCGTGGTTCTAGCACGGTCGCTCAACTGTCGTGTTTGGCTTATCTATCTGCTTTTTACAGTTATGTACTTAGTGCAAGTTAATATCCCTTTACCGCTTTTATTATTGGTTGTGATTTACGAAAGAGAAAATTACTTAAAAATATGCTTTCGAATCACGTCACATGAAATGCACCCGGATCCTCGACATATTCTTATTCAACATTTCGGGGTTTGGATTTGGGTCGCATGAAATGCACACCCGTATTTAAGAAGGTAGAACTAAAATATGCACCCGGAGTGATTACTTATTTACACTGTTGAGAAGGACGTAATATTCGCTAAGAAACGACACATCTCAAAATCTAAGTATTTTATATGTACATTTATAAAGGCCTTGCGATTAGTGTAACTAATGGGCGAGGCACACTTTTAATTCAAATCTAAAGCGAACTACATCCCACTGTATTTTTACTTAGGAGTTGATTCCAAATTATTTAAAACTTGCTACGAACCACACCACATGAAATGCGCCTGTGGTTCCTGACACACTTTATTTGCTCTTGCCCGAAATTGGGGTCGGGTCACATGAAATGCACCCCCGACTCCTTTAATCTAATTACGTCATTCAGTTGAGTAATAACTCCCTAGCTAATCTTGCTTTTAACATAAGATCTAACATTTAACAGATTTGGAGATTATACACATGAGTAGAGAAGATTGGACAGAGACACAACAGACTAATTCAGGTTTACGCGCATATCTAATGATAGTGTATCTTTGGTCTAGCTACATTTCCATAACAAAACTAGCAATACCAACTTAATTAAAGAATAACAGAACGTAACCAAATATAAGAACTTTGTACGACTACACGATTCAATAGACTTTAAGCATAAGCTTCAAACTTCATTCCTTTCGAAACAAGGAATTACAACAACAGAGATGTGTACCTGGAATGCGGAAGAACAAAGATGAGTGAGCAGTGGCAATGCAGCAACAGTAACAGGAGCAACAACAATCAATAGTGATAGCAAAACCACCACAACAGTAGCAAAAACAAGCCACAGCAGACTCAGCAAACCAGTGACCCAACAATAATCCCCAACAGCAGAAATCAACAACAAGCAGTGGCAGTTAACCACAGTAGCACAGCAACAGCACTGGACTAGCAGCAACACTCAATACACACGACCAACAACTAGTGGCAGTTAACCACAGTAGCACAGCAACAATAGACACAACAGCAACAAACAATGGACCAACACAGCAGGAGCATACAGCAAGAGACCAGCAACACCAACAATCAACACAGACAGCCACAACTATAGTCCAGCAACAACACAAGAGCTACCACAACAACTCAGCCACTGAACCAGCTAAAACAATGGCACAGCACCACCAACACAAGAACAACAGGCAACCAAATGACCAAACACTCAGCCACTGAATCAAAACACACGAAACAGTAACCAAAAGCCAATGAAACAGTAACTTCTCTATCTGTGTCTATTTTTTTCTCCAGCCCCTCTCCAGTGTTCTTTCTTCTGTATTTATAGCTAAATAACAGACCTTTTATCACTTAAACTAATCCCCTCCCCCATCTTTGCCCATGTTATTCTCTCATACCTCCACTACTACATGTCTAGGCATGGGTTTGTTAATTAAAGTCAGTAGCAGGGGACAACTGGTGGGCTGCTCTGCTGTGGCAGTAAATCCCACTGATTAGCCTCATGTGCAGGGCATTAAAGTATTCTAAAATGATAAAACTTAATTTCTTAATCAGTTAATTCGAACCTTGATTTCTATATCCAATTAGCTCCTAGTGAATTGCATACAGGCATACACTTACATGAACAATCACACTTACATGAACAATCACACTTACAGGAACAATCACACTTACAGGAATCAAACAGTAACAGGCCTCTAAGCTAGTGAATTGCATACAGGCATACACTTACATGAACAATCACACAAATGAGTTAACTCGTTGACGACGCTAAATAAACTATGCATACAAAGCAGTGAGCATCGAATTAACACAGATAGAACTGGGAATTGACCGGATAAAGAGTATACTGGAGATGAAGAGAATAGACAACTAAAGGGGGAAATGAAGTATAAAATTCACATTATTAACACTAACATATGAAGAAAGAAAGACAAATACCATGTGAGGAGAAAACTGCATTCGAATGAACTTCGGACCCAACTTGGATTCAATTTGGCTCGGACCTTTGTTCTTTGAGGCCAATGGACCTTAATTGAGATGTTTTCAATGGTGAAAACATCCCAATTAAGGTCTATTAGACCTCAATTAGGCAAAAATCGAAATTAGGGTTCATGGACTAGATTTTGGGGCTCGACTGGTTTTGGCAAGATTCGAACGGAACTAAGACCGGTGGGGGTATGAGGGAGGTCATGGGAAGGTTTGGGGCGAGTTTGGGGTGGATTGGGATGATCGTCAGATTCCGGCGACCTTCGAATTGATATTCGAAGCGTTCGAGTAACATTCGAAGATAACTAACGCCGGATTCGTAATGGGGGAGGTGAGGGGAAGATTTGGTGTTAAAATGGTGGCCGTTGGCCTACCGGAACCGCCGTGAGGCGATTTCCGGCAGGCGGAGCACGGCGGAGGAGGGCGGCGTTATGCTGGGTCTTTGAGAGCTTCTGAGAGACGAAGCGGGGGGGGGGGGGGGGGGGGGGGGGCGGGGTAAGGAATTAGGAATATATACTAAGCGTGGGATTGGATCTAGGCCGTTGGATCGATTTAGATCGACGGCTTGGATCCACCCACTTAACGAAACGATGTCGTTTGGGTAGGTCTTGGACCGGGCGGGTTTCTTCTTGTGTGGATATGGGTCGGGGCACAGGGGCGATTGATGACCGTTGGATCAAATGATCTGAACGGCTCAGATCGATCCAAGGTGAGGGTGGGCCGATCCAGTGGTGTGGGCTGGACGGGTGAGGGGTTTGGGCCAGTCTTTTGGACTAAAACATGGCCCAATTCTGCTCTTTATGATGTATTATATGTATATGTGTATATATATATATATATATATATATATACATATACTAACCTATAACACAACTATTTTTTACTACAATTATCCCACATAACTACATATCACTTAAAAAATGTAAATCACATGAAAAATGCAAAACCTAATGTATATTTTTTTGTATTTTATTAATAAACATGCACACAAAAAATGTAAATTTAAGATAAAATAACACAAAATCACAAAAATCATGCCTAACACGAAACTATTTTTATTTTGAATTTTCTGGGAGTACTTCTCAGGTAAGGCAAAAATCACGTGCTCACAGCTGCCCCTCTTTGCGCGTAAACACGCAGAGTTTTCGTGCAAAGATAAGTGAGCGGATATAAGCGATTTTGCCCATTCGAGCACTCCGTATGAAGCATTTTGGAAAAGTTTTGACCGAACCTTGCTTCAAAGGTCTCCTACATATCCCTGGCTAAAAGGGAATCAGGTCAATGTAGTTCGGGAAGTTCTGGTAGCTGGGACTACCATGACCGTTGCGATCTCGCTGTTACTGCTGTTACTGCTGTTGCTGCTGTTGCCACCGCTTAGCTGATCTCCTTGTTACACCGTACTAAGCAACAAGCTAGACTAAGTTGCAGTACTACAAGTTCTTATCTATCCTTTTTAACTTGATCTTGTCGCGCTCCTTGCCATCCTGTCTGACTTGGTGTTCCTTCTGATGCTTCTTCTCTTCCGCCAATTGTTATTTCGGCCTATCTTGATTGCCGAACTCCGACCGTTGTAACCTTCTTTATGATCTTTGAACTATTCTCTTCGCAATCTGAATCTATCTGTTCTGATCCTTGTTGCCTCTCTCTGCTTACGAACTTGGATTCAGGCCGGAGATTTCCGTTACATTCAACCGCTTTCCTCAACCAATTAAAATAGATCGCCACTCCATTCTCCAGGCGGGCTCCCTGACTTCAACTACTACTTCAAAAATAAAATCGCCACTCCATTCTCCAGGCGGGCTCCCTGACTTCAACTACTACTTCAAAAATAAAATCGCCACTCCATTCTCCAGGCGGGCTCCCTGACTTCAACTACTACTTCAAAATAAAATCGCCACTCCATTCTCCAGGCGGGCTCCCTGACTTCAACTACTACTTCAAAATAAAATCGCCACTCCATTCTCCAGGCGGGCTCCCTGACTTCAACTACTATTTCAAAATAATGGCGCCACTGCTTAATTGATCCCCTTGTTACATCGTGCTAAACGAAAAATAAGAAGCTAGACTAAGTTACAGTGCTACAAACTCTTATATATCTTTCCAGCTTGATTTGGTCATGTTCATTGCCATTTTGCTAGTTCTGATGTTTCTTCACATGCCCCTTCTCTCCTGACGATTGTTATTTTGGTCTATCTCGATTGCCTCCCTTCTGATTATGAACTTGGATTCATGCTGGGGATTCATGATTGCTTTCCTCCACCAACTTCAAAAATAAGTCGCCACTCCATTCTTCAGGCGGGCTCCCTGACTTCAACTTCAACTTTGAAATAAATCGCCACTCCGTTCTCCAGGCGGGCTTTCTGACTTCAACTACTACCCCAAAATAAAATCGCCACTCCATTCTTCAGGCGGGCTCCCCGACTTCAACTACTATTTCAAAATTAAATCGCCACTCCATTCTCCAGGCGGGCTCCCTGACTTCAACTACTACTTCAAAATTAAATCGCCACTCCATTCTCCAGGCGGGCTCCCTGACTTCAACTACTACTTCAAAATAAAATCGCCACTCCATTCTCCAGGCGGGCTCCCTGACTTCAACTACTACTCACTGATTACATCCTATCTTGATTATCTTCCCTTTGCCTCTTGTACCATTTCCTTCTTCCTGCATTGCCTCTCGGACCACCTTCTCTTCTGAATTGTCCTGTCTTGGAATTGCCTTCCCCTGGGTCGTATTACTTTTTCTTCTGGCTGCTGGGGGTATTTTGGAACTGTTTACTCGCCTGCTGGGGATGATGCTGCTGAGGAAGTATTCTTTGTTTCCTTCACCCCTCATTCTCTTCCTTCTTCCCATACCTCCTCTGGGACTCACGCTTTTGCCTCCTCGAACAAATTATGGGATGTAATACTGCTAGAAGATCATCCCATCGTGTTGTCTGTCCTTTCTCAAAACTATTCTGCTCGGAGCTGGTATTTCCCGCAATCTTGTGTTGCTTTCTACCCTTATCCTCTGAGTCTTTGCTTTCAAGAAAATTTTCGCAACAGGAGAAAATTTTCTGCCCCAGTTTGATAAACTTCTGGACGGTATGCTTTTCCGCCAACGAACCCTCTTTTCCTGCTTTTAAATCAAAGAAAAATTGTTAGTTTCAAAACGCGGTGAGTGGTCGTGCCACTCTTGTTGGGGCCATTTTCTTTTCTCTTTCAGCTGCCTGGCCTCTCTCGAACTTCGAGGGCGACGTTGACGCTTGCTGGGGACGATGCTCTTTCCACGAACGACCTCTCATCTTTCCTTTTATTCCAATCTTTGGTTTGATCCGACTCTTTTTAGCCGGTGATCTGTCGCGTGAAATCATCTTTCGGACATGCCACATGTGTCCATCATACTCCATAATTCTTGCGAACCTTCTACTCAGCCTGTCATCCCAATCTTACTATCGTAACGACTTCTGTCTTATTGCCTCGTTCCATGCCTATTCACTTTCAATATACTGCTTTGGGAGACTTGGTAGTAAGCTTTGAAAAATCAATTTTCGAAAAATGAAAGAAAAGAAAAGAATACCGACCGCAAATGACAAAAGAAGAGAAAAACTTTTCTGAACTCAAAAATAGGAAAACTTATCTGAATGTGTGCCTGATCCAATGGTTATGCCGCGCCTTTGAGATTAAACTACCCGGTCTATTCATGTCAATCACTTTCTGATGCCGCGTTCTGCTAGAGGTAAACGGATGTCCAAACCTTGTTTCATGCAGACATCTTGTAACCATCTCGTCCTGTCACCTCACAGTGCCCTTCAAGGGTTTTCACTAATGAGATTCTCTCATTTCTCTCTATCTCCCGTCGCCTTAAGGTGCCCGTAAAGGTTTTCACCGTAAGACTCTCTCATTTTACTTCTCTCAACTTCCTTCGCCTTAAGGTGCCCTCGAGGGTTTTCACCGTTAAGACTCTCTCATTTGCGCTTTCTTTCCCTGAGGCGGGGTATCACCCCTGAGATTCCTTCTAGAGCGTTATCCCCTTTCGGCTTGTGCATCCCGGATTCAATCGAGGGTCGGGATGTCACTCTTGGCTTTCGTTCACATGACTTGGCACTTCTCAAATACTGATCGAGAGGTCTTTATGGTTCTTAATATGGTTTCTGCGCGTGAGGCTGAAGAAAGGGGTTTAGCCTCGACGGTTAGCTTATTACAACTTTCGGAATCCACACTATCTTTCCAACGAAACAATGACTTCTGCCCCAGTTTTGTTGCTTGGGGGATTTTTGATTTTTATTTTATTATGACCGAGCCGTGTGGCGCCTACGTATCCTTCTTGAGGAATCAGGTCGAACGTAGTTCACTTTTTCTTGTATTACTTCTTTGTTTCTTTTCTATTCTATTCTGTTACACATCTTCCTTGATGATTCCGAAAGAGGGTATATGAAAGAATAATTAAGGCTCAAATAGGGAACAAAGGTTAAAGTGTTTGGGTAGTAGAAAAATTGCCTCTGTCATTTCATTCTCCGAAAAATGCCAAATACACACAAACAAAACCAAACGTTGACAAATGCATTAAAGAATTACACATAATATCTCTTGACTGCATCAGAATTGATAGCCATATCGGTGCATCTTCCCTCAACATCAGTCAGACATAGAGCGCCGTTGGATAATACTCTAGTCACCACAAAAGGTCCCTGCCAATTTGGAGCGAACTTGCCTTTCGCTTCGGCCTGATGGGGTAGAACTCTCTTCAGCACATGCTGTCCCACTTCAAATCTCCCGGGACGTACCTTCTTGTTATATGCTCTCGCCATTCTCTTTTGATACAATTGGCCGTGACATACTGCTGTCAATCTCTTTTCATCGATCAAGCTCAATTGCTCTAATCGGGTTTTGACCCACTCGTCGTCATCAATCTCAGCTTCAGCGACAATTCGGAGGGACGGAATCTCAACTTCTACGGGTATTACTGCTTCAGTCCCGTATACCAACAAGTAAGGAGTTGCACCTACCGAAGTCCGGACGGTAGTGCGATAACCCAAAAGCGCAAATGGTAACTTTTCATGCCACTGCCTAGACCCTTCTATCATCTTCCTCAATATCTTCTTTATGTTCTTGTTTGTTGCCTCGACCGCACCGTTTGCTTTTGGGCGATACGGTGTGGAATTTCGGTGTGTAATCTTGAACTGTTGACATACCTCTTTCATCAATCCACTGTTAAGATTTGCACCGTTATCCGTAATGATCATCTTTGGAATTCCAAACCTACAAATGATGTGGGAGTGTACGAAGTCCACCACCGCCTTCTTGGTCACGGATTTGAAGGTTTTGGCCTCCACCCACTTGGTAAAATAATCGATCGTTACCAGAATGAACCTGTGACCATTGGAAGCCGCAGGCTCTATAGGTCCAATAACATCCATGCCCCATGCAACAAACGGCCATGGTGCTGACATTGTGTGCAATTCAGTTGGTGGAGAATGAATCAAGTCTCCGTGTATCTGACACTGGTGGCACCTTCGCACGAAACTTATACAATCACGCTCCATCGTGAGCCAGTAATATCCTGCTCGAAGAATCTTCTTTGCCAATACGTATCCGCTCATATGTGGTCCGCAAACTCCCGAGTGTATATCTGTCATCACTGTTGTGGCTTGACTTGCATCTATACATCTCAATAATCCCAAATCCGGGGTTCTTTTGTACAACACCCCTCCACTAAGGAAAAATCCATTTGCCAATCGCCGAATAGCCCTCTTCTGATCTCCGGTTGCCTGCTCCGGGTATATTCCCAACCTGAGGTACTCTTTGACATCATGAAACCATGGCTCACCATCCACCTCTTCTTCTATCATATTACAATAAGCATGTTGATTCCGGACCTGGATATGTAACGGATCGACACGAACCTTGTCCGGGTGATGTAGCATTGACGCTAAAGTAGCTAGAGCGTCGGCAACCTCATTATGCATCCTTGGGATGTGCCTGAATTCTACCGATCGAAAGCGTTTGGTCAAATCATGCAAACACTGACGATATGGGATAAGCTTTAAATCTCTGGTTTCCCATTCTCCCTGAATCTGATGTACTAGAAGGTCCGAGTCCCCCAAGACCAAGACGTCCCGTACATCCATGTCCACCGCTAATCGCAACCCCAAGATACATGCCTCGTACTCGGCCATATTATTGGTACAATGAAAACGCAGTTGAGCAATAACAGGATAATGATGTCCTGTTTCAGAGATAAGCACAGCCCCTACTCCGACTCCCTTTGCGTTCGCCGCTCCGTCGAAGAAAAGCTTCCACCCTGGATCCTTGGTTAGTTCTAACCCCTCAATCTGCAATACTTCCTCATCTGTAAAATACGTCCTCAAAGGTTCGTATTCGTCGTCAACGGGATTCTCGGCTAAGTGATCGGCCGGGGCTTGAGCTTTCATAGCCGTCCTTGTCACGTATATGATGTCGAACTCCGTAAGTAATATTTGCCATTTTGCCAACCTTCCTGTAGGCATAGGTTTCTGGAAAATATACTTCAACGGATCCAAACGCGAAATGAGGTAAGTGGTGTAAGAAGACAAATAGTGCTTCAGCTTTTGGGCTACCCAAGTCAAAGCGCAACATGTCTTTTCCAGATGAGTGTACTTGACCTCGTGGACTGTGAATTTCTTACTGAGGTAGTAAATGGCCCGTTCCTTCCTGCCAGTAAGATCATGCTGCCCCAGTACGCAGCCGAACGAATTCTCCAAAACCGTCAGATAAAGAATCAGGGGTCTACCCGGTTCAGGCGGAACTAGTACGGGTGGGTTTGACAGATACCCTTTGATTTGGTCAAACGCTTCCTGACATTCTGTCGTCCATTCTATCGCAGCGTCTTTCTTCAGCAGACGGAATATGGGTTCACAGGTTGCTGTAAGCTGAGCAATAAACCTACTGATGTAATTTAACCTTCCCAACAGACTCATTACCTCCGTTTTATTCTTTGGCGGGGGTAGCTCTTGAATGGACTTGATTTTGGATGGGTCCAACTCAATACCCCGTCGGCTGACGATGAATCCTAGCAACTTTCCTGATGGAACTCCGAATGCGCATTTGGCCGGGTTGAGCTTGATGTCGTACCTTCGAAGTCTTAGAAAGAACTTCCTGAGGTCAGCAACATGGTCTTCTTGACGTCTGGATTTTACGATCACATCATCCACGTACACCTCAATTTCCTTGTGTATCATGTCATGGAATACCGTAGTCATCGCCCTCATATATGTTGCCCCTGCATTCTTCAAACCGAACGGCATCACTCGGTAGCAATAAGTTCCCCACGGTGTGATAAAAGCCGTCTTTTCTGCGTCCTCTTCATCCATCAAAATCTGATGATATCCCGCATAGCAGTCCACAAAGGATCCGATTTCGCGTCCGGCGCAATTATCAATTAGGATATGGATATTGGGAAGTGGGAAATTATCCTTAGGACTCGCCTTGTTGAGATTGCGATAGTCCACGCATACTCTGATCTTTCCGTCTTTCTTTGGCACCGGTACTACGTTAGCCAACCATTCGGGGTATCGAGTGACACGAATGACTTTCGCCTGCAACTGCTTGGTTACCTCCTCCTTAATCTTCACACTCATCTCCGTCTTGAATTTCCGCAGCTTTTGCTTGACGGGAGGATATGCCGGATCGGTGGGTAATCTATGAACCACTAGATCAGTGCTGAGTCCTGGCATGTCGTCGTACGACCATGCGAAAATATCTTTAAACTCCATGAGTGTTTTGATCAATTCTTCTCTCAAATTGGGTTCAATATGGACACTTATCCGGGTTTCTTTGACGTCATCCGCATTCCCTAGATTAACGGCCTCGGTATCATTTAAATTCGGTTTGGGTTTTTCCTCGAAGTGACTTAATTCTTCACCGATTTCTTCTACGGCTTCATCATCGCCGTACTCTGACTCACTCTCGTCACTTCTTATTTCATGCGTTATTATTTCCAAACCCGATTGACTTTCTAGACTGGGTTGATTAATCTTTAAGCACGCCATATCATTAAGATCAGTTGAAAGAAAGCTGTTCAGAAAAGTAAAAAGAAGGAAAAATAAACAAAATTAGACACGAAGGGAACCAAATTTCATTAATGGGAACAATACAAGGAAAACAAACTTGCAAACTTAAATCAAAATGAACTAAAACAACTGGATTTTACTCCGGGGACAACCCCCAACACAGAATTTCAAAAGAAAACAATCCAAAACAAACTACCAAGACTCCTTCCGGACAGGGAGAGGAGTAGCCTTCCAATTATTCAGTTTTGCTTTTGGTCCCACAAACTGTATCTCGGCATGGCTGGATCCTTCACCATCCTCGAGCATACATACATCGGTGAATAGGTCCTCGAACTTCCTGAAGAACTCTTCGTCTGGCCTGATCGTAGGACCGGGAATCTTTGTCGTTGGATGTCCTCTTGCTCCGGACTTGACAAAAGATTGGGAAAGGCGTGGAACAGGCTTCGGGAGCACCCATGTCTTCTGCTTACTCTTCTTTGCTCGCTGGATGTCCTCTGATGTTGGCTGGAATCCCAAGCCGAAGGTTCCCAAGTTTTCGACCACCGATACCGGTTGTATGATTCCTTGCAGAGATGCACCTAGACCTTTACCGGGTATGAAACCATGTCGCAACATTTCATGAGCCACCATGACATCCGCAGTAATTGTTCTGTCATCGGGAATGCATTCCCCTTCTGGAACTCGGTTGGCGGACACCACATCGCAGACCTGGTATACCCACGGCCCAACATCTTCTTCTGTTTCAACAAAGGGGATGATGGTGCCTGATTGTAGATCGTTCTCTCCATGGACGACGATCTCCTGTTGGTCCCACTCAAACTTGACGAGTTGGTGTAAGCTGGATGGAACTGCTCTTGCGGCATGGATCCATGGTCGCCCTATCAGGAGGTTATATGACACCACCATGTCCAGCACCTGGAATTCCATGGTGAACTCCACTGGCCCGATTGTCAAGATTAGCACTATGTCACCAACCGACGCTTTGCCTCCTCCGTCAAACCCTCGAACACATACGCTGTTCTTGCGTACCCTGCCGATGTCTACTTTTAATTTGCCCAGTGTAGAGAGAGGACAAATGTTAGCACTGGACCCATTATCGACAAGGACTTTGGTAACCACCGCCTCTTCACACTTCACCGTAAGATATAAAGCCTTGTTGTGCTCAGTGCCTTCCTCAGGCAACTCGTCATCGGTGAAGGTGATCCGATTTGCTTCGAAGATCCGATTGGTGATCTTCTCCAAATGGCTTACCGAGATTTTATCCGGTACATGTGCCTCATTCAGGACTTTCATCAATGCTTGCCGATGTTCTTCAGAATGTATCAGCAAGGATAGCAATGATATTTGCGCCGGAGTCTTCTTCAACTGCTCTAAGACAGAGTAGTCATGCAGCTTCATCTTTTTCAAGAATTCTTCCGCTTCTTCATCGGTTACCGGCTTTTTCAATGCTGCCGGAGTGGTCTTCCTCAATTCCGCAGGGGCAAAACATCTCCCCGAGCGGGTCAACCCTCGGGCTTCACAAACTTCCTCTTTCACCTCCTTTCCTCTGTAGGTCGTTGTAATCCGAGCATAATTCCATGGGACAGCCCGGCTATCAGTTACTGGCAACTGTGTTGCCGGCTGGATGATGAAAGGATCCATTCGAACGCCTGCTACTGTCAAGATGGGCTTGATTGCTGCCCCCGGTACAACTATCTTGGCCGGCTTCACCGGTACTTCGTTCACACTTTCCTTTCCTGCTTCCGACTCTCCTGGTATGTCCTTCTTGCAACTGGGCGACTCATCAAAGCTTGGCCCTTTTCTCGTTCCTGCCCCGCTAGACTTAATCATCATTACAGTCCTGAGAGGCTTTCTCCTTTCCTTCCTCCGCCCGTACCAACTCGATCATATTGGTCTCACGATGAGTTGGAAGCGGGTTTTGGTTGATGTTGGGCTCTGTTGGAGTCTGGACCTCAATCCTGCGAGTGTCAATGAGCTCCTGGATGGCCGTCTTTAG
The DNA here is from genome assembly GCA_032618575.1 of Nicotiana noctiflora. Taxonomy (NCBI): domain Eukaryota; kingdom Viridiplantae; phylum Streptophyta; class Magnoliopsida; order Solanales; family Solanaceae; genus Nicotiana; species Nicotiana noctiflora. Next base: position 534,711 of record JASVEL010012608.1, read on the forward strand.
CCTCCAACACTTTTCCGTATCGTGCCCCGGACATCCCGAGCAGTAGGCACAATTTACTGAATGGTCCAGGTTCTTCGGAAGAGGGTTTGGCAGCTTAGCTTCAACCGGATTCAGCAACCCTACCTGCTTTAACCGGTGGAACAGACTGGTGTAAGACTCTCCTAAGGGAGTGAAAGTCTTTGGCCTCGGCGCCCTGTCGCCCCTGAATGCTTGGTTCGGACGGAAACTCGCGCCCGAGGGGTTTCTGTAAGCTTTTGGGGGTGGGTGATTGTTTTGCGGGTTTGGTGCACGCCACGGTGCATGGACGGGAGGTGCAGAATATGACTGTGCGTGGTGGACAGTAAAATGGGGATCAGGTGCGGGATAGTAATGTTGCGGGTGGTTATATGGGTTGTGGGAGTAATTTTGGTGGTGAGGTTGGGGTGGGCTATATTGGGGTGTGGGGCCTCTATTTCTGAACCATGCCCCGGACTCGACGGCCGCAACTTCCTCTCTCCTCTTTTTCCCCAGTACTCCTCCAGTACCACTTTGGATAGCCTGAGTGGTGGCTTTCAGTGCTGAGTAACTCATGATCTTGTTGGCCTTCAAACCTTCCTCGATCATACCCCCCATTTTTATCACCTCGGTGAATGATTTGCCTACGGACGTTACCAGATGTCCGAAGTAGGTGGGCTCTAATGTCTGCAAGAAGTAGTCCACCATCTCGCTCTCTCTCATCGGCGGATCTACCCTGGCCGCCTGTTCCCTCCAACGGAAACCAAATTCCCTGAAGCTTTCAGCGGGCTTCTTCTCTAATTTTAACAATGATAGGCGGTCGGGGATTATCTCAAGATTGTATTGGAACTGGCCGATAAAAGCTTGAGCCAAATCGTCCCACGTAAACCATCTACCGGGATCCTGTCTAGTGTACCACTCCAGCGCAGATCCTCCCAGACTCTGGCCGAAGTAAGCTATCAGAAGCTCGTCCCGTCCTCCGGCCCCTCTCATTTTACTGCAAAACCCTCGCAGGTGGGCCACCGGGTCACCATGCCCCTCGTATAGGTCGAATTTGGGCATTTTAAACCCTGCCGGCAACTGGACGTCCGGAAATGGACACAGATCCTTATAGGCGACGCTGACCTGGTTGCCCAAACCGTGCATGTTCCTGAAGGACTGCTCCAGGCTTTTAACTTTTCTGACAACTTCCTCGTGTTCCGAACTTTGGAAGTGCTTTTCCGGTTCTGCCGGATTATCCCAGTGAGGTGTATGTGATTGTGGTTCAGGAGCCCTGAAAGTAGGCTCTGGAGGATAGTAAGAGTTGTCATGGATCTGAACATATGGCTCGCTGGCCGGCCTTTGCAGAGGAGCAGGTGGAGGCGCCACAAAAACAGGGGGGGCTGGAGGAGGATTTGGTTTGGTTGGTGGAATGTGGGTGGCATATGGATTTTCCCCCTGAAAGTATGGATAGCTCGGGGCGCTTGTTGAAGGATCGATGGGCGGATGTTCCGGAGCTGAGGCGAGAGTAGGGCGGTTTGGTGAAGACTGTTCCCTGGCCCAGGCCAGGTGCATCTCTGTTATCCGTTGTTTTAACCGGTCTACCTCTTCTTTCATGATTTGTAGCTCGGATTTTTCTTCCTCGAGACTCTTGCCAGAACTAGACATGCTTACTGTAACCGGTCCTTTGGATCTAGTACGGTAGTGATGGCTGGCCAGTATATTCTGTCAAACCAACTGCTAAACTTTCTGGAAATCAACAAACTTGTTAGTTCACCGAGTTTGACAGATATGTTATAGCACGTTGGATGCAATGCACCTAACCAAATAACCCTTTCTACGTGTACTCTTAACATGCGTCATTCCGGCCCCTTTTTCTTTTTCTTTTTCTTTTTCTTCTTTCTTTTTTTTTCTTTTTCGACTATCTTTGCAAGCCTTATTGTTATTTAACCTATGGATTCCTTTCTTTTTAGTGGTGGTCGAATCTTATGTGGATTGCCTACGTATCACGACCCCGCGTGAATCAGACCGAGCGTAGTTCTGGTAACAAGATTGTGGCAAAATTCAGTAACTTTTATATCAAATAAAACCGTGCAGTTAAAAAAACACGTCTTACAATAATCAGCAAAAACAAAAGAAAATGCTTGACTTGGGAAAGTAAAGATAAAAATGCCAACATTTCAAAATACATTTTTTAATCAAAAATCTAATGCCCTAAAATCCCGGGGGCCCGCGAGGCATCATTCGGCCTTGCCGCGGGCCTTGGTGTGAGGTCCTTATGTAGTCCCCTCAACTCTTCCATGATCCGATGAACATAACCCATAATTGAAGCGAAAAGGTCGGCGCGGGGCATTCGTTCGCAAGCTAGGCACTTCATGGTGACATAGTGCCCGATTTCTCCAATTCTGTCCTTGATCATGTCCCTTTCTCCGAGTAGCCGCTCTATCTGCTGGTTTTTCGTCCCCAATCTTCGAGCATTGTTGGTGACTTGGTCTAGGAGCCTATCCACTTGTCCTTGCAGGTCGGGCCATCAAATTGTGGCAACGGTCGAGGTCCGTTCTGGCATCTTGGGCTTGCTTGAAAACCCGCTCCCCGAGGACAACATTTGCTTCCCTCAGACTAGCGATGATCTCAGTGTAATCTTCTTCCACCCGTTTTAGGTGAAGTGCATGTTGATGTGCCTCCTTTCTCCAGCTAGCCCGGATCCTCGTTGTCTGGGCTTTTGACTCGTCCAATTCTCTTTGGATATCGGTGACTTGGCTTTTCGGACCCTTTATCAATTTTTCGTCGGCCCGACTCCTCAACTGTCTGTCAGCATCTATTTTCATTTGCTGGATTTGAGCTCTCAAGAAGTCATTTTCTTGTGCCAACTTCTTTTTGTCTCCTTCGTCGGTGGCGGCTTGCATGTTCTTCTCGAATTGGAGGTCCCGGACCTGCTGTTCTATCCTGCCAATCTTCGTCCTGTACCCCTCCTCCTTTGCTAACCAATCCCATTGTTCCCGTGAATCTTCCGTGAATTGTTGGACATGGGCTCTTTTAGAACATTTCCGACGAATCGAAATCTTTTCCCGAACCACACGTTGTACTTTGGGTCCACCTCTCCCTTAGCTAGTTCCCGGACCATGGTTTTAGGCTCAAGGAACCGACATTCGTGCCACAACCTTCTAATCTTCTCTTCGGGGAATACAACTCCCGGGCTCAACTCAATGGCGTACTTCCTCAGGTCTTGATCGGTAGGAATAACCTGAAACCTTCCTAGTTGACGTAATACACGGTGAGGGACATATGGTTGGACACCGCGGATCCCCATCAGAAGGATATAACACTCCTCGGCTGCCATATATATTACTTCAGTATCGGGTAACCACCCGAACGCCCATTCAATCTAATCGGCTTCTATTGAGCTCAGTCGTGCAAGCCATGCCTCGACGCCTTCAGGGAATACAGCACCCATCATCCGTTCTTCGAAACCCCTGATACAGTTTTTTCCGGTCAACCCATGGTTCATGTATTGTGTTCGGTGATGGAGGTGTTCTTGCATCCATAATTGGAGTAACGGATTGCAACCTTGGAAGAAATTGCCCCCTTCTCGGCATACAGTCAAGGCTCGATAGATTTCGGACAAAACCAAAGGGACCACCGTGCTGGTAGCCTTTTTGATTGCAACATCGGCTATTCCTACCAGACTTATCTCTATTTTCTTATCTTCGCGCGGACAAATCACAATCCCCAAGAATGTCGTTATGAATGCTAGAATTCGTCTGGCCTCCCACTTGGTTCTATTCCCTGCGTGAGTCAGTCCGAGGTTTGACTCTTCAAAACCCCGAGGAGCGCCGTACCGTTGATATAAGAATTGGAGATCGCAACACCCTTTCAGCAGATCATCATTTTTCACCTTCCGACTAATGCTCAGCAAATCCAGAAACCCATGTGGAGATACCGGTCTTGGTGAGAGCAGGTATTGCCCTCTTAATTTCCCATTTAGTCCTGCATAGCCCGCAATTTCCTCTAATGTGGGCGTCAGTTCAAAGTCAACAAAACGGAACACATTGCGGGTCGGATCCCAGAAAGATACCAGTGCCTTGATGACGTCCTCCCTTGGCTCGATATTCAAGAGATCAACCAAACCTCCCAAAATTCTCCCTACTACCTTTTTGCTACTGTCTTCCATATTGTTCCACCATATACGGAGCGGCTGAGGGACCTCACTAAAGATTGAAAATGATTTATTCTGATTCGTGCTCATCCTGCACATTTATTAAGGTGATTTAAATAAGAAAAACAACTTTGTTTTGCTAAAAATAAAAAATCAGTTTTCAATCACGGCCTTTCAACGTCTCGGGGACGAAGGCTTTTAAGGTTGTGGGGTAAATTGATCGAAATCAAAATTGACCCAAAGGTGGCCGTTTATACGAAATTAGCCTTCCGGCGTCCCTTTCGGGAACATTCGGCTATTTTTAAAAACAGCGTCACCGACTTATTTAGTACAAAAGTTAGTTTTGATATTTCGGCCATTTTTCAAAAGGTGAAGTTGGACCTGATGGAGGTTGCCTACGTATCTCACATCCAATGAGAATCAAACCCACGTAGTTCGGTTTTGACGAGACAAACGACATTATTTATTTATTCATTTTACTAAAGGAAAACAAATAAGCTATTTCTATCTTAAGAGCAAAACACACACATTTTTTTTTTTTTTTTTTTTAATCTCTAAAAGCCGGTCAGCATGCAAGTCTATAACAGATAAATGCGCAAGACAAACAGGATGCAGCAGGATAGTCTGTTCATTTCAGGTCACCTGTTCTAGACGGACCCAACCCCTGTGTTGAGTCCCCTAAGCCAAATGCGACATGATGCAAATAAACGTTTCCTACTAGGGATCCGACATGAAGCTTTGTTATTCTAGGTTTAAAAACCTGGGTTTATCTGTTCTAGACTTGGCTTACCCGAGCGGACAGCTCGAGCCGAGGAGGAGGCAGCAACCCGGGAATACCAGAAGCTTCACCGGTTTTGCAACTTATCCAAACCTCGTTCTAAAATGGGAATTAGACACTATACAGAAAAGAAGTCACACGAAGTGCACCCTTCTTCATGATTTAGAAGACTCGGAGAGGAGATTGGTTCCGGCACAATTTATATGTACAGTTCACAAAATATCAAAGCAGTAAAAACAACATTTGCACATTGATGCCAACATGTAAAAGAATCGGATAATAAAATATGCCAAATACAACAGTTATTCCGAGCTCGAATTCTAAAGATCTCCCCAGCAGAGTCGCCAGAGCTGTCACACCTCTTTTTTACGCACCCGCAAGGGTGCAAAGAGTTTTTCCAATTAAAGGACAATCGAGATGGGATTTATTTTAATTATTTCAGAGTCGCCACTTGGGAGATTTATGGTGTCCCAAGTCACCGGTTAAATCCCGAATCGAGGAAAAGAATGACTCTATTTAACAGTCCGCGAACCAGAAATCCGGATAAGGAATTCTATTAACCCGGGAGAAGGTATTAGGCATTCCCGAATTCCGTGGTTCTAGCACGGTCGCTCAACTGTCGTGTTTGGCTTATCTATCCGCTTTTTACAATTATGTACTTAGTGCAAGTTAATATCCCTTTACCGCTTTTATTATTGGTTATGATTTACGAAAGAGAAAATTGCTTAAAAATATGCTTTCGAATCACGTCACATGAAATGCACCCGGATCCTCGACATATTCTTATTCAACATTTCGGGGTTTGGATTTGGGTCGCATGAAATGCACACCCGTATTTAAGAAGGTAGAACTAAAATATGCGCCCGGAGTGATTACTTATTTACACTGTCGAGGAGGACGTGATATTTGCTAAGAAACGACACATCTCGAAATCTAAGTATTTTATATGTACATTTATAAAGGCCTTGCGATTAGTGTAACTACTGGGCGAGGCACACCTTTAATTCAAATCTAAAGCGAACTACATCCCACTGTATTTTACTTAGGAGTTGATTCCAAATTATTTAAAACTTGCTACGAACCACACCACATGAAATGCGCCTGTGGTTCCTGACACACTTTATTTGCTCTTGCCCGAAATTGGGGTCGGGTCACATGAAATGCACCCCCGACTCCTTTAATCTAATTACGTCATTCAGTTGAGTAATAACTCCCTAGCTAATCTTGCTTTTAACATAAGATCTAACATTTAACAGATTTGGAGATTATACACATGAGTAGAGAAGATTGGACAGAGACACAACAGACTAATTCAGGTTTACGCGCATATCTAATGATAGTGTATCTTTGGTCTAGCTACATTTCCATAACAAAACTAGCAATACCAACTTAATTAAAGAATAACAGAACGTAACCAAATATAAGAACTTTGTACGACTACACGATTCAATAGACTTTAAGCATAAGCTTCAAACTTCATTCCTTTCGAAACAAGGAATTACAACAACAGAGATGTGTACCTGGAATGCGGAAGAACAAAGATGAGTGAGCAGTGGCAATGCAGCAACAGTAACAGGAGCAACAACAATCAATAGTGATAGCAAAACCACCACAACAGTAGCAAAAACAAACCACAACAGACTCAGCAAACCAGTGACCCAACAATAATCCCCAACATCAGAAATCAACAACAAGCAGTGGCAGTTAACCACAGTAGCACAACAATCAGCACTGGACTAGCAGCAACCCTCAATACACACGACCAACAACTAGTGGCAGTTAACCACAGTAGCACAGCAACAATAGACACAACAGCAACAAACAATGGACCAACACAGCAGGAGTATACAGCAAGAGCCCAGCAACACCAACAATCAACACAGACAGCCACAACTATAGTCCAGCAACAACACAAGAGCTACCACAACAACTCAGCCACTGAACCAGCTAAAACAATGGCACAGCACCACCAACACAAGAACAACAGGCAACCAAATGACCAAACACTCAGCCACTGAATCAAAACACACGAAACAGTAACCAAAAGCCAATGAAACAGTAACTTCTCTATCTGTATCTTTGTAGGTGTGTATCAAAAAAATGTCCCCTTGCTGTCTATTTTTTCCTCTCTATTTATAGCTAAATAACAGACCTTTTATCACTTAAACTAATCCCCTCCCCCATCTTTGCCCATGTTATTCTCTCATACCTCCACTACTACATGTCTAGGCATGGGTTTGTTAATTAAAGTCAGTAGCAGGGGACAACTGGTGGGCTGCTCTGCTGTGGCAGTAAATCCCACTGATTAGCCTCATGTGCGGGGCATTAAAGTATTCTAAAATGATAAAACTTAATTTCTTAATCAGTTAATTCGAACCTTGATTCCTATATCCAATTAGCTCCTAGTGAATTGCATACAGGCATACACTTACATGAACAATCACACTTACATGAACAATCACACTTACAGGAACAATCACACTTACAGGAATCAAACAGTAACAGGCCTCTAAGCTAGTGAATTGCATACAGGCATACACTTACATGAACAATCACACAAATGAGTTAACTCGTTGACGACGCTAAATAAACTATGCATACAAAGCAGTGAGCATCGAATTAACACAGATAGAACCGGGAATTGACCGGATAAAGAGTATACTGGAGATGAAGAGAATAGACAACTAAAGGGGGAAATGAAGTATAAAATTCACATTATTAACACTAACATATGAAGAAAGAAAGACAAATACCATGTGAGGAGAAAACTGCATTCGAATGAACTTCGGACCCAACTTGGATTCAATTTGGCTCGGACCTTTGTTCTTTGAGGCCAATGGACCTTAATTGAGATGTTTTCAATGGTGAAAACATCCCAATTAAGGTCTATTAGACCTCAATTAGGCAGAAATCGAAATTAGGGTTCATGGACTAGATTTTGGGGCTCGACTGGTTTTGGCAAGATTCGAACGGAACTAAGACCGGTGGGGGTATGAGGGAGGTCATGGGAAGGTTTGGGGCGAGTTTGGGGTGGATTGGGATGATCGTCAGATTCCGGCGACCTTCGAATTGATATTCGAAGCGTTCGAGTAACATTCGAAGATAACTAACGCCGGATTCGTAATGGGGGAGGTGAGGGGAAGATTTGGTGTTAAAATGGTGGCCGTTGGCCTACCGGAACCGCCGTGAGGCGATTTCCGGCAGGCGGAGCACGGCGGAGGAGGGCGGCGTTATGCTGGGTCTTTGAGAGCTTCTGAGAGACGAAGCGGGGGGGGGGTCTGAAAGGGGGGCGGGGTAAGGAATTAAGAATATATACTAAGCGTGGGATTGGATCTAGGCCGTTGGATCGATTTAGATCGACGGCTTGGATCCACCCACTTAACGAAACGATGTCGTTTGGGTAGGTCTTGGACCGGGCGGGTTTCTTCTTGTGTGGATATGGGTCGGGGCACAGGGGCGATTGATGACCGTTGGATCAAATGATCTGAACGGCTCAGATCGATCCAAGGTGAGGGTGGGGCTGATCCAGTGGTGTGGGCTGGACGGGTGAGGGGTTTGGGCCAGTCTTTTGGACTAAAACATGGCCCAATTCTGCTCTTTATGATGTATTATATGTATATGTGTATATATATATATATATATATATATATATATATATATATATATATATATATATATATACATATACTAACCTATAACACAACTATTTTTTACTACAATTATCCCACATAACTACATATCACTTAAAAAATGTAAATCACATAAAAATGCAAAACCTAATGTATATTTTTTGTATTTTATTAATAAACATGCACACAAAAAATGTAAATTTAAGATAAAATAACACAAAATCACAAAAATCATGCCTAACACGAAACTATTTTTATTTTGAATTTTCTGGGAGTACTTCTCGGGTAAGGCAAAAATCACGTGCTCACAATCACTAAGTAATCAAAGCTAGAAAACAAAAGGGTTTGACAACACCTTACCTGACTAGAATAAGACCCACCCTTTAAGAGTAAATCCAAGAAAATTCGGCTAACCTAAAATGACCTAAACTAGCATCAATTGGGACTAACAATTGCCCTCAATTCTAATGAATCATTAACAACATTCACTCTTTTAAACACCATAGATCTAATGTGACACAACAGCATCAAGAGTTGACTCAACACATCAAAGAAACTCTTTCTATTACTTCGGTCATTGTGGAACCCAAACTCATGCATCCTCGACTCTCCCTAAGCAAACCTCACATTTAGGATAGTATCACTCAAAACACGATAAATGGAAATACACTCATCTCTCTCAAGGAAACGTCAAAAGTCCGGCACGAGGTACCATATGCTTGCGCCTTATATGAGTCACCACTAATGTAAGCTTCATTCAACTCAAGATCATATAGAGCTTTTGTGGATACATAATGAAGGCTTTTGGTGTAGGATAGTAAATGTTTGGTTTAATTAGGTTCCATCTTACCTTTAGCACTTCTTTTGCTTCATTTTGGCACATGTTCACTTGACTTTTTAAGTCATTTCACTTCTTTATAAGGGGTTAAAGAGACTCATTGTCACTCTTTCTTGTACATTTAAAATCTTTTCTCCTTTTTAAACTTCCCACACCTTTCGTTCTTTGCTTTTTATTGAATCCCTTCATTCTTTTCTACATTGAACATTCTTTTTGTCTTTTTGATTTTCTTTCTTTTTCATTGCTCTTCCTTTTCTTCTTTTTATACATTTTACCACTTTATTTCAATCCTTGTCTCTACCCCCATACTTATACTTTTTCCATCTGCTAAGGAAAGATCGATTGCCAGGAGAGGGTATCTTTAGAATGGATAAAGATTTGTAGCATGGTTCTTGAAAGAAAAAGGCCTAAGGCTAAAAAAGGCTGACTATGGATTGTATTATTGGCAGGCTATGGAAGTGTTCAAGATATCAATCGGATCAAAGATAGCCTATAATCATGTCTCAAGTTAAATTACGCTTAGGATTTTTCTTAGACAAACATTTAGGGAAAGTTCCAGACCAATGGCTCGGGACTTGGACTTGCATTTCAAATTCTCACCTCACAAGCCTTGGGATTTCTAAAGACACGGACTCGGGGGCCCACAACAACCTTACATCAAATTTGAGCAACACAATGGTCCCCAAAAATTACTTGATGATTATTGGTCAACACAAGAGTCTCAAGGTCACAACTTTCACCATCCTACACACAACAATTTGTTTTTGACCATGGGATCAAAGACAAATGTATTAGGCCCAAGTGAAGCTTTGATTGAGGCGCCCTTACCAACTAACTACTAAAAAGAAAAATGAAAAATATACTCAAACCCTTAAGAAGGTTGTCATGCCATCCATCCTTGGGAAGAGCCACCCGGTTCATATAAGTTCCACCTTTGGAAAGAACCGCGACATTAAGAAAACTAAAGGCTTATTGCAAAAACTCAAAAAAAGAAGCTACGAACATAAAATAAGAAGTTAAGAAATGACAAATGCGGAAAGTCCAATGAATATGCACAAGAGGGGATTTTGACAAATGTACAATAGGGAAGATAAATATATACATAAGAATGTAACTTTATATACAGACCTAAAGTAAAAAGTACGAAAAGTGCAATGAAATGCTAAAATTATATACATACCAAAGATAAAAAGTGAATTCAATCCGCTATTTGTGTAAAGATCCCCAAAATTAACGGTAGAAATGACACTCTGTAGTCTCCCTAAAGGGCCTATATTTGAATATTAGCCACTGCATCCTAAATCTAAGTTTTTAAGTTCAACTTTTCAAAATAAAAGTATCCTGAAGTTAAGATTTTTAGTTTAAAATTTCAAGACAAAATAATTACTCACTAATCTCTAAATAGAATCCTTAAGAATGGCTACTTGTGCACCTGTCATTCTGAATGTGAATTGGGTCGTAATTGGCCCAACGTGTACTTGGATCGTAAAAATTGCATTGGGCTCCCTATTTGGTCGCCCCTTTTTAACTTATATCCGTTTTATTTTTTTGTTTGTATCCATACCCATTTTTTTGTTAAAATCATTTTAAAAGGATGATTTTGCCCCTCTTTAATAAAAGACTATTGAAAAAATTATAGAATGCAGGATAAAACGCATGCTTTAGTATGAAGTTTTACCAAATAAACTAAATAACCTTAGCATGCATTAGAAAATTACATACTGCGACACAAAAACTTAAGCATGTTTAGGTTGAAGTTTTAGCAAATGCGAAATGGCTTCCTGGCTACTTAAACTTGTCAGGTTTTTTAAAGCCGATATATAAAATTTCTATTTTCCCATTTGAACACTTGAACTCGTTTTCCGTAACTAATAAATATATTTGACCATTGACCATGCCTATGTGGCATTAGTCGGTCCTAATCAGCAGCTCGCGTGAGGAACACGACACGCTAGAGCGTGAAAACCTCCATCCCAATGTCCAATAGTACAAAAAATTATAAAAAAATATGGCCTTTGCAGCTCAACAAAAAAGACCTTTTATTCCATGCTAGCAAGTAAACTCATCCACCTCAAAATCTCAGATGCCTTTTCTACTGATCTAGACTTTGATTTTTCTGAAGTTTTTGGTCCTCATACTTCTTCATCCCCTTCATTATCTTCTAATTTTTTAATATACCCACATATCATTCATAGTAGGGGAGCTGCAAATCATTATTGTATTTTGGAATCACGAGTTTCAAATTCTTCTTTGGCCTTAATCTCTTCATTCTTGATAAGAATTACAAAATCATCACTTCCAGCATAAGAGGCCGCACAAGCAGAAATGGTAATATCATTCCCAAGTTTCGTCCTTTTTCTCAAACCATTCCTTCTGAAATATTCCTCCATGTACGAAAATTGCAGGCTTTATGCACTTGGATAATTACCTCCTCCAATAACTAATTTGTAAATCTTAAAATGGTAATTTTTGAGGTCGAATGTCACTAGCCCGTTCTCATCATCCAAGATATGGAAACACCCATCAGCAAAAGTAACACCCCTAACCATCCCAAAAAATTTATCTCCAAGATCAAATTCATACTTCACCCACAAGATAACTTCACGTTCTAGCACATATACTTCCATAATATGATAATGATTTGTCACAACTTTAAAGAAAACAAATTCTGCGATAATGCTGATCGGAAAATCTCTCCGGCAATCTATCTAGCTAGAAAAAATAGAGAGTAGGATAAGACAAAGAAGAACCCTGGAAGGAGTGCTGATATGGAAGTAGAAGAAAGAGTTGCAGTTGTGTGTGTGTATGGGGGGCGAGATGGGAAAGAACGAGTAAGGGGAAGGGGAAGTTGGAAGGGTTTAAGTGTTTTCTTTTTTATTGTATTTATTTTTATTTTTAAAATATAAATATAGGTGACAATTTTTATTTGAAAATTACACATGTCATTAGTTGGGTGGGGTCTTAGTTTTGGATTGGTCAAATGCTGACTGGATGGACACGTCTGTGTATGTGTAATACATGCGCATAGGCTCAAGAGTCAAATGTGTTTATTAGTTATGGAAAAAACAAGTTCGAGTATTCAAATGGGAAAATTCAAAGTTTGTGTATCGGCTTTCAAAAGCCCTACAAGTTTAAGTGGCCAAGAAGCCGTCAAGCACGAGACAGGTATTTACTTGTTCTTTTTAGCATGTGCTAGCTAAAGGGTAATTTTGATTTTAGCAAATAAATTAAAAAAAATCAGCTTGTTTAGACTGAGGTTTCAGATAAAACTTAGGACAAAACTATACACTGCATTACAAAACTTCAGCATATTTTAGTATGAAGTTTTAGCAAATGAACTAAATAACTCCATCATGCATTAGAAAAAATTCATTAGAATTACATACCACAGGAAAAAAACTTTAGCATGTTTAGGCTAATGTTTAGGAAATGAATTTAAAAGCTTCAACTTGTTTCTACTGAAGTGTCGGATAAAACTCAGGATAAAACTATAGATTGCATTACAAACTCCAGCATGTTTTGGTATGAAGTTTTAGAAAATGAACTAAATAACTTTAGCATGCATTAGTAAAAACTCTTTAGAAAATTACATACTGCAAGACAAAAACTTAATCATGTTAAGTTCAATATGCATTAGCAAAAAAGCATTAGAAAATTACGTACTGGAAGTTATTTAGGTCATTTTGACATAAACTTAAGCATATTTAGTTTGAAGGTTTAACAAATAAACTAAAAACTTAAGCATGTTTATGCTGAAGTTTAGCAAATGAATAAAATAACTTTAACATGTTTAGACTGAAGCTTCGAATAAAACTCATGACAAAATTGTAGACTGCAAGATAAATAACTTCAACATGCATTAGCATGAAGTTTTAGCTTCAATGTCAAACATCTTTATGCTATATTAGTATGAAGTTTTAGCTTCAACATGAAATAACTTCATGCAAGTGGAATTCTGAAGATGGATCTGGAGAAGTTGCAGGTTTTTTGATAAAACTGCTAAGAGAAAAAGAGAGGAGAGGAGAGGAGGAGATCTTTTTCACGAATGAGGTTACAGATCACGCGATTAATGCGTGATGCAGGTTATATATCTTTTGTCAGGGGTGTAATTGTCATATTATTATATATTTTTTGTCAGCTGGCTACCAATAATTTTTAAAAATAGGGTATAAATTAAAAGATGATAAAAATATAAGGTACGACTGCAAATCTCCCATTTGGATCTCGATGGGTGGGGATAGTTTGGACAAAGGAACATGTCATGCCAATTTGTCCAACATAAAGATATTTTATTTTATTTTCTGTTTATGCTTTATTTAATTATCAAACCAAGCATAATTTCCTCTTTTTTTAAACCTTATCATGGTTATGTCAATTTGGATTGACATATATAGTCCAAATTGACTTAAAAGTGAGTTTACTTATGATGTGGTAAAACTAAATTAAAACTAGACGAGCTATGTTTCATGAATTAAATTTGACACCTTCAAATTAGGGGCATTTGCATCTATACCCATTTTTTGTGTCACATATTAACCTGTGTCTGCTTTGCAAAAAAGATTACAAGCATACCCGTGTTTTTGCATAACTTTAGCATACGAGGCTGAAGTAACAAAGGCAATCACGCAAAACTTCAGCATTTTAGTAGTCAGGCCTGAAATTCAACTCTGGAGCTGAAGTTTTTGTATTGTAATTGGAAAACTTCAGCTCTAAAGCTGAAGACATTTTACCACCTATAATATTACATACTAGAGCTGAAGTTTCCAGTCACAACACAAAAACACAATGTTATACTGTGTTTAGATGGTTGTTTCTGGTTGTATTGTATTGTATTGTTACCCTACGTACAATGTTTGTTTTGATTGTTTGTATAAAACTACTTGTATCGTATTATTTAATCTATTGTCCCGGAACAATGAAAAACTCAATTTTATGAAACAGCCAAATCCGTATGTTGGGATTGTTCTGTATTTTCTTTTTCAATTATGCCCACACTTATTATTCTATATTTTAATTTTACCCTTTACTCTATTATTTATATTATATTCACCAAACTAATAAGTACTTTGTCCTCCTATTGTTTCTGTCGTGCAAGTCAACAGATTCAATCCTCTCTTTCAAGTTTCAACCAACTTTTTACAAATTTACCCCTCTTTTTGAACAGGTTAGGTCTCTTTTCATCATTGCTCTTTTTACATCTCTTTGCTCTTTTTACAAAGTCATAGTATTGTTAAAACTTTTTATGTCTCTTTCCAAAGTTACGTCTCTTTTTTCTGTTGCATCATTGCTCCTTTTACATCATTTTTCTTACATTGATTTACTTTATGTACTTATCTGCTTTTTATCACTTTAATATGTTATCACTTTCATCATTATGTATTTGTTTAATTTATATCACTTTCATATCGTTTTATATTGAACTACTTCAGATTGCTAATGAGGTGTATTTGTCTGCTTGTTTTTTCTGTCAATTATTTGGTATTACTGTTGTCACTTTGTTGAATCTTTTCAGTATTTTCTCTGATTAGTTCATCTATGATATTGGTTGATGTATCTCACTTAATTTTATTATAGATGGCTGATCGGAATAATCAAAATAATAGACAGATATTGGAACAAGTGAGCTCTTTAGCTACATATGTTGCTTGCTTAGTAGCTATTTGGTTTTGGACTTATGTACGTGAAATTGAAAATGACCGACGTACTCACACATGATATACGACTAGAAAGTGAACAAGTTAGACATGAATTATTGAGTCATTTATTCTCAACTGAACTTTGTCGAAATATTATTAGAATGACCCATTTAGCTTTTACCGATTTATGTGAGATGTTAGTTAGAGAGGGTGATCTTAGACCAACACTTCAAGCTACAGTTGAAGAGCAAGTTGCAAAAATACTTTACATGTTAGCGCATAATACGACAAATTGCAAGTTACCTTTTATCTTTCGACGATCTGGGGAGTCGGTTAGTCATCATTTTCATATTCTTCTGCGAGCGATCTTGGGGTTATATGAAAATTTTATTAAACAACCTGATGGATCTCAAGTTCCTTATGAAATTGCCAATAGCCCAAGAGTCTACCCATATTTTAAGGTGAACACAAATACATCTTTATTGAACTTTTAGCTAAATTCACGGTTGATTGCATATAATTTATTATAATAATGTCAGGATTGTATTGGTGCAATTGATGGAATACATATACGTGTTAAAATTTCACAACGTGGAGCACCCAGATACCGCGGAAGAAAAGATTATCCAACACAAAATGTATTAGCTGCATGCACATTTGATTTAAAATTCACATATGTGTTAGCTGGTTGGGAAGGGACAACATCTGATTCAAGAATCATGAAAGAAGCGTTAAACAGACAAAACCCGCTAAAACTTCCAGAAGGTAAATATTTTATATATTTATATAGGAAAAGTTAGATGTGAAAATAAATAATTAAAGCTTTTACTTTTTATCTTTAGGAAAATACTACCTTGTTGATGCTGGATTGATGTTGAGAAGTGGACTTATTACGCCTTATCGTGGGGAGCGATATCACTTGAAAGAGTATTCAAGAAATCCACCTCGAAATCCTCGTGAATTATTTAATCTGCGACACGCATCTTTGCGTAATGCTATTGAACGAGCTTTTGGAGTTCTTAAAAAGAGATTTCCTATAATTTCTAGTTCAACTGAACCGTCATATGGTGTTGAAACCCAAAAGCTTATTATTTTTGCATGTTGTATTTTGCACAACTACTTAAGAGGTGCAGATCCAAATGATGAGTTACTTGCACAAGTTGATGCGGAGCTTGTGAATGATAATGATGTGCATGAAGAACCACCAAACCCTAGAGAAAGTAATGAGGAGTTTAGAAGGGGGGAGTTGATTAGAGATGGCATAGCAGCTGACATGTGGGCTAATTATCAAGTTTAATCTTCTAGTAGAAAAAAATCAATGAAATATTTTCGTGCTTATTTATTAGATGTTGTTTGAAAGTAATTTCGACTATTGTTTGAATAAAATGTATTATGTACTATGCATTTATTTTATTTTATTTGGGCATTTATTTTATTTTATGTCCGCTTAATTTTTTATTAAGTCTTATGAATATCTCTTAATTATGTAGTCATCAGTATGCCGAAAAAGTCAAAGGTATCCTAGAACGACACAAATCTTTCAGATAACACTGTGTGTATTTGGTCAAATGCTATGGATGATACCTTAATTGATGCATTCCATCATGAGCATACACTTGGAAACATGGTTGGTGGAACTTTTACTGCACACGCGATTGATAATATAGTGAAAGAGATGCAATCAAAATTTTAAGATAAAGTTTTTACCAAGGAGAGAGTTCACAACCGAATGAGAAGTATTAAAACAAAATTTAGCAAGTGTTATGACACCTTTCAAAATGGGATGAACGGGTTTGAATGGGATTCCAATATAAATATGTGGAATGCTGAATCTGAAGAATGGGATCAATTGATACAGGTGTATCAATTTTTAGCAGTTTTATTCTACTGGGATCTAAGAAATATAAGAGTACAAATTATTCTTGTACAAGAATGAGACTGTTCTAAATAGTTATGAAAAAAATCTTTGTTAGGTATTCAGTCTCATTTTTTGCATTATTATATTGTAATTTTTTTTGTGCATACTAAGCCTGAAGCTGCTGAATGGAGAAACAAGCTCATCAAAAATTATGATAAGCTAATTAAGCTATATGGAAGGGATAGAGCTACTGGAAAGCAAGCTGAGACTGGAGGAGATATGGTAAAAAGGGTTGCTTGTAATAATTTGAGAAAATCACGTGATAGTCCATTGACTATTGATGAGGTAGATGAACTAATTTCCATGAATGCTGCCTCTTTGGAAAATATCGAAGAACATGGACAACATGAGCAATATCAATCAACTCAGGAAGCACGTAAATCTAATGCATATTCAGAGGCACCGACTTCTAGCAGGAATAAAAAATCTAAACATGATCATCTTGAAGGCATGGCTGATATGTTAAGAGGTGGGATGAATAATTTGGCTAATGCAATTAATCGCCTTTCAACTATGCCACATATTTCTGAGAGTGAGATATGACTAATGGTACAAGTATTGGATTTAGACCTCCGTTTTACGCACCCGCGGGGGCACGAGGGAGTTTTTCCAATTAAAGGACAATCGAGACGGGATCAATTTATTAAATTCCGAGTCGCCACTTGGGAAAATAATGGTGTCCCAAGTCACCGGTTTGATCCCGAACCGAGGAAATTTATGACTCTATAATATAGTCTGCGAAACTAGAAACCTGGATAAGGAATTCTGTTAACCCGGGAGAAGGTGTTAGGCACTCCCGGATTCCGTGGTTTTAGCACGGGTCGCTCAACTGCAATTTTTGTTTCTATCTGATTTCTTTATATATGTTATTTGTGTGCTCTTATATTCCGCTTTAATTTTTAGAAGAATTGCGATGTCACGAAAACACATTTCGAGCCGCACCGCAACCAGTACGCCTGCGACTTTAATGTATTTCAGTTTCGCCGAGAGTAGGATTTGGGTCACATAAATGCGCACCCGTATTTAGGAAAATAATTTATTTGCAAATCGTGCCTACAGAGTCTATCGTCTTTATTAACTTTGGGAAAGACCGTGAAATTTGCTAAACGATCTTCCCGAGTCTATGCTTATTATAATAATTTTTATTTGAGGGCCCCGCGATTGTGTATTTAGTGTGGCGAGGCTCATCTCATTATTTATTTAAAGGTCAATCCCAAAGGTAACTATATTTTTATTAAATTATCTCTAAATATAAAGGAAAGGTCCTAATTAATTACTTCTATGTGAGGAAATATAAAGGAAAGGTCCTAATTAATTACTTCTAGTGTGGCACTTGCTTTTCTTTTTATGAGGAACTATATTGAATCATCATTAATAAAATTAAAATGTGCTCGTCAACATTGTGAACTATTAAAACAAAATTTAGGGTGTTTATTGGCGCAAAAACGAAAATGTTAGATATATTAGATCGTCACAGATACATTAAGTCACTTATGACATTTAATATTACAAAAATGAAAATAAGTCATTTCTTCAAAACTATATAGCTGTATAGGCAAAAGGTAATATATATGTGTGCATTAAATGATTTTTTCAATAAGTTGACTCACAAAATAATCAGTTTTAACAAATATGTGCTTATTATATTATCTATCTCTTTCAAAATATTATCATAAAGGGCCTATTATTTGGAATACTAAAGGTCCACTTTCCATATTTAATATCAGGCCCAAGACAGCCCAAGCCGGATGGTCCACTTCGCTTAAACCTGCCAGACCTCATGTGGAAGGTTACGATATCGATTCTCAGTGTTGGACTGACCGGGAAATCATTTACAAATCAAAATCAACATTTTTGTGGACTAGGCTATCCCTTACTACTCTTAGGCCCAAGCAGTTTATCAGGACAACAGTGACGAAATCCAAGTCGGATCTCTAATAAATTAGTCCACGTTCTCACATGAAATCAGTATAAATTATTTACAGGCTTCTAATATTAAAACAAATACTGGACATTGAAATGGGCTTAGGAGCGAATTTGATATGGCCTTCAAGTTATATGATTACACCCATGGATTATTCCAATCATATTAACTTCAACTAATACTGCATTTCACATGTCTAGATTACTAAAACTTCCTTCATATATTTTATTTTCTAATATAAGTTAGTGCTAAAGCCTACTCCAGTTACATATTCATGAAGGGATTTCAAATCACTTTAACATTTCAATTAATTCTAATGTTCAATCTAGCATAAGTCCCAATTAAGTACAAGTAATTCCAAATGAATCAAAAGAGTCCAGATGGTTTATGAAGTCTAAATAACACACATAAAGTCATCTAAACATTTCTACTACATATGATATGCACAAACTAAGCTTCAGCAGGCCATTTCTTCATTGATTGATCTAAAACAGAGTTCATACATGCCAATTCAGTTTCAGCACTTCGAATTTTGAAGACATACCTGGAAATTGACAAAGTAGAAGACTAGGGATCAGCTTATGCAGTGGAGCAACAGTAGTAGTAAACCAGCAGCAATAACACAACAACAAACAACCAACAGACACTCAGCAAACCAGCAGTAGTCCAACACTACCACACTCAGTGAACCAGATACAACACTCAACAACAAACGACCCAGAAATAATCAGACACCACCACACTCAGTGAACCAGATACAACACTCAGCAACAAACGACCCAGAAATAATCAAGACCCACCACACTCAGTGAACCAGTAGCCAAACCTTGACACCAAACAGCTATCAATGAAACAGTGACCAAAAATCAAATGACAACTCGAGAAGAATCAAAACTCCCACTATGTTTCCTCTAATGTCTCTGTAGGTATCAATGTCTGTAGGTTTCAGAATTATCTCCCCAAATCCAGTGTCTAAGCCTATGTGTGTATGAAATGTTTCAGACTGCTCTCTATCACTGTTTTTTTTCTCTCCAGGTATGACTGTCCTCTTAAAGCCCCCCCCCTCCACTGTATCTATCATTCTATACTTATAGCCAACCCTTTAAACCTGGATGGTCAGAAAACCCAATTAAAAACCCTTGCCCATCCCTTCTCTGCCAGCCCATTATATTCTCTGTTTTTAACCACTAAGTTTTGTTTAAACATGGGGTTTTTATGTTTAAAATTCCCTAAGTGCAGAGCCTGGTGGGATGCCCTGCTGTAACAGCAGGTTCCACTAGTTTAATTCATGGGCAAGGGTAGTTTTAAAACCTAAGAAAATGCTAAGTCTGTTAATCTCTAATTTAAAGTTAACAAATCCAGATTTTGATCCCATTACAGTCCTAACGTGTACTACACTTCATTAGCTACACCCTTCAATCTAACAACAACCATATCCAATTCACCATTTAATTAGACAGTCAGTTCAAAAAAGAAGGAATCTCGATTCAACAGTGATTGATAGTGTTCAATTCTGCCCTAAAATGCTAATAAACAAGACCTACGAAACTAATCGACCACATTGATTAGTCGATGACAACATACATAATCGATAACAAATGAGCGACCTACAGTTTGATTTCATGTATTTCAGGCAGAATCAAGGAATCAATCAAATATGAATTAAACGCTTGACGACCTTAATCGAAACGAATACCTATCCTATGACAAGCACATTCGAACAAATAAAACAGAATACTGATTGACCAAATAAAAGGTCGGATTGGAGAAGAAGAAAGAAAATTTTTAAAGCAGAAAGACAAAAATACTCACACAATTAACAAACAAGTACGAAATTAAATATAGCTAGAAGAAAGAAAAAGGGTATATACCGTGATAGAACAATTCAGAACTCGATCAGACCCCGGACCAGCTTGTATTCAAAGTTTTTGAAGCCTTGGACCTTAATCGGGGTATTCTCAATTGAGAATACCTAGATTAAGGTCCATTAGACCTCAAACATCTATAGGTTTTAACCGAAAAAACCCATCTTGGATTTTTAGGGTTCATAGGCTCAAATTTGGGGCTTGGGGCTTTGGGTTTGATTCGAGCAAAACCAAGGCCGGTGGGGGTATGAGGGAGGTCATGGGAGGGTTTGGGGTGAGTTTGGGGTGGTTTGGCGTTAGTTCGAGTTTGACTCGAATCTTCAATTGAAGATTCGAGACGTTTGGGGGTGATTCGAGGTTAACGGACCGTGGATTCGGAATGGGGGAGTTGAGATGGTCTTAGGGTGTAAAAATGGGGGGCTTTGGTGACTGACCACCGCCGTAAGGCGATTTTCGGCGGTGGTGCACGGCGGGGGACGGTGGGGCGAGAGACATGGTCTCTCAGGCTTAGAGACGAAGGGGGGGCTGGCTTGGCGGGCGGGGTATGAGATGGGCCTTATATATGAAATAGGAGATTAAATCCTGATCGTTGGATCATTTACGATCAACGACCAGGATCTCCTCACTTAAACCAAACGGTGTCGTGTAATGTCAATTTAAGACCGGACCGGTCTTTGGAGTGAAACGGATCGGGTATCATGAAGTAATTAAGGCCGTTGGATGATGAGAATCCAACGGCCAGGATCAAACAATGGGGCGATTAATGTGATCCATTGGATCAACATGAATGAATGGCTTGGATAACCTGGCCAATTACGGCGTCGTTTGGGCGTATCTGGAGACGGACTGGGCTAATGCATGGCTTGGGCTGCCTGTATCGTTTGGGCTCCGGATTTAGAAGCCCAAACTTAATTTTCAACCCTTTCTTCTTCCCCTTTTTTATAACAAAACCAAAATTCTAATTAATTTGTCACTAAAAATAAAATCATAAGGATATTAATACTTAACAATAATTGACACAAAGAAAATAAAATCACATAATGACAACAAAAATAAAATATACCCTTATTATTTTGTGGTTTTTCCATTTACTAGTTAACTCAAAATTAAAAATAAGTTCCAAACACTATTATATATATATATATATAATATTATTTTTTATATATTTTTTCGTTAATTTAATCAAATATGCATGCACACACAGATACGAATAATAAGAAAAATAATAACACGAAATCACAAATATTGCAAACAACGCAAAACTCTTTTATTTTGAAACTTTTAGGAGCAATTCGTGTGTTGAATTTAGAGCCTAGTATGCACATGAAAGCTTATATATTTCTTTGCAAACATGCAGACTTGTGTCGCACACTGATTGGGTGTCCATTGGAAGACCGCAAATTTCTTTTACTGACCTTGATGTCGTCACCTAGCAATTGAGTTAGACTAAATATTTTTTGTGCTTTAGCTAATGAGGATTTTATAGACTTTGACTAGATCGATATGAATTTTATATGTCATGTTGCTAGATATTTTTATTATATTATGCACTTTAAGTTTGGAATTATTTGAGATATGGAACAATATCATTTCACTTCATGTGTTTTCTCTATATTGTGGTTGTTTAGTTATCTTCTACTTGTGTCCGTATTAGATCTTCTCTATATTGTGGTTGTTTAGTTATCTTCTACTTGTGTCCGTATTAGATCCTTTATATCATTTTTCAAAAAATGGCATTTAGTACTACATATTTTGACAAGTACATGTCATTTAACATGTAAATAGCAGAAAATAATCATAGATATAGATGCTTCGACCCTACCATTAGTCTCAAGTGTTATACCTATTTCCAACATTTAATAAAATAATTGAGGGTATTTTAGTAAACTTAGCAGTACAGTACAATACAATACAGTCAAACCAAACAATAAAGATGTTATTTAACAACATCAAACGATACAGTCTATTCAAAAGTTGTATCCATCAAAACGATACAATACAGTACAGTACAATACAATACGATACATTATAAAACGATGCAGAACAATGATCCAAACATAGTATAAAGCTAAAGTTTTTGTGTTGTGACTGAGAAACTTTAGCCCACCTATTAATATTACATACTGGAGCTGAAGTTTCCAGTTACAACACAAAAACTTCAGCTGAAGGTTTTTTACCACTTATTAATATTACATACTAGAACTAAAGTTTTTAGTCGCAACATAAAAATTTCAGCTCTAGAGCTGAAGTATTTGTGTTGTGACTAGAAAACTTCATCCCACCTATTAATATTATATACTAGAGCTGGAGTTTCCACCTACAACACAAAAACTTCAGCTATACATCAAAAGTTTTTGTGTCATGACTGCTAAAGTTTTCTTACCACCTATTAATATTACATACTACAGCTCTAAAGTTTCACATTAGTTCAAAATACATGACAATATTGTTATTTGTTGCTTGCTTTCGGTATACTTTTGACAAACTGGAAAACCAGTAGATTTACAAAACAGCTGCAAACGAAAGTGTAAGGTGGTACTGTTTATATTGAAAATATCTGACGATAAGAAACTTATTGACGAATAATAGCATAGGCTTGCATTTCTATCACATGAGTTGTGTTTCTAGTTCAACTTGATCACGCGGAGACAAGTAGATAAACCCACATTGTTTTTATGCATATTGATCTCAATCAAGATCATTGCTTTCTTCTGGTGAGGTACTGAAGCGGAGAAGAAAGCAAGCTGAATTTTTTAAAAAAGTGGGTACAAGTTAAAAGTTTTTTAAAAAATGGATATAGGTTAAATGGGGGTGACCAAATAAGACGCCCCATACAATTTCTACTTCAAATTAAGGCAAAACACACATATATCCGATATGGGAACCCTTTTTTTTCACTCTATAAATACCTATAAGTATATAAATTTATTTTATACCTCGCACAACTGACATTAACTATGTGAAATTTATTTTTCTCTTACAAGTTGATTGACTTAAATGCCACACATAACTAGTGATAGTAGAGGTGGCTCAATAACATCCGAGGCCTATAATTTGTTTTAGATCACAAGTTTTAAAATTTTTTTTTTTAAAACTTCATGCCCAGTCAAACACCTTCATATAAATTTAGACGACAAGAATATAGTTTGTGTGAGGAAAACAAATGATATACTAGATTATTAGATATAGTTACATGACAATAAAAAAAACAATTCAATAAAAACGTAAAATAAGATTGGTAGAAAACTAGTAATTTGGTTATACTAGTTAGAAAAAGAAATCAATATTAATATAAAAACAAAAAAATAAATTTATTAATAATATATAATTATATAAATTATATACTACTCATAGAGAAATAGTAATTTTAGGGCCTTAAATTCTTGGGGCCTAAAGCAAGGTATGAGTTGCATATTTTCCCTGTAAGTCGTTCTAATACGAGGTTCGAGTGCATTTTATAGGCTGGGCCTTCAATTGTTCTGACCCAAAAGAAAGCCCAGTAATATAACCCTAGGTTTCACCATATATATATAACCATGCCACAGGAGGCGAAAAACCCTATAACGCATATCGCTTGCAAAATCTAACACCGAATTAGAGCTTAGTGGTTCTGTCTGCTAAGCTTTCAAAAACTTCGAAGGCAAAGATGGCTACTCAGATTAGCAAAAAGCGAAAGGTTTGTAATTTGTTTTCAACATGTGTGTATAGATTTCACATTTTTTGAATGTATTTGTAAAGTTACTAATACATTTCGCCGTTTCAGTTTGTTGCCGATGGCGTGTTCTTCGCCGAGCTGAACGAGGTTTTGACACGTGAGTTGGCTGAGGACGGATACTCTGGAGTCGAGGTTAGGGTTACTCCTATGAGGACTGAAATCATCATCAGAGCCACTCGTACCCAGAATGTTCTCGGTAGTCCCTCTAACTTTCTTCGTTAAAAAATTATATTGCAGTTGTTACTCATTTTGACGTGAACTGTTATTTTTGTGGCAATTTGTGTTTGATTATTTTATTGCTAGTTGTAAAGTTCTTAGTTATAATTATCTGTGTGTTAACTTCCAGATCCAATTGATTGCGTATGTTTAAAATGAAGTTTTGGCCTTAAATCATCTCCCGGAGTATGCTTCTCTATTAGTGGTTTGTTTGGATAATAATAGCTTCGTCCCATTTTTTGTGATAGACATTTGTATGGCTAAAAATCATTTCATTCAGGTAAAACTACACATGTAAAGTCAAATTGTTTAGTGTTTTATATGAAAGATGTTTGTATGGCAAAAATCATTTCATTAAGGTAAAGTGACTAGTTTAAAATAAATGTTTAGCATTTGATATGATATAGACATTTGTGTGGCTATAAAAATCTAATCAACTTAAAATGACATTTTAATTTGAATTGTTTTGGAAGATAAAATATATCATTCTTTCAGGACGTATTAAAATGTAAAAGTGTCTTATAAATTGGAATTGACGGGAGTATGCTTTTGGGAAGATACAGAGAAGATTTTAGAGGGTGCAATGCTCCTCCTTTCCCTTGACAAGTAGTGTGTATTGAATGGATTTAAGTCTTGTTGATAGTGATCTTGAATACATTTCGTGTGTGCGGTTCATTATCGGTACATTTGGTTTTATTAGGTGAGAAGGGAAGGAGGATCAGGGAGTTGACATCAGTGGTCCAGAAGAGATTCAACTTTAAAGAGGGCACTGTTGAGCTGTATGCTGAGAAGGTTAACAACCGAGGTCTGTGTGCTGTTGCTCAGGCTGAGTCACTTCGATACAAGCTCCTTGGTGGTCTTGCTGTTAGAAGGTAATTTTCAATCTATCTGCCATATGTTACCTTTTGCTTTGTGCTAGTGACTTGTGCTTTTCCACTTTGTTTTTTTAACTTGTAAAGATAGTGTGCTTGTGCCTCTACTTTCTGCATTGCTTTCCCCTGCTAAAATATTATTGTCTCTACATGTCTCATGTCTTTTTCAATTTTTGTTCATTAATATATGGTCCCCACGAGACAAGGTGTAATGTTTGTATAAGAAGAGCAATATCTTGGATCTCTTAGAATGTTCTATGTCATCCACAAAGCAAATTGGTTTTCTAGTATCAATCATGTGTCGGATGATGACTAGAGTTATTGTCCTCCATGCCATCATTCTCATGATGCAATTTAGTCATATGCAGTAATTTTGGCGAGGACATATTTGTATATAATGTTCTGTTGTGTTAACTTGGAACTAGGTATCTTGATTGCCTGTGCTTGTCAGCAAATAGGTTTACCTTGTACTAAATTTGTGTTGTAAGATGACTATATCAGCTGAAGCATGCTAAAGATGTTTTCTGAGTTGTAACTTCATACACCTCTAGTCTTGGTTTGCAACTTGCTTTGTTTGTTTCCAATATGTGTTTCTATGTGCAATTTAGTTCTCCATGCCTCCTGTCATCTATAAAGCAAATAGGTTTACCTTGTACTAAATTTGTGTCGGAAGATGACTATATCAGCTGAAGCATGCTAAAGACATTTTCTGAGTTGTAACTTCATACACCTCTCGCCTTGGTTTGCAACATGCTTAATTTGCTTCCAATATGTGTTTCTATGTGCAGTTTAGTTCTCCATGCCTCCTGTCATCTATAAAGCAAATAGGTTTACCTTGTACTAAATTTGTGTCGGAAGATGACTATATCAGCTGAAGCATGCTAAAGACATTTTCTGAGTTGTAACTTCATACACCTCTAGCCTTAGTTTGCAACATGCTTAATTTGCTTCCAATATGTGTTTCTATGTGCATTTTAGTTCTCCATCCCTCATGTCATCTATAAAGCAAATAGGTTTTATGTAGTACCAAGTTTGTGTCGGAAGATGACTATATCAGCTGAAGCAGGCTAAAGACGTCTGAGTTGTAATTCTTACAGCTCTGTCCTTGGTTTGCAACATGCTTAATTTGTTTCCATATGTATTTCTTATGGTTTTTGTTTGACTAGTTTAATTATTTTCTTTGTTGGTCTAACAAGTATCCTCAAACATTATCAGGGCATGCTATGGTGTCCTGAGATTTATCATGGAGAGTGGAGCCAAGGGATGTGAGGTATGCTTCTTCAATTCTCTATCTGCTCATGACACGTCTAATAAATTGTACTAGTTCCTCACAGTTACTTTATTCAGGTGATTGTTAGTGGAAAATTGAGAGCTCAGCGTGCCAAGTCCATGAAGTTCAAAGATGGTTACATGATTTCTTCTGGGCAGCCTGTCAAAGAGTATATTGACTCTGCTGTTAGACACATTCTCATGAGACAGGTAAAGTTTAGATTGCTTAGCGCTTTAGTTGTGTCATTCTGGTTTCTGATGTGATTTTGATTTTTCTTTTGTTCTTTAGGGAGTACTTGGCATCAAGGTCAAGATTATGCTTGATTGGGATCCCAAAGGAAAGCAAGGTCCCACAACACCCCTTCCAGATCTTGTCACAATCCACCCTCCCAAGGAGGAAGAAGAATACAACATCCCTCCACCACCACCAGTGCTGCCAGTTGACACTGAGGCTCCTGTTCCAATTAGCTAGACAGCTAGCTTCAGTTTCATCATCTTATAACAATTTTCCAAATACTGTATTTTGTTTAAGTTGAGTGTTAGTTTTGTTTTATCAACGTTGGGTACTCTATATAGACATGTTTGGAGAATTGCTTTTTGTTACATCGACAATCGTACTGCTTGAATGAAACTTTTGCTCTTATCAATTTTGCCCTTCTTCCGTGGTGCGTTTATACATTGTCTTCACTGTTCAGCAGTGAATGCACCTGTATCAACTCATAGAGTTTTTGGTACTTTACACGCCTAGTGTGTGCTTGCATCAATTTGCCCTCGGTGTTTGGTTATATATTAAACTGAATTTTGAGAATGAGTTTTAATTTTTTTGAAATAGTTCAATTTTGTAGATTAAAATTTTATAGCCTATCAGAAAATTGCATTATTTTTTCTAGTGATATGTGTGCTCAATTTAATATCAAATTTCTATTATCAGTTTCAACTCAACTTCTAATATTAGACTTATATTCTTAAAATTCATATTTCTTACGAGCAAATGCCTACTTATTTTGATCATTTTTTGCAAACTCGGGAAGACCTTGAAGGTGGTAGCATACGAAATAAAAAATGCTTATATAAAATTAGTAAAATTTGAACAAGTTGTCCCGTCTCCCTGAAACTTCCTCTTTAGCCTTTTGGGAAAGGGGTAAGTGTATACTCTTTTAAGGGCCCGCACATGCCATCCTTTTGATTGATTAAGAGTTTTGTATTAAAAGCAGAAAATACTGAAAATTGAATTATTTACTTGAATGCTTCTTACAAAGTTTTAGTTTTCTTATTTTATCACTTGTGCAACTAAAATTCTGGATGTCTGGTATGGAATAACTGGGCAGAAAATAATGTAAATGGATGATCAAATAGTATCAGTTTGATCTATTTGTTTATTTGTTTGTTGTAGCAAATGTTTTAAAAGGCGGGCGAAAGTACCACGGATTTACTAATTTTCATAATTTTAAGATAGTATAAAATAAAAATAATTATAAAGATTACCTCAAAATCACAAAATTATAACAAATAATTTATTTAAAATATTTATAAATTATAATTCCACTATGAATAAGACGAAAAGTATGATATATATCATACTATGCAAATTAGTTGCAATGTCGTTACAATTCAAACATCAAAAGTAATGTATCCGATGTGAAATCTTATATGTATCTCTTAATGAGTAATAAATCTTGAAAGAATTTTAATATTATAATTTAATATTTTACTTAAAGTACTACTTTTATTTAATATGCTTTTTATTCGAAAGAGAATTATAAAACATAATTCACAATTAAAATATGATTATCTAGCATCATCTAGTTTTAAGTTTCAACAAGTTAATAAACTAACACGCAATTCACCATACAATATCATGATAATAGCTACTAGCTAATATTGAGATATTAAATTAATAAGTATTGTATCTCGTAAACGTGAAAATAATAATATTTAGAAGACTAACTATAAAAAAATATGGATTACTATATAGTAAAGACATAACAAAAGCTAATAAATAAATACTTTTGAAATGAAAGATTTATTTAAAATTTACTATCATAGCAATCTTAGCGGATAACGTGCAATAAATTTTATTTTAATTATGACATAAAACACTCTCAAATTAATGATTTATGATTAAGAAAGAAGAAATTTTGAATAGTCTTTGTTAAGAAAATTTGAGGATTTACAAGATTAGTTACATACAATTGCATAAAGTTCTATTAGGTGAGCCCAGTATCCTGGGCGTTGGGCGTGTCCGGGGCGTAAGAGCCGGCGGCCGAGGCGTAAGTCCCACGGAACTAAGCCCCACACATAAGCCCATGGGCGTTTTACGAGTGCTCCGCCAGGGGGCGAGCCCCGGGCGAGTCCCAATTCTACCTTTCAAAACAGAGGTTGTAGCAACTACAAAGATTATATTTTGTATTTAATTTTTTTATGGTTGTCATTTTCTGAGTAAAAAATGGGGAGTGAAATTAAACATCCTGGATTATATTTTTGCTTATTATGTTTTCATTTTTGAATGTGCAAAGTGAATGTGAAATTAAATATTCTGGTGATTTTATTTT
This sequence comes from Nicotiana noctiflora, assembly GCA_032618575.1. Classification (NCBI taxonomy): domain Eukaryota; kingdom Viridiplantae; phylum Streptophyta; class Magnoliopsida; order Solanales; family Solanaceae; genus Nicotiana; species Nicotiana noctiflora. Next base: position 564,052 of record JASVEL010012608.1, read on the forward strand.
CCTATATTCCTTAAGCAACGACCTCCATTTATTTTTATCAGTTTGCCATAACTGCGACAATTTCCTCACTTCGGAAGACACTATTTTGATCGATCAAGACAATCTTTTATCCTTTCCAAAATCGTACAAATAACAGTCTATAAAATATGAAGAAAAAAAAAAAACATTTTTATGAACTACTAAAAATTTGTTGGGAAAATGGTCAATTTAACGTAAAAATAGCACGGGCTAGCCAGTTTTTGGACTAGTCATTCAAAAATATCCAGCGTTTGCAAAGTCATAGAAAAAAACTTTGTTGCAACACGAAAAGTTACAACATAATATATTGAAGACCGGTGCACCTGTGTATGAACTTCCAGCATATTATGCTGGAACTCCAACACGAAAAAGTTCCAGCATAATATACTCGAGTTCCAACATAAGTATACTCGAGTTCCAGTATATTATACTAAAGTATTTTTTTCTGGATTTTAAATAGTATTTTCGTTTAGATTTATCTTTACATAAAAAGTGACCAAATTTCGAATACTTTTGAAACTATATCTATTTTTAAATTTCATCCCAATTTAACATTACGAAGCTACCTCTATCTCTCCTCAAGCATCCATCTTAATTAACACAACTAATTAAAACAACGGAAAAGGGCTAAAATTATCCCTATCATTTGATAAATGGTTTATAAATACCCCCCGTCTACCTATCCGTTCAAAAAAGTACACTCCATCCATCTATCAGTTCAAAAAAATATACGAAGTTAATTCTATTTACAAAAATACCCCTACGACTAACAGCAGAACTGATGGAGGACATTTATAAACCATTTAGCAAACGATAGGGATGGGTTTTTCATTGGGAAAGTTTCATAAATACAATAACTATAAGAGTTAATTATATAAATGTAACGACCCGACCGGTCGTTTTACAACTACAAGTTTTAATGTTACTCAATTTACACTATACAATCAAGATTATTGCTATGAATAAAAGGCTAAAAATAAGGAGATTTATTATATTGGCGATAACATAATTAAATGCATAACAAAAAAACATAATCTCTTACCTAAAAAAGCTCCAACACAAATTACTTAGCATTCTAATTCATTTTCATTGTTATTCTATCTGAAACCAATTTTAGTTTGTCATCTAATATATAGTTTATACGTAAACTATGATATATATAATATATAAAATATTTTTCCCCTTTACCTAATACGTACAATTTTTCCATTCCACTAGGTGCCAATCAAATAATTAACCATTTTTGCATACGAAAAATTTAAAATAGATAGCAATAAAACTTCTTTATACAAAGCATTTCATATCAAGAAGTGTACTTCGTAAAATCATAATTATTATGAAAAAATTTGACTTTTTTAGATGAGTATTTAGTGTAATGTATACTATTATAATATACAAAAATTATCATTCTATTAGGATACACATTCATATTTGTACAATTTACTTATATAAATTATATATTATATAAATATACAAATAAACAATAATACATTATATGGTATATAGTATACATGATATATAATAATGTATATCATATGTACAGTATAAACATTAATTAACACATTGCAAAAAATCAGCGTAGAACAAATTTTATTATAGTCTACCTTTATAACCATATATTGTATACACATACTAGAAAGAAAGAAACACCATTAACAAATATATTGTACACAATATAATATATACAGATAATGAATATGTTATATCAATTACAAAAATGAAAGAAAAAGTATAGTACAATGTATAATCAACTCTCTTGTCCTTTCCATTGTTTTTGTTCGCAGCAACAATTGAATGCATTTTATATCCATTTTTTTCTCATTTGTAGTTATCAAATTCACACAAATAGAAAACCCTACAATCTATCGGAATTAAAATATGAAGAAGTTTTGGGATGAATAATATCAACAATGGGAAGAAAAATAAAGTTACGCCTACAAGTCGAAGAGTATGATAGTAATGGTTTATGAATTTGGGTGTTGCAAGATCATCGAATATTGAAAAGAAGTTTGAAATTGATTAAATAGTAAACTGATTTAGTTTTCCTATTTTAACGCCCTAACTTGAGGAAAGAGATATCTTTTAAGTGAGAGAGAATTTCAAGGAAGTATATAATTTAATTAAAAAGATAAAATTTTAAAATAAGTTGTACTAAAATTAATTTTGTAAAAGCAATTGTAGAGAATATAAATAAGTAATTAAAGGGTTGTATTCTATGTAAATTCCTCTTTTTCATTTAACGGCGTGACAATTTTTAATTGGTCCATGTGGTAATTTTTGACTGGAACAAAAACGGATATTATTTCAACTCATTTACCTTATCTGACCCATTTACAAAAATGGGTAGTATCTGTCACACCTATTCCCACTCATCTAATCTCTCCCTTTCTTCTTCTCCAATTGGGATACTGCATATACACAATAACAAATTAATTAAAGAATAGATAAAATATAAATTCAAATAACCCGAAATTCAAACCAGATTCTGAAATTTCTCCAATCAAACTCAACATAAGTATTGAAACTCTTAAATAGAAAATTAACAGATACATTTGGGTTGTTAAGTAAGAAGACAAAGATTAAAACAAAAAAAAATTGTGGAAAAAAAATTGAGCCCAAATGTTAAAATTGTCCAAATATATCAATCAAATCTAGGAGAAATATTGAAACTTTGAAAGGGACAAGTAATAGAAATCTTTGGACTGTTCATAAGAAGACAAAAGAGCCACGAAATAACAGAGAAAAAATAACTACATATAACTAATACAAGCACACAAGAAAATTAAAACCAAGGTGCTAAAAAACTTGAAATTATCACATTCTACGATAAAGATTGAATCTATAAAAGGTAAGAAAAATTAAAAATTGCCACGTCACTAAATGAAGGACCCATCCCTATCGTTTGCTAAATGGTTTATAAATACCTTCCGTTCATTTATCCGTTCAAAACTACATACTCCATCAGTTCTGCCGTTAGTCGCGAGGGTATTTTTGTTAATAAAATTAACTTCGTGTATTTTTTTGAACGGATAGGTGGACGGAGGGTATTTATAAACTATTTAGCAAAGGATATGGATAGTTTTGGCCATTTTCCGTTAAAACAATGAGGATAGATTTGAAAACACCAACAATTGACGTCTTATTTTCTAAAATGTTACTTCCTTCGGTCCACTTTATTTAAATTTTTTTTTTGTGGTTCACAATATTTGATCTTTTTTTTTTAAATATCAAGAAAGAATTAACCATTTTTTTCAAAGTTACCCCTAAATAAAGAGACTGGAGTAGTTATTGTATTTTCAATAAATAAATTAAAGTGATCATAGTCAATTATATTATTAATTAATACTAAAAAGAAAATTCTTTAATATGTATAAAAACAACCCAAAAATTACTTAAAGTGGACCTTAGGGAGTATGTACTTTTTTAAAAAAATAACAAAGTCAGTTTTGTGAGATGAAAAATAAATGTTATCGGAAAGAGTATTTACATAAATTGATTTTTTCGAATGAGTTGATTGTTGACGAATAAAAAATGGATGATGCATTCAATTTATTTTTCCTCATATCTTCCAACCCAAGTCCCAACCACCTAGGACAATTATGTAATGAAGAAAGATAAAATAAAAAGTATGATCCAAAATAAGTGATTTTTTGGTCTTTTTCTTGTGGTCCAAAACAAGTGATTTTTTTAGATTTTAAAAAGTTGATTAATTATTTTTTTCCTACATTGTCCTTGGAGTAAGTAGTGTTAGAATGTGTTAAGGAGTGTTTATGTGAGATAGTAAAGGTTAATATGGTCAATTCCATTGCTAATTAATGCTAAATGGTGAATTTCTTAATCTATGTAAAAACATCCTAAAAAATCACTTATTTTGGACCGGAGGGAATAATAACTAATACATTATCCAAAAATTTGACTTGATTTTGAATGTTCACATGAAAAATGGGATCAGATTTATATAATCTTCAATCCAGAAATAAATTTGAAATGATGTACATGTTTTGACATGTATATATCTTTATATATTAATCAGAGTTTATATAGCCTATTGCTCCATATAAAGAGAACTTTCATTTTATTTTGTTTTTTCTAATTGAAGAATGGATCCAACAATTGAGAAAGAAATTGTTAACTCAAATGTTATTTCTGAAAATTGTGAGGAAAATGGGGAGAATATTCAATGGTTTGAAGAGACTCTTCAAGCTGACCTTAAATGGTCTTTAGCCATAAACAGGTAATGCTATCGAATATCCATCGTCAAAAAATTATACATTTTATATATATATATATATATATATTATATCTTAACGAAATTCCTGATTTTGTCGTTGAGTCTAACAATGAAATGTTGCAGTGTCCTATACAAAGGTACCACCAAGTTTCAAGATGTGGCACTTTTAGACACAAAGCATTTTGGAAAGGTTGGCTATTACCCCTTCCCCCACCAAATAAAAGAAAAATTAAAATTAAAATTAAAATTTTCTAAACATCTTTTAGGATTTTGATATATGAATGATATGCAGGTTTTGGTGATTGATGGAAAAATGCAGAGTGCTGAAAATGATGAGTTTATATACCATGAAAGTTTGATCCATCCTGCTCTCTTACTTCATGACAAGTACTTAATTTTTCTCATAGATCTATCTTTGTGTTTCTACTGACTATATTCTATTTTCGCTTTATATTAATTTTTATTTTATGTTACGGCGTACGATGGTTAATATCCATTTATTCTTAACTAGAACTTTCTATTTATGCCCTGAAAATAAAAATTAGAATTGTTCTGTTCTAAATGTTATTGTTATTTATTTATTTTTGTGGATTGATGATCATTTTTTTTGGGGTGTGGATTGATAATCAGTCCCAAAACAGTGTTTATTATGGGAGGTGGGGAAGGATCAGCTGCAAGAGAGGCTCTTAAGCATTACAGCATTCAAAAAGTTATCATATCGGATATTGATCAAGTATGATTTATGAACATACTCTCTCTCTCTCTCATTTTATTAATTAATCAATCAAATCTCAGTTTGGATTATTACTTGGTGAATGCTTAAATTAATTTTCCATATATCTTAATTCTCCCAAAAACATATTTTTATTCAAATGCACTACGTCTTGACCTATAGGTCATGGACGAACGGTGAAAAAGCCTTTGCTTTATGTAGGTTGTTTATATCACATTTCTTGGAGTATGATATTTTTTTGGACCCTGTATAAACGCGGAATACTTTATATACCAAACTGCTTATTTTTTAATTACATCTTGAAGCGTGCCTCAATAATACTCTTTTTCAGTTGCTTTGGTTCGGGTATATTTATTTCTTTATACATATATTTCTTTGTTACTTTGGCAAATTGCCGGTCAAATTTATTGTTTATTTTTCCTATATCGGATATATAAATTATATACGATTAGATACATATATTATATATTTGTCGTCTATTTTTAGTTTAAGTGATTGAATAGATGACTATTAGATATATAATATGTGGAAAGTGTAATAAAATAGTATACTATTTGCAGGAAGTTGTGAATATTTGCCGTAAACACCTAACGACAAATCAAGAAGCCTTTGCTGATAGTAGGCTTCATGTCATCATCAACGACGCCAAGTAAGTTTAAAATTATCATTGTCCACCACTCCACCAAAACGTTCTGGTCATTTAATAATAGTTATATATACGCAATTTCAAATAATTAGTGAAACTAAATAACTTATCACAATAAATTGATAATATACTAATTAAATCATATATATTATTAATATATATATAAGTTGAATTATTTGCGTTAATCGCTAGCTTGTGCATGTAAATTAGGGTGGAGTTGAAAAAGAGCGAGTCGAAGTATGATGTTATTGTGGGAGATTTATCTGATCCTCGTAAAGGAGGGCCTTGCAATCATCTCTACTTCAAATCTTTCTACGAAAGTGTCATTAAGCCCAAACTCAATGACAATGGTATCTTTGTCACTCAGGTCCTTTTATTTCTCTCTTCACGCTCCTTTTCATATATAGTCATAGTGTATCAGAGCTAATTTTTGCGCATTTCAACTAATTTTATGGAATATTTGTTATCTTTCACCGATACAAATACCGTATACGTCTCAAACTATATTGAACATGTTATTATAACAAGCAAAGCTAAACAAAATTTTGATTGTTGCAGGCTGGTTTTGCTGGAATTCTCTCACATAAGGGGTTGTTCTCATCAATTTACCACACTGCTAAGCAAGTTTTCAAGTGTAATTCTACTGTTTTTACACTACATTTGATCTTGTTATTTGATGAGCAATGTTACAATTCCTCTCATCTCTTGATTTCAAAAGGATATCTGATATTTTCAAGAAAATATTACTAAATTCATCTCAGTACTTTTGACTAAGTTTTATAAGACAGTCTTCCGTTATTTTTTGGACCACTATTTCACCTACCATTTAAAAGTTATTTGTTCTTAACTCTTCAAGATGGATTGACCTAGTCTCAAGCTACGTCACGTGAGACTGCTTCGTCAATTTTTTAAAATAATAAATTATATATAAATAATAAATAAATAAAAATATTTAGTATGAATTTTAAAAAATAACATTGCCTATTATTATATTAATTTGCTTATTTGTTAATTCTTTTGAAATAATTACACAAATAGTCGGTCAGATTTATTGTTTACTTTTTAAATGGTATACACAGTTATATACATATTATGCATGAATTTTACATATATTATACACCCACCTGCTATTTGTAGTTTAAAAAATTTATTTGAACAGTTATTTGAGTTAATTCTTCAATTTTTCTTTTTAATATTAACATCGCTTACGAAAAATTCAGTGTACTTTACTTTTAATGCCTAAGCTATGTAAGTATGTCATATTGCAGATGTTATAGCTTACACTGCTCATGTACCATCTTTTGCTGATACACGTGGATGGGTTTTGGTATAGTCCCTTATTTATCTTTTATTCAAATTATCCTACCCCTTTTTTTAATTTCATAATCAATAGCTAAATTATAATTAATTTTCCTATAGGCTTCGAATCAACCATTTAAACTAGATGCTGAGGTTCTTGAGAACAGAATTAAAGAGAGGATTAATGGAGAACTTCAGTATCTTGATGCTGCTTTCATGCTCTCTCGTACTGTTATGAACAAGACTGTTGATACTTCGTAAGTCTAGATTATTATTTTCCGATGTTTGATTATCTGATTTTTTATATTTATTAGGAGGAAAAACATAATTTTTCTAAAATTATATATTTTCTCCAACTAACGCGTAAATTTAATTATTAATCTCTAATACTCAAAATTTTCGTCAAAAAATTTCCAAGGGAAAACATAAGAGAAATTACATTGTTATCGCAGTTAACAAAGTTTATTGGAGTATTATCACTTTTAGCCCCGCCAGAACATTCGACACCCAAAAAAATAATATTAAAATTGTATAAATTTTATATATAATATACAAAAAATATACATTTTTTTGGCTATTATTTTAAGAGTGGTTATACAGTGTCATTTTTCCAAGTTTTATTTCATCATTGTAACTTTTTACAAATATTTGTAACAACTGATTTATTACTTTAATTCAACATATTATTTTATGATGATGATTTGCGTAAATAATTTGGCAATATAGATAATACAAATAAAGAGGTTAGTCATTAATTAAGTTTCAAAATCACGTTTATTTGTTTCTTAAATAACCAAAATTTATTTTCTTTCCTTGTTGTAGGCTTCTGAATGAGACAAATATTTTAACAGAAGAGAATGAGAAGTTCCACTTTGGACATGGACTGCTTGCAGCTGACAGTGTTTGATTAAATCCATTTTAATTTCTATGAATTATTTTGATTGTTATTCAGTACTGTGAGCAAAAGTAAGAAACGAAAATACTGTAATGAAATAAACAAATTTCCCCTGTTAGCTGTTAGAGTTAAATTGATGTAATATTTTTGTCATATTACATTTTTATTGGACCAACCATTACAACCAATGAACCATAGAAATGTCTCATAACTATCAAACACATAATTGAACAATTTCAAGTCCAAAATGATGGTCCTAAACAACGGCCAAAAATGAAAATTGATGTTTATATAATATGTTTGTCATATACTAACATTTTATCAGACAGTAAGGGTGTGTTTGGTATGAAGGAAAACATTTTCCGAAAAATGTTTTCTAATTTTTTCATGTTTGGTTGGCTTAAATGTTTTGGAAAATATTTTCCTTAATGATTTATTATCCTCCAATTGGAGGAAAATATTTTCCTTATCAAAAGAAGGGAAAACATTTTCCAAACATCCTTCTCAACTTTTCTCACCCTCACCAACCCACCCCTCTCCAAAAATAAGTTTTTTTTTTAATTTAAAGATTTAGTTTTTCCGTTACCATCCACCCCACTACCCCCCACGCAAAAAAAGTATTTTTTTACCTTTAATTTTTTTTGCCAATTTTAAATTTTTATTTTTTTATTTTTCTGCACCACCCATCAATTTTTTTATTTTTACATTTTTTTGGGTGGGGGAGGGGTGAGGAGAGTTGCATAAAAAATATTTTCCTAAAAAAACTATTTTCTACTCTCTAACCAAACAACGAAAAATATTTTCCACTTACCAACCAAACAAGAGAAAATAAGTGATAAAACTACTCATTTTCTATAAAAATATTTTCTAGGAAAATATGAAAATATTTTCCTACATACCAAACACACCCCGAATACATCATTTTGATGATGGGATCAGAGCAAGAATGTGAACTTGTATTTATACTCTTTCTTTTATTCCCTGCAATTAATTTCACCATTGATTTCTTGCATAACATTTGTTTACAAGACTACAAAAAATATGCAAACCTCTAAGAAAAAAGAAGGTAACTATAGGAGCAAAAAGGGAAATAAGGTAGACTATACCGTCCATAAAATTCACAGTACAAAACGCCAATAAATAGGAACAATCATAATAAAGCGATAGTTTTTCTTCATTGGGTCATTTTTGATGGATCCGTAAAATTTTAGGCGATGTAGAATCGGTTGCCCGAATTCATGCAGATGACTCGGATTATGAAAATTTGGAAATTGTCCTGAATCTTGTTTTATAGTCTTAAAAAGCCAAAAAATGAGGAATGATCATAGTGAACACATGACTATTGTTCATTAGGTCATTTTTGATGGGCCTGATAACTTTTAGGCGATTAAGAGTCGATTGCCCGAATTCATGCAGATGGCATGGACATAGCACTCGAAAATTTAAAAATCTCCCAATTTCCATTTTATGGCCCTAAAACGCCAAAAAAGAGAAACTATCATGACAGACACATGACTACTGTTTATTAGGTCATTTCTAACGGCCCCCCAAATTTTAGGCGATTCAGAGCTGGTCGTCCGAATTCATGCAGATGGCGTCGACTATAACACATGGACAATTACAAATCGTCATGTATTCCAGTTTTATGGCCCTAAAATGCTAAAAACATGGAACATTCAATGCAAACCAATGACTATTGTTTATTAGGTCGTTTATGATGAGGCCGCAAAAATTTAGACGACTCGAGGTCGCCCACCCAAATTCTTGCTGATGGCATGGACATAGCACATGAAAATTTGGAAATCGTCATGAATTCTTATTTTATGGACCAAAATATCAAAAAACGAGGAACAATCAAGGAAATCCATGATTATTGTTCATTAAGTATATGGGGTTAAAGATCTCTGCAAGGTGGTCTAATGGTGTAAGTTTTGAGGACTATTGTCACGACCCTAGTTCACCAATCGTGAACCTGTCATGACGGCACTCAGTCTTCACGACTAGGTAAGCCTAACACGATGCGGAATATACAATTTTATGAACAAAGGGATAAGATAACAGTGGAAATAACATAAATGAAATGTAATAGGTGCCGCTCGGCACATACACTTCGCCCAAAAACACACTAAGTAACATACTGCCAAGACCTGGATACTCATGGGCAACACAGACTAAGAAAAAGTACAATTGTGGCTCTATACATCAGGAATGTCTATACAACGGAAATAAGGGGAAACAACTGATATCACTAATTAGAATCGAAGAGGACTCTCCGGATCCGCGGACGTAGCAGATCATACCTCAAGTCTCCCGAAAGTGCTCCTAAATCACCTGTAATGTGCCTGATCTGATGTACCTGGGTCTACACAACAAAAGTGTGCAGAAGAGTGGCATGAGTACACCACGGTGGTAACTCAGTAAGTGCCAAGCCTAACCTCGATGGAGTAGTGACGAGGAAGGTTAGGGCCCTACCGAGAAAATAATAACATAATGATAAAAATAGTAATAAGCAGGAATAAGTAAGAATGAATCTGAAATAACAACAATAAAGTAATTACTGCAACCGTCTACAATTAAGCTAACAACGAATAACCAACTCAACATAAATTCAAATCAACAAGTCCAGGATCTACGGGAATTGAACCCGTAGTCCCTCTCTATATCCAACAACTCAGGATCTCCGGGAATTGAACCCGCAGTCCCTACATCAGTGTCTCTGGGTCTCTGGGAATCGAACCCGCGACCCTAGGATCTCCGGGAATTGAACCCGCAGTCCCTACCTCAATATCTCAGGATCTCCGGGAATAGAACCCGCATCCGTGTCTCAATAGCTCAGGATCTCCGGGAATTGAACCCGCAGTCTATATCTCAATAAAATCCGGGTCTTTGGGAATTAAACCCGCAGCCCTTGGATCTCCGGGAATCGAACCCGCAATCCACAAACACTACAACTCCGGGTCTCCGGGAATCGAACCCGCAGCCCTTGGATCTCCGGGAATTGAACCCGCAGTCCACAAACACAAACAATAAGAGGAAAACACAGAGAAATATGAAATACATAACTACAATCACACCAAAACCAGTATCAACAAGTTTTAAGAAGTTCAGGTAAGACATGTAGGCACTTAGACAGATAATCCTATCTAACCATGCTTTTCTAACGAATATAAGGTAAATGTTACAATTTAATTAACTAAATAACAAGAATATCACAATTTGAACAGTTCAAGTAAGGTGGTTTCCAACAATCTACACATGTACACGCTCGTCACCTCGCGTACAAGGCATTTAAATTAACACATAATATCCTAGGGGAGAAGGTTCCCACACACGAGGTTAGACAACCCACTTACCTCAATTCCGGTACAAAACCGCTAAGAAACGACTCCCTTGCCACGAGTATCCAACTTCGAGTGGCCCGAATCTAGTCAAACCAATTACACAGTGTAAATAACATCGCAAGTAACTAATTACAATGATCAAATTAAAGCTACGACGCGAATACGGGTGAAATGACCAAAATACCCCTACAGTCATCGGCTCGGAATCAAAATATTTTTTACGTTTTCAGAACCCTCTTACTCTCACGAGTCTAACCATACCAAAACTATACAATTTGCATGTCATTTCGACCCTCAAATCAAGGATTTATCATTTTTCAACTTTAGGGCTCAAAATCCCAATTTTTAGCATCCAAACACGGATAAAAATAGAAACCAGCAGAAATAATCATGTAGAAACATCAAAATAAAGGTCTGATATTTATCTCCTTGATGAGACGAGAACAACGCCGCGAAAATCACCTCAATCGGAGCTCTAGAACTCAAGATATGCCCAAAATACTAAACTTCTCGGTTTTAAACACTGTTCATGCCCATTTTCCGCTTTTGCGGATAATTTTCGCATATGCGGGACCGCTTTTGCAGTTCTATTTCCGCTTTTTGTGGTTCCGCATCCGCGGTCAAATTCCGCTTTTGCGGTTCTGACAAACACCAGCACTTTTCTCGGCACGAAAACGAGCATAACTTCCTCATACGATGTCCAAATTCGACGATGCTTTTTGCTATGGCTCCGAAATTACGATACGGATCTAATGGTTCAAACAAAACTGAATTTTGAGATCATTTACTTAATATTTTACCCTTTTATGCTCAAAGAAGAAATGTTGAAACATCAAATAAGAGCGTGATCACAACCCGAAACACACCCGAGGCTCCCGGGACCCCAATCAATCATACCAACCAACCCCAAAACACATTACGGACTTGCTCGAGGCCTCAAACCACATCAAACAACTCTAAAACCAAGAATTACACCCCGATTCAAACTTTATGAACTTTAAAGTTTCCAACTTCTATTTCCGATGCCGAAACCTATCAAATCGCGTCCGATTGACTTCAAATTTTGCACACACGTCCAAAATGATATATCGAAGCTACAGAAACTTTCGAAATTCCATTCCGACCCTCGGATCAAAATCTCACCTATCAACCGAAATTCGCCAAACTACTAACTTTGCCAATTCAAGCGTAATTCTACACCAGTCATCACAAAAATATTCCGGACACACTCCTAAGTCCCAAATCACCTAACGAAGCTATCCGGACCATAAAATTCGCATTTCAAGCCCGATATCAAAATTTCCACTTCCGTTCAAGCTTCTTAAAAACCTTCAAATTCCTACCTTTACCCAAATGACTCCAAAATGACCTACGGACCTCCGAATTCATTTCCGATCGCGCTCCCAAATCCAGAATCACTATACGGAGCTACGTCCAGTCTCGAAATTCCAAACGGACATCGATAACGCTGAAATGCACTTCAAGTCAAACTTATGAAATTTCTTCCAAAATGCTAACTTCCACAATAGGTGCCAAAATGCTTCCGGGTTATCCAAAACCTGAACCGGGCATACGCCCAAGTCCGATATCATTATACGAACCTGCTGGACCCTTCAGATCTTGATTCTGAGGTCGTTTACTCAAAAATTCAATCTTAGTTCATTCTTTCAACTTAAAGATTTTCAAATGAGAATTTTCATTTAAATTTAACTCCATCTCCCTGAATTTAGATTTCGACCGTGCAAACAAGTCATAATACCCGAAATGAAGCTGTTCATGCACGGAGCGCTAGTACTTAAAACGACCGGTCGGGGCGTTACATTCTCTCCCACTTAAATATACGTTCGTCCTCGAACGTGCTGAGAACTGTACTAGAGCAGTCTGAAATTATTTTTTTAGCATCTTATGCACCTTCCTGTGCTTCCAGAACTCAGCTGAGCACATTAGCCTGATATAATCTGAAGATATTCCCTTTTATTCAAACAAATAAGTCTTAGAGCCTAATTCCAACATCCGGAATTCTATGTCAGGCCTTTTTTCATCAAGAGATCACTCAATTATTCACCACACGCCGTCCTTAAACATGACTGCACAACTTTACTGGATTCTTACATTGCAACACAAAATCCACAGGACCACGATAATATTTTATGATCAAATTAGCCAAATTTCAACGAATTAGATGCTCCCATTGCACCTCATGACCTACATAGGTCTTGTTCTAACTTTTACAACACTGACACGACGGAAGAGATGTGCCGATATTCATAACCAAATATTGAATCAACAATTCATTGGATCTATACTCCCGACAAGATCCATTACCTTGTCCTAAACCAGAGAATGATCTTTTCTCTATAATATACTTCATATAATCAGTTTGCACTGACCCCAAATCCAATAACCTCATCTCACCCAGTACGAACTGCTCAGGCGATAAGCCACCTAAGACATAATCAAAAGTCCCGCAAGATGACATAATGTGCCAGTAGGCTACTAATTAGTACGTGATACAAAAGGAAGGTGAACACTAGAGAGAACTATTCAACTCTCACACTAACATGGACTTCCTCGGAAAAATAGGAAACAGAACACATAAAAGCAATTATGGACACTGAAATAAACATCACACTGTTGCGGCGTGCAACCCGATCCCAACAATATCACACTTTTGCGGCGTGCAACCCGATCCCAACAATATACCCATGGCGGCATGCCACCCGATCCAAACAATATAACTATGGCGGCGTGCCACCCGATCCAAATATAAAACTCACACAAGGAGCCATACGTCGAGCTGAATAGCACATCACATCAAAATACTGAATATCGATCATAAGGAAACATATAGCGTTATAGGCTACAAACTCAAGCACAACTGAGGTGCGATACATGATCTAAGTATCAAGAGCCATCATGCTCATATAACATCACCGCCGAGCGGAACCTCAACACATAAGGAATTTACCAAGCCGTCTCACAACTCATATGGCGTAATATATCTTTACATGAATTAACTAACCGCGAAATAAGACCGCGACTATTCCTACACATAAGGGGGCATTGCTGGAAGAAACACAACTGGCCTGATGCAAGGCTCACTTCCACATTTAAATCTATCCACCGACCTTAAGTCTATCCTGGTCGTGCCAAGCTAAGCCAATAATATTTCACAGGTCTATAACCCGATAAGCAGAGTGCCCTCCAGGCATAAATTCTCGAATGGATGATATCACCAAAATCCTCATACTTAGTTTAAATTTCTAACCAATCAAGTGACTACATGTCACACCTATATAATCTTCTTGTGGGACAAGCTCCCACCATCTTCCGAATAATTAAACGGGCCTATATATTCAAACCACCGGCTGCACTAACAGTGAAAAACGATCAGGAGTCCCTAACCGGGATGCAAAGCCTTTCTCACAGAACACCGATCTCAAGTGATACTGACGTTAATACCCATCTTACTCAAAACACTGAAACTCCTTTCCCGCTCATCCGAGCTCTTTATATCACATTCATTGACCAAACTGCGACCTTGGTCCTTACTTCAAATTCCATACCACTCACTGCACCTCACGTGCCGATATACGATAGACACGATTTCCATCACAGCTCTAGAACTGACGATAGGCTAATACTTTATCACATAAGACTTTTCCATTTAACTCACTTCAGGAGAACTATAGCAACATACAGGCGAATTCTCATAGCCATCGAATATGCCAATCTCTAAGTAGTGGTCCAAGCCACCATAACCCTTTCCGAGATCCGCCTACTACTTAACAGGCCCATAACAGAAGAATACTTCGGAATAACATCAATTATTGCGGCCGACAAGCCTCAAATGCACCGCCACAAATCACATGCATAACTCGATCATGTTCCATGAACCGATCACTGACACCAATATGCCAACTCAACTATGGCTAATCAACCTACTTCCTTCCAGATTATCCTTGATTGACTTAGAAATGTTAATATCTCCCTTCAATACCTAACTTATTCCAACCGCACTCACCCCGAGTGACCTTAAATCATGAGGCCATGCTATCTCAAGAACGACGACCATTTCATGTCTCTCAAATACTACACCACAAGTCAAAACATCATAGAACATTTTGTGCCTTTCTTCATAAGTTGCTTCAAAAGCTTGACTCTCAACTGTACTTATAGACTTAGAATTATCAAGCACCACACTTCACCTCTTGAATTCACTAGGACCGCTATTGAGAGCCATCCGGCTCTAACTTGTCCCAGTAAGCAACCAACTCTACTGAATTTTATAACATATGAATACCCTCTGGATAAAGCACCCAGCGGAATCACTTCCCGCGAAGCCTGCACCTATACGAGACATAAATCATGAATCTTCCCTCAAGTTTGAACATGAGCCAGTAAGGCTAACCATAACATGCATTCAACAATTCATATACTCAAATTACCACTCATGGTCCTTTTCCGTAGCTGCAATAACCCATTAATACGCTAATACCCAGAATTCACGCAGGTAATTAACCATGCGACCCAATCGTAAACGGTGGGACTCTCCCACTTAGCTCAAAGCCACTATTACACGACTCTCGAACACATTAGAACCATTCTCTCAAGTCATTTACTCTTATTCAACTGCAATTCACTTGATCCAACGAACATAACCACATGTGCCCTATTAGCACTCTGACACCATAGGGTATGACCTCATTCCAATACAACCAAACATCTTCCCGCTCCATGCACCGAGCATTCTTTACCAATGACAACTTAAGACATACTGTGATTCTCACACATCTATGAAGTACCATGTAGCCTTTGTCAAAAAAATTTCCTTCACTCGTGCCATTCTCGGCCAAATTTCCACAACAGAAACATCAAAAGTCCCAACATCATACCATACGAGCCTCAACTCTTTCCCATCCGCAAGTTTTCAAGAACTTTTTGAATAGTACCTAAATACATCGCAGGCCAAATCTGATATGACACATGACCCATAATTTGATCGTTGATAGTGAAATCCTTTCACTTGGCACGAAGCCTTAAGATACATCTTGCTAATCCATGACAATAGCCTTTATCATTTGTACGTCTTCATCATAAGACAGCCCAAGACATTCGTTTGGTACATGTCCTTCTTAAGACAGTTAAACTCATTTCCCCCAGTATCTCTGCTGGCTGAATTCTTCGCTAAATAGATATCTCATATGAACCATATAGTCTTTATTACCACTAACTATCTTTAGATCTACATCCACCTTGTGATTCTACCTTTACTGTGACGATTAGGCAGTTAAGTAAACCTTCTCAAGACCGTACTTATCAACCGAATGTCGGAACCTAGTGCACCCCCATGTGCACAATTGAAGATTTCTCAATTCTCTTGCATTATCGATATGGATGACACGCTGTAACAATGGTTGAGTACATTCTTGACTCCCTTGAAATCCCTCTGCAGCATCACGAACCGTCGGCGCATACTTGATACCGAGTGCGCAATTTCAATACACGAGTGGATGCAAAAGAACATATGACATAGGCTCCAACCGAATAAATGGCGCACGATAAGGAATTCAAAGAATTGAAGAGTTTCCTAAACAGTTACATAGCCTCTCATAGATAATTACAGACGTCTCCGTATTAATCAGCGAGACTCTAAATAACCGGTCCGTGTCCCGTGACTCCTATGAACCTAGGGCTCTGATACCAACTTGTCACAACCCTTGTTCACCAATCGTGAACATGTCATGACGGCACCCAGTCCCCCGCGACTAGGTAAGCCTAACACGATGCGGAATATACAATTTCATCAACAAAAGATAAGATGACAGCGGAATAATGTAAATGAAATGTAATAAGTGCCGCTCGGCACATACACTTCGCCAAAAACACACTAGGCAACATACTACCAAGACCCGAAAACCCACGGGCAACACAGACTAAGAAAAAGTACAACTGTGGCTCTATACATCAAGAATGTCTATACAATGAGAATAAGGGAAATAACTGATATCACTAATGAGAATAGAAGGAGACTGTCTGGATCCGCGGACGTGGCAGATCGTACCTCAAGTCTCCTGAAGTGCTGCTACATCACCTGAAATGTGCCTGACCTGATGTACCTGGATCTGCACAACAAAAGTGTGCATAAGAGTAGTATGAGTACCCCCCGGCGGTACTTAGTAAGTGCCAAGCCTAACCTCGATGGAGTAGTGGAGAGGAAGGTCAGGGCCCTACTTAGAGACAATAACACAATGATAATAAAAATAATAAGCAGTTTAAATAAGAATGAATATGAATTAACAACAATAAAGTAATTACTGCAACCGTCTACAATTAAGCTACAACAAGTAACCAACACAACATAAATTCAATTTAGCAAGTCCAGGATCTACGGGAATTGAACCTGCAATCCTTCTCTATATCCAACAACTCAGGATCTCCGTGAATTAAAGCCTCAGTCCCTACATCAGTGTCTCCGGGTCTCCGGGAATTGAACCCGCAGCCCTAGGATCTCCGAGAATTGAACCCGCAGTCCATACCTCAATATCTCAAGATCTCCGGGAATCGAACCAGCAGTCCGTGTCTCAATAGCTCGGGATCTCCGGGAATTGAACCCGCAGTCCGTATCTCAATAAAACTAAAGGTCTCCGGGAATCGAACTTGCAGCCCTTGGATCTCCGGGAATCGAACCCGCAGTCTTTATCTCAATATCTCAATAAACTCTGGGTCTTCGGAAATCGAACCCGCAGCCCTTAGATCTTCGGGAATCAAACCCGCAGTCCGTGTCTCAATATGTCAATAAACTCCGGGTCTCCGGGAATGAAACCCGCAGCCCTTGGATCTCCGAGAATCTAACCCACAGTCCCAATAACAGTATCTCTGGGTCTCCGGGAATCGAACCCGCAGCCTATATCTCAAGATCTCCGGGAATCGAACCCGCAGTCTGTATCTCAATAAATATGTCAATAAACTCCGAGTCTCAGGGAATCTAACCCGCAGCCCTTGGATCTCCGGAATCGAACCCGCAATCCACAAATAATAACACTCCGGGTCTTTGGGAATCGAACCCACAACCCTCCGGATCTCTGGGAATCGAACCCGCAGTCCACAAACACTACAATAATAAAAAGGAAAGCACAGAGAAATATGAAATACATAACTACAATTACACCAAAACCAGTATCAACAAGTCTCAAGAAGTCCAAGTAAGACGAGTAGGCACTTAGACATATAATCCTATCTAACCATGCTTTTCTAACGAATATCAGGTAAATGTTACAATTTAATCAACTAAATAACAAGAATATCACGATATGAACAATTCAAGTAAGGTGGCTTCCAACAATCTGCGCATGTACACACCCGTCACCTCGCGTACACGACATTTAAATTAACACATAATATCATAGGGGAGAAGGTTCCCCCACGCGAGGTTAGACAAGCCACTTACCTCAATTCCGGTACGAAACCGCTAAGAGACAACTCTCTTGCCACGAGTATCCAACTCTGAGTGGCCCAAATCTAGTCAAACCAATTATACAGTGTAAATGACATCGCAAGTAACTAACTACAATGATAAAATTAAAGCTACAGCGCGAACGCGGGTGAAATGACCAAAATACCCCTGCAATCATCGGCTCGGAATCAAAATATTTTTACGTTTTCAAAACCCTCGTACTCTCACGAGTCTAACCATACCAAAACTATACAATTTGCATGTCATTTCGACCCTCAAATCAAGGATTTATCATTTTTCAACTTTAGGGCTCAAAATCCCAATTTTTAGCATCCAAACACGGATAAAAATAGAAACCAGCAGAAATAATCATGTAGAAACATCAAAATAAAGGTCTGATATTTATCTCCTTGATGAGATGAGAACAACGCCACAAACATCACCTCAATCGGAGCTCTAGAACTCAAGATATGCCCAAAATACTAAACTTCTCGGTTTTAAACACCGTCCAGGCCCATTTTCCGCTTTTGCGGATAATTTTCGCATATGCGGAACCTCTTTTGCGGTTCTATTTCCGCTTTTGCGGTTCCGCATCCGCGGTCAAATTCCGCTTTTGCAGTTCTGACAGACACTAGCACTTTTCTCGGCACGGAAACGAGCATAACTTCCTCATACGATGTCCAAATTCGACGATTCTTTTTGCTATGGCTCCGAAATTACGATACAGATCTAATGGTTCAAACAAAACTGAATTTGGAGATCATTTACCTAATATGGTACCCCTTTATGTTCAAAGAAGCAAAGGTTGAAACATCAAATAAGAGCGTGATCACAACCCGAAACACACCCGAGGCCCCCGGGACCCCAATCAATCATACCAACCAACCCCAAAACACATTACGGACTTGCTCGAGGCCTCAAACCACATCAAACAACTCTAAAACCATGAATTACACCCCGATTCAAACTTTATGAACTTTGAAGTTTCCAACTTCTATTTCCGATGCCGAAACCTATCAAATCGCGTCCGATTGACTTCAAATTTTGCACACACGTCCAAAATGATATATCGAAGCTACAGAAACTTTCGAAATTCCATTCCGACCCTCGGATCAAAATCTCACCTATCAACCGAAATTCGCCAAAATACTAACTTTGCCAATTCAAGCGTAATTCTACACCGGTCATCACAAAAATATTCCGGACACACTCCTAAGTCTCAAATCACCTAACGAAGCTATCCGGACCATAAAATTCGCATTTCGAGCCTGATATCAAAATTTCCACTTCCGGTCAAGCTTCTTAAAAACCTTCAAATTCATACCATTACCCAAACGACTCCAAAATGACCTACAGACCTCCGAATTCATTTCCGATCGCGCTGCCAAATCCAGAATCAATATACGGAGATATGCCCAGTCTCAAAATTTCCAACGGAAATCGATAACGCCGAAATGCACTTCAAGTCAAACTTATGAAATTTCTTCCAAAATGCTAACTTCCACAATAGGTGCCAAAAGGCTCCCGGGTTAACCAAAACCCGAACCGGGCATACGCCCAAGTCCGATATTATTATACGAACCTGCTGGACCCTTCAGATCCTAATTCCAAGGTCGTTTACTCAAAAATCCAATCCTAGTTCATTCTTTCAACTTAAAGCTTCTAAAATGGGAATTTTTATTTAAATTTAACTCCATCTCCCTAAATTTAGTTTCGACCGTGCAAATAAGTCATAATACCCGAAATGAATCTGTTCATGGCCTCCACGGAGCGCTAGTACTCAAAATGACTGGTCGGGTCATTACATACATGAAAATTTAAAGATTATCTTGAATTCCTGTTGTATAGCCCTAAAACACCAAAAAATTAGGAACAATCATTGGCCAACCCATGACTACTGTTCGTTAGATCGTTTCTGATTGTCCGTAAAAATTTAGTCAATTCAAAGCCAGTCGCCCGAATTCATGCAGATGGCGTGGTACATCACGCGAAAATTATTAACCGTCTTGAATTCCTATTTTATGGAGCTAAAATGCTAACAAAATAAGGAACAATGATGGTGAACACATGATTATTATTTATTAGGACGTTCATGATGGACCCGCAAAATTTTAGGCATTTCGGAATCGATCGTCCGAATTTATGCTTATGGCGTAGTCTATATCATATTAAAATTTAGAAATAATTTAGAAATTTTGTTTTATGGCCCTAAAACGTCATAAAATAAGGAACGGTCATGGCGAAACCATGACTATTGTTCATTAGGTCATTTTTGATGGCCCCGCAAAACTTTTAGAAGATTCGAAGCTGGTTGCCCGAATTCATGCAGATGACATGGATTGTAACACACGAAAATTTAGAAATCGTATAGAATTATTATTTATGGAACTAAAATAAAAAAATAGTAACGATCAAGATGAACCCATGACTATTGTTCATTAGGTTGTTACTTATAGGCCCATAAAATTTAAGGTGATTCTGGGCCGGTCAGCCGAATTCATGCAGATAGCGTGGATTATAGCACAAGGAAATTTCAAAATCGTTGTATTCCTGTTTTATGGACCTATTACGCCAAAAAATGAGGAACGATCATGGCGGAGCGATTACTATTGTTCATTAGGTCATTTCTTATGGGCACGTAGAATTTTAAGCGATTTGAAGTCGATTGCTTGAATTCATGTAGATGTCGTGGACTATAGCACATGAAAATTTGAAAATCATCTTGAACTTCTATTTATGGCCCTAATACATCAAAAAACGAGGAACGGTCATGGCAAACCCATGACTATTTTTTATTAGGTCGTTTCTAATTGGCCCAAATTTTTTAGACAGTTCGAAGCCGGTTTCCCGAATTCATGTAGATGGCTTGGACTATATCATATGAAAAGTTGAAAATCATTTTGAATTTTTATTTTATGACCCTAAAACACTAAAAAATAAGAGATGGTTATGGTGAACCCATTATTATTGTTCATTTGGTAGTTCTGATTAGACTACTAATTTTAAGTGATTTAGGGTCGGTCGCCCGAATTCTGCGGATGGCATGGCCTAACGATCATGAAAA
Organism: Nicotiana noctiflora; assembly: GCA_032618575.1. Classification (NCBI taxonomy): domain Eukaryota; kingdom Viridiplantae; phylum Streptophyta; class Magnoliopsida; order Solanales; family Solanaceae; genus Nicotiana; species Nicotiana noctiflora. The sequence continues at coordinate 585,735 of JASVEL010012608.1, forward strand.
AATGATGACTATTGTTCAGGTCATTTCATATGGGCCCGTAAACTTTCAGGCGATTCGGAGCCGGTCACTCGAATTCATGCAGATGGCATGGACTATCGCATACAAAGATTTGAAAGTATTGAATTTCTATTTTATGGACCTAAAACATCAAAAAGGAAGAACGCTCATGGAGAACCCATGACTTTGTTCATTAAAGTTTTTGATTTTCATAAAATTTTAGATAATTCAGAGCCGATCTCCCAAATTCATGTAGATAATTTGGACTATAGCAGATGACATTTAGAAATCGTCTTGAATTTTAATTTATGAACCTAAAACGCTTAAAAACTAGGAACAATTATGGGGAACCCATTATTATTGTTCATTTAGTAGTTTCTGAGAGTCCCACATAATTTTAGGTGATTTAGGGTCGGTCGCCCGAATTCATGCATATGGCGCAACCTATAGCACACGAAAATTGGGAAATCATCTTGATTTCCTATTTTACGGTCCTAAAACACCAAAACACGAATAACAATCATGTCCAACACATGATTTATGTTAATTAGTTTTATTTCTGATGGCCCTCAAAAATTTAGGCAATTCAAAGTGAATCGCCTGAATTCATGCTGATTGTGTGGATAACATGCAAAAAAATTACTAATTGTCCTGAATTTTTGTTTTATGGTCCTAAAATGTAAAAAAAATAAAGAATCCATGACTATTTCTTATTAGGTCATTTTTTGACTATTTCTTATTAGGTCATTTTTTATGGGACTACAAAATATTAGGCATTTTGGGCAGTAGTCTGAATTTATGTTGATGGCGCAGACTATAACACAAGAAAATTTATAAATTATTTAGAATTTTTATTTTATGGCCCTAATATGCAAAAAAATGAGGAAAGGTCATGGAGAACCTACGACTATTGTATATTAGTTCATTTTTTACGGGGCCACAAATTTTTTGGCGTTTCGGGGCCGATTGCCCGAATTCATGCGGATGACGTGGACTATAATACACAAAAATTTGGAAATCGTCATGAATGCCTATTTTATGATCGCAAAAGGCCAAAAAATGAGGAATGGTCGCGGCGAACCCATGACTATTGTTAATTAGGTCGTTTCTAAAGAGCTCGCAAAATTTGACGATCCTAGGCCGATAGTTCGAATTCATGCAGATGATATGGACTTTAGCAGATGAAAATTTGGCAATAGTTTTGAATATAGGTTTTATAGACCTAAAATGCCAAAAAATAAGGAACAGTCATGCCGAACTCATGACTATTGTTCATTAGGTTTTTTTTAAAGGCCCGCAAAAATTTTCGCGATTCGGAGTTGGTCACCTGAATTCATGCATATGATGTGGACTATAGCGCAAAATTTAAAAATCATCATGAATTCCTGATTTATGACCCTAAAGCACAAAAAAAAGGAACAATTATGATAAAACCATGACTATTTCTCATTAGGTCGGTTCAATTGGGGGGGATACGAAGCTGGTCGCCTGAATTCATACAATTGGTGTGAACTACATCCCACAAAAAATAGGAAATCATCATGAATTCCCACTATGTGGCCCTAAACACTAAAAAATGAGTAACGATTATGACAAACCCATGATTATTTTATTAGGTCATTTCTGATGGGCCCACAAAGTTTTAGGCGATTGGGAGCTGGTTGCCAGAATTCATGCATACGGAATGGACTATAGCACACGAAAAATTAGAAATCGTCCTAAATTCCTATTGTATGGCTCTAAAACACCAAAAATGAAGAATGTTCATGGGAAACCCATGACTATTGTTCGTTAGATCGTTTTCTGTGGACCCACAAAATTAGCGATTTAGAGCTAGTAGCCCGATAATTTTGCCGGCCCATCAAAAATGACTTAAGGAACAATAGTCATCGCCTCTCTATGTTCGTTCCTAGTTTTTGGTATTTTAGGACCGTAAAATTGAAATTCTGCCCGATCCCCAAATTTTTGTGTATTATAGCCCATGCTATCTGTATGAGGACAAGCGACAAGAACTAGATCGCCTAAAATTTTGTCGGTCCATAAAAAAGATCTAAATAGTAATAATCATCGCCTTGCCATTCCGAATTCCGAACCGAACCAAATTATTTCAAAATTTCGGTTTCGGTTTTTTCGGTATTTCGGTCTAATTCGGTACTAAATTTTCGGTATTTCGGTATTTCGGTTCGGTTCTCGGTATTAAAATTCTAAAATTTCGGCATTTCGGTTAAACCGAAATACCAATCTTTAAAACTCAAAAGTCCTTTTCTTTATTACCCAGCCGACCAGCCCACTCCCAAGTCCCCATCGCTCCACCAGCCCAATTGCCCCCCAAGCCCAGTATCTACTCTAAAGTCTAAACCAATCTTTAGGTTAGAGGCTTTGGCAATTTCGGTCGACTCTCAGCCATCTCTCTCCAATCTCCATTTCCGACTCCTCATACCCCCAAAGTGTTGAGCGGCGATTTGGGCTTTGGCGATTTCCAACACCTCATTCCTCACTCCTCAGTCCTCAGTCATCAATCACGATTCACGCTGGCCACTGCTATTGTGAGTTGCGAATTGCCGTCTGCCGACTTGTGAACTTGTGATTTCCGGCGATTGGGCTTTGGCTATTACAGTAGAACTTGTGATTCACGCTGCTAGTTTCAATTTTCAAAGGTATGTTTCTACTTTCTAGCGATTTCTACTGTAATATTCCCTGTAATATTCTCTGTAATACTCCAAATCCAATTCATTCCTTATTGGGGAAATTCGAAGCTACTGCTAGTTTTGTTGCAACTGGTTTTAGGCAGTGATTGACCGGTGACTTAGCAGGAATTTATTTTCTGAGAGGGCAGTGTTTGTCTTATTTTCATTAGATGGTTGTATTTTATCGTTTCATGGTCACTTTGCTAGTTTGCTTTACGTAAATTTTCAGATTAGCTTCCAAGAGTTCAAAAACTAACTAAAAAAGAACCTGGTCTTGTTGATCGAATTGTTGTTGCTAACAAAAATGTAGCCAGAGTTTATGTAAGTAGTTCTTCACCTGGGCAGAATCGGCGATCAAACAAGTTGTGAGCTTCTCTCTTTGGTCGTTTAGATTGTTGCTCCATTTATGTAGTTATTGCTGAATATATAACCTTATGGTCTGTAAGTTGTATAGTAGATTGTTGCTCCATGTATTCTGGTTCAGTTCTACATGATGTAGTTGTGCTGTAATGTTTGTTGATTTACAGAGAAAATTTGAACTAGGTTGGACTATTATCCATCTGTTTCTTTTACATGTTATTTTTTAAATATATGAGTGTTAATTTGTGTTTATATTTGTTTAATTTGGTATAGATGGCAGATACAAGTAGAGTAAGTGATGCTGGTTCAAGTGAAAGTTTACCTATAACGGTAGATAGTAACACCAACACCATTGATACTCAAGATTCCAAGAAAAGGAAAGCCATGCAACCTAGGTCTGACGTTTGGAACCACTTTGATAAAATTGAGGTTAATGGGGTTGGGAAAGCACAGTGTCGATATTGTAAACAAGCCTATGCGGCTACTTCATCTAGGAATGGAACAACAGGATTGAAGAATCATTTGCTTAGATGCAAAGAATACCCACTTAATATTGATAAAGATAAGAGTCAAACAAAGATAAATTTTCAATCTTGCCAAAATGGTGAAGGATCAATTTGGAAATTTGAACAAGAAGTGGTTAGGAGGGCCTTAATTGAGATGATAGTTATTGATGAACTACCATTTAGCTTTGTAGAAAATGAAGGCTTTATGAAGTTTATGAGAAAAACTCAACCACTATTTCGTCTTCCTTCTCGTAGAACAATAACAAGGGATTGTTATGAAGTTTACGGTGAATTGAAGCAAAATCTAAGAAGGTCTTTTAGAGAAGCACAACCAAAAATTTGCCTCACAACAGACACATGGACTTCATTACAAAGAATAAATTATATGTGTTTGACAACCCACTTCATTGATAGGGATTGGAAGTTGCATAAAAGAATACTAAATTTTTGCCCTATCACTAGTCATAAGGGTGAAGATATGGCTAAAGTTATTAGGGATTGTTTGCTTGAATGGAAATTAGACAAGATTTTTACTATTACGGTGGACAATGCTTCTTCAAATGATGTCACAGTCAAAGAATTATCTAAACAGTTAGACATGTGGAAAACTAATATGATGAGTGGTAAACATCTTCATGTGAGATGCATGGCTCATATACTAAATCTAATTGTGCAAGATGGTTTGAAGGAACTTGATGCTTCTGTGACACGTGTTAGAAATATTGTGAGGTATGTGAGATCTTCGCCTGCAAGGACCTTAAAGTTTAAACAGTGTTGTGCACATGTAAATGTGGAATGTACCAAAACGTTGTGTTTGGATGTTCCTACTAGGTGGAATTCCACCTATTTGATGTTGGACACAGCACAAAACTTTGAAAAGGCCTTTGACAAGTTTCATCTTTTTGATGATGGATTTTCTGCTTATCAATGTTCTCATCTTTATGAAGATGGTAGTAGTGCAGGTCCTCTTGAATCTAATGATTGGGTGAATGTGAGGAATGTGATGGAGTTTCTTGCAAGATTTCACGAGCTAACTAAAAAAGTTTCAGGTTCACGTTATGTCACTTGTAATTCTCATTTTGAGGATGTTTCTGAACTTTATTGTCATTTGAAAATGTGTTTAGCTAGTGAGGATGAGCATTTGAGAAAAATGGCTGAGCGAATGCAAGAAAAGTTCAAGAAGTATTGGGGTGAGCCTGAAAAGATGAATAAAATGATTTTTATTGCTTCTGTCTTGGATCCACGTAACAAATTTGAATATGTTGAGGGAGCACTTGAAGAACTTTTTGGGGAGGAAAAGGGGAAGAAAATAAATGCTGAGGTGTATGCTTATATGAATTCTTTGTTTGGGGAGTATCTAAAAAAGTATTCAACTGGATCTTGTCCTCAATCTCCATCTAGATCTACTTCATGTAGTAACACATCTAATACATCTAGTGGGAGTGTTATAAGTGCATAAAAAATAAGGACTAAGCTTAGCTTGAAGAAACAAAAGGAAGACAATGGAAGTGGGAGTGCTAAATCGGAGTTGGATAAATACATTAGTGAAGAACAAGAGCCTTTTAGTGAAGAATTTGATATATTGAGTTGGTGGAAAACACATGCTCCTAGATTTCCTATTCTTTCAGAGTTGGCTCGTGATGTGTTGGCCATTCCAATTTCTAGTGTAGCGTCGGAATGCGCATTTAGCACCGGTGGTCGTATTCTTGATTCATTTAGGAGTTCATTGACTCCTAAATGTGTGCAAGCTCTTATTTGTGTTCAAGATTGGCTTAGAGAAGATAAAAATCCTATTAGTGTTGAAGAAGACTTGAAGTATCTTGAGGAACTCGAGCTTGGTAAGCTTTAATATTTTGTGTATTTTAGTTCAAAATAATATATCATGGTTTTTCATTTGTATGACATATTTGGTCGAATTATCTATAGATATGGAAAATAATGGAAGCACTACTAGCATTGTTTGATATATAGTTGCAAACTTGCAACTTGCATCTTGAGTGGTAAGTTTAATACTCTATTTGTTTGGTGATATACTTAATACTTTTGTAGTTTTGTTTTATTATCATCAAAATATTATATTCTAACTTATGATTTATATTTAGGTTCAAGTGCAATCATGCCTCGTGCTCCTAAAGTACGCGCCGATATTTGGGAACACTTTGAGGTGAAAGAAGATAATGGAGAAGTTCGCAAAGTAGAGTGCAAGCATTGTGGTCGAGTCTATAGTGCTCATCCAAAGAGGGATGGAACATCTAGTTTAAGGAGTCATGTTAAATATTGTCTTGGGCGTCTTGCTGAAATCCGTATTTAAGAATTAAGACTGTTTTTGTTGAGGGATGCCCTCTTTGTTTTTGTTGCATTATGTTTAACTGTTAAGACTGTTTTTGCACTGTATGTTTAAGTGTTAAGACTGTTTTTGTTGCACTGTGTTTAAGCATTAACTATTAGGTATTAATATTGTTGCACTGTTAATTTAATTTTGTTGCATAAGCTGCATCTGTTGACTATTGCACTGTTGAATTTTCAGCTAAATTTGCAGCTTTAGTTCTCATTTCTCATAAACATTTCAAGCCTTAGATAAAGGCTTGGCAGTGATTGTAGACTTTATTGATAAAGGCTGGCAGTGTTTGTAGACATTTCAATTCAGGCACATAATTTGATTGGATATCTTATTTTGTCACAAACTTCAACAAGCACACCTTAAAATTCTGCCAAAAACGGTAAAATACTAAAATGCAGTGTAAAACTTCAACTTGCTGCTTATTCCAACTTCCAAGTGATGAAGTTGCAGTAACCTGGAAAACAAAGATTACGGTGTTAGGTGTTTCCATTGATTATTAAGCGATTATTAAACCGAAACCGTACCGAAACCGTACCGAACCAAATAAGAAATACCGAACCGTACCGAAATATTTTGGTATGGTATTTGGTATATACAATTGATAAACCGAATACCGAAATACCGAATCGAAATTCTTAAATCGCCTTGCCATTGCCGTTTCTTATTTTTAGCGTATTATGGCCATAAAATAGGAATTTTGCCTAATTATCATATTTTCGTGTGATATAGCCTACTCCATATGCATGGACTGGGCGACCGGATCCCGATCGCCTAACATTTTGCGGGCAAACTACAAATAACCTAAGGAACAATAGTCAACACCTCTCCATGACAAATTACCCACTTTACGGTCGTAAAACTAGAATTTCGACTGATTTCTAGATTTTCGTGTGCTATGTATCCCACGCCATCTGCATGAGGCCATGCAACTAGATGCGGATTGCCCATAGTTTTGCTGGCCCATCAGAAACGACCTAAAGAACAATAATCACCACCTTGCCATGACCGTTCCTCATTTTTTTTAGCATATTAAGGCTATAAAACTCGAATTTTGCCCGTCCCAGATTTTTGTGCCCTATAGCCCACGCCATGTGCATGGGGCAGAGTAATTGGACCCGAATCGTATAAAAATTTTGACGTACTATAATTGCCATTGTCTCGCCATGATCGTTCTTCGTATTTCATCATTTTAGACATATAATTGAAATCCTGCCCAATTCATAAATTTTAGTGTGCTTATAGCCCACGCTATCGTCATGGGGCCGAGCAATCGTACCCAGATAGCCTAAAATTTTGATGGCCCATAAAAAATAACCTAAGGAACAATAATCATCACCTCTATATGACCTATCCTTTTTTTTTTTAATATTTTAGGGCCATAAAATTAGAATTTTTCTCGATTTCCTAATTTTCGTGTGCTGCAGCTCACGCCAACTGCATGGGGCCGAGCGGCTGGACTCGGATCGCCTATAATTTTGCTTGCCAATCAAAAATGTCCTAAGGAACAATAGTCATCACCTCATCATGACCGTCACCCATATTTAGCATTTTAGGGCCATAAAATAAGAATTTTGCCCGATTCAAATTTCATGTGCTCTAGCCCACGCCATCTGCATGGGACCGGGCAATCACACCCCGATAGCCTAAAAGTTTTGAAAACCTATCAAAAAAATCATAAGGAAGAACAATCATCGCATCGCCCTGATCTTTCCTTGATTTTTGGCATTTTAGGGCAATAAAATTGGAATTTTGCTCAATTATCAGATTTTTGGGTGCTAGCCCACGCTATCTACATGGGCCCGATCAACCGGATCCAGATCGCCTAAAATTTTCCCAGCTCATAAAAAATTACCTAAGAAACAATAGTCACCTCGCCATGATCATTACTCATTTTTTAGCATTTTAGAATGAATTTCGCCCGATTCTCGTATTTTCGTGTGCATGGGCCCAGGAAGCCGAACTCGGATAGCTTAAAATTTTGTAGGACTGTAAAAAAATAACCTAAGGAAAAATAGTCATCACCTCGTCATGACTGTTCCTTGTTTTTGGAGTTTTAGGCCCATAAAAAACTGAAATTTCGCACTATTCCAAGATTTTCATGTGCTATAGGGCACGCCATCTGCATGGGCCTAGGCAGCCAGACCCGGATCGCCAAAAAAAAAATTCGGCTCATCAAAACGACTTGAGAAATAACAGTTACCACCTTTTCATGACCGTTGCTTATTTTTTGCCGTTTTGGCGCCATAAAACTATAATTCCGTCTGATTCCAAGATTTCCATGTGCTATAGTTCATGCCATCAGTATGGGCCTGGACAATAAGAACTGAATCGTATATAATTTTTACGACACATAAAAATGACCTAAAAAACAATAGTCGTTGTTTCGCCATGACCATTCCTTATTTTTGGAATTTTTGGGCCATAAAACCCGATTTCTACCTGATTCTTAGAATTTTGTATGCTACGGCCCACACTTTATGCATGGGACCGTACGACCCGAACCGGGTCGCCTAATTTTTTTGGCCCATAAAAAATGACCTATGGAACAAAATACATCGTCTTGCCATGACCATTCCTTGTTTTTAGCATATTTGGGCCATAAAAGTTGAATTCCACCCAATTCCTAAATTTTCATGTTATCGCCACACCATCTGCATGGACCAGGCTACAAGACCCGGATCATTTAAAATTTTGTTGGCTTATAAAAAATAAACTAAGGAACAATAGTCATCGCCTCGACATGACTGTTCCTTTCTTTTGTGCTTTAGGGTTATAAAAATGAAATTCCGCCCAATTCCTAGATTTCGTGTGCTATAGACTATGCCATCTGCTTAGGCCTGGGTGATCGAACTCGGATCACCAAAAATATTATCGGCCCATAAAAATGACCTAAGGAGTAATAGTCATCACCTCTCCATGTTCGTTCCTCGTGTTTTGGCGTTTTAGAGCTATAAAATAGGAATTTTACCTGATTCTAAGATTTTAGAGTGCTATAGCTCACACCAACTTCATGCGACCAGGCGACTCGACCCGGATTGTCTAATCTTTGTTGGCCCATAAAATACGATCTAATGAACAGTAGTCATCTCTTCTGCGTGACCTTTCCTTATATTTTAGCGTTTTAGGGGCATAAAACTAGAATTTTGTCCGATTTCCAAATTTTCGTCTACTACAACCCACGCCATCTGTATGGGCCAAGAGACCATACCCGGGTCATCTAAAAATTTTCAGATCCATAAAAATGACCTAAGGTACAATAGTTATCACCTCGAAATGACAGTTTCTCAAATTTTGAAATTTTAGGTCCATGAAACTGGAATTTTGCCCGAATCCTTGATTTTTGTGTCCTATAACCCATGCCATCTGGCCCAGGCAACTGGACTGTACAATTGCATGGGCCCAAGCGATTGAATTGGATCGCCTAAATTTTGCCGGCCCTTAAAAAATTATCTAAGGAAAATTATTTATCGCCTCTCCATGATCGCTCCTTGAGTTTTTGGCATTTTAGGGCCATAAAATTGAAATTCTGCTTGATTTCTAGATTTTCGTGTGCTATAGCCCACTCTTTCTACACGGGCCTGGGCCCCGGACCCGGATCGCCTAAAAAATTTTCTGGATATCAAATACAACCTAAGAAACCATAGTCACCACATCGTGATGATAGTTCCTCATTTTTTGGCATTTTAGGGGTATAGAACTGGTATTCTTCCCAATTCTCAAATTCGCGTGTGCTATAGCTCACTCCATCTGTATGGGCCCGATCAACTGGATCCGGATCGACTAAAATTTTGTCCTTCACATAATAAAATACCTAAGAAATAATAGTCATTTCCTCATTATTATTGTTCCACGCTTTAGGCATTTTAGGGCCATAAAATGTGAATTCCGTCCGATTATCAAATTTTTGTTAGCTATAACCCTTGCCATTTGCATGGGCCCGGGTGACCATACTCGAATTGCCTAAACATTAGCTGGCCCATCAAAAAAGACCTAAGGAACAACATACATCGTCTGGCCATGTCTGTTCCTCTTATTTGGCGTTTTAGGCCCATAAACACTGAAATTCTGCTTGATTTCCAGATTTTTATGTACTGGATGGGCCTTGGCAATCGGAGCCAAATTGCCTAAAATTTTGTTGCCCCATAAAAAACAATCTAAGGCACAATAGTCATCGCCAAACTATGACTGTTACTTGTTTTTGGCATTTTAGGGACATAAAACTGGAATTTTACATGGTCCCTAAACTTTCGTGGTCTAAGTGCACGCTATCTGCATGGGTTCGGATAATCGGACCAGGATCACCTAATTTTTTTCCAGCTCAGAAAAATCGACCTATGGAATGACAATCACCGCCTCATCATGACCGCTACTTTTCTTTTGGTTTTTAAAGGCCATACAACTGGAAATCCATCCGATACCAAGATTTTCGTGTGCTACAGTTCACGCCATCTGCATGGGCACGGGTGACCGGACCTAGATCACCCAAAACTTTGTCGGCCCATAAAAAATGACTTAAGGAACAATAGTCATTGCCTTGCCATGATCGTTCCTCATTTTTTGGCTTTTCATGGCCATAAAGCTGGAATTTCATGTGATTGCCATAGTTTCGTGTGCTATAACCCACACTATCTGCATGGGGCTGGACAAACGGACTTATATCGCTTATATTTTGCCGTCCCATCCCAAATTACATAAGGAACAATAGTCATTCCCTCTCCATGACCATTACTTATTTTCTGGCATTTTAGGGTAATCAAATTGAAATTTCGGCTTAATCCAAGATTTTCGTGTACTATATAGCCCACACCATCTGCATGGGCCGGGGTGATCAGACTCAGATCACCTAAACTTTTATTGTCCTATAAAAAATAACCTAAGGAATAATAGTCATCCCTTTGCTATGATCGTTCATTGTTTTGGTGGCGATTTTGGCCATAAAATTGAAATTTATCACGATTCTTAAATTTTCGTGTGCTATAGCCCAAACCATCTGCATGGGCCCGATTGGCCAGACCCATATCGTCTAAATTTTCTCAACTCCTAAAAAATGACCTATGGGACCAAAATTATTGCTTCGTCATGACCGCTACTTGATTTTTTGGCGTTTAAGGGCCATAAAACTTGAATTTTGTCCGATTTCCAAATTTTCGTATCTTGTAGCCCACGCCATGTGCATGGTCTGGGGTGACCAGAGTTGTATTGCCTAAACTTTGTTCAGCTCGTAAAAAATAACCTAAGGAACAATAGTTAGCGCCTCGACATGACCGTTCATCATTTTATGGCATTTCATGGCCATAAAACTGAACTTCCACTCGATTCTCATATTTGTGTGATATTGCCCATGCTATCTGCATGGGCTCGTGAGATCGGATCGGGATCACCGTAAATTTTGTTGGACCGTCAAAAAGATCTAAGGAACAATTTTCATTGCTTTGCCATGACCGTATCATATTTTTTGGCGATTAAGGCGCATAAAATAAAAGTTGCCCGATTCCCAAATTTTCGTGTGCTATAGTCCACGCCATCTGTATGGGCACATGACACCCAACACGGATCTTCTAATATTTTGTCGACACTTAAAAAATGACCTAAGTAACAATAGTTATCACCTCGCCATGACCGTTCCTTTTTTTGGCGTTTTAGGGTTGTAAAACTGGAATTTTGCCCGATTTTTAAATTATTAGGTGATATAGCCCACGCCAAATGCATGAGGCAAGGCGGCGGAACCTGGATAGCGTAAAATTTTGCCAACCCATAAAAATGATCTAAAGAACAACTGTCATGACCTCCACTTATTTTTGGCGTTTAAGGACCATAAAACTTTAATTCCATCCGATTTTTAAATTTTTGTACGCTATAGTTCACACTATTTGCATAGGGTTGAAAGACCGGACCTGAATCACCTAAAATTTTATTGGTCCATCGAAAACATGTGATGACCATTTGGGTCGTCACACATGACCATTCCTCGTTTTTTGGATTTTTAAGGTAATCAAACTGGAATATCACCCAATTTCTAGAGTCTTGTGTGCTATTGCCCACGGTATCTGTATGGGCCGAGGCGATCAGACTCGAATCACCTAAAATTTTGCTGGCCTATAAAAAATAATATAAAGAATAATAGTCATCCATTCGACATGACTGTTCCTTGTTTTGTTAGCGTTATAGGGCTATAAAATTTGAATTCAGCCTGATTTTTATATTTTCGTGTGCTATAGACCACGCCATCTGTATGAGCCCAAGCGATTGAACTCAAATCGCCTAAAATTTTGTTAGCCCATATAAAATGACCTAAGGAATAATAGTCATCGCCTCTTCATGACAGCTACTTGTTTTTTGGCGTTTAAGGGCCATACAATTTGAATTCAGTCTGATAGACCTGGATCACCTAAACTTTTTTCGGCCTGTAAAAATGACTTTAGGAACAATAGTCATCGCCTCGCCATGAACGTTCATCATTTGTTTTGCATTTTAGGACCATAAAACTGGACGTCCACCCGATTCCCATAATTTTATGTGCTAAAGCCCACGCCATCTACTTGGGCCCGTACACTCGAACTTAGATCGCCTAAAATTTTGATGGACCATCAAAAATGACCTAAGGAACAATAGTCATCGCTTCGCCATGACCGTTCCTTATCTTAGGTGTTTTAGGGCCATAACTTGAAATTTTGTCCGCTTCTTTAATTTTTGTGTACTATAGCCCACGCCATTTGTATGGCCCTACGCAATCGCATCGGAATACCTAAAAAAATTTCGGCACTTCAAAAAGGACCTAAGGAACAATATTATCTTCTCCATGACCGTTCCTTATGTTTTGGCATTTTAGGGTCGTAAAACTGCAATTTCGCCCGATTCTCAAATTTTTGTGTGCTATAGCCTACAATTGGATTAAGATCGCCTACAATTTTACTGGCCCATAAAATCTAAAGAACAATAGTCATTGCATCGTTATGATCGCTCCATATTTTTGGCATTTTAGGGCCATAAAACTTGAATTTTGTACGATTATTAAATTTTTGTGTGCTATAGACCTTGCCATCTACATGGGCCCAGGCGAACAAACCCGGATCGTCTAAAATTTTATCGGCCCACAGAAAAAGACCTAGAGAACAGTGAATGTCATCTCACCATGGTCGTTACTTATTTTTTGGCGTTTTAGGGCCATAAAACTAGACTTTTGCGCGATTTTCGGATTTTCATGTGTTATAGCCCACGTCATCTGCAGAGGCCTTGTCGATCGGACCCGGATTGCCTAAAATTTTTTTGTCCCATAAAAAATAACCTAAGGCACATTATTCATCGTCTCGCCATGATCACTACTCATTTTTTTGGCATTTTAGGGGCCATAAAACTGAATTCTGTCCGATTCCTAAATTTTCATGTGCTACAGCACGCATCATCTACATAGGCCTTGATAATTGGACCAAGATCGCCTAAAATGTTCTCAACTCATCAAAAATGACCTATGGAACAACAATTATCACCTCATCATGACCTCTACTTGTTTTTTTGGCTTTTAAGGGCCATAAAATTAGAATTTCGTCTGATTCCTAAATTTCTGTATGTTTTAGCCCACGCTATTTGCATGGGCCAAGGTTACCGGACCCGGATCGCCTAAATATTTTTTAGCCCGTAAAAAGTGACCTAAGGAATAATAGTCATCGCCTCCCCATGACCGTTCATCATTTTTTAGTGTTTAGAGCCATAAAACTGGACTTCCACCCCTTTCCCAATATTTTATGTGCTATAGTCCACGCCATCTGCATAGGCCCGTGCGATCGGATCCAGATCGCCTAAAATACTGCTAGACCATAATAAATTACTTAAGGAATGATTGTCATCACTTCGCCATGACCGTTCCTTATCTTTTGGTGCTTCAGGGCCATAAAAATGAAATTTAGCTCGATTCCCAAATGTTTTTGTGCTATAGCCCACGCCATCTGTATGGGCCTACGCAATCGGGCCCGGATCGCCTAAAATTTTGCTAGACCATCCAAAATTTCCTAATAAATAATTTTCATCACTTTTCATGACCGTTCCTTATTTTTAGCGCTTTACGACCATAAAAATGAAATTTTGCCCGATTCGTAAATTTTTATGTGATATAGTCCATGCCATCTGTATCGGCCCAGGCAACCGGACCCAGCTCCTAAGATATTATTGGCACTTCAAAAATAACCTAAGGAATAATAATTATTGCCTCACCATTATCGTTCCTCTTTTCTTGACATTTTAGGGCCACAAAATTGAAATTCTACATAATTCCCAATTTTCCATGTGATATAACCTACGCTATCTACATGGGCCCTAATTACCGGACGTGTCACGACCCAGATTTCCCACCATAAAAATGACCTAAGGAACAATAGACA